>OV170221.1:17004111-18204111 GCA_921882275.1 Brenthis ino | reverse complement strand
GCCTTTGCATTTGGAACTCTCCTTTTGGTAATGAGTTGGATGTGCAAATATTTTCATGGAACATAAGCAACAAAATTGCTCAATACAGTCTATATTGCACTCTAAATCAATTCCTAGCTGTAATCGGGTCCACGATGGCCCTAACTCCTAGGTCTTCTGTTCACAGTAATATGTAACCTACTTATGGGTAAAGGACGACAATAACTAAATAATCTATGGCAGACGTACAGGATGATTCATTTCAACTTCTGCTTATTGGCTTCTCATTCGTACTATGGCTTATTTTAATGCAATATTTGTGTAAATATATGCAAGAATTGCCTCCGTAGTTGAATTTTCATATTACTGGGCACTTTGCGGGATACCGCATATTTTGAGATTGCCACAAACCAGAATGAAAATGTAATTACGATTCGCAATTCTGCTTGTTTTATGTCAACTATCTGAAAGTTTATTTTAAATTAAATTAATATTTGTATATATATATATATATATATGTTAATAAATAAAATTATAATGTGTGTTCCCATTGTTTAGGTACTTCTTTATATTGCCGTTTATGTATTTTGATTGATAATATTAAAAAAGGTATTGGTTTTTTTATTTAAAAAAATCTTATTTTTTTCACATTAAGAACTTCTTTTTAAGAACTAATTAAGTAACACAAATTTCAGATGTTATATACACGTATGAGATAATAAAAATATAACAATAAAAATCTTGTTAGCTATAATTGCCCACAGTAATACCCACAGCGTCAAAGTTCAAGCAGTCATAAAATCTTCACATAATTAATAATGTATTTTAATAACATTATACTAAATATTTTATTATTAGCATGGCTAATATATATTATGCCGATATTTAAAATGGTAATTTAAAAAATATATAAAGACTGACGGAAACATTTTTATATTTTTTTGAGTTATCTTAACGCTATTACAGAGACTATTCTCTAGTCTATACTATAAATTTATCGTCTAAAATGTTTAAAACAAAAGACTTTTCCCTTTTACTGCATATAATTTGGACAAATGGTTAAAGAGATAATACAACATATTCGTAGGTATGGACGAACCCGAGCAAGCTTTTTGTCTATTTTTCTGTTTGTACGGGCTAATCTCCGAATCTATTGAACCGACTTAAATGAAATTTTGCATGGTAGTACCTTATATCCCCGGTCAACATCTAAGATACTTTTCATTCCAGAAAATTAAAGAGTTTCCGTGGGATAGTTCAAAAACTATAGTAACTTATACAGCTTAGTACACAACAACTTATGCACCTAATTTCGTAAAATTTGGCATGCTGATACCTTATATTGCCGGTCAAACAATAGGTTACTTTTCATCCCGGAAAAATGAACTGTTCCCGCGGGATAGATCTGTTTGCGCTTTTCTTTAGTTACTATTGCTATATATATATATATATATATATATATATATATATATATATATATATATATATATATATATATATATATATATATATATATATATATATATATATATGGCAATAGTAACTAAATAAAAAGTTTTGTTCTTACTTCTTCCCGGAAGTGGACTAATTATTGTCGACGTACCACGCACGCTGATCCGTAGGTGAAAATTAGTGCTAACTTGTGCTAAGTAAAATATCTGTAGATGTAGAATATATTAAGATGCGCTTGATTAATATTTATAATTTAATGCACTTCACAGCAGTACTGAAATCCTTTTAATGCTTTTTTAAATAAAATCCTTTTAATGCCTTTCTAAAGAATCCAAGGCACATTTTTTTTTAATTTATGATAAGTTTTAATATTGTTATATTGGCTAGAAGACTAAGCTTTCATATAAGTATTTATTTTACTAATAACTTATGACTATTAATACTAATATATTACATACATATATATTTGTACCTTGTTTTCGTACCTGAAAAGAACAGTTCCTTATGATTACTCATCTGTCTGTTCGTCTTATCATTACAATTTTATTCGTATCTAGGTACAGAAAAGAAGTACCTACTATCGAAGATAATGGGTCTGGATTATTTTACAGGAAAAATATATAGAAATCGCCTGTCTTCTAAATCTGATTATGTACTGTAACACTCAAGAATACTGTCAACATTCTACTGTACAACACACATCTTATTTAAGATTTGATCTCCCTGAAGTAATGAAGATTGCTTATAT
Source organism: Brenthis ino (assembly GCA_921882275.1). Lineage (NCBI taxonomy): Eukaryota > Metazoa > Arthropoda > Insecta > Lepidoptera > Nymphalidae > Brenthis > Brenthis ino. The sequence goes on along the minus strand of OV170221.1, from coordinate 18,201,932 downwards.
GAAAATTGCTATTGCCTACCCGCTTGCGAGATTGGATTTGCTAAGACGGTAATTCAATTTAATAATTGACTTTATCTAAGCACGACACTCTGAAAACAATGAATATACACACAATTGAAACTAATGTTAATAATTTCAACCGAGATTAAAGTTGTGAAAAGTATCAATTTAGCTGAATTTAGTCTATTTACTTGTTTGCCGATTTCAACGTTTTCTTTTTATTGAATGAACTTCGAAGATGCCAACCCTTGTCAATACGGAATAATATTTTTTGGTTGTTGTCAAGTCAATTTATTTCTTTATGTTAATAATAGTAGCCACAATTAAATCTTCCTATTTTCATCTTTATTGAAGTCTTTTATATTGCGTGTATTTTGCCGGATTATTTGTGACAGACAGATATTATCAAGATCAACTTCAAGTACCAAATCTTCGAATTACCATTAATATCTATTAATGGTATTTAAACTTTTCAAAAAGAGCTTTTAATATTTCTTCAAAATTAGAGTCTCATCTGCTGCAGCCTTGCAATATTGAAATATTTTCACTGTTTTATCATCTTCACCAACTTAACTGACTTTTGGTTACCAACCAGCCATCTGCAGGATAAATATTAAAGTGCACACGAGTGCTCTCATTCATTTATTCTCATATTTTGGTAAAACACAATCTAACACAACCAAAGAGGTCAGGCATAGAACCAATCACTTTATTTACTCGCCGAGTTGCAGGAATGTAACATTGTCAACTTTCCAAGATAAGACTACTCCAGCCAGTACTCGAACCCGGCAGATATTTCATATTTGCAGTCATACATGGCAGCCACTAGACATAGTAGTAGTGGTAAGTAAATATACCTAATACCGTATTAATTCAATCTGATCAACAAGCATATCTAGTTCACGTTCCCACTTTGAAAAACTCTTATATACGTAAAGATTTACAAATTATACCAATGGATTCAAATCAATCTGGTTCAACATAAATCTTAAGAACAATTTCAATTTCACAAATAGCTTATAATAAATCATTTTCATACGCTAATGGCTTTTATACTTTACTAGTAATTTGTAACGACGCTCTCAATATTTGAGTGGTATTTTGTACCTTATATTTGTCTGAAGTAATTGACAGCTGATAAAATGCCATAAAATTAGTTGTGTTTTTTTAAATAATTATAATATTTACTTAGACCTAAAATTATTTCATTAAAATTTTAAATACGGAGTTTTTAGGACATTGGGACATTTAAGCATTCATAACGTGCCAAATGTGGCTCTAGAAGAAACAAGCCAACCATTTCTGGTATATTACTTATCATGGCGTGCAGCAAGGAACAGTATGTATGCAGTATGTCTCCGATAGCGTAAAGCTAAGTTCCCTCGTCAACTTGTTTCTAGCTCACTTTCAAAGCAATCGGCTTTTTTTTGTTTTTGAAAATAGATTTTTTATTTACAGCATTTTAGTTTTGGCAGATTAACAATTTATTCCCAATTTGCCATCCTAAATTATTTTTAAACGTATAAGATCTAGGTACCTATATAAGTATTTATGTAGTCGTCTCTTAATTCCTTTATATACCCCGCTCGATGGGTTTGGAAGAAAAAACATTTTCAAGACATACATACCCATGCCTATAATAACACTCGTAACCTCTAAGACAATCTAACGATCACATGGTCCGTGGAGCCGGATCATTTTATTGTCTCCATCAGTGACATGAAGGCTGGGTATTTCTTTACCCAAATAATCGGAATCAAGAGAATGCTGTTAGCATTTTTGCTGCTAGTTATATTAACGTGTTAACGTAAGAGCTGCTTATTATTTTGGATAAATACACTCTTACAAATAATCATATTAATCGCCTCCGTGATTAGTTTCCGGGAAATCAATAGTTAACTGACATGCCGGCGTATCCGCGACCCTACAAGCGTTGCGTAAAGTAATAGATTATTATTCAATTGTATTTATGACCTAGCGATCACCCTCACTTCGCTCTGGTTCGTCCCTAGGTGATTCTTTAAATTGACATAACTTTTTTATTTATGAACCAATTGAAATAAAACAAATACTAAAGGTTAAGTGTACATTAGTGAAAACCGCACCCAAATCGGTTTAGCTGTTTCTGAGATTAGAGTGCACAAATGCTAAAAATCATTGTTTTGGATACTATTGCGTTAATAAAGACCCTCAATAATAGTTTTTCTCAAATATCTTCTATGTACAGACAGCGATCAGTTACACTTTTATTATGTGTATATTAGTAGCTTCAGTAATATAATTCATCGAACGGTTTTAATTTTCAACCTCTCGAGCTGTTTTATTTTATGTCAATATACAATGTAGGCTGAGCAAATTAAAACGCATTTGTTACAATTTCAAAGTAATTGAATCAAATCTTCATGGAGCAGTGGCATCGTTTAAAAAAATAAAAATTCAATTCACCGGTTTTTATAGTAAATAGGTTCACCGAATTCGTCCGGATATCCGACAAACTAAATTAAACTTCACGAGGAAACGCGATGCAGAAGGAATTGGATTTTAATATTAATTAGAAATTGCACTGACTGACGCTTTTTGTACATTGTTCTAAAATTGTTCTGATTACTTGATACTAAAAGTTTTAGTTTCATTTAATAAGTACTTAACAATACAGTTAACATGTCATAAGTGTCAAGAAATTACCAACATACATTGTTGCTTTCAGGGTTTGTTTATTCTTAGTTTCCTAGTTAATTATATTAAGACTAGCGACTCACCCTCGCTTCGCTCGGGTACGTTTTAAGGGTTAGTATGAAATAGATAGACTACGGCTCCGCCCGCGTTCAGATTAAAAAAAAACAAATTCTTAGGTTTTACATGAGTATATTCTTACATAGCAGTTTTTGTAATTTTTCTCAGAAATGAGACATTTTCCCGCGGTAAAAAGTAATCTATATGTTGAGCCGGGTAACCAGCTATCACCATAACAAATTTCATCAAAATCCCTCCAATGGTTATTCTGTGATGCGGTAACAGACAGACAGACAAAAATTCTAAAAACTATAGATTCGGCCTCTGTATCGATAATAATATTTATTTCAATATTTTCCAAAATAATATTTAATGTACAGATTCGGCTTAGTTACAATTTTATTATATGTATAGATAGCCTATGCCTTCCTCAATAAACGGGTTAATTAATGCAAAAAGAATTATTCAAATCGGATTAGTAGTTCCTGAGATTAGCGCGTTCAAACGAACAAACTCTGTCTCTTTATAGTATAGATATACACTAAACAATTTATTATTTTCTAATATTTTGGCAAATAACACAGATTCAACGATAACGGAAATCAAAGTCGAAAATTAATGAGTATGGGAAGTGGAGAGTCACCTTCTGACTTTTATTACTTTGCTTACTTAAAATAATGCGTGGTTCTAATAATTAATCATACTATTATAATAAATGCGCGTTTGTGTATGTTCCGAAGTAACGAACCTCGTTCATTAAATACTCCTTCACGCTAAAACGGCTGGACGGGTTTGGGTGGAACTTAGTAAAAAGATAGATTATGACCCGGTGTCAAATATAAGCTGCTATTGGGCGAAGCGAGGGTATTCGCTCGCTAGTCATTTTTACAGGAAAAGACTACAGACAACTCCACTATGTCAGGCTCGTGAAGTGTTTAACATATGAGGTTAGCTGCATCCTTCATAACATAATTGATCCATAAATTTTCAATCTACTATAGATACATATACTATACCACTAAAATAACTTTATTGTAAAAATAAGTATTTGGCTGCATTCTAATATTTAGTATCTATGTCATTGAAAATAATGAGAAAGTCATGATTTCTATATATTTTTTTATTAATTCTTGCAATATTAGAAGTATTAAACAAATTAATAGATAAACTTATAGACAAATGAATAGTACCTAATCAAAACAGCCAGATGCAAGTGCTTAAGCAAAAATAGTACATTTATGTTTCCCTGACCGATCTCGGCCTCGGCGGCCAATCTCACTTAGACCAGAACAAAACAAATGCACTCTCTGTTCCTATCACTCTAATATTTCGGTGGATGTGACACTACCGATAAAAGACCAGGTCCAAGACTTTACCCGTTCTCAGTGATACGAAATTAAAATACCGCTAACTTCACAACGTTCTGAGAATTTATTTATGGAAAAACTGAATAACTGAACTTGGTCCGACCCGGGACTTGAATTCAGAACCTCTGGATTTGCTGTCGTACATGCAAGCCACTACTACACAACTACACGACCGAGGCAGTTTTATTTCCACTGCGTCAAATAATAAATTATTTAAATTAGCAACACAACCAAATTGCAATTACATTTCATTTAATATTAAACTAAACTAATCTGTATTTTATCACTACAATTTACAGTCCAGAGGAACAAAACTTTAATTGTTTTTGACGTTGAATATTTCATTTGCATCATTCACTAACATTTCCAGTTGGTAATCACAGTGATGCCTTGGTTCGGTTAAACCATTTGAACGTTTTGTATTAATGTCAGGAACAAATTACGCGATGGTTCCTACTTCAAAGATATTCTAATTAAACTCCTTGATCTTTAGCCAATGCTATTTTAATATGAATCTTCTAAATTCAATTTGTGAGTTTTTCAACGTCGGTCGCGTGGTTTTCATTGTTTTCGTATGTTTTGAAAGGATAAACTCATTTTCGGGGCGTGATAACTAGCTAATTTACCTGCTTATTACGTCTACACTAAAAATGGAAAAATAAAATTTTTTTAACAAAAAATAAAAATCAACTTCCAGGCACTAAAATGTAATAAATAACTAAACGGATGTTTTCATTTAGAATAGATACCTAATCAGATAGGTATTTTCGAAGTCGGTGCCAGCCGACAATATGTTAAGATATGAATATCTAATAGGTAAATATTTATTTTACGTATCGAAATATATTAGATTTGCTTTGCAACGGCGATTCGTTTAGTTATATTTTTCATTTTAGTGCCTTTTTTTTTAACGTTGGGAAATGCATTTACGCACGACGTGTGGGACTCACCGGCGTAATACAGCCAGTACTACCCACTAAAACCCAACAAAACCTTCCCCCGTCTTAATGGGGTGTCGCAGGATCGCTTACGCATTCAACTACGACGCCCCGACGGCTGGACTACCGAAGCAGACCACCACAACCATGGGGTTGCTCCAAGGTCCACTCTGCTATCAGAGAAGTACCAGGAGCAACCCGCATGGTACACCGCCCCCCGAAGAGGGCGACCTCCCACCGCCCACCGAAGTGGGCAACCTCCCTGTGCGTTTCTTAGCTTCGCGCCCGGTTGGATTGCCGGGCACTACTGAGCCCCCCCCCCCTCCACCACGACAAGGTGAACGCACGTTGGGGGGGATCATTTTAGTGCCTGGAAATCGTTTTTTTTTTTAAGTTTTTATACTTGACACACTCAAATGGGCTATATCAGTTCATGAGAAATAAGTAAATATTTGTTATATAAAATACATTATACATAATTAATGTGAATATAAGTACATATATGATATGGAAAAGCAGAACATATTTTGTCATGACTATAATCTAATAGGTAATCATTTTATAAGCAGAGTTTGTAAGCATTTGATTAAGCCGTTAAGGTACGGCGTAAAACAAGATGGTTCATAATATTACTATTTATTAGGGATGCTGCAGTACTCATAAAGCCTTGTAATAAATCACGCAGGGTTTTAATTTATTTAAATGCTACCAAAAATATATATCGTACTAACATTCAGCAAAAATATGTACAACTAGCGATTTTAGCTTGATTCCCAATACAAACTTTCATCCCCATTTTCACCCCTTTAAGGGATGATTTCCAGGATAAAAAGTATCCTATGTTCTTTCCAGGGTCTCAAACTATCTTCTTAGCAAATTACATCTAATTCGGTTCATTAGATCGAGAGATTACCCTCTACAACGTCATAAACTCACAATCTCACAAACTGACAAACTTTACCTCTATACAATATTAATATAGATAACAAACTAAATTTTGTATCGAATCTAACTAGTAGAAAAATCTAGATCAAATTACACACACTAATAATATAACAATCTATTTTGAATTTTATTCTTGAACAATAAGTTCCATTTTAATATGACTATGTTTAGAATTGACCAACGGGGTACTTCTTTTATATGTCCTCTGGCAACAATAGCCGCTGATTCTAATTGCACTATATTGTTAAAATCGAGCCCGATACGTGGATTGTATTCATTTATTTACATACATTAGTATGCAAAACGTGCCGCTGGGTCACTGTAGTATGTTATGTTTCAAGAATTGCTTATCGCATGTCATTTAGTTTTTAATTTTTGTGTATTCAGCATTTAGTGGTAGGAATTTTACCAATTTCGCTTTTGCATTATTGGTAATTTATGGTTTTAGTACAATATTTTGTTTTAACGTTTTTGGACGTTTATATTGTTTGACTCTTCCTATAAGTAGAGTGTCACCCTTCAAAGGAAATCTGTTTCAATAGATAATCTTATCTAGATAAAAATACCTTTATCATATTGCTTTTGTATATAGGTGCAGCATAGAGCAGCAACTTCACATAGAGCAAATATATATTTGAGATATGGGCAGTTCATCTTAATCGCTTCAACGATTTGCCGATGTGATTGACCAACATCCAAACATCTAAATATCTTTATGAACTATCACATTTAAAATAATTTAAATATAATAATAGGATTTTTAAACTAAGGGTATATTAATTATATTTAATTCACTTGTTAATATAATATACTCGTAATCAAATCTTGGAAGGGGATTATTTAGGTACCTCTTGTTGTATGTATCAATTTAAATATTTATAAATATTTGCAACGACGAGCTGATCTGATAATTTAATCAGAAGCTAAGTAAAACTTTCATTTGTTCCATTTTGACATGACCCATACAAAACGTTACACAAAACGTAATTTTTTTTAAAGTTTTTTAGAGCTATAACTTGTATTTAAACGTATTATTTTATAAGCTAACAGTCGATATTAGAGTAAAAATATTGATTTCAGAGATAAAATCTGTAACTAATAATTCCACGTTGGATATTCTCAATCTTCTCACTTCATTACCCAATTATAAATTTCTATTTAAGCAAAAACGATGATTAAATAAGAAAACAAAATTGCAATATCTGTAATTGAATCGTTAGCCTGAACCAAGCGAGGGTATCTCTCTAGTAAGTGTAGGTAATAGCTGTCTAACGAAGTACGACATCTTATAACATGCTCACACCGCACATTGTTTCAAACGTCCCCATTACATTGGCCATTTACTTTGCACCCTTCACGATTCGTATGCAAATGCTCAAAAGCCTGGCAAAGGATTAATAAACACACGTCTTGTACTCAGAGCGTTCCCACTTAATTAATACTTGCAAAATATATCACACTCTTATGTAAAATACGAGTACGTATGACTAAAGACCGAATTAATAAAACACCTGACGTATTTAGAAGATTTTGTGACAGTTCTATTTGTTTGAGACCGTTTAGTTATTAATATCGTTCTTTAGTTTGCTACTTGTATATAGTGATTTGAATTTTAAATACATACTAGCGACATACCCTCGCTTCGCTCGGGTGCGTTTTAATTTTTGGAGTGGAACCCTAATATTTTTTCTTAAATAAAAGTAGCCTAAGTTAATCCTTATAACATCAGCAATATGCCAGTAAAAGTCCCGTCAAAATCAGTCCAGACATTTCGGAGATTAGTAGGAACAAACAGACAGACAGAAAGACAGCCAGAGAGACAAAAATTTTATAAACAGTTTTTTCGTATAGGTAGCGTATATAGGTAATTTTCATATGCATTTAGTAGATAGCTGTTATTTTGACACTACAAACAGACACTTCAACTTTATTTATCTGTACAGATTATTATAATTTAAATGTTAGTACTTTAATAAAAATCGAGTATTGGCCAAGATTGTTATTATTTATTGATATGAATAACTAGATTTTCGCAGATGAAAATTATTTAGAATTTCACTTACCACTTCACTTCCAGTTTACTTATATGGTAAAAATACTATATCTAACTACCTGTTATATTTAGATTTATTATTTGATTTTATTATATCAATAACAAGATACCTCAGCGATGGTAGTACCCAGCCAACTCTATCACCTTAGTCTCTCCCATGACCATGATTGCTGTAAAGCATTCGAAACGTCGGGAACCAGAAATCAAAATAAATCCGCGAAGAAATTCGAAAATATAGTTTTATTTAAAATTGTTATTATCTTATTTATCATTATTATTCATTATGTCTATACACGATATTAGGGACCGCTTTAAGTATCATTCATATCTGTAGACATCGTACCTACGGTAAATAGTACTAAGTAAAAACGTTAGTAAGATAACAATCACGATAAAAGTATCTATTTAACGCACATAAGAGTAACGTCTTCTCCATTCTAAAAGAAATTGGCGAAGTAAATTATGCCCAAAGAACACTTAGAAGCCACAAAACAAAAGAATTGAATTGAACATTTTAATCTATACATATAATAAAATTGTAACTAAGCCGAATCTGTGTATTAGATATTTTTTGGAAAATCTTATTGAAATAAACATTATTATCAGTATAGAGTCCGAATCTGTAGCTTTTAGAATTTTTGTCTGTCTGTTTGTCTGTCTGTGTGTCAGTTACCGCATCACAGAAAAATCACTGGATGGATTTTGATGACATTTGGTATGGTGATAGCTGGTTATCCGAATCAACATATAGGATACTTTTTACCGCGGGAAAATATCCCATTTTTGAGAAAAAGTACAAAAACTGCAATGTAAGAGTATACTAATATGTAAAACCTTAGAATTTGGTTTTTGGTCATCTGAACGCGGGCGGAGCCGCAGGCAATGCTAATCAGCTATAATATAAGTGAACATTAGCACGTTATTTTTACATTAGACATATCTTAGTAGATTACACACCTGTATAAAGCTGGATGAATTTTTAAATTATACGAATTATTTTCAACATGATTACCACTTGTTATTCGGCGAAGGAAAACATCTTAAGAAAATCTGCAAGTGTGAGAGAAATTAGCAGGTATTCGAAAGACGTGTGTACACGTGTAGACGTGAATGCTACTAGCCTACACTTGGCCAATTTTAAATAAGAAACGTGTCGGTAATATTTCCCATTTTAAACCTTTAGTAATAAAAGTAGGATAAACATAATTCTTACATTATAAGCCTAATAATTGTAAATATGTAACATTGTAGCATAACAATCCTGTTTATTTTAAACTAGCGACTCACCCTCGCTTCGCTGGGGTTCGTCCCGATAGGTTCATTCCACATACAAATTTCAACCCCATTTTTACCCCCTTAAGGGATGATTTCCGAAATTAAAAGTATTCTATGACCTTCCCAGGGTTTCAAACTGTCTTCTTACAAAATTTCATTTAAATCGGTTCAGTAGATTAACCCCTACAACGTCACAAACTTACAAGCTTTACCTCTTTATAATATTAGTATAGATATCAATATGAAATACAATGAGGTATTCTGAGAAAACTTTATTTCGTACAGGTGTTTTCTTACACTCCCACAATTTATCATTAATATATTAAATGTTTACGAATTCAAGCTACATTATTTCTCATATAACTTATAATATAACTGAAAAATATATACATATTTCAGTTTCACCAAAGTTTATTGCCCTATTCTATATATTACTTCAAACCGTGAAACAACTAACTAGACAATAGTACTTAGACTAACGATGTCACGTGACCGACGCCAGATGTTACTCCAGACTGCAAGTTCATTTGAACTAAATAACAAAGTCCAAAAACATTTGCAATATTGTCTGTATTAATTTTATCTTCTACTGTAAATTTCTTAAATAAATCTGCTATTTCTTATATAAACTTTCAACTAGACACAAAGTAAAGGGTTTCTGTTAGTTTATTTTATATAGTAACTAGCGACTCACCCTCGCTCCGCTCGGGTTCGTCCCTGGGGTGGGGTCTGGGAGGACCACCCTTATCCTTATCACTTAGGGGTATGGAAAATAGATAGTAGCCGATTCTCAGACCTACTGAATACGCATATAAAATTTGGTAAAAATCGGTAAAGCCGTTTCGGAGGAGTACGGTAACTAACATTGTGACATGGAAATTTTATTTATTAGACTAGGTGATCGAAATTAGATCATATTGTTGAAAAATTAAAGGAAATATATACATATGAAAATAATTTGTCTATCTATATAATAACACTAATTGATTTTTTTCACTGATATCACTACAGCTACTAAATTGGTTCATAAATAGGAAAACAGGCATTAGAACTGTTTTGTCTTTGCCTATTAATATACATAATATATAGATAATGACTAGTTTCATTTCATTATCCATCACGTTCACATTTTATAGGGATGTTGGTTTTTAATTCTAAAATAATCTGATAAGCATTATAATATCCTTCCGACCGATTCCGGCCACGGCGGCCAATCTCATTGAGACTAGCCAACTTTGCAGGAGATATTATAGTGCACAAGTGTACGCGCAGACACAAGTGCACTCTCTATTCCTGTCAATCTCATACTCCGGTGGGACGACTGCTCGACACAACCAGTGAGAGTTAAGGCGCAGGACCGACGGCTTTACGTGTTCTACGAGATACAGGGATGAAACGCCGCCAACTTCCCAACTCCGGGCTATTACTAAGGTTTACTAAACAGAAAGACAGGATAACTAAACTTGACCCGACCCGGGACTCCAACCCAGAACCTCCGGATGTGCTGCCGTACATGCTAGCCACTACACCGAGGCAATTATATTTTACTAGCGACTTACACAAATATGATTACTAACAGTATTCTTTTATCTACATGTTACTCCACGTCATAGTTTATTTGTGTACTAAATTCCATCCAAATCTATCCTGCCGTCTCAGCGTGAAAGAGTAACAAACAAATTATAATATTATTATGATTAAGATTTTTTGTATTGCCTGTCTATGTAAATTTACCTCGTTATTGTCAGAAATTTTATTAATAAAAATTACTCTTGAACATGTCCTTATAATTAGTAAAAGTATACTTTTCAACATTTTTTCCTGATGAGATAACATTATGTTAGTAAGAATTTGATCAGCAACTAAAACATTCTTTCTTCCCCCCAAACATTTTTCTAAAATCCTTAATAATGTTCAAACTTACATATTTCTTTTTCTAAAAACCTTGTAATATTATTTTAAGAATGCGGATAAAGTTCTTAGCTAATTAATATCTACTCAAAAACCGTAATGTTTCAAACGTTCTTGAAACTTGAAGGTAATAGATAAAATCGGTATATTAAGATTTTTTTTGTAAACGTAGAAAAATAAGAATTAGAATTATAGACTTTTTTGTCTATGACATAGGGATTAAATTTATTTATAAGAAAAATACATTGAAATTACAAATATTCAAAAAGAAAATATGTATTTTACAACAAAATTTGCTGTACAAGTCATGTCCACGTGGACTCGTGGCAAGAATGCTATTGGATCGAGATCCCGCTGCAAGATTGCTACGTTCATAGCGTATTTAATCGAAATCAATTTTTTATATATAATAATAAAAGGCACAATAAGTTTTGACCGGGGTGCCTATTCAAATTTGCCCGCTAGTATGTTTAATTAACTAAATAATAGTTGAGTTTTGGAACAAAAACGATGCGTTTGTTATTACAATGAATTATTCACTTCACAATTATTCAATTCCACTTCACAGAACTATACGTAGAGATCTTGAAAAATGATAGCTGCCGTTGCGCATTTGGCCGCAACCTCGTCGCAGCCAGGTGTTAGCGGGTCATATTTTGGGACGCTTATACGTTCATCGCGTATCATAATTTATATATCAAATTAAGCTAATTTTTTTCTGTGCATGATAAAATGCCTCTACCTATGTAAAAGTGACCGCAATGGAAAGAAAAGAAGGAAAGAATATAATATTATATATCATTTGTCAGACAATAACAACGGTTACCATGGCAACAACTGTTTACAAAAATATTTTCTTATTGGGAACTACGAGTATATTATTGTACTGTATTCAACCCTTTTTTAACGTCCCTTTTTTAACACTGCTTGGATCAGGTCATAGTCCAAGTGCGGATTGGCTGATTTCACATGTCTTTCGAAAACTTGCAAAGTTGTCTCAGACATGCAGATTTCCACACGATGTTTCTTTCACCGTAAGACAAGTGGTATTCATGTTAGAAATGATTCGCACATGAAAATATCAGAGGTGCAAGACCCGGGTTTTGAACCCGCTACACTCGGTTTCCCAAGCGAGCGCGTTACCACCGGGCTACCACTGCCTAACTAATAACTATATCTTAAAAATATTTTAAATTTTATTACAGTTGCTTTCGCAAAATTTAAATAATTCCATTAACCTATTATTAAATCCAGACCTTTGAGTGTATAATAAAATTATAAGAGTCACCAATCGAAACTCTACTTGTTAATCTGGTTTAATGGTCCATTTACTGAACTATTTATATAGTAAGATATATTTTGCTGAACTTCGACTTTATCTTCACTCTAATTCACTAAGTAAGTCTGACAAGCAATTAGTATTTTTTTATTCTTTTTAGGCCTTCATTCAAGCGTATTCTTTATTAATAACAAATATTTTTTCCTCAAATTCTATACTCCTCTTATAATCCCTAAATAATCTTATCCTGCCATTCTAAATAATAATCACTAAAGTGCCTACAAATTAATATTTTCTTAATATTTTCTTAGATTTACGCAAGACATGTAACACCTCAGTCTCTCCCGTGACCATGATCGCTGTAAAGCATTCGAAACGTCGGGAACCAAAAATCAAAATAAATCCGCGAAATAATCCGAAAATATAGTTTTATTTAATAATGCCTACAAATTATTATTTTATATTCACCGAAATTTACAAAAAGAAATACTTCCTTGGCCTATAATTTATATCTAACTTCCCAAGAATATTACAAAAAAAATATATTCAAACAATATACAAGAAAAAAAAATTGTGTATACAAAATCGGTGTTCTTAACACCAAAGATTGGTTACAACAGAAGTAAAACTTTATTATTGCTTTAATTTGCAAATTAATTAACAAATTTTGTTCAAAGTGATTAAATTGCTTCCTACCTTTTATTGGTTGAATTGAATTGTATCTTTAATAATGAATAAAACAATTTAACAACAGAATTCTTAATAATTTTTTTATGTATATTACGCATACATCATTTGAAAATTAAGTCGCAATTTAATATTTACGAAAAGATTGAATTGTTAGATTAATTGTACATATCTAAACCTAATACTTTCTTAGATTTACGCGAATGTTTGACATTTTTAAATAAAACTATCTTTTCGGATTATTTCGCGGATTTATTTTGATTTTTGGTTCCCGACGTTTCGAATGCTTTACAGCATCCATGGTCACGGGAGAGACTGAGGTGTTACATGTCTTAAAGATATAGTTGTTACAGACAGCCTACCCACAATTAACAAAATGAAAATTGCACCAATTACATTACAATATTTTTAACTTTAAACATTTTTTATAATTTTAATTATAATTGAATATGGAAAATTATTTATTTAATTTTTGCTATTAATTTTATAATTATTACAATTTTAAAAATATTAATTAGTAATCTATATTTAGTGTTGCCATTATTATATTTATAACCATAAATAAAAAATATAAAAATATAGTATTAATTATTAAAGCCATATAATTTAAATATCAATTATATGGCTTTAATAATTAATACTATATTTTTATATTTTTTATTTATGGTTATAAATATAATAATGGCAACACTAAATATAGATTACTAATTAATATTTTTAAAATTGTAATAATTATAAAATTAATAGCAAAAATTAAATAAATAATTTTCCATATTCAATTATAATTAAAATTATAAAAAATGTTTAAAGTTAAAAATATTGTAATGTAATTGGTGCAATTTTCATTTTGTTAATTGTGGGTAGGCTGTCTGTAACAACTATATCTTTAAGACATGTAACACCTCAGTCTCTCCCGTGACCATGGATGCTGTAAAGCATTCGAAACGTCGGGAACCAAAAATCAAAATAAATCCGCGAAATAATCCGAAAAGATAGTTTTATTTAAAAATATCAAAACCTATTTAGAGTGAAATATTTTAATGAAGGATCCAAATGAATCTAATGTGATTAAAAATATTAAGTTTAATCTGTCAGTCTGTCCTGCCGTCCTTTTGTGATTTATTTTTCAAGTATTTAGTAGTACCTAAGAATTTAACATCTATTTTTAAATAAAAATCTTATTTTTAAAGGGACTTTTAACGTTTACGTTAAATAAATGTACACAAAAAAACCTTACAAATATTTATATTTGATTTCCATCTTCAACAGGAATATTTTGTAAGTAACTTAAAACGGAGCTTGATTAAAGGTCATACCTAAATAAATCTTACTTAGCTCTTGTTATTTGAGTAACATTTCTTTAAATAAAATACATTAGCATTATAACTCGGGGCAGTTTAAAAAAAATGATGTTTTAACATATAACCTACAAACATACATATATACTCAACAATTGTATGAGTGTTTTGGTATTTAATCGGCTTTATATATATTAAATAAAAACACAAATCAATAATAAATACTGCTGTTATCTGTTAATGTACTAATGTATGTATATCGATACACTAGTATTTTTTTTGATGACACGTTTGGCTCAGTTTATAGTGGCTCTACTTGCTATACCAGCGGTCGTGGGTTCGAGTCCCGCTGGGGGAATCCGTTTGTGTGATAAGCACGAATGTTTGTACTCCAGTCATGGGTGTTTATATTTATAACTAGTGACTCACCCTCGCTTCGCTCGGGTTCGTTCCTAGCTTGCTATTGCTAGCTTCCCCATACAAACTTTCATCCCCATTTTCACCCTCTTAAGAGAAGATTTCCCTTAAGAGGGTGAAAATGATCTCATACTATCGTCTTACCAAATTTCATCTAAATCGGTTCAGTAGATCCAGATATTACCCCCTACAACGTCACAAACTCACAAACTTTACCTCTTTATAATATTAGTATAGATTTATTTATATATTATATTAGTATAGATATGTATGTATTTAAAGTTATATATGTGTAGTGTATCAACTATCTGGTATCCACAGCACAGGCCTCGTAGCTTACGATGGAACCAGATGATGCTGCGGGTTAATGGCCCAACATATTTATTTATATACCTACTAGATTCTGCCTTCCCTAACTTACCATATAGATAATACTCACAGGTGGGGATTAGAGTTCTGTGGATAGTAGTGCTTTTAATTTTTGAAATGGATCAAGTTAAGAACTTAAATGTTAATAAAATAAAATTCAAGTTAAAGTTATTAAGGGAAAAAAGTATGTTTTATCTGGTCATGGTCATTCAGCGGTTTATATAATATATAAACCTCATATTATGAGGAACTATGTTCGTACGTACATATCATATGTATAATATTCAGCCGATTGATGGTCCTCCATGCGAAGGGGATCAAACCATAAACCACCATCCTAATTCAGTACAGGTTGAGGGTCGGGATGATTTTATAATATTACTAAGGAAATTTTTAACACTGTTAAAAACCTCTTAATTTTTATTATATTAAAAAACATTGTTTAAGCACTCTATGAATTTATCTGTTGTCTAAGAAGTACCTAAAAATTCTTGAAATAACTTATTCTATTTAAGTTGGATACATAATAATTTATAAAAAGGTTTACCTGAAGAATTTATTAATATCAGGTCATTCTAACCTACAGACATGTATTTCAATGGAGATATTCGTTGGGATCCACAAAGGGTCAAATACATAAGTCTATGGGATGTAATTAATTTCTAGCTACAATTGGTAAATTCCTTTATGGGATTAACACCATTCTATGGTCATCATACACACTGACAGATAAGCCATGTAACAATTTGAATCGCATATAACAAAAAAATAAAAACCGACTTCAAACAAAAGCACTAAAAAGTAAAAAATAACTGATTGGTAGTTTTCATTTACTATACATACCTAATCAAATATTTTCGAAGTCGGTGTGCTTTGGCTAAGTAATTAAAACCTACCTATTAAATACATACCTAATCAAATATTTTCGATATCGGTGCCAGCTCATACAAAGCAAAAAGTTAAAAAGTTTTTATTTGTCCCTTTTTAGTGTAGACAGTAGTAGCAAAGTAAGAATTCTAACGTGTTAGGCTTGTCAAATCCAACAGAATAAGCCCAAACTCAAAGTATCTACTATTAGCCGTTGAAGAGTTCCACCTATCCACCTTCTGGCCTTACCATCAGATCAGGTCAACAATACCGAACCACTGTACTATCAACGGAAATAGAAACACTTGCAAAGTTTTAAGTCAATATGACAATTAAGAGTAGGTTAAATTCATCATTAGCTATTTTTCCACCCTTAGGGATGGTATTTTTTTTTATTTAAATGGGACCAATCTGGAAGTATACACTTTCAAACAACACAAAAATTTTCCAAATCGGTTAATAAATGACGGAGTTCTGAGGTAACAAACATAAAAAAAAATACAGTCGAATTGAGAACCTCCTCCTTTTTGAAGTCGGTTGAAAATATTGACGACGAATATTGATTTGTTTTCATTTTACAATCATAAATGGTATAATTTAATTAAATACTAACCTTTTCTCGCAGCTTTGGCCGTGAAAATTAAAAGTATTTTCCGTACAAAAATATTCATGTTACAACTCAATTTCACAGCGATTGGTTGAACAATTTAGTTTTTTTTTTTCATATACGTTAGAGCTCGGCCAACGTAATTGTTCAGTAAATAACATCAGCTCCCTAAATTACATGAAATCATTTGATTACTAGAGTAACAAGTAGCTTATGTTACTTTTAGATGAATTAAGTAAATTTGTTTAGATCAGCATCAGCACTTCCTAAGTTTACAAAACCAGATGTTTTGCCTCTTTATAATTATAAGTATCTAGTAGGTATAATATTATTATAGGAAATCGCCTGCTACATGAATAAAAATATTCTGAACAAATGTCCAAAAAAAATGTCAACCTTAGCCTTTGACTTTGACGGGTTGACTACCCGACCAATTAAAATGACATACTCGTATTATATGTATTTTCAGTTTGATTTTCATTTTTAAATGAATATACTTTGTTTTAAACTAACATATTAATCTTTAAGAAAAAAAAACCTCTACATCAGGATCTCTTATATCAGGGTGGAATAATTTTTTGATTGAATTGTGTGATTTTAAAGTCATGTGTGCTTTATAGTTAAAAAGTATTAATAACTAGCGACTTACGTCATATACATACGTAACAGTAACCTAAGGGCCACCCCAGGTCTGTGTTCTAATTTCATCAAAATCCGTCAGGCCGTTTCAACGCGAAGGAGTAGCAAACATACACATAACACACACATACAAACTCTCACACTAGAAATACCAGCGGCTTCGCTCACGTTCAAACTTCCGATATAAGCATCGATTTTACAATAATGTATGGAAATTGCCTGATTTGTTGGCATTTATGATTACTGCTCCGCTCCCTTGGGTAGGAGCATGATGATAAATAGCCTATAGCCTTCCTCAATTAACGGGCTATCTAATACAAAAACAATCAAATTGGATTAGTAGCTCCTTAGTTTAGCGCGTTTAAACAAACAAAAAAACTCTGTCTCTTTATAATATTAGTATAGACTAGCATTGCCCGCGTTCAGGTGATTAAAAACCAAATTCTTAGATTTTGGTTCTTCTTTGGTGTAACTTTACATAGATTCGGCATCTTTATCGATAATAATGTGTATTTCAATAAGATTTTCCAAAAAATATTTATTGTACAGATTCGACTTAGTTACAATTTTATTATAGGTAGGTATAGATTTGACCTGAAAAGTAGTCGAATATATTTAAAAAAAAAAAACCTTCCTCGAAGCCTAGATACTTTGAAAGAGATTATGAAGTGGGTGTGCCTTTTCAGCAAATATCACATTATTTCTTGTACAATAAAATAAGCACTTTCAAATCCTTCCAGCCATTCTTTAGCTTTACGTGATCAAATAGATATATACTCGTTCTTAAGTCGTTCTTAAACCCAAATCAATCATAATTTGAATATTTTATAATTTCAGTACACGTGACATTATATTCTTCAAATGATTTAAGAGCTATTAAAGTGGGACAAACTTACATTGCTCGATAAATATTTTTAATTTAAATTAGTTAATAAAGCTGAAAAATTTGGTTAAAAGTACTGTTATTTAAATTATATATTTAAATATTTGCTTTTTAAACTTAACCTGATGCAAATTTAAGTTAAATTGGTTAAATATTCATCACGGCTACTACTGTGTGTATAGTTTACAAATGAGGGTTCGGGCAGTAGAGCTGTTTCAAAACATCGTGTTTTGCAACTCGTCCGCTGAATATTTGCTTTTAAGAGGCCAATCGAGCGAACTTGAATTGGGTCAAATATTCAGACAAAATAGTTTCGGTGTAATTATTATTTAGCTATTTATAATAGTGCATGAAAATTTTCCTACAATCTTTAGGGGTGATTATAGTGTTATAATAGTCTAGTCAAATGGAGATTTAACTTCGAATTGAAAGATATTAGGTATATACTTGTACACATATAAGGTATATAATACGTTTATTTTGACACAAGAGTTCAGAGGTCAAAGATCATGGAAACGTTTTTTGTACAGTATTGTTTCGAGGTACGGTTCTGGATTCGGAAATGAAAGCAAGTCTTTCACACTATAGATGTTTTATTGCTTAGCTTCACGAGACCCACTTTAGGAGGATTTTTTAATAGAGAGATTACTCGAAATATTGTCGCCATGCTTACTTATGTACTAACGAAGAACATTCTCATAATCTGGAAAGTGTTCACACTCATCACAATTTACCATTAGCTATTTCTGTTTTCAATTGTCATACGTTAACAACCATCATGGTATCTAAAACCATACTAATATTATAAATGTGAAAGTGTGTTTGTTTGTTTGTCTTTCTTTCACCTCGAAACGGAGTGACGGATTGGCGTGCTTTTTTGTGTGGAGATAGTTGGAAGACTGGAGAGTGCCATAGGCTACTTTTTACCGCAGGAAATTATATAACACCTAATAATACAATCAAAAAAAATATTTCTGATCAGAATCACTTGAAACTTGATAATAATGTTTTTCAATAAAATTAAATGAATACGTGTTTTAGCATTTTTCGAAATTAATTCCTATAAGGGGCTAAAATAAGGAATGAAAGTTTGTATGAAACTACCTTTTTAGAGATTTTTTTGTAGTCTTAGTACGAGCGAAGCCGCGGGTTCTGCTAGTGCTTTATAAATACGTCAAGAATAATCTCATATATATATTAAAATAAAAATATTGTATTAGCTTATAACATTGGTTTATTCTGTGTAATTTTCTAGTTAAGAGATTCAAGTTTAACATTGTTTTAAGCTTAATAAACCTTTAAAATTCAAATTTTATGACATTGCTTAATGCTTATGTATTTGGTGGACATTGACGATACTGCGCACGACCAACTAAAATTGCTGAAAGATAAAAAAAAAACATAAATAATTGTTAATATATAGCTAATTTCACATATATGTAAAAATAAGTTACGACATCTCAAATATTATAGGCAAACTGTGTTTAGAATACACAATGTAAAGCAAAACCTACTTTTATATTGATAGGCGTTTTATGCAACAAAAGCCGATATTCTAACAAAATTTAGCGGAGAAGTTATATATTAGGCATTGATTTTAAACCGCTTTGCATCAACCCATTGTAATATTGTATGAAGTCGGGCTATAGAGGTACTCATACTAATGCAACGGTAATGCACCTTCCAACGTGTAGAAGTTTTCCACACGATATTTTCCGTCTAAAACCGTCTACGTAGTCGACCTTATTAAAATTTCACGCCAAATGCAATCTGGCAAGCCCATAGAAATGGTGGGGGAAATTATATGCTCTTTTTTTTCTTTTTTTTTTTAAATACGCTCCATATAAACGCTCCATAAAATAACTCAATATTGGTTAGAAAGTATAAGGAAAATTATAACTTTTGATTTTTGTAAAACTAACTACTTTCTACAGATTGGCTTTAGTGTTTTTTTTTATTTAGTCTGTAATCATTGCAGGTTAGACTTTTTGGACACCCCAAATGATGTTTTTCGAATTTTAGAAGTAAGACGTATTCTAGCATATTAAACTGGAAATTAGTTGTCTTTTTCATTTAGACGAGAAAAAAAGAGGAAGTAAAAATATAAGCAAACAATATTTGGCAACTATTAAAAAACTAAACATGCACGATTATAAAAAAGCATATTAATTAATGTATACAATTTTAATTTATTTTATAGATATATGTAATATATTGATTAATAGTTCTAACTAACATTTAACTAAAACTATTTAAAACCTAAAAAAACATCACAGAGTCCACCAGAATGTAGATGGTCGCACATTCGATTCTTGTTCGGGACACATAATATTAAAACTACTGCACAAAAATAAAAATTCAACATTAATTAGAATATTACTTGTAAATAAAAAAGGTACAATTGCGATTAATCAGGCTATTGCTTTATCTACATTAATTTAATATGCTTTTTGGCTTATACATACTATATATATACATCCTGTGATTGATGGTCTTGCACCTTGGCCGCTTGACCACGATGCTTATGCCTGAGCGTGCAAATTACCGACCATCTTCTGCGTGGAATAATGCAAAAGAAAACTGCATGAAAACTCGAAAAAACGCGTTTTCTCAGACAAGACTAATCTAGATCGATTTATCGTCCCCGAAACCCCCTGTATACTAAATTTCATGAAAATCGTAGTAGCCGTTTCCGAGATTCAGATTATATATATACAAGAATTGCCCGTTTAAAGATATAAGATAAGATATTTAATAGTTGCAGATCAAATAATTCAAATATAAATGCATGTAAAGTCGCAGTAGGCTAAGACCACATAAAATAGTAACTAATTTAGACAGGCACCGTCATAGTTAAGAGAAACTAAACTAATTTACAAATCGCCTGAAATTTAGAAACAGGTGGTCGAATTTGTTAACTCACTCTTTGTAACTCCCAATTTGCACTCGAATTGGTGGAGTGAAATTTTAAAGAGGTCTGTCTTTTATATCAGAGGTCCCCAATTTTTTTAAAACAAGTCCCGCTTTAACTACATTTCAAATCTG
This sequence comes from Brenthis ino, assembly GCA_921882275.1. Taxonomy (NCBI): domain Eukaryota; kingdom Metazoa; phylum Arthropoda; class Insecta; order Lepidoptera; family Nymphalidae; genus Brenthis; species Brenthis ino. Next base: position 18,180,619 of record OV170221.1, on the reverse strand, counting down.
TGTGAATGGACGATTTATTTAAAAAAAAAAAACGGTTTTTTAATACATATGTGGTAATTTCAGCTGTTTTATCTAGTTTCTAAGATTTAAGATTCGAGTAGATGTTTTTAGATTATTTGAAAACTTTTGTTTTCTGAAACATATCACAAACAAACATTTAACATACATTTTTATTTCCATGGATGTTAAAGGTTATTTAGATCCAATATGTCACGTCACGACATAAAAATTCATGTCCCTTTTTTACGACGACTTTTGAAAAGAATGTACAATTCTTGATGAGAAACAGTAACGTAGGACACTCACATATTTATCATGACCTGTTGGAGTGAAGAAAGAGTGCTATAAAGAATGAAAATAACGGCTTTCGGCGTTTTTACTTAATAAATGAAACGCTAAACTATAGGTACTTCTAATTATCGTTATTTATAAATGAGATAATTGACTTTATATATATATATATATATATATGTATATATGATTAATTATTATATTATGGGTATGATAAACCAAGAAACGACTTTTTAATAGCAAAACATACTTTGACGATCCCTGATATAGATCTTCACAATAGAAGTTACTGAATTAGATTGAAAAGTTGCCTTTCATTCCGGACGCAAGGAGAAGAATAACTTTTATTTTTCAAAGGTCACGTACTGTTTTTTTAAGTCATTGGTTGAAAAAACTTTTTATTTTTTAAGTAGGTTGTCATTATTATCGAAGTTATTGTAATGAATATAAAAAAGTATAAATATTTTATTTCCGTCTTTTGTTTAAAGTTTGTTGATCGTTCAGATTTTATAATCGAGTTGATATTTTATTTTTTTATTCATAACACTTTATTGTGTTAATTAATGGTGCATTAAAAAAATATAATTAAAAAGATGTCCAAGCGTGGCCTAATCAATAAAGGCGCTCTTACAGGCAACCGATAGATAGAGATACAAAAAAAAATGAGTGAAAAGAGCGGAAAGGTGCATAAAGTGCAAGTCATAAAAAATTAATATAAAGAATTCTAATGAAAATCAAAGTTGCCCATTATACGAGTAGTAGTACATAAATCACACTATAGACTCATCACGTTACGTCTCTAGTTAAATGACACGTACTATATCCAGTCCATTTGTCAGTAAAAGAGTTAGCAGTAGACCCCAACGAAAGGCAATATATCACAGTTGCTAGTGCATTAGGCATTTCGAGAATTCGTAATGGTTCTGATCGCCAGCTTAGTCTATATAACCTTGAAAATGATGATTTTGGTGTACAAACTAGCTTGTAAATTCGTTTTTAGCATTTTCAGCCTGAAAATTTAATATTTTTTCTGAAAATACTGTTACTTTTCTAATTATGTAGCTTTAAAATGGTGAATGAATTATTAAAATCGACACAGCACTTTTAAAGTTCATCGATTTCAAACAAACAAATCCTTCATAATTATAATATTAGTATAGATAGAAAAAGTAAAACTATATTTCTCAGATAAACTGTTAACAGTGCAAAATCATATTTTTTGCAGATCAAAGAATAATATTTCTAAAATAATACACCAATACATGTATAGCTAGAACAAAACCTGTAGTTACTTATAGGAAGTGTTCATTTATTATTTTATATCTAAGTCACTTTATTTATGTAATATATCATGTCACGACTCCAGTGTTAGGGTTAAATCACGCGTATATCCAGTCCATTTGTCAGTAAAGGTGTTAGCAATGGAGCCTGACGAAAGGCAATGCGTCAACTGCTAATACACCAGACGCAGATATACTGCGCGAATTCAAAAGGATTAGTATTAAATAAGAAAAATACTAACACGCGTGCCAAAATAAGTTATACTTGTTTTGGCGCGCGTGAAAAAAATTATGAGAGTAAAATTTTTACAATTTTAAAAAGTAACATGATGAAGTTAGCTACATTCCTTTTACAAACAGAGAGTTCGGACATACGGGATGAAATCTTTAGCTATTTTTGTTCTGTTTTGTTCTATTATGTAAAAATATATTATGTAAAAATGTATATTTTATTTCGTATATCTCGGAAACGAATCTAACGATCTGAATCTTCTTTAGAAAGGTTTTGTTTTTGAGGTGTATCTATATATCTCCAAAAACGAATATACTGCGCGAATTCAAAAGGATTAATATTGAATAAGAAAAATAGGTAAGGACAGGTTTTTAATATTAAATGAAAAATTCTTGTATAAATGTTTATTTTATTTCAATTTTGTATTTATATAAGATTTTGCTTTTGAAGTTTATCTATATATCTCCAGAAGACGATGTTCTAGGAGAATTCAAAGGGGTTTTTTAAGTGTATATTATTAGAAAGCTTTTAGAAAAGAAAATGTTAAAGATATGACCCTGTATAAAATTGTTATTTTTAGCATTAGGCTTAGGTGAATTTTTTTTGTAGAATTCATTAAGTACTTATTTTTAGTTATGTTAAATAATAAATATTATTTTAGGTGATAATTTTTCTTTTAGCAGAATAATTGGATAGATTGATGAATGGAATGACTGATCAAAATGAAAATAGCTTACGTTGTCGGGAATACTGCTGAGACATCCTGTGATAGAACATAAAAAGATATCGACTCTATATTTATAGTAATTTATATACAGATAAAATAAATTGACGTGTCTGTTTGTTATGTCGAAATAACAGCTTTTTACTAAATGTATAATAAATTATATACGTTACTCACGGGTCCGCCCGTAGACAATTTTTTTGATCGGAACCCTAATGTTTTTTTTAAAATAAAAGTTGCCTTAGTTACTCCTTATAACACCACCTATCTGCCAGTGAAAATCCCGTTAAAATCAGTCCAGCCATTTGGGAAACAAACAGACACACATACAAAATTTTTCGAAACAAAACATAGAGAATAACAATTATAGAGATAGAGAATCGCAATAATATTTCAACAGTTATGATACGCAGTTATTAATTAACTAAATGCATCAAAACCGATTTCACGGTTAAATGCAGTCAATCTAGTATTAAATCGGTAATTTCAAGCAAGCTTATATAATTTTGATTTCGATATTCTCACATTTGAAGAGCTCTATCTGATACTGGATGTATAATGATGAAACTTTTGACGATTTTGACAAATATGTTTTGAGATTAAGTACTTAGTAGACTTACATAGGATAAGTTTTATATAGCGTATACATACTCGTAATATATACAAAGAAAATGAGTCACGTTTACTAAAGTAATTAAATTTATTATGAATATTAATTAAATAATACATTTTAAAATTATAAAAAATATAAGTTTAATAACGTAATAAAAAATACAAATGTATGACTTAAGTGCTTACTTTCTGTACTAAAAATATTTTTTTAAAACCGAATGAAAATGCCACACATCCGAATTGATTATTATTTTAACAAAAAAAAATCTTTTTAGCTTTATAATATTATTATAGATTAAACTAGCATCTTACCTTAGATAGGTTTTAATTTTTTTGAGTACAAGCCTAATTCTTTTTCTAAAATAAAAGTAGCCTAAGTATCTTATAACATCAGCCATCTGCCAGTGAAAGTCCCATCAAAATCAGTCCAGCCGTTTCGGAGATTAACTGGAACAAACAGACAGACAGATAAATAGACAGACAAAAATAAAAAAGTGTTATTCTTATATAAATAATATATATAATTTCATATGCATTTAGTAGATATCTATACTAATATTATAAAGAGGTAAAGTTTGTGATCTTGTGAGTTTGTGAGTTTGTGGGTTTGTGAGTTTGTGACGTTGTAGGGGGTAATCTCTGGATCTACTGAACCGATTTACAAAATTCTTTTACCAATAGAAAGCCACGTTCTTTCTGAGTGTCATAGGCTATATATTAACCCGAAAAATGCCAAGGCTTTTTCATGGTAGTCGGATTTGCAAAGTAAGTCGGAGAAAAAACGGTCGAACGAAAACGTTTCTTACGAACGCTGCCTTAACGATGAGAGATATATGATTACGTTCTAGAGAAAAGTTGTAGAGCTTAATAATGCCTACAAAAAAGTCAGCGACAGCATATGTCTAACTTTTATATTTAAGTCACAAAAAGTAGTTTTTTATATTAAAAAAATAATTTAAATCGGTAGGTCATGTTTATTGGTCATATTATCAACAATTATGAATTCTTATCCAAATAAGTAAATTTATCGTCTAAAATGTTTAAAACAAAAGACTTTTCCCTTTTACTGCATATAATTTGGACAAATGGTTAAAGAGATAATACAACATATTCGTAGGTATGGACGAACCCGAGCGAGCTGTTTGTCTGTTTTTCTGTTTGTACGGGCTAATATCCGAATCTATTAGACCGATTTAAATGAAATTTTTCATGGTGGTACCTTATATCCCTGTGCAACATCTTAGATACTTTTCATCCCGAAAAATTAAAGAGTTCCCATGGGATCGTAAAAAAACTATAACAACTTATACAGCTTAGTACACAAAAACTACTGATTGGATTTTAATGAAACTTGACAATAATATAATAATAGTTCATACATGACAAAAACAAATCAGCTACTTTTCATCCCGGAAAATTAAAGAGTTTCCGTGGGATAGCCAAAAAACTACAGTAACTTACACAGCTTAGTACACAACAACTTACGCACCTAATTTCGTAAAATTTGGCATGCTGATACCTTAATTGCCAGTCGAACAACAGGTTACTTTTCATCCCGGAAAAATGAACGGTTCCCGTGGGATAGATCTGTTTGTGCTTTTCTAGAGGTGAACCCGAGCGAAGCGAGGGTGAGCCGCTAGTATATTATAAATAGACTCTAAGAAAGCGTAGTAAAGTGAAAAAATACTTTAGATAGATGATGGAGTGTAGACAAATTTCGTTATGTTATTAATTAAACAGAGTAAAATAAAATTATATCTTCTATAATATAAAAATGAATCGCTGAATGTGTTGCTAAGCGCAAATCTCGAGAGCAGCTGAACCGATTTCGCTAATTCTTTTTTTAGTACGAGGATCCTTAAAGTACGAGGATGTTTCTTACGGAGAGAAAAATTTAAAAAATTGCCTGAAAAAGTCTAAAAACAACACTTTTCTATACTCCCATACAAAAGATTCGTAAAAGTTTAAGTGTTAGTGGAGATGTTCCGGGAAGGCAAAACAATTGAGTGACGTTAGTATCGTATAAATATTATAGTCAATATTCGTCAATATTATTAACAAAAAAGAATTACAATTTATATAGCTAACGCTGGGTAATAACTATTTATATCTATTTAAAACGTACCTAGCGACGAACCCGAGCGAAGCGAGGGTGAGCCACTAGTTTTTTATATTTGAGTTAAGCCTTTTAGATATTATTCGTGTCAAGAAAGAATCTAAGTACATTAATCGTTCGACACATGATTATTAAATAACATTATATTTTTTTGACTCCAATATTTGTCGTTCACACGCTATAAACGCCATAATAAAGCAATAAAATAGAATATTTAAAAAAAATCTAATATTTAAATACGTGTCACGGTGTTTGTGGTCGCACTCCTCTGAAACGGCTCGACCGATTTTAATGTATTTTTTGTATATTTAATAAGTATGAGAATAATTCGTAAAGTATTTTTTACAATCTTACACCCCACCCCCCATTTTTTAATCACGATTGTAGTATGTTTGTATGAATAATATCCAAATAATTTAATACTATATAAATATAAAGGAACAAACCCGAGCGAAGCGAGGTTAAGTCACTATATAACATAACATAACTGCCTCGGTGGTGTAGTGGCTAGCATGTACGGCTGCACACCCGGAGATCCTGGGTTCGAGTCCCGGGTCGGGCCAAGTTTAGTTATTGAGTCTTCCTGTATAGTAAGTCTCAGTAACAGCCCGGAGTTGGGAAGTTGGCGGTGTTTCACCCCCGTGCCTCGGAGAGCACTTAAAGCCGTCGGTCCTGCGCCTTAACTCTCACCGGTCGTGTCAAGTGGTCGTCCCACCGGAATATGAGAGAGATAGGAATAGAGAGTGCACTTGTGTCTGCGCGTACACTTGAGCACTATAATATCTCCTGCGCAGTTGGCTAATCTCATTGAGATTGGCCGCCGTGGCCGGAATCGGCTAGGAGAACATCATAATATAACATAAGGCAAAAGAGTTTTGAAGTAAAACTTCTTGACGCACGCTTTACTTTGGGGGTAAGCTGGTGAATGCGTTATGAAAAAATGTACGAACGTTTGTTGCCATGGTAACCGTTGTAATTGTCTGATAAATGATATATACTAATATTATATTCTTTCCTTAAATGATCTATACATATAATAAAATTGTAACTAAGTCGAATCTGTACATTAAATATTTTTTGGAAAATCTAATTGAAATAGACATTATTATCGATACAGAGTCCGAATCTATAGTTTTTAGAATTTTTGTCTGTCTGTCTGTTACCGCATCACGAGAAAACCACTGGACAGATTTTGATGAAATTTGGTGCGATGATAGCTGGATGTCCGGGTCAACGTATAGGATACTTTTTACCGCGGGAAAATATCTCATTTCTGAGAAAAAATACAAAAACTGCATTGTAAGAGTATACTAATATGTAAAACCTAAGAATTTAGTTTTTAGTTAGCGGTTATCTGAATGCTAGTATTCTATAAATATATGATTGTAATATGCCTAATATGCGTTATTTTTAATATCTCACCTATCCCAATCCTAATTATTTAAAACATAAATTAAATTTTATACAGTTTTACTTCTTGCGCGTGTACACATTCATACACGCGCTCTTTAATTTTTTTTGTGGATTGAACGCGGGCGAAGCCGCGTATTCTGCTAGTCAAATATAAATTCAATATTATATCTCTATAGTAATATATTTTCTAGTATTGACGCTTAATTTAAACTTCATAATAAGTAATATGTTACGCAGAAAGACAAACACCATATTTAGACTATGTTAATACAAGCGTCTTCTCCGTACATATTACAACTGAAAACTTATCTTGTTTAAACATGTACTAATATTATGTAGATAGTAAATTGAGAGCAATTATAAAGTTAATTTACTAAGTGTTTATTTGTTTTAGGTCCTTTCTTATATACTTAAACTCAGTACTTTTATAATCGTCAGTGAGTTACATAATTTATAATCATAATTTTCAGTATTACAAGCAATTCGTGCCTAGTCACTACATGGTGGTACCGACACCTCTGTGCAAAAGCGCGGGAAAACAAATGTATATTCGCACCCTTTTTTATTTTTTTAAAACACATTCCTATCGGCCAAGGTCACATAAGTAAATGCCTTATACATAAATCATTACAAATTATTTAAATATTTTAAATAAAACTATCTTTTCGGATTTTGTCGCGGATTTATTTGTACTTTTGTTTCCCGACGTTTCGAATGCTTTACAGCATCCATGGTCACGGGAGAGACTGAGGTGTTACATGTCTTAAAGATATAGTTGTTACAGACAGCCTACCCACAATTAACAAAATGAAAATTGCACCAATTACATTACAATATTTTAACTTTAAATATTTTTATAATTTTAATTATAATTGAATATGGAAAATTATTTATTTAATTTTTGCTATTATTTTTATAATTATTACAATTTTAAAAATATTAATTAGTAATCTATATTTAGTGTTGCCATTATTATATTTATAACCATAAGAAAAATATAAAATATAGTATTAATTTATATAACTTTTTACGTGCGTACATAAGTTCACACACACATTTTTTTATTCATAAAACTAAAGCTTGTCAATATAATCTTTAGATAAAATATGATAGATTCTTCAGCTTGGTTGGTAGAGTTAACATTTATTTTAATACCTATCTCAAGTGTGAAAAGTCTGTTTGTTCCGGCTAATCTCCGAAACGGCTGGACTGATTTTGACGGGACTTTCACTGGCAGATAGCTGATGTTATAAGGAGTAACTTAGGCTACTTTTATTTTAGAAACAGAATTAAGGTTCTACTCAAATAAAACTTACCTCGGGACGCACCCGAGCGAAGATAGAATAAGTCGCTAGTAATGATAATGGACGAACACGACCGCTGGTTGAATTCTAGTATATGTAAAGAGTGTAGATATAAATATATAAGTAATAGTTATGTACGTATGTATGGTAATATGGTAATAAATATAGTCGCATTATATATTTCTTAGTTATTTCTATTACTACTTACATATATAAAAAAAATGAAAAAACTTTTTTCTTATAGAAAAAAAATATAATATAGTGTCTACTCTTATTCTTTCTTTATTCCACAGCGCAATATGCGTACGACCTCACGAATGTGGAGTCATTACTCAAAGTCCGGCTGTGCAACTAACTTGCTTTTTATTGGGATTATAGAAAATATTCAGTCATTCGGTCAATCCAAGCTATAACTCAGATATAATCATTAGGAACGATACTAATGTCTTTGGACGTCAATCAAGGTATGATTTCGACATCTTTGTTGTCTTCAAAAAAAGTTTCGCTGACTTCAAAAAGCGTAATGTTTTTTTTATTTTGCATGTGTTATAGTATAATTATATAATATTTTTATCAATTGTGAATCGATTTTCATGATTCGTCTTTTAATGAGCAGTTTATATTATAATGGTTGTGCACAGTGGTGGTGATACAGTTCAAAAAAAATCCCTGTACCTACAACCTATCTGGAATTTCAATAAATATATCTGTGAGGTTGAATGGATGGTGGTTTGTTACTCTTTCATGCTAGAACGGCTGATCGGATCTGAATGAAATTTGGCACAAATATAGATTTTAGTCTGGAATAAGTATATAAAAGGTTACTTTTTATTTTATATCTACTTGATTTGTATTTTGTCTAGGGATAAACCCGAAACGAAGCGAGGTGAGTCACTAGTAGTGACTTTACGTACTTACCCCTTACGACTTTAGTACGTTCCCCTTTCACACAGCCGATTTCTGTTGCACGTTATATTTTACATAGTTATGTTAGTTAGATAGGTAGGAGAGGTGAAGCTACTTGATCCCGTTAAATAATATCGTTCCTCTGGGATAAAAGATGACTGCAAGTCCGAGATAACTAAGAATTATAATATGGAACTTTAAGCTTTAATCGCACAAATTGTTATAAATGTGAAAATTTGTATCAATACATATGTTTGTTACTCCTCCAAACTGAGATGGCTGGACGTACCTATTTCAGTGAAATTTAGTACTCGAAAAGACGATTACCGGTGATACGTGGCCACTGTTAGTTATAAACATTGCAAATAGGTATCGCTACCTGTATATAGCTACTACTATAAATTAAAAAAAATCTAGGGGCGCACTCGAGCGAAGCGATGGTAAGTTTTTTGTAATTCATTTTCAGAATAGTGGAGTATATCATATCAGCTTCTAAATAATAAAAAAAGGGCTAAAAAAGCTAATTTTAAAGCGATTAAAAGCGAATTAATTGCCATTCATAATCTATAATAAATTCTAACGTATCGATACGAAATTGTTAAATCAATGGCGAAACGAAAGCTGTACAAATAATAAATTCTACTAAGTTAAAGATAAAAATAAGAAGGGTCACTAATATAAAAATATAAATCGCATGCATTACGTAAAGTCATATCCACTTGACCGGATTAAGGTATAATTTACAGCCTACCTGTCAGCCCTCTCCCGTGCGAGCGGTAAATTCTTATAATTGAGCCTCACAAATTATATCTGGGTACTTTGCTTTCCCAAACTACGGTTTTCCACTTTCTTCAAATATTTATGGTATTTGTTTAAATTGGCCTTAGAGCATTAATGTTTATTATCATACTACAAGTTATAAATGAATTAAATGATAAAGAAATGTAAAAAACTCATATAAACTTTATTTGTTGGTATGTTGTAGTGATGTATGGAATTACTTAACGGACGACACGTTTGGCTCAGTTTGTAGTGACCCTACTTGCTGTGCGAGCGGTTGCGGGTTCGAGTCTCGCTGTTCATTCCTTTGTGTGATGAGCACGAATGTTTGTACTTCAGTAATGGGTGTTTAAATTTATAATAGGAATTTATTTAAAGTTGTATAATATGTGTAGTATATCAGCTATCTGGTATCCATAACACAAACCTCGCAGCTTACCATGGAACGAGATGGTGCTGTGTGTTATTGTCCCAACATATTTATTATTTATTTACTTAACGATTTAAATATTTTTTTTATTTATATTAAGGTACACTATCTGTGAGTTTTATTTAATATATTTATCAACTTATATCACAAGATGGCTTAATGATAGTGTAAGTTAATTTAGTCCTAATGAAAGACGTAGATCTAAAATGCAAATGATCTAAAATTCTAAATGAAAACCTCCGTTTAGTTATTTTTACTTTTCAGTGCTTGACAAGTAAACATATTTATAATTTAATTCAATTTTAAACTTCATAACCTTTTGAAACAAAAAAATAATTCCAAATTGGTTCAGGCATCCTTAGAGTAATCGATGAACATATATAAAAAAAAGATTCCGACGAATTGAGAACCTTCTCCATTTTGGAAGTCGGTTAAAAAGCATGAAAAATTAAAAAAAAACAATAAAACGAACTTTTATATATGAATACTCATTAGTATTAATAAAAAGACATGCTAATTATTTAAGATCGACTCTAACATAAAATATCACAAAAATATGTGCTTATACTAAAGTTACTTATGTATACCTTATAAATGTATACATAAGTAACTTTAGTATAAGTATTTTGTATATTTAGTATCTGTTTAATTATTTCAGACGAAGGTAAATCGACCCCAAGAAATAATTGTTTGTTTTTGCGTGATTGCTTAATAAAGCTTATTTTGTTCTAGCGACTCACCCTCGCTCCGCTTCGTCCTCGCTCGCTCGGTTCGTCCCTACTTACGTTTTAACGTTTAGTAAAGATTTCTCAAATATGAGATATTTTCCCGCAGTAAAGAGTATTCTATATGTTGACCCGGATAACCAGCTATCATCATACCAAATTTCATCAAAATACCTCCACTAGTTTTTCTGTGATGCCGTAACAGACAGACAGACAGACAGACAAAAATTCTAAAAACTATAGATTCGGCCTCAGTATCGATAATGATGTCTATTTCAATAAGATTTTCCAAAAAATATTTAATGTACGTAATTGGGTTACTTACAATTTTATTATATGTATATGTAGATAATAGATATACCTACTAGCAAAATACTCTTCAGGATATTTAGCTATTACTACTTCATATTTTCATCTAATTACTACTTGTAAGAAAAATATTTATAAAAAGAGATATATTTCGATAATATTATAATTTCAATAAAATTTGATGAATTCAAACTCTGAACACTTAAGTTAGATGTTTATGATAAATGATTTATCTCGTTGTTCTATGAAATAATCTTAAAAAATATCTATTTATATAGAAGATACGGTCACAGACAGACAGATAGACAAAAATTCTAAAAACTACAGCTGATTCGGTCTCTGCATTGATAATAATGTCTACTTCAATAAGATTTTCCAAAAAAATATCTAATGTACAGATTCGACTTAGTTACAATTTTATTATACGTAGGTATAGATAGATAATGATGATAATTATCATGGTAATATGTTACAGAAATACGTTTATAGAAAGCTATGCAAATTAACCTAACGAGTATAATCAGCGTATGATCAATGTAACTCTAACTGAATATGCAAAACAAAGTTGCTACGTTGTTAGGCATCATCTGTAAAGTGTACTATCAAATTATAATATGTAATTAACTGTCGTCATAGTATAATAATGTATCTATTGTTATAAAACTAAGTTTTAGTCTGTTTTTATTTTTAACACATATAAATATACAGTTGATGTTATAATATTATGAATAAAACATAAAAATTCTAGACGAATTTGCGATTTCACACATTTAAAAGTGAAAAAAATTGAGTGAAAAAGATTTAAGTACACTATAAAAATATATTTCTATATAAACTCTGTTATATAATCATTCGTCTCCTTAGGAGTTGAATTTGAATCAATCCTTAGCGGTTATCTATATTATTATATTTAGTAGTAGCAGCTTAGTTAATATAAATCAAAGAAGCAGCAAAAACAAGCAAATTTAGATATACATGCACATGTATAGATTATATAATTGATGATGATGTTCTCCTGGCCGATTCCGGCCACGGCGGCCAATCTCATTGAGACTAGCCAACTGCGCAGGAGATATTATAGTGTCCAAGTGTACGCGCATACACAACGTGCACTCTCTATTCCTGTCACTCTCATACTCCGGTAGGACGACTGCTCGACACGACCAGTGAAAGTTAAGGCGCAGGTTCGACGGCTTTACGTGCTCTCCGAGGCACGGGGGTGAAACACCGCTAACTTCCCAACTCTGTTACTGAGACTTACTATATAGAAAGACTCAATAACTAACTTGGTCCGACCCGGGACTCGAACCCAGGACCTTCGAGTGTGCAGCTGTACATGCTAGCCACTACACCACCGAGGCAGTTAATTATATAATTATATACAGGGTAATAAAAATATGAATACCTGTCTTCATTTTAAAATAGCTAATCGACCTATATATTTTTTTAGAATACTACCGAAGTTAAAACTAAATAATGTTTTGACTTCTCTTCTTTGGGATCTTTGAAACGGTTAAGCTAATTTAAATGGAACTTCCATTGATTAATAGATAATGTTCGGAGGAGATGATTATACACCAAATTATTAAAAAAACATAAGTACAATAAATATTACCTGAAAAAAAAAACATCGAAACGGATATTGAGAATTTGGGGAATTCCGCTTTTACAATTTCATTTCTGGATACTATGAAGAATAATCAATAGATTTAGCTGACTGATTTAATCACTTTGTATATCCGAAGAGAAACTCAATAAGGAAATGTAAACAAAAAATTGGTGTTGCCACCCTTATTGATAGAAAGTTTAATATTTTAAATAAAACTATCTTTCGGATTTTTTTCGCGAATTTGTTTTGTTTTTTGGTTCCCGACGTTTTGAATGCTTTACAGCAATCATGCTCACGGGAGAGACTAAGGTTTAAGATATCTCAAGCAAAATATATAGTTGTTGCAATCAGTCTACCCACAAATTAACAAAAATGAATTCAAAAATTTCAAACATGGCATCAAAGTAATATATATATAGTAATATTTGTTAATTTAAATTTTAAACATTTTATAATTTTAATAAGTTTTATAATTGAATATGGAATATTATTTATTTAATTTTGGCTGCTATTATTATAATTATTACATTTATTTTAGAAAATTTTATTTATTAATAATCTTATTTAGGTTTGCCACTATTATATTTATAAACATAAAGAAAATAAAATATTAATTATTCAAAGGAACATTATTGTGTAATTTTAAAAGTTAAAATTCAAATTAATTAAGAATAATAATGTTAATTTAGTTTGCAATTATTTAAAAAAGAATTAAAATGATAAGCAACACTATTACTATGTATACATTTACAATGAAGAATATTAATTTGAGAGACTGTTATTTTGATCCGCACAGCAAGAACTTACTACATTTAACTATCTGTTATGTATAGATTTATTATTAGAAAGTTTAATTTTAGTATTTGGTTATAGTTCAATATTAGCACAGATAACGTGATACTACTACCATGGTATTAGGAAGAATTGTTAATATTTAGGTCATTTGTGAGTAAAATTAATATTATACTATCGGTTCACCATCGCTTCGCTCGAGTTTCGTCCTAGGTTGATTCCCCATACAAATTTTCATCCCCATTTTCAACCCCTTCAGGGATGATTTCCGGGATAAAAAGGTCTCAAACTATCTTGTTACCTAATTTCATCTAAATCGGTTCAACAGTTCCAGAGATTACTTCCTACATACACTCACAAACTTATAAACTTTACCTCTTTATATGTATAGATAAATATAAAAAGAAGAAGAAGATATAGATAATCATTCAGCCTTTTTAACGTCCCACAGTTACTCATGGGCTGCTCTTCAATGGGAGGGGCCATATCCACCACGCAGGCCAAGGTAACTAGTAAGATTCTCTCAGACATGCAGGTTTCCTCACGATGTTTTCCTTCACCGTGAGACAAGTGGTAATCATGTTGAAAATGATACACACATAAAACTATCAGATTTACGAGACCCGGGCTTCGAACGGGCTTTCCAAGAGACCGTGTTACCACTGAGCTAGCTATTACATCCCTTATTGATTGATACTATTAATACAATGGATCATTAAGCCTTTCAAGTAACATTAATTTACCATAATATCATAATATTCTATACTTACGGTTTCAGTACAACTATTTGGCAAGTGACCAACTGTGCTTGATATTTGGTAAATGAATCTTTAATCAGATGCAGCGGTCACATACATATGGTGAGTTTAGAAAATTTTAATATCGCATAATATAAGCAATATAAAATGAATTTTATTGGCAAAATACATTGTATGTAAAGGGTTATTTTTAATTTACTGAAAACCTTTTGGGAATATACTATTTACATCATAACAACAACATCTTTAAGAAAAAAAAATATTTCTTAAATTTTACAATAATAAAAATATTTTCACCTTACTCGTTTAAACTTGGCCAGATGCTAGAACTTTACCGTTTAGAAGGTGCAATAAAAATATTTTTAATTTTATATGAAAATAAAAATTATTTTTTCTTGTTACAGATGTTGTTATGATGTAAATAGTATATTCCCAAAAGGTTTTCAGTAAATTAAAAATGACCCCGTACTATAAACATGTTTTATGTTAAACACTTCATATAATTGAAAATTGAAATTAGTGTATTAATGGTTAAGTTTCGTCCACTGTTTTCTCCCTGGATATTGCCACTAGAACATTTTTTTTTCAAAACATCTATGCTCACTATATTGCCATACTCCACATTGCCTATGTACAATTTTTTTACATAAGTTTAATATTAAAAAAGTTATCGATTTCAATAATCCAATCCAATCAAATCCCAGTGTTATAGAATCGCATTAGATCTTTCTAATGGTTGATTAAAAAAATCTGTGGGCGTGTCGCACTGTGGTCACGGAGTTTGGGATTAATAAAAATAAAATAGAGTGCACTTATGTAGGTATATTTTGTTTTTTTCTACACTATAACATCTCCAACACAATGTATCCAATTTGTGATATGTTGTGTAGATATTAATATTATAAACTATTTCTCATCCGGTAAACAGGTGGGTAAAGGTTGACTCAATTTCATTATTCTAATAAATTAAAAGGTTTAAAGTAACGCGACAAATATATCGAATAACTAATGTCAAATAATACGGTTTTATTAGAAAAACAAGTTCGACGCATATAAAATGTTACAGTTTTTAATTTATCAAAACAAAAAGAGCAAGTAAAAAATTAAACTCAAAATCCTTTCTTGTATCAGGTTCTTGATATTTCCCGGGGGAGAAGCCAACTCCTACCGGGCGCGTCCCCAGGTGGCGGATAGGGGAATGCCACCCGCTTAGGGCGGCGGGTGGTACCGGAGAAATCCGGCGCGGACCAAATGGCTTGGATGGGGCCGCTCGTCTAGGCCTCGAGCCGAAGACGTTGCGGCCACCGGTGGTGGGACCGCTTGGTCCCACAACCGGATGATGGGTGCCGGTTGCGGGACTGTGGTCGCAGGCCCGCATCCGGCGGAGGAGTAGGCCGCGGCGGGAGAGGAGTGCCGGTATTTCGGTGCGCCGTTCTCCCTACCTTCCGCGGCCTAGACGGGGCCGCCACCGTTCGATGGCGGACGCGGTGGGGCTGCAGGGGAAGAGGAGTGTCGGTGTTTCGTTGCCGCTCTCCCTGTCCTCTGCAGCCGATTGGAGGTGGCCCACTTCGGTGGGCGGTGGTTAGGTTTAATGGGGCTGCTCCGGGTACCTCTCTGGCGTAGCAGAGTTGACTGTGGAGCAGCCCCATTGGTTTGGTGGTCTGCCTTTTTAGGCAGACCTGCCGCCGGGGCGCCGTAGTAGTTATGCGCAAGCGATCCTGCGGCGTCCCATTAAGGCGGAGGGGAGGGGAATGTCGGGTTTTAGTGGGTAGTACCGGCTCTTCTAGCCGGTGAGCCCCACATCGCCACCTGGGGGATCAGGTGGTATGCGTAAATGCATTTCCCGACATAAGGTTCTTGATATTTACTTTTGGCCTTCTATACCCAATTTTATGCCCATGGCAACAAATCTTCGGACTACTATTATATATGTCTGTTTGTGTATATTTATTATTCCGTCACGCTAAAACTATATGGATTTCGATGATATTTAGTACCCACATAGCACCTTGGCACCAAGGGCACTCCTGAGCAAAGTAATGTTAAAGTCTTTGTAATAGAGTTCTACCCTAATTTTTCTAAACACTAATTCCTAAAATGTCTACATATATATGTCTAATTTATATAATCTGTTTAACTATTCTTTAGCGTTGCAACTTACCAAATATGGAGTGATTAGTAGATAAGTCCAAGTCAAGGAAGTTTATTGAATGGCATATATTATTTCTGAATAATCCATACAAAAATATTTCTTCCTCCACCCAAATATATCTAAAGATTTTTTCCCAAAAATTCAATGAACAACTATTGCCTCATTGCACTTTTATTATTTATATGGATTTTCTCATAAAGTATCTACAAAGAACTGTGGCTAAAACCTAGTTTTCATAAATTGGAAAACTTATAGCATCGAACTTGTATCGCAAGCGTTATGATACTTTCAAAGTATACGAGATAATATATTATTTCACAGGAACTTTCTTGATAATATGAAATTTATTCTTCGAGCTATCGACGGTTATTGTTATTGAGCTTATTTATTGATATTTTTTATTGAAAGATGTTTTGATGAATTGTCAATTATTATTTTACGCTCGCGTTCTGATGACCAAAAACCAAATTCTTAGGTTTTACATATTAGTATACTCTTACATTGCAGTTTTGGTATTTTTTCTCAAAAATGAGATATTTTCCCGCGGTAAAAAGTATCCTATATGTTGACCCGGATAACAGGCTATCACCATACCAAATTTCATCAAAATCCCTCCAGTAGTTTTTGTGTGATGCGTTAACAGACAGACAGACAAAAACTCTAAAAACTATAGACTCAGCCTCTGTATCGATAATAATGTCTATTTCTATAAGATTTTCCAAAAAATATTTAATGTACAGATTTGACTCAGTTAGAATTTTATTATATGTGTAGATTTATAAATTAATTTTCTTTATTATTTTTTAAAGGTTTATAAATATTATATTATGAAGTATTCGTTAATGGCTGCGACTCCATTGATGTAGTAGTAGTAATATTCAGTCTTTTTTAATGTTCCATTATATAATAATATTTAAGGATCAGATTATAGTCCACCACGCTGGCCAAATGTGGGTTGGCTTAATTCACATATTTGTAAAAACCTGCTAGACTCTCTCTCACATTTTTTTACTCAGTTACATATTTACTCAGGTTACGCTACGCCCCACGATTTTATTTTTGAATCTGATCAATGCCATAGAGCCTAGATTGATTAGGAAAATGGTGTGGTGACTGGTTTCTAGGACTTACCTAATTATTTTTTACCTTTTAATACATTGTCTTTATTCTAAATCATTGTTACCTTTCTTTTCAATAAAACGGTTTAACTTAAAAAAACCTATTTTATTTTTGAATTAATTTAGTAGTAGTTTATCATTATATATCGTCTCCATGGAGTCAAAGAAACATACCCAAATAGGGTTGGATTAGATTAAACTAACATTCCTAGTTCCTAGTATGGTTTAGTAAGTCATAATTAGTCATATATATAGTAGGTATATTAGCGATTCGCCCTTGCTTCGCTTTGAGTTCGTCCCTAGACAAATAAAAGTGTATCCCACGGGAACCGTACATTTTTCCGGGATAATAATATTCATCCAGATCCGTTCAGTCGTTTTGGTGTAAAAGAGAAAGAAACATCCATCCATTCTCAGAAATTTTCACATTTATAATATTAGTATGGATTATGTATTGACTACTTTTGTACCTTAGACTGTGCTCACTTGTTTAGTTCATTGCTGTTTCAGCGTGACACACACACGCATACTGTATGTATGTACTTTATGTGTACACGCACACACACACATACACACGTAAAACTTTCTCATTTATCATAGTAGTCCGTTAGATAAATTTGATTTTACCAATAATAATTTATTTTAATGATAACTGGGCCATGGTTCGTCCTGTTGATTGATAGGGAAAGTTGAGTTAAATCTAAATTAAGCTAATTGACTGAAGGGAGGCAGAAAAAGGTTTTCTTTATCATTTATTTGGCTTTGTGTTTCGCTTCATAGCTTTGATGTTTGGAGATAAATTGGAAGGCTTAAAGAGCGCATAAATCTTCCACTCTGAACACTTTGAACAGAAATAAAATACTGTGGGGTGTTGAAATAATTATGACGATTTCTTATTTAGGAAAATATAAGTATTGCCAAGATTAATGTGCCTCTATATTTCTTTCTTATTTCTTCTTTGCTAACTACTGAACTCATCTGAATGAAAGCAATAAGGACAATTTGTATTTTAGTGACAGTGAAAAAGTACTTTTTGAAATAAAATAGGTAGGTGGTATCTTATCGGATTATTTCGCGGATTTATTTTGATTTGTGGTTCCCGACGTTTCGAATTCTTTACAGCAATGTTATTCACGGGAGAGACTAAGGACTAAGGTGGTAGACATCTCAAGGGCGTTACATGTATACTTGTTACAGACGCACAAAATAAATCCGCGAATATGTAATTAAAGAAAAAACTGAAGTTATTAAGTACCGTAGCATTAATTTCAATGTGGATATGATTATTACTTACAAACGAAATTGTCATTATGGATGATCCGAAATTCCAGTGAGAAGTTAGTTGGAATTTCGTATTAAAATACTCTAACTATGAAGGATACAATAAGTATATGAAGAACTAGCGGTTCACAATTGAAAAACAAAAACAAATCTATTCCACGGGAACCGAACATTTTTCCGGGATAGAAAGTAATAGGTATTTCAGACTATAATCTATCTGTGTGCCAAATTTCATCCAGATCCATTCAGCCGTTCTGACGTGATTGTCTGATTGAGTAACAAACATCCATCCAAACATCTAAACCTTCATATTTATAATATTAGTAAGATAGAAAGATTATTACAACACGTCTGTTTTAGATTTTTCCAAATAACCTTTGCTTTTCTATCTTTTAAAGAGCAGACGAACACATAGACCTTAAGTTATATTAAAATTATAAATGCGAAAGTAACTCTGTTTGTTTGTTACCTTTTCACGACTAAACGGCTCAGTTGATTCAGATGAAAATAGGTATGGAGATAGTTTGTAACCCTGGGAAAGACATAGAATAGTTTTTACACCTAAAATCATCTCAGGAAGTGAAAACGGGGGGTGGATGTTTGTGTGGGGAATTGATAATTTCGAGTAAGGCATATAAAACTAATCATACCTATGTACTCGTATATATAGTCTTTGAATAAAGCAAGGGCCTAACTACCCACATTTCTATTTTAATTTAAGATGAATCATATGCTAGTTATGATTTATATGAATGATCATAATATAAAGTATAAAAAAATAATATACATAACTTCTTGTACCTATGGAGTCTAACCTACATACGAGTATGTATACACCCTTAGTCAATTTTTTTTTTAAATAAGGGTGTATACATACTATGTATATAAAACAGTTTGTTTAATTCTTAGGCGATTAACGAATATATCGAAGACAGAATAGTCAAGGTAAATGGGATAACAAGCGTGAGGGAGCTCAATACAACATGACGTTGACGCAAATACGATAAGCGAGAGGCAAATGCGTATGTCGATAGCATTCATCCGTAGTATGAATACTGGTAAGTGCATACTTTACGTTTTTGTATAGTGATATTATAACATTTTAAACGTATTATATTGCTTTACTTTTTATAAACTTTTAGCTTTATACTTAAACACTCCTTCTATATTCTTTTAATGTTTGGTAATAATATTATTATAGCAAAAATAATTAATGATATGTATGTTATGTATATTATTATGTAAAAGTAAAATAAGAGGCAGTGGTAGCCCAGTGGTAAACCGCTCGCTTGGGAAACCGAGTGAAGCGGGTTCAAATCCCGGGTCTCGCACCTCTGATATTTTCATTTGCGAATAATTTCTAATAAGATTACCACTTGCGTTACGGTGAAGGAAAACATCGTGAGGAAACCTGCGTGTCTGAGAGAACCTAGCAAGTTTTCGAAAGACATGTGAAGTCTTCCAACCCGGGCCAGCGTGGTGGACTATGGCCTGATCCCACTCGTATTGAAAGGAGGTCCGATCACAGCAGTAGAATGCTAAAAAGGGCTGAGTACATTTTATGTATGTATATGTATATAGAGGGTGTGATTTCATTAAATAATATATTTAAAATTGGTCCACAGATTGTTCCCTGAATACGAAGAAATAAAATAATAGCGTTAGATAAAATTCAAAGAATCAAGCATTCTTAGTGCAATTGTTATCTTGAATGACATAAAATTCATTTGAAAATAACATTTTCGTACACACAAACGCGAAACTAAACATGTTTCCAATTTATTAAATGTTTTTTCTAAAGCAAACGGACAAAGTGAAAATATCAACTATTCCCTAAAACATTTGAACTCTGAATAAAATTGTAATAAACAACGCCTCACGACATCTATTTGAGTCAACATCCATTCTACCTATATATAAATCACCATTCGACAGACATACGTACGTACACCTTGATCAAGTACCATAAAATATTACTTCGCGGAACATTTAACATGAGCAACTCTATTGTTTAAGGCCTAATTATTGAATGATATTTTTATTAAAAAAAAATTCAAGATACTTCGCAGAAACTACAATTTCTGCAAAGATTTAAGAAAGTTAGAACTAGTTTTCCGTGGATTATTCCATTAAATCTCTTTGTTTGTTTCTGAAGTACAGTATCTACATAAATAAAATTGATGTGTCTGCTTGTAATGTTGAAATAAAAGCTTTTCACTAAATGTATGTGAAATAATATACTTATAAGAAAAACACAATTTTTATCTGTCTGTTTGCTCCGATAATCTCCGAAACCGCTGGACTGATTTAGACGAGACTTTCACTGGCAGGTAACTGATGCTATAAGGAGTAACTTAGGCTGCTTAAAAAAAATCCTGTCAGAAAAATAAAACGTTCTTCTCAAGGCTGAGATATTTTTCCGAAATGCTAGAAAAGTTACTGATTTTTTTAAATTTGTCACGTATATATGTAAAAATAGTGCCAGATTTTATTAATATCATTTTCGCGCATCAATTCTTCTGCGGGTTTTCGTTGAGGTTGGCGGTTTGCAATAATTAGTAGTTTCAGTAATTATAATCATTTTTTTAAATATTGTCTTCACGTAAATTATCTATATTTATTTTTATTTATGATATACATTATGAGATTTATTATGTTTATATGGAATGACTAATTGATTTCATACTTTCCTCTTGAATAAAGCCGTCCAAACCAACGGTATTTAACCACTTACATAACAAACAAACTATTCCAAGACTTCAATAGCTATTACGAGCTGTAGATTGCGGTTTACTCACTTCTATCATGAATGCTTGGAGTCTGATATAAATTACCTGCCCGATAGCCGGAGACATGCCTGTAACGTAGCAGTATACGAGTCTATAGTATAATATTTATATAGTAAGTACAATTTCCACAATATAAAAGAACAGAACTAGAATCTAGATGCTCTTAATCTTTTTCGTATAATAATCTCTATCCCCTTGAATATGAAGAGTGAAATATAGAGCGATATTTTAATACACAATTTTCTTTACTTATGATTATAAGCATTCCAGTCCTTAGTTTCTGTCATCATTGGGCGTGAGAATTGTGATTTTTTTTGTTAAAAAAGGTAAAACCACTTTAAAATCTATACAAATAATAAAATTGTAACTAAGCCGAATCTATACATTAAATATTTTTTGGAAAGTCTTATTGAAATAGACATTATTATTGATACAGAGGCCAAATCTATAGTTTTTATAATTTTTGTCTGTCTGTCTGTTTTCGCATCACAGTAAAACCACTGGAGGGATTTTGATGAAATTTGGTATGGTGATAGCTGGTTATCCGGGTCAACATATAGGATACATTTTACCGCGGGAAAATATCTCATTTCTGAGAAAAAATACAAGAACTGCATCGTAAGAGTATACTAATCCCTCAGATTTCTTAGAAATTTAATTAATTTCTTAGAAATTTACCTGGAGTTATATGTATGTAAAACCTAAGAATTTGCTTTTTGGTCATCTGAACGCGGGCGGAGCTGCGGGCAACGCTAGTCATTAAATAAAAGTAATTTCTCCATCGTATTTTTATTAAAATTTCAATGGGGCCATTCTTGAGGTTAGCGAAGACATCGCATCTTCTTCTTCAGAGACAATAAAAATTTAAGAACAAAAATAAATCACCAATCTGTCTCAAACAAAAGTAATTGAGTTCACAAATAATATACGCAAGCAATTTAAATCAACGTTTGTACGCTCACAACGGCTTACTAAGATCGTTCGCAGTTCCAAACGCCGGCTATAAATCACGTGCTCGACAGGTTTAGGCTTCTCGCCTTCACCTCAAGTCAAGTACCGATATAATGTTATTGGAGGTTTCACTTATTTATTACTTTTGGTTTTTCTTATTATAATTTTTTTCGCTTATTATTGATGTATTATATTTATGCAATATATTTGCGAAATAACCCGAACACAAAGTTTTATTATAAAAACTTTGTGTCCGGATTATTTCGCAGATTTAATTTGACTTTTGGTCCCGATCATCCGCGAAATAATCCCAAAAGCTAGTTTTATTTAAAATGTCAAATATTCGCGTATATCTAAGAAAGTAAATAAATTCTTGTCAAGCTAAATATGATATATAAAATTAAAATATCTATAAATTTTGACTAGTTACAAGCTAATTTTAAGTTATACCCTCTACTTCAAAATTTTGTAAAATGTTAACCAACTTTAAGTCAATCTTTAAAAACAATTATTTTTGTTCGAAATGGGTTAGGTTTCCTTTTTACACGGTTTTCAAATATGGTATATGTACATAATCAGAATAATTACAAAACTTACGAGGAAAATAATTCCGCGTATGTTTTTTACTCCTTGACGCTTATGCGACTGGACGAATTTGTATGAAATTATAGTTCACAGACTATGGCCTGGAGTAACACATAGGCTACTACTACGTAACTACTAAGTAAAGAATATAGGGATCCGATTGAAGCGAGGGTCCCTATGTGCTTAACAAGTTATACATCAATTTATGCGAGTCGAGCCTTGTGCAAACTATAGCGATATTTTTTTGTATCGCACATCATTTTCATCAACAGTCTTGAGGACTGCCGACAGAAGAGAAAACTTAAAACTATAAACAAACAGTTGTTATTTTCGGATATATTTACAAATCAATTGTTTGATCTTAAATTAAAATTGTTTGTTTACATTTATCTAGTTTTGACATCTATCTGATTGTTGGCGTTAACACATCACGTGACCATGTCGATGATGACTTACATTAATTTACTCCCCATCCAAACCTGCCTATAGAAGTTTTCACTTCATAAACTTTTAGTAATACTATAATAAAAATGTTCTTAAACAAGAATTTAATAAAAAGGCACCTGTAAATTCTTGCCAAAATATTTTTGATTTATTGGTGATTAATGCTGATAGTGTTCTCCCCTTCGGCGATTTAATTCACTAAAAGCACATGTACGTTCGAACCTATGGCCACATTCATAACTTTTGAATTGGCAGTTACCGGACAGTGCTTTACCCATTGTAAAATTCGTGTGTATAAAATTTTAATTCAGGACTTTATACACATAAATAACGACGCAAACTGTTTAAGCATTGTTTTAAAATTAAATTCGAACAATACAATTAAGCGGTAGACCTTTCACACATTAATTGATAAAAGTTAAATTAAAACTAAAATTAATGTTTATAGTATCAGCACTATAGTTTAATAAAGCAATATGAGAGCAGTGGTTTTAGCGCGCAACTCCGCTCGGGTGGTTTGGACGTCGATAAAAAATGGTCCGTATGTTAAACTAGAATATTTAACCGTAAAATATTCAATCAAACCCATCAAGTCGTGTGAAAAAGTTCAAAAGAAACACACCCATTTACTGACATTTCTCACTTATAATAGGTAAATTATATACTATACTAAATTATATACTACACTTTAATATTGTAAATGCGAAAGTTTGGATGAATGCTTATTACTCAATCACGCCAGAATGGCTGAACGGATCTGGATAAAATTTAGCACAGAGATAGATTATAGTCTGGAATAGCACATAGGTTACTTTTTACGCGGAAAAATGTATGGTTTCTGTGGGATAAATTTGTTCTTGTTTTTCACTAGGGACGATCCCGAGTGAAGCAAGGGTAAGTAGCTAGTATATAATATAAATTTGCGACCCTTTATCTCCTCCGACCTCGCTTCGTTTAGACCTAAACGCCTAAAAATTATTTTAAAGAACTCATGGTGCCTATTTTGTGAACCTACAGAGTATGTCCTTTACTATATCATAGGACAAAATTCAATTAAACTCTATTAGTAAGGCAAAAAGACTAGTAATTACTGTTTCTACTATGTCAATACAAGTGACAAGACAGCAAAAGGTCTGCAAAGAAAGATCGAACAGCACATACATATGAATGAACATATGTACCTATAATCGTTTTAATTACGTAAATTCTAGCTTCAGTACATTTTTTGGAAGCTTTGATGAAAAGCTTAATAAATATCAGTATTGGAAAGCTAAATTCTATGAATTCCCCAAACAGATATAGAAATCAATAGTGCACTTGTTCACTGTGAATACTTGTTCACTGACGATTTATCGGACTTCAATATTCGACTACATCACGAGGCGCAGCCAGTAAAGCTAAATTTGATTTATTTGCCAAATTTATCAATGAAGTGTAAATTACCAAAGATTATCATATATTAGGTTTAAATTGCAGCTCAATTTAACTAATAAATGCTAATTTTGTATTGGTTGAACCAAATAATAAACGTAGCAGAATGTATCTATATAGTACGTAGGCTAGGGATTCGATTTACACTCTATGTAAGTATATTGTCTTAGTATTTTTAAAATAATACTTGTTATTAGAAATGTCATTCGTATAATATTTTTTTCCCTATGCTCTTATGCAATACCGCTGCTATTCTGAATCTATTTGTGGGTAATTATTTATCTGTTCGCCTTTTCAGTTTAGTGTTCCGGTCTAGCCTCAGTATCTTTTTTTACTTTGTTGACGAATTTATACAAGTGTTTATATGGGACTCACCGGCTAACAGGGAAATACCAGGAGCAACTTACATAGTACATCCACCTAAGTGGGCCACCTCTCAGTATCTCGGTATTATATATAATAATATAAATAATAATATATAATATACGCTAGCGGATAGTTCTATTATATATTATTATCTTTATTAATCATAGCGTTCGCGTTATTCTGATGTATAAGCTATATTACTGCGCAATTTTATCAAAATTCGTTCAGTAGATTTTGCGTGAAAGAGTGTAAAACATACAACTATACAGACAAACTTTCACGTTAATATTATTAATAGGAAATATGTTAATTCAATTTACACACAGCGACGCATAATCCTTGGACACATAAATCAAACATTCTATCGACTTGGGCGTTCTCTGTTGTGGAAATCGCTAGTAGATAACATATCCATTGTCATATTTGAGACACTATTGGTTATAATCTTTATTCAAGCTCTGTAGAGTTACGATATATCTCTAATAATAAATTGGTCTCTTTGGTATACTTTTACAGCTACGAGCGCTTTGACGAATTGATTTTAATCTATGATATAAGCTATAGAAATATCTAAAGGCGGTTTTTTTTGTTATAAAATAAAAAAAGATGTTTATAGTCAATTGTAATAAAAAATTTAAAAGATTTTATTTTATGTAAAAAAATGAATAAGTTTCTTTAATACACATTACAATTTAAAAGTAAGTCATGCTTAAAACATTAATAAAAATCCAATGCTACTCTAATATCGTGACATGACATTTCAAAGTAAATCCCAAGTAAAAGAAACAAATTTTATACTTTTCATGGAAGTTTATAATGTTTTCTCAATAAGATATGTTCTGTCCGGAACACATTGCAAGTGACTTTGAAGCTTGATATTTCGGAACCAGACCCGTTTAAAATGAGATTTTTGTAGGAAATACGAGGGTGTGACAGACAACAGAATATCTACATATAAATAAAAATAATTCTATTGTACTAGGCAGTGGTAGCCCAGTGGTAACGCGCTCGCTTGGGAAACCGAGTGAAGTGAGTTCAAATGCCGGTTCTCGCACCTCTGATATTTTCATTTGGGAATGATTTCCAACCACTTGTTTTAACGGTGAAGGAAAACATCGTGAGGAAACCTGCATATCTGAGAGAACCTAGCAAGTTTTCAAAAGACATGTGAAGTTGGACTATGGCCTGATTTCTCTGTAGGGTGGTGGTGGTGGTGGTGGGACGTAAAAAGGACTGAATACAATTGCACCATCAATCGTCGAAGTTTGTCGTGACATAACTTCTGCCTTTTTGGTCACAAGTTCAAACTTGCTTAGGAACAATTAAGAATATTTTAAATTGGACTATAAAGCGTAACCTATTATATTACACAAAAAAACATCCCACATTGTAAATAAAACTATCTTATCGAATGTTTCCCGAATTTATTTCGAATGCTTTACAGCAATCATGATCATGGGAGAAACTAAGGCCTTAAACGTGTCGGAGGTCATTAGGTCATAGATAGTTGTTACAGACAGTACTTACCCACAAAAACCCAACTTAGTATACCTATATTATACCCAAATTGATTATTACGATTTTTCAATGACGAAGAGTTAATATATTATATTGTGCGATATTTCATTAGATACATTAACTTGGTTCAACAGACAAATAGACAGAGAAACAAATAATTTGTTCTATTTGTCTTCTTACATCCGCCTGACTCGGTTATTACCATTTTTTTGCTATGTACAGACATTCAACTACTACTGTTTTATTATAGTATAGATAGGTAATATATAAAAATCAATCGCCGTTCGTTATACACGATAAAACTCAAAAACGGCTGGACCGATTTGAATAATTCTTTTTTTGTTTTGTTGGGGGTGTGTCAGGGATTTTTTAAATTTAAAAAAAGAATAGGGAAACCCCAAAAAAACTGCTGGAAAATCGAAGAATTCAGAACTATTTATTTTGTATCTATGTCTATATAATATATAGTCCGTCTATTCCATGCTAACTATTAAAACGTACCTCCGAGCGAAGCGAGATTGAGTCACTAGTGTGATATAAATAATAAAATAATTTGTTGCTAAGACAAACGTATTATTACTAGCATTTAATACACAATCTGTCACGTTTTGTACAGATTAAGCCCATTTGACCCTTGTCCAAATATCGTTACTCTAATCTAAATATTTTAGCGTACATTGCGATATAATGTTTCTACACTTCTGTCAGTTACAGAATTTCATATGCTACATAAATTTTTTAAGATAAACGTAAATTGCTTGTATTTAATAAAATATTTTTTCATTTAAATGAGTACATTTTTTAAAAATTGAGTTATTGCTGAAATAAACTGCTTTATTAAGGCTAAGGCTTATAAATAATAATACTAATAATAATCGCTTACCTCTCAACAAGATATACATCCGTAGTAATATTATAAATGTGAAATTTTGTGAGTATGGATTTTTGTTACCCTTCACACCAGAACGGCTAAACTGATCTGGATGAAATTTGGCACAGAGATAGATTATAGTCAGGAATATCACATGGGCTACTTTTTATCCCAGAAAAATATACGGTTCCCGTGAGATAGGTTTCTTTTTCTTTTCCTAGAGGCGATCCCGAGCGAAGCGAGAGTGAGCCGCTAGTTATACATATTGTAGTTAAAAACCTTTTGTACACTACAGTTAGGAACATATTATTTAAGTTATCATTGCAAAATTATCTTTTTGTCTCTATTGCCGTATTAAGAAACCTGTATTACGGCATACATGTACTAATCCCCCAAATAATGACAATATTAATAATGTGTTTAGTTAGCGAGTGTACCATATTGAGCTGTTGATTGGTGTTACCTATATGAATATATGGTATAAACTGCCTTGGTGGTGTAGTGGCTAGCATGTACGGCTGCACACTCCAAAGTCCTGGGTTCGAGTCCCGGGTCGGGCCAAGTTTAGTTATTGAGTCTTTCTGTATAGTAAGTTTTAGTAACAGCCCGAAGTTGAGTATGAGAGTGACAGGATTAGAGAGTGCACTTGTGTCTGCGCGCACTATAATATCTCCTGCGCAGTTGGCATAGTCTCAATGAGATTGGCCGCCGTAGCCGGAATCGGCCAGGAGAACATCATATGGTATAGCCTTAAAGACTTCATAATACTATTTATGGTGTACCTTAGGAAGTCGTTAGTATATAAATGGAATTTACCTATCCATTAAAAAACCTGTTTCGAAAAAAAAATCCTTAATAACGCTAAAGCTCGTCAATAGCTACTAAACGAAAAAAAACGGTTTAAAAACAAAGGAGAAAACGGCACTAAAATATTTTGTTTTTGCCTATTTATATATGTATGGATTATTATGTATAATTAAAATAACAATTTACAGAGAGACATACCCCAGAACTATTGTGCTGTCAAATAATTAGAGAGGATGGTTTATGCTACAGTAGTAACATCTTACTCTTGACATACTAGGTATACTTCTTCATTTAAATTGCACCCTAGTCCACCGCTCGCTGTTATTCACCCCTAAATACTCCATTCAATCTTGAACCCTGTGATGATTTCGATCAGAGATACTCAAGTGCCCTTTAAAATTAAATATTTACTTAAATTTTATGATAATATCCATTCAGTCTCAAGTACTTAGCTAAGTTTGCCTCTTTTCCACTCAGACGTAGTTAATTAAAAAGTTATTTTATACAGTTAAAATTAATAAATCATATATATGGATAGTAATAAATTTTGTTTTTAATAATAACTTTAAATATTATGTACCCAAATTAAAGAGGTAAGAATTAATTAAAGAAAAACATTCGAATTGATTTGTAGAATAGATTTTCTTTATTGAAAGACGTATTTCTAAGAACAAAAATCAGTTCGATCGTAAAACCGCTTCGATACTAAAAATATGTTAAATATGTAAACAAACCTTATTAGTATTGCTAATTTGTTGGTTTATACTTACAAATAAACGGGTTTATACAGAAATTCATATAAATTCTGACATTTCAAAACAACTAACATTATTTTATTGGTCTTTCAATATGAACAAGTAACAAGGATACTTGCAATTTTTTTAGGAGCTATGCATTTTGCTGCATAGCGCTGCGTTTAATAGTGTACAAATATTGACTCAATTATGAAAAATCATCCCCGTTTACATATTTATCAAATAATTTCCACGTAGTATAAATCAGACTTTTTACATATTATATTTTATCATCTACAGCTTTTGTCCACGGCTTTGCTCGCGTAGTTTTACATGTTGTAATTAGCATGATAACATATTTTTCCTTATTTTATAAGCTAATATTATCAACCGACTTCAAAAAGGAGGAGGTTCTCAATTCGACTGTATTTTTTTTTGTTTTTTTTTTTTTTTTATGTTTGTTACCTCAGAACTTCGTCATTTATTAACCGATTTGGACAATTTTTGTTTTGTTTGAAAGGGTATACTTCCAGATTGGTCCCGTTTAAATTTCAAAAAAAAATACCACCCCTAAGGGTGGAAAAATAGCTAATGATGGATTTAACCTACTTCTAATTGTCATATTGACTTGAAACTTTGCAAGTGTTTCTATTTCTGTTGATAGTACAGTGGTTCGGTATTGTTGACCTGATCTGATGGTAAGGCCAGAAGGTGGATAGGTGAACTCTTCAACGGCTAATAGTAGATACTTTGAGTTTGGGCTTATTTTGTTTGATTCGACAAGCCTAACACGTTAGAATTCTTACTTTGCTACTACTGTCTACACTAAAAAGGGAATAATAAAAACTTTTTAACAAAAAAAATAAAAACCGACTTCAAACAAAAGCACTAAAAAGTAAAAAATAACTGATTGGTAGTTTTCATTTACTATACATACCTAATCAAATATTTTCGAAGTCGGTGTGCTTTGGCTAAGTATTTAAAGCCTACCTATTAAATACATACCTAATCAAATATTTTCGAAATCGGTGACAGCCCATACAAAGCAAAGCACACCGACTTCGAAAATATTTGATTAGGTATGTATAGTAAATGAAAACTACCAATCAGTTATTTTTTACTTTTTAGTGCTTTTGTTTGAAGTCGGTTTTTATTTTTTTTGTTAAAAAGTTTTTATTTTAATTTGAGAAGTGATGTTGATAATGGCAGTTAGTAGGGGTATGATATTTTCACCTACGAATCACTTTCAACATGATTACCACTTTTATTACAGTAAAGATTTTCATCGCGAGAAAACCTGCATGTCTGAGAGAACCTAGCAAATATTTGAAAGATATGTGAAGTCCACCAACTTGCGCTTGGTCAGCATGATGGACTATGACCTGATCTCCCTTGCATTAGGGGTGGCCCGTGCCCACAAGTGAGACGTTAAAAAGGGCTGAAAACTTTATTGACTGCAAAAAACCGTCCCTAGCGAAAAACAATTTTATCCCACGTACATATTTTCGGGATGATATATATATCTATATATATATATAGATAGCCTATAGCTTTTTCAATAAACGGACTATCTAATGCAAAAAAAAAATTTCAAATCGGGTTAGTACTTCCTGAGATTAACGCGTTCAATCAAACAAACAAACAAAAAACAAACTCTATCTTATAAAATTAATAGTATAGATTAAGTACGCGGACCGCAACTTGACTTCCCAAGCTCAGACATACCTGCGTAATCCTATACCTGGATCGTCTAAGGTTGATTCGTCGAATAAATGTTTATGTTTATGCCGCAAGAATAATTTAGCAGTTTGATTTTAGTATCCCTTGTGAGGTTCGATATTGCTTAAGTGTTTTGATAAGCTCTTTGTTTTTGGCTACATAATATAATAACGCAGTATATTAAAGGTTTTGAATTCATATTAAAGTTAGTTACGTACGTAGACTGATTTTTATCAGTCTGAATCGAAATAGTATCTGCGCGTAATAAAAAGATATTTTAAAAAGTATAATTTTCAATAATAATTTTCGTGTACATATTTTAACTGAGAGTATATGATGGCCGAACGTATTTATATCTACTGAAATAAAACTTTACCTTTTATAGTAATGTTAAAGTTCTCAACACAAAACGTGGATCTTAAAGTTTAAACTGAAGTATGCAGTGCACTGTAAAAATTTTCATATGAACTAAATTTTTATATTCGTATTCTTAAAACGTTCATTTTGTGAGAGATGAAGAAGTTATCTAATACCTTTAAACGAGCAATTTTAGTATATTTCCTTATTTATAGGTATATACCGGCGATCTCGGAAACGGCTCTCGGTTCGGTTCGGCGAAAAATCGATCTAGTCGATATCTTATGTCTGGGAAAATGCATGTTTTTGAGTTTTTATGCGGTCGATAATACATATAATATACGATATAATAAAAAAGAACTCCGATCGAAGCTCGGTCGCCCAGGTTCTTGTAATAATATAATTATAAGATAGAATAAAAATTATTATAATAGATATAAAAAGAATATCATAAAGAAGTTAGTTACAAAAACAATTAAAAATCCGGTTTCCGTCCGGAGGATTCCGTAGATATATCTAAATGTTATTTTTCACATGAGACGTCTACCTACCAAATTTCAGCGATTTAGCTCTAATAAATATAATTTGAGTGAAATGGCTGTGACATACAGACAAACATTTATGATGAAATTATAAAGATTTTTACCTGATAAGTTTTAACCACTACGAAACCCTAAAAAACACCTTCAAAGAGATCTGAAATGAAATTACAGGCTATTTTGTTCCAATAAAAATTTGGTTGCGGTAAAAATCATTATAAAGCTATTATGATATTGAGATCGAAAAAAATTGAGTTGCTTTATCGGCGTGCATTGCCTAAACGGTAGCAATAAAACGTATGAGAAAACGACACTTAGGGACGAACCCGAGCAAAGCGAGGATAAATAACTAGTATAGGTACACCTAGTTGTTTGGCGACTTCAAAAAAAATATTATTTTACATTTTGTTCGTGTTTAAGTATTTAAAAGGTATTTTTAGTACCATATCGACGTAGCAATGATCTTCTATTTCTAGTATATTTTGCACATAACATTAACGTAATTCTAATCCGTTTCCTGAATATTATAATATACTAAACCTTCCTTCATTCATAAGTACTCGTAGACTATGACAGTGAAACAATCATAAAAAATTATTGTTAAGTATTCAAATAACCGTGGATATAAATTAATACCAATTGAGTACAGACCCACAATTTTAAAGTCGGTTAAAAAAAACCTCTCTACTAATCACAATTTATTCTAGCTAAGAAACCCCGACTCAATAAATATTATTTAAATTATAGATCTTTTAATCGTTTCGATCGTTTAAAAATGACTCCCCAAATTTTGATATCTCATACCTATCTAATACATACCTTTAAACGAGCAATACTTGTGTATTTATTTATTTATATATACTGACGATCTCGGAAACGGCTCTAACGATTTCGCTGAAATTTGGTATGTGGGGGTTTTCGGGGGAAAAAGTCAATCTAGATTAAAATCGATTGTCTCGAAAAACGCGTGTTTTTGAGTTTTCATGCGGTTTTCATTTGCATTATTCCACGAAAAATGTGATCGATAATTTCGCAGGCTTGGGCTTAAGCATAGTGGTCAATCACCCAAGGCGCATGATTGACAATCTCCAAAATAGGCCTCCGGGTTCAACCCGGTCGGATACAAAGTTTCTACTTTTGTTTTTTTCGTATTTACTCAAGTTTTTATTTTTTTTAAATAAAAAGAAAATTGTACTTTTGGCCATAAACTCCGAGCGATGCTCAGTCGCCCAAGTACTATTCTTATATGGTACTCGTATTATAAGTGTATGTATGTTAAGTTTGTTTCTAAATACATCAGTCCTGAAGCATATCTTCAAATATTTACTCGACACATTCCATTAAGTACTTGCGGACCTTTTAAAGTCCAAGACATTATGGTGTCCTAGTCTTAAATTAAGATAAATAAATAAAGCCGTATACACCGTTACCCTTAATTTGTACCTGTGAGCATTTATCACCGAGACTGATACTGTGTTCACTAGATGAGCTTTTTGAAAAGATGTTAATGGATTTTTTGTGTTAAAAAAAGCTTCAAATTTTTATGTAGAGTACATATTATTGGTATATGAAATAATACATATAAAAAAACGAACAAGTGCAAGGCTGACACGCACATCGAAGGTTCTGTAGCATTAAACATTCAAATAAACGCATTTTTTTTATTTACGGTTTTCGGATTTTTCCCTTTACTTGTGCTATAAGACATATTTTCTTGCCAAATTTCATGATTCTACGTCATCGGAAAGTACCCTATGGGTTTTGATTGCCTTGCGAATGTAAAATACGCGACATAAACGGCCGTATCCTTTTATCGCGTTGACTTATAAGTTTGATTTTTTCACAACTCTAAGGGATCGCGAACCTGAGAATTTGAAATTAATTTCAACTTGATGCCTTCATACGTTCCTGAGAAAAAGGGTCTAGACAGACAGTTGGACGAACTACAAAGTGATTATATATAAAGGTTCCTTTTTTCCTTTTGAGGTACGGAACCCTAAACATTGTTTTTTTTTTTATATGAAAACATCAAAAAACTAATAGCATTAAATAAAAATACAAATGACGCAATGCTTCCTTAATACATTTATTTCCTTGACCTTTAGTGGTCTCTGTCTACTGTTATATTCTGATAAATATTCATATATATTGCATTCGAAAACATTTATCGATTATAAAGCATTTAAAAATTAATACATATATTCACATCCACGCACACATTTAGTCACGAAAATCGAGTTATGCTTTTTAATCATATATAGGTACATAAGTATACTTGTTTAATACCTGTCTCATTCAATTTTAGATTTACTCGAATATTTGACTTTTTAAATAAAACCTTTTTGGTTTGCGGATTTATTTTGACTTTTGGTTCTCGACGTCTCCAATGCTTTACAGCAATAAATGTCACGGGATAGATATTAATTTCTGTCTGATCTAGTCGAATTTTATCAATATTCAGTGTTTCCTGTACAGTAGGTCTGCGTAATTGGGAGGGTCGCGACGAGCTCGTACAGGTGCTTATGATTTCCTACGACGATATTATTGGTTATTTGCTGCACAATTGCTTCCCACTGGCTTAGCACTTGTTCCTTTATTAAAATTTGTATTCTTTTCGCTTTTAGGGACCAGTTACTAGTGAACTATTATTACTATGCAAACCAAAAACTATTATTGGGGGTCTTTATTAATGCAACAAATCCAAAACAGTTACTTTTAATCTGTTAAATATATATTTTAATCTGTCAAAACAGTTACTTTTTTTATCTGTTTGTTTGTGCGTTTGTGTGCGCTTATCTCAGAAACGGCTTAACCGATTTGAAAGCGGTTTTCACTAATGTATTATGGCAAGCTTTACATAACAATTAGTATTTGTTTTACTTCCATCGGTTCATAAATAAAAAAGTTATGTCAATTTAAAGAATCACCAAGAAACGAACGACGTCGCTAGTTTAACATATTATATTTAATATAAAATCTTAGTATGCTTTTAGAACTAAAGCTAAACTAATACACTTTGAGCTACGAGCATCTGTTAGCATATAAATGGTTGACCTCTTGATCATAAATTTTATATAATTGGGAGGGTCGCGCAAGCACATTGCCATTACTTATGGTTTCATAGAGATCAAGTTATTTGCCGCGTAATTGATCAGAATGTTTTATTACTATTTATACAGGACTATTTTATGTTTTGACCTGCTTATAAAATCGGTAATTTATTTTCATTATTTAATAAAAAATGTTTTAAAATAAAAAAATATCCTTCAAAATATAGGTCTATATAATAAGGTCTATATAATATATGGAAAGGTGTCTAAAAATTTAATCCTAGTCCGTTAGAAATCACAACAAAGGAACAAAAAGGCCATATTTTATCATAAATAAATAATGATGTTCTCCTGACCGATTCAGGTCACGGCGGCCATTCTCATTGAGACTTACCAACTGCGCAGGAGATATTATAGTGCACAAGTGTACGCGCAACACAGGTGCACTCTCTATTCCTGTCACTCTCATACTCTGGTGGAACGACTACTCGACACGACCAGTGAGAGTTAGGCGCAGGACCGACGGCTTTACGTGCTCTCCGAGGCACGGGGGTGAAACACCCCCAACTTCCCAATTTCGGGCTATTACTGAGGCTTACTATACAAAAAGAACTCAATAAATAAACTTGGCCCGACTCGGGACTCGAACCCAGAACCCCCGGGTGTGCAGCCGTACATGCTAGCCACTACACCACCGAGACAGTTTATAAATAATAATTAACATTTAACTCTTAATACCTTGTGTGATAGTTTTAAAAATAATACTCAGTTTGTACACAAAAGAAACATTTGATTTTACAACGTTACTGAGGGCTACTAAAAATTCTATTAACTTTAATAGCAGATTTAAAATTAGAATTAGTGACGTACGAATACGAATGAGAAGTAGTACTATATAGTGACTATAGACTATATTATACACCATAGAGTGTATTTGGTAAGAGTTTTTATTATATTGAAGTAGCACTTCCTAGCGGCTCCGCTTGTATAACGTTCGCATTATTTAATAAGATGGTTCGCAATATAGCCAACCATCTTAATAAGAAGACTATAAATATAGCAAGAAATTAAATTAAAAGTTTAAAAAACACCCCACAAAAATTACCTATTCATTGAGATCATTGCAATAAGCCTAAACATTATATCTTTGCAGTAAAAAGTTGAGTATCTTGCAGATTTCAGGTGCAATGTGATTTCAGGTGATTGCAGGTAGCAATGTCATAGAAGTAAAGGGATACCAAGTTTCAAATGAATTAAATCTGTGGAAGTTGCTCATTAACCTTTTATTGTCTAGAAAAAAGCTGATGGTCTGCAAACGGCTGAACGGATTTTCTTAATTTATAGCTAAGAACACTCTCACAATCAAGTCACCTTTCAAACAAAAACAAACTAAATTAAAATCGGTTCATCCGTTTGGGCGCTAAGATACCACAGACAGATACACAGATACATACACACGTTAAACTTAAACACCCCTCTTTTTGCGTCGGAGGTTAAAACACTTTATTAAATAGACTGTGATAGCTATAAGTAACTTAAGTAAACTAACTTTATCATATTAGCATAAATAGACAGTTTATGTAAATTTTTCAATAACATTGAATTTTAAACCTACTTATTATATTAATTGAGTAGTAATTTAATCTTATGATACTTATTTTAAGAGACACTTTTGATTTGGAAAAAAATGTAAAAAATACAACGATATTTTTTTATTTACTTCGTTATTACATATTTAGAACTTACTTTAAAAAATTATTTTACTTCAAAGAGTACCAAATTAGAAATAAAATTACTATATTTTATAAATAATTATACTAGTAGCAATAAATTCAAATTAAGAAAATGAAATTAAGTATGTATTTGAACACCTAATATTTTATTTTCTTAATTTGTCAAGCGTCGAGTTTTAGCATAATCATTATTGAAGATTTGAGGAAGACATTAAAATATAATTTACCTATCTACATAAAGAATTAACTGATCCAAAATTATTTTTTATTGATAACACTAAAACTCGTGACTCGTCGATAACTCTTAAACAAAAAAAAAAGAAAAACGGTTGACAAACAGAGGAGAGAAAAAGGTATTGAACTGTTACCCCTATGTAAATATTATATATCATTCTTTTATACGTGTGTATACTACTGAAATCCCCCTAAATTTCAATTTCGGTTTTAATAAAAAAATGTTTGTACTTGAGTGGGTCTGAGCTGAGAGTTTGAGTAGATACTTACTAAAAATATTGTAAGCTGCTAATTTTATTTAATACTAGCACTGCCCGCGGCTCCGCCCGCGTTCAGATGACCAAAAAACAAATTATTAGATTTTACATATGTATTAGTAGATTTACTCTTACATTGCAGTTATTGTATTTTTCTCAGAAAGGAGATATTTTCCCGCAGTAAAAAGTATTCTATATGTTGACTCGGATGACCAGCTATCATCATACCAAATTTCATCAACATCTGTTCAATGATTTTCTCGTGATGCGGTAACAGACAGACAGACAGACAGACAGCCAAAGTTCTAATAACTATAGATTCGGCCTCCGTATCGATTATAATGACTATTTCAATAAGATTTTCCGAAAAATATTAAATGTACAGATTCGACTCAGAAATTTATTATGTGTATAGATTTTATTAAGTTTGTAGTGTGTGTATGCCTCCTCGATACTATACCTACGTATACATATAATATGTATATACAAATGTACCTATGTAACGAAACAAGTCTTTAGGACATTATTAAACGAACAAGGACAATCTATTATTTACCTTTAAGAATCGACGTTACAAGATACCAATTAAGATATAATGAAGTCAGTAATTACATAGGTGCCTAAAGAGAGGCCCATATTGACGTTACTTATCCGTAATAATTAATCGTTGTAAATTCTCTTATATAAATAATATGTGAATTTAAGTCTAATTTTAATTCAATTGTATATATATATATATATATATATATAAGACGGAGGAGGATTTAGTTACCTTTTTCTGTTATGAAACCTTATTATTGTTTAAAGTCACTATGTTCTTTAATTTACTTTTTATTGCTTCTAAATAGATTTTGATTTTAGAGCAGAGATTTAGTCTCGAGCGGGGTCGAGACGCCATCACGACATTCTTTGCAGATACGTGGTTTAGTAAAGACGGTTGATCATGGTGTAGCACAGAGTTTTGCTTTGATATTGTAGTTGGAAGTCGATGATCGGTGACTGTGAACCCGCTAGCTCTAAATCATTAGAATTACTGTTTCAAGTTTATAACATTGTGACTTCCCTGATTAAATTGTGTATTGAGCACTGAATACTTTATTATTTGAGCCCTGATAACGCCCACAAGATGAGTTACCACCAAAGATGATGTTCGTAGTATATGGATAACACGACATCAGAAGTGGGATGATACCCGAAGAACAGGGCAAAGATAGATGACAGCGGCCATTTGAAAATTTTGTTGCGAAAATTTTCTCAAACTGAAACTAAATGCGATGTCAAATGTTATTTAAAACGGACGCACATAATGGCGATGCATATGCGGGTTCTTTTACAGAAGATTTACTTTTACTTTCATAATGATGAATCATGATGATATGATATACTCGTATGCAAGATGCTCAAAAGATTAAAATAATCATAGATGTCTCAATTTAATTTTTATGAAATGACATGACGTCGTCAAAGATTTGTTGCTAGCTGGATTTGATTTTCTTGATATTATCGCAGAAATATTTTTGAACACAATATGTATGGAAAAATTAAATGGAAAATTTGTTTATTTCAGGATTATATATGAAGTTAATTTATTTAATCGATAAATTACGAGAATTATTTTTGAAATGTTTATGTTCGATGAAATTTATAAGGATCTCCTTTTTAATTACGAATGATGAAAAGAATTTTAGAATGTCAAAAAATGTTTTGTATTGTAATTGTTTGCTTTATATTTGTTTTATTTCAGGATTTTTAAAGTGAAAATATTGGATTGATATTTTTG
Source organism: Brenthis ino (assembly GCA_921882275.1). NCBI lineage: Eukaryota > Metazoa > Arthropoda > Insecta > Lepidoptera > Nymphalidae > Brenthis > Brenthis ino. The sequence continues at coordinate 18,141,622 of OV170221.1, read as the reverse complement.
ATAAAATAAAATTTAACTAAAAGGCTTACTATTTCCCGTCGGAAAATTAAAAGATGATACTTGCAAAATATATTGGGAAAATAACATGATCTCTGGTTATACTATAATCGAGGTGGTATAAAAGTGATGTTTTTATGTAACAAAAATTTTTTGCAGTTCATCAAGTGAAATATGAGAAATAGTTGAATGTATTAACGGTTATGCACCGTAAAACTAATGTTTGTGTACACTCCGAAGACATTCTCATACGCACGCTGAGATAGAAATCTTTGATTATAATACCGATTTCATATGTCCTTATTTGGTCCAAAGATTAAACATAATTAGATCGGGTCGATAGTAATATCAACTGTGGCACAATAATAAATAATATGAATTTTCAGGTGCTTCGTTTCTAGTGTTCAAAATATGTATTTAGCGTAAAGAGGACGCCTTGCTTTAGCCAGTTTAGTTTACGCTAATCCAGATCACATCAGACGTATACGATGCCATAGAAGAAGACGGTATCCAGAGATGCTTGGGCTATGCCAAAAATGGATATCTGTTGATGTTTAATTTAATCTAATATGAATGTTATATGGTGAGACGTTTCCATTATGTTTAGATATGTGAGGCAAGTGATCTCAGAATGTACCGTTATATACGGTTCTAATTATTGTAGTTATTTCCAATAATATCTAGCAGCTTAATATTAATGAACCTACGTAGCACAAGCTAGGGTGACTGAATTGACGAAGTTATGTAACATTGACAAGCCGAAGTAGCACGATGAGGCTGTAAGATTCTGATATTGCTGTGCGACAATGGTGGAAGGTGGTATTTAGACAATGGGGTGCCTATTTGGCGTTGACGAGTCTTTGTAGCAATAGTAGCATGAGTGGCGAGAGTTGCCTGTGTGGCAAAAGTAACCTATGTGGCACATGTAGCCTGAATGGCAAGAGTTGTCTGTGTGGCATCGGTTGGGTTCTGTCGCATCGTTTGATTTGTGTGGCACTGACTTAACTTGATTGACATACGAGAAACTTCTGTAATTTTTACTCAATGATAACTTCGTGTGTATAGTTTTTTAAGTTTTAGTCATTTTAAAGATTCAGTATTAACAAATTTGTCTTAAAAAAACTAGTTAGGGAGAATGAATGATGTGAATCGCTGTATATTGTTAACATATAAAGCAAAAATTAGCCCAATACTCACTATGTTAGGCACATTAGAATTTGTCTGTGTCTGTCTATGCCTGTCTGTGCGTACACATTTACACTAAATATCTACTGCACCGATGGCTAGTTTTAGTAAGTTTGGCCACCATGGTCAGTTATTTGGTCAGGAATAGCCGAGCTAATGTTACTTTTTCTATAGATCAATTTTCAATATCACACGAGGGCGCGTGAACAGCAGGACGGCCGTGGTAGAAGAAATAGCGGTGGTGAGTGCCCCACAAGATCACCCGAGGGCGTGTGAACAGCAGGACGGCCGAGACGGAGGAGGATTTAGTTACCTTTTTCTGTTATGAAACCTTATTATTGTTTAAAGTCACTATGTTCTTTAATTTACTTTTTATTGCTTCTAAATAGATTTTGATTTTAGAGCAGAGATTTAGTCTCGAGCGGGGTCGAGACGCCATCACGACATTCTTTGCAGATACGTGGTTTAGTAAAGACGGTTGATCATGGTGTAGCACAGAGTTTTGCTTTGATATTGTAGTTGGAAGTCGATGATCGGTGACTGTGAACCCGCTAGCTCTAAATCATTAGAATTACTGTTTCAAGTTTATAACATTGTGACTTCCCTGATTAAATTGTGTATTGAGCACTGAATACTTTATTATTTGAGCCCTGATAACGCCCACAAGATGAGTTACCACCAAAGATGATGTTCGTAGTATATGGATAACACGACATATATATATATATATATATATATATATATATATATATATATATAAAACAAAGTCGGGTTCGTTACAACAATTCTAACTCGAGAACTGCTGGACCGATTTTTATGTTATATGTTTTGTTGGATTTTTCTTCACCTCGAATAGAAGAATAACTATTAAAAAAATGGGAAAATTCACAAAAAAGAAATTTGAAAAAAAAATATATTCCATACTAAGCGGCAAAACGTACCTAGGGACGAACCGTTTTTTTTTTTTGATGACTTTGGGGAAACCCATCATGGGGACAAGGTACTGTGAGCTCCTACTCACTAAAACCCACAGCCGAACCCTTCACCGCAGTGCAATGGGGCGTTGCAGGATCGCTTGCGCACACACTACAACATCCCTGCATCTGGGTACGAACCTGAGCCAAGCGAGAATGAGTCGCTAGTTTTAAATAAAACTATCTTTTCGAATTATTTAGCCGATTTATTTTGATTCAACTTGTATTGTTTTTATTACTCATCCAACTTATTATATAAATAATAATTTTGACAATTATACCCATATTTTTTATAAGCAACTTGCTTTTTTTTTGTATACAGAAAGGAAACTATGGAGCTATCGAGGGTTTAGTAAACTACATTTATATAGATGTGCTTACTTATTTATTATTTAACTTGATTCAATCAACCCATGTATTGTTAGCTAAGCGAGGTCTTCCGTGATAGAACACTATTATGGAGTTATGGGAAATTCAGAAATTCAACGGTCTACACGCATGTACGTATTTCAAAACAAATTCTTATGCGTCTACCTGCAAAGCAATTCACAATATATTTTAACTTTGTTTATTTTTATTATTTAAGTAAGTTTTATTTCAATTTTCAACCGACTTCAAAAAAGAGGAGGTTCTCAATTCGACTGTAATTTTTTTTATGTTTGTTACCTCAGAACTCCATCATTTATTAACTGATTTGGACAATTTTTGTGTTGTGTGAAAGTGTATACTTCCAGATTGGTTCCATTTAAATTTCAAAAAAAAAATACTACCCCTAAGGGTGGAAAAATAGCTAATGATGAATTTAACCTACTTCTAATCGTCATATTGTCTTGAAACTTTGCAAGTGTTTCTATTTCCGTTGATAGTACAGTGGTTCGGTATTGTTGACCTGATCTGATGGTAAGGCCAGAAGGTGGATAGGTGGAACTCTTCAACGGCTAATAGTAGATACTTTGAGTTTGGGCTTATTTAGTTTGATTTGACAAGCCTAACACGTTAGAATTCTTACTTTGCTACTACTGTCTACACTAAAAAGGGAAAAATAAAAACTTTTTAACTTTTTCCTTTGTATGGGCTGGCACCGATATCGAAAATATTTGATTAGGTATGTATTTAATAGGAAGGTTTTAATTACTTAGCCAAAGCACACCGACTACGAAAATATTTGATTAGGTATGTATAGTAAATGAAAACTACCAATCAGTTATTTTTTACCTTTTAGTGCTTTTGTTTGAAGTCGGTTTTTATTTTTTTGTTAAAAAGTTTTTATTGCATGAAATATGCAAATAATTTAATATTATATAAATACACAAGCCGCCGGCTCACCCTCACTTCGCTCGGGTTTGTCGCTAGGTACATTTTAAATAGATATAAATAGTTATTAGCCAGTGTTAGCCATATAAATTTTAATTTTTTATGTTAATAATATTGACAAATATTGACATTAATATTTATACGATTCTAACGTCACTCAATTGCCATCAATGTTTTGCCTTCCTGGAACCTCTTCACTAAGACTTAAACTTTATGTTATGGTATTAAATTTCAAATTGACTTTTGAGTATTATTACGAATATTTTATATGGGAGTAAAGAAGTGTTGTTTTTAGACTTTTTCAGGCAATTTTTTAAATTTTTCTCTCCGTAAGAACCATCCACGTACTTGAAGGAATATTCTAAAAAAAGAATTAGCGAAATCGGTTCAGCTTCTTTCGAGATTTGCGCTTAGCAACACATTCAGCGATTCATTTTTATATTATAGATATATCGCTATATAACATACCTAAAGCAAAAGAGTTTATTTGTAGATTAAAGGCGGGCGCAGCCGCGGGTTCTACTAGTTAAAATATAAAAAAAACATATCTATTTAAACAAAAATCTATTATTTGCTAGAAACATTATGGATACTTAAGCATATATGATTCACGCTTAGTGTAAAGATTAATTACACATAATTCGGCTATTATAATTAGTCCTGTTCATTATTACTATACATTATACAGGTTAAACGGCTTACGCCATAATAGAATTTCGTAGACAAATATGTATATTCCTATAAAATCGCGTAAGCTCATATGGAAGCAATGATTAATTTTCGATCCTGTTTACAGATTTACTTAATTAATTTCCATTGCATGAAATTGTTCAACTCACCTCCAAACGTAATTGAATGTTTGAAAACGATTCGAAACCTTTCATTAATTGCTCGTTAAATGATCCTGCTTATTATTTCAATAAAATAAATTCTATAGTTTGTTGGGCATTTTGTTTTGCATCTATTATTTTCTGACTAATATAAAAAAGTATGCTGATTTTTTTTTATTTATATTGATTATCTAGTTGGTAAATTGAGAATAAGAAAAATAGGTTTAGGTACACACTGTCAACTAAACAAGCACTAAAATGATTACAGAATATTTAAAACTGAAGTTTAGACCAAGAATTATTTATGATGTGGGGAGGAATCGAAAACCCTTACCTATTTTTGTCTCTTTATCTCTTATATCTAGATTCTTGCATGTACGTCTGTGGGCTTGAAGGTCCTGGATTCGAAGTCTAAGAAAAGCAAAATATAATTTAAAAAAAAAACAAAGAAATCTGTAGTAGCAGGCCAAAAAGTGATTTTTTGATACATAAGTACATGTATACATATAATAAAATTGTAACTAAGCTGAATCTGTACATTAGATATTTTTTGGAAAATCTAATTGAAATAGACATTATTATCGATACAGAGGCCGAATCTATAGTTTTTAGAATTTTTGTCTGTCTGTCTGTCTGTTACCGCATCATGGAAAAATCACTGGAAGGATGTTGATGAAATTCGGTATGATGATAGCTGGTTATCCGGGTCAACATATAGGATACTTTTTACCGCGCGAAAATATCTCATTTCTGAGAAAAAATACGAAAACTGCAATGTAAGAGTAAACTAATATGTAGAACCTATGAATTTGGTTTTTGGTCATCTGAATGCGAGCGGAGCCGCGGGCAATGCTAGTTTACATATATAAAAACATTTCAGTATAATATATAACATTTTCTTACTCTTAAACGATCCGTTGCCTACAGAAGATGTGTAAAGTTAAAACAAAAAACCAAACACTAAGCCCTTCGTAATTTCTTTATACAATATTAAGACAATAAAACGCGGTTTAAGAGAAAAACTGTTAAAGGAATCAGCGGAATTGTAACGATAAACAGAAAGTAAACGTCCTAAGAGATATTTATCGGTAAAATATTCCTCCACAAGGCAGTGCGAGGGGTGGGGCGATCATAAAATAGAAGGAATGCCTTTCTTTGCCTCCACAGTCTAAGTTGTAGCCTCCAGTTTTACATAATGAGATGATTCTGAACTGTAAAAAGGGTACAGTTGATTTTAAATGCGGAATTTTATCGGTTAAATTGCTAATAATTTTGAGTTTTGCTTCGATGTCAGAAAATGAAAGATTTTTTCTTTTTATACAGGAAGAATATTAAGGATTTTTATTCCTTTTTTTCAAATTCGTTGAAGGCAAGCATTTCTTTGTATTCAATAAAGCGTATCTCACCAATACAATAAAATACAATCAAAAGCATCCGTACCTACGAGTACACACAATAACCAACTATATTAAAATAAAATATGTGAGCAGTGCATTATAACGAAATATATTTATGTTCAATTTCCTATATTGGATCGAGATAATCTTTGTTGACATTGTAAAAATATTAAGTTTTGCAAAATAGTAGAAAACAGCAATATTTTTTTATAAAACGTTTATTACAGACGTATTAATTACGTTCAGATTAATTGATGCCCAAGACCTAAACTAAACTATTATTAAGACAATATTATATATATATATATATATATATATTTATATTATATTTCACCTAAACTTAGAATGCTAGCGCTCACTGAAAATATTTTCCTGATTGCTAAAGAAAATTTCACATTATGTTTCTCCACTAGAGCTCGAAGAGAATAACGTTATAAAATCTCTTGAGATGCTGATTTCCTCGAGACATTTTTTATCTGCAAGATATTAAAATTCTAATATTACAGATGGTGTTGTCAGGATTGCTCTAATTCATTTTTAAGCAGTTTTATTAATTTAGTATTATTATTTCGAATGACTTATAAGCCACAGAACAAAGAAATAAATTGAATTATATCGAATAAGTGCGTTAAGTAATTCTAGAATATTCAAGTATATATATCTTAGACCTATGCTTAATTATTTGTATAACAGAAATATATATTTTTATATCCTTTTTTTTACGTTGTGAAATTCATTTACCTACTCATAACACCCTGTGTACAACATGTGGTAATGTCGACTCACCAGCTAGAAAAGTCAGTACCCACTAAAACCAAACAGAACTTCCCCCGTCGTAATGGAACGTTGCAGGATCGCTTACGCAGTCAACCACGATACCGCGACGGTAAGTCTGCCGAAGCAGACCACAACAACCAAGGGGTTGCTCCCATAGTCCATTTTGCTGTCAGATTTCTCATTCATTCAGACTGATTCAGCAGCAGAAGCAACCCGCATGGTACACCGCCCACTAAGGGGGACCGCCTCCCAATGTGTCTTTTGGCTACATGCCCGGCTGAACTTAAATTATTATAACGTATACCATACTTTTTACCGTTTGCAACTTATATACCATATCATTGCTCTTATACTACGGTTTCACAATAATCTAATCTAGATTTGTAAAGGTTTTTTTACAGGACAGCGGATTGTAAGGGTTTCTGTGTTTAAATAAATTGGGTTAAAATAAAAAACTTACGAGAATCCGTGCCGTGAAATGAATGCCGTATTCCGATAAAATGCAGACGATAAAAAGAATAAATAAATAAAAAAAACAAAAAACAAATAATGGGAGAATAAAAAATATGCATACATAATACAAAAAAATATATAAAAAGAACAATGGCATTGAACTTTGTACAAATATCTGCTACGTTTCGACGTTAGTAACGGTGTATGTGTCTTCAGCTGTTTCTAACGTCCCATTGCTGGGCACGGGCCTCCCTTCAATACGAGGCAGATCAGGCCATACGCTGGCCAAGTGCGGATTGGCGGACTACACAATTACACATGTATTTTAAAAAATACTAATTTCTCTCAGACATGCAGGTTTCCTCGCGATGTGTTTCTTCACTGTAAGACAAGTGGTAATCATGTTGGGAATGATTCGCACATGAAAATATCAGAGGAGCGAGACCCAGGATTTGAACCCGCTTCAGTCGATTTCCCAAGCGAACGCGTTACCACTGGGCTACCACTGCCGTAGCATGAGCAATAAACCCAAAATGAATTACCATTCGACGAAATATCTTTTAAATGAAAAAAAAAAGAATTCTTGAAGAATTGTTTAACAAATCGTTTTTCAATAAATTGTTGTTCGACGTTAGTCGTCTGTCTTTATATTAAGTATGAAACTTTCGAATTATTTTAGATACAATTAAAGTGATGTCCTCCTGACCAATTTCGGCCACGGTGGCCAAGTTCACTAGCCAACTGCGCAGGAGATATTATACTTTATAGTGCACAAGTGTGCACGCAAACACAAGGGCGCACTCTATTTCTTCCACTCTCAAATTCCAATGGATGGTATGGCAGCTGACATAACTCTATTAGTGCACCATAAATTATGTACTTTTCGAATTTACTAGAAGAATAACTGATAGACGAACAGACAGGCGCCAATCAGTATTAGTCATGTACATTCATACCTTAGCCGTAAAAGGTGATGAGAATCATTAAATTTATTTCTTTTTATTAAAAATGATAATATGGACAGACTTCAAAATTATTTAAAAATACTCGTAATAATTTTACCCTTTAGGTTTGATTTTTTTTCCAATCTCCAACGTTATTTCTCCATAAACGTGACATTGGCGATATAATTTGAGCTAAAAGTACGCATTGAAGGCATTAAATAACAAATTGAGTTGATTTTTAACCGACTTTCAAATAGAAGGAGGTTCTCAATTCGTCGTTCTCGTTCGTTTTTTATGTAGGTATGCTCACCGATTATTCGAAGACGCCTGAACCGATTTGGAAAATTCTTTTTTTTATTTCAAAGGGTATACATCCCAGGTAATTTGATCGAAATGGGTCAAGCAGTTTAAAAAAAATCTACATGAATTATTTTTAAATAAATGGCTTAATCGAATATGTTATTAAAAACCTTTCTTCTTAGAAATTACCTGCTTATTACGTCTACACTAAAAATGGAAAAATATTAACTTTTATGGTGCCAGGCACCGACTTCGAAAATATCTGATTAGGTATCTATTCTTAATAAAATATCCCATATATAAATAATGTAATATGTTTAGTAATTTTTTACTTTTTAAGGCCTGGAAGTCGGTTATTATTTAAGTTTTTTTTATTTAAAAGGAGACACTGAAGGCGAATATATTACGTAAATACACGAAAAAAATGCATGCGAATTAAACAGATTCTCCTTGAAGTCATTCAAAAATATACATAATACATATTAATGAACAAATATTTCTATTTCTAAATTGTTCTTCTCTTCCTTTCAAAAGCATTCTTGGTTCTGACTACATTTTTACCATAAAAGTGAACGTTAACGAGCTGCTATTTTATCTTTTGAATATTCTTTAAAGGAAATAAACATTGTTTCTATCAGCAACGAATAATAAAAGAACAAAGCACCCCGACAGGTTCAATTTATAATATAAAATGTGGAGTTGAAACCGGATGTTAACAATTTCTGTGAGAGAAGATAAACTAAGAGTAGCGCGTACTATGATGTATGAACATTTTAGCTCATAAATTTTTAATATCGTATTAGGTACGATATTCTTTAAGTTACTTTTTCGTTTTCGAAGTAAGGAGTGAGAAAATTGAACTACTGTCTATGCTAATCTTTCCAATTCTGGTGCAAGGAGGAAGGAAATTTGCTTTATATATACCTTTATACATATATATACACCTATTATTACGGTGTGTTGAAATAATATGGATTTATTAAATAAATTTTATAGTTTGACATGAATATTAAGCGTAGATTTGTTTTTCAAATGAATAAATTTAAATGATAAGCATTTTCCTAGAGATAATTGTATTTTTAAAGAGTAGGTATATATATACGTACACTGTAGATATTTTGTCTGTGCCTTTTTTGAGTTTTAGTTTTTTTTTCGTAATTTCTTTTTGGTTTTGGAAATTTTGAAAGTTTTAGTAGGTACCTATAAATATTTCATAATGGCAATTCTTCGGAGCTTTGAGGACATTTGTGCTGCAAGTTAGTGATGCGTTCGCAGGCCTTCTTTCTATGGAATGCTGGCGTTTGTGGTGAAGGTTCCCTATTGCCTTTTCGTCTCTCTGCAATCTCTCTATTGGAACATTTCTAAATATATGTAAGTACCACACATTGGATTTATATTAGCTTTATAAGCTTTATATTGACTTCAGATTACATCAACAAATATTATCATTGTGTAATATGTAATAAAGGTAACTTGCACCAAATTCTTAATTTGGATCAATCCATTCAAATCAATTTTCTTGCCAATATCATTATAACTAATCTCCTAAATAAACATAGCAAATTGAAATTTGACATTTGCTAAACATATAAGACATTTTATTAAAAAATATTTCAAAAAATATGTGTAAAGAGATAACATTTTATTAAAACTACATTATGGTGATAACTACCTTGGTGGTGTAGTGTCTAGCATGTACGGTTGCACATCCGGAGGTCCTGGGTTCTAGTCTCGGTTCGGGCCAAGTTTAGTTATTGAGTCTTTTTGCATAATAAGCCCCAGTGACAACCCGGAGTTGGGAAGTTCGCGGTGTTTCACCACCGTGGTACGGAGAACACGTAAAACCATCGGTTCTGCGCCTTAACTCGTTTGAGTCGCGTAGTTATCCCACAGGAATATGCGAAAGGCAGGAATAGAGTGCTCTTGTGTCTGCGCGCGCCCTTGTGTACTATAATATCTCCTGCACAGATGAGTCTCAATGAGATTGGCCACCGTATATATTATTATTATCATTATTATGGTGATAAAAAAACAACAAACATTTTCCGTAAAGGAATTTTCATACAAAATTCCGTCCCCGTCCCCTTTAATGTGTAACAAATATTTGTTTTTCCGGGAAATAATATGTTTTAAGAATCCAAATAACAAACAAACGTTTTTTAAAATCCGAAGAAAAATTCAAATGAGCATTTTAATAAGCAAATAATTGTTAAGCTTTTTTATACATAAAAGCTTCCTACGCTTTGATGCCGTAATATAATACTTAAACATGGCTTTACGAGATTTACAAAAGTACAGTGTCGCTAAAATAGTCATATTATATACTTAATTTTTTTTTGGTTTTCCTTTTACTTCTTAGGTTCGTGCAGTATTAATTACACTATGGTGATACTTACTACTCTACGACTACCTCGGTGGTGTAGTGGCTAGAATGTACGGCACATACGGAGGTTCTGGGTTCTAGTCCCGAGTCGGGCCAAGTTTAGTTATTATGTCTTTCTACTTAGTAAGCCTCAGTAACAGTATTTATGCGTAGTTTATTCACAGAACATATCGAGAAATTTAACAACAAATATGTAAATTATCGTTCATTTACTAATCTTTTTTGACATAATCTTTTCAATTACAAATGGCTAAAGCGGAGAATTGTTATTTTATTTATTTATTTATTTATGTACCATAAAATATACGTTATACAAAATAAAATAACAAAATGTTGACAAAGGATAACTTATCTCTTTAAGAGATTTCTTCCAGAAACCCTTCAGAAGTGAGAAAATAAGTTAAAATAGTGCGGAGTAGGTACAGTACAGCATTGAATGGAATTGTCTTAATATTAAAATACATATATTAACTAAATATTATGATTATACAAATATATATATATTCACATACATATATATATACATACATACATACAAACATATATACTTACATATAAATACATACTAATCTACAATAATTTATGTCTGATTTGATAAATAGTATTGTTTAATTCTAAACTTAAATGTTGAGAATGAGGGATCATCTTTGAAAATATAATCAGGCAGTGAATTCCACAAACTTGCTGCCGTAACAGAAAAAGATTTTTTTATAGAATGTAGTATTGTAGTGAGGAACCACTAATTTGGGCAAATTGACACAAGAACGCACTGGTCTGCATCTAGGGGACACTAATGTGAAGCGTTCACTTAAATAAGAAGGTGTAGAAGTCTTCAAAATATTGTAAAGCACACATAATACACGAACGTTTCGGCGAAAACGAATGGGGAGCCACTTCAGTTGCCGTCGGAAAATACTTATATGATCAAATTTGTGCAATCCATATATAAAACGGATGCACAAATTCTGAAGGCGATCTAGCTTGTCGAGTAGCTCCTCGGTTGCATCAAGATAGCAGACGTCGGCATATTCGAGTAGAGGGATTAGCAGTGATTGAGCTAGGGTAATTTTAGTTTGAAACGGAAGAAAATTCTGTAAACGTCTCAAGGAATGAAGTGAATAATGTACGCGCTTACTGACCTCGTTGACATGCGCAGCCCAGGACAGGTTGCAGTCGATTATTAAACCTAAGTTTTTACACGTGTCTGAGATATTGATGCAAGTGTTATCGTAGATGATGTCAGGCAGATTGTTGAAGTCGATTTTGTTCCGCAACTGCTTACTACCAATGATCATGGCCTGAGACTTTATTGGATTGACAAGGAGTCCGAAAGACTTTGCCCAATCTTTGATTCTTGCCAAATCAAGGTTTATCCTGTCTATTTCAGACGCTAAGTCCCCGACCAAAGCATGTCTATAAAGTTGCAGATCATCCGCATATAGGTGGTAGTAAGAAGAGAGTACCTGTGGGAGTTGGTTAATAAAAATTGAAAAAAGCAATGGCGATAACACACCACCCTGGGGGACGCCTGCGAAGAGATTGGACCACTCTGAGATAGTCTCGTCGCAGTAGATTCTCTGCTGGCGATCATAAAGATATGATTTAAACCAATCAATCACAGAAGACGAGAAGTTAAGGGAGGCAAGGATAGAAAGTAAAACATCGAAGTCCACTGAGTTAAAGGCATTACTAAAATCAAGCAAAATAAGAATAGTCACTTTCTTATTATCCATGGCGAAACGAATATCGTCAGTGACTTTTAGCAAAGCGGAAGTCGTACTGTGCGAAGGACGGAAGCCAGACTGATAAGCATTTAATAGGTTATTTCGTTATAAGTACTGACACATCTGCTTAGATACTAAGCCTTCAAAAATTTTCGACAAAATGGGAAGAATTGAGATAGGACGAAACTGTGAGGGAACAATAGGATTGGGAGATTTAGGTAAGGGGATAACATGTGCTAACTTCCAAGCCGCGGGAAATGAGCTAGAAGACAATGAAAAATTAAAAATGTGAGTTAATATATGGCAGATGTGATCAACTGTTACAAGCAGCATATCACGACTAATTTCATCACTCCCAACGGCTTTAGAAGTAGTAGAAAGAATGCCTCTCTTAACATCGTCCTCTGAGATCTCTTGAAAAACAAAAGGGTCACGGTTAGGTTGGTGAGTCATAGCAAGTTGATTAATGGTTAACGTCTTCTCGATATCAGAAATTTGAACAGGCGGAGTTGAAAAATGTTGATTTAAGCAGTTGACATTGACGGACACAAGAGACAAATGTTGTGATTTACCCACACCTAGCGACTTAAAAAACCTCCAAGTTTGAGCCGGTGTGCAATGTAAGATACATGAGTGGATATGGCGGCGCTTAGCATCTCTGCACATCCTATTACAGAGATTACGCAATTTTTTATAGGCTGCAAAATTAGACTCAGTAGGATATCGCTTATATCTGTTCTTAGCTTTATTGCGTTTCGCCATTATTTTTTTGATTGTTGTAGTTAGCCAAGGCGCTGGCAAGTGCTTTACTCTGATTGGAATAGTGGGAGCGTGAATGTCAAATAATTGTATGATCTTGGAATTTAGTATTTGCAATTTTTCGTCTATGTTTGTGACATTGTATAATAAGGACCAATCTATGTTGACCAGGTCAGAGTAAAATTTCTCGTAATCGATATTTTTGAGATTACGCCTCCAGATTATCTTGGCTTTACGCCTAAGGAGTGACAAATTGTAACTGATGTATATGAGATCGTGATAGGAGAAAGGAGCAGTGAGTTGGCCGAAAGCAAGGATATTTTTAGGATTAGATACAATTATAAGATCGATGAGAGAAGGGTTAGAGATAGGAGAAAAATGGGTTTCAGTAAGAGGAAGTATAGTCATATTTAGAGATTCTATTAAGGATTGGAGCTTATGTGATCGAGTATCTTGCTTGAGAAGACACGTATTAAGATCGCCCATTAGAATGGTATGCTCATAAGAAGGTGTAAGAGATTCAAGAAGAGATTCCAACGTGCTAAAATAGTTAACGTTTACAGAGGGACTATAAAGTACACCAAGAAGAACTTTGGAGTGATGAGAAATAATTTCAAGAAAAAGGAATTCAAGGTTACAGTCATCAGTATTAGGGGATTGTTTTATTATGTTGTAATAGATGTTACTTTTGAGATATATGCAAACACCTCCTCCTCTTTTACAAGTGCGATCGTTCCTAATGAGGTTGAAATTAGGAAGAGAGAAAAGGGATGATGAAAGGGACGGTTTCAGCCAAGATTCGGAAACTAAGATACCATCTATTTCAACGTTGCAAAAAGATGCCTGGAGATCAGAGTAATGAGCCGGAATACTTTGTGCGTTTATATGAACCAAGTTCAAAGAATTAGGATTTTTATTAAATATGCTATTAAGTTTGAAATCAAGACGCCCGGACTCGCTATCACAGGAAGCCAAACTAGAAGCACTAAGGAAGTCTTCATTTGAAGAACAAGAGAAGTAATCGTCGTCAAAGTTAAGAATACAATCACAATCAGACATAATAAATAAATAATATTAAATTAATTAAAAAAAATAAATAAGTTCAATAATAGTAATAATAATAAGCTAATTAGAAAATAAATAAATTTTTAAAAGTATATCAAATTTTAAAAATAGATAAAAATATTTTTGTTTTACAATATACTTAAAACTAAAATTAATAACAACAAAAAATGTATACTTTACAAAACTTAAACATAATAATTATCCTACATTAGCTGGCCTAACTTGTTTTTAACAAAACATCATAACAAAATAAAAATAAGAAAAATATATGAGAACAAATATTTTAAGAATTTAGGCCATGTCATGTGATACATGTTGTACAGTGTACTGCAAGTATCCGAATGCACGATAATGACAGCTGAGGAAAACATTACAATATAAAAATATGCACATAACTGGTTACCGCTACTGTTGTTCGTAATTGGTAAAAATTATAACAAGACTACTCAAGAAAAAAAAGTGAAACCTGATATATAATTATTCAACATAATCATTCACGTAACCATTAAAAAAAACACTTAATGGAGATTTTATAATGAATATTCTAAGAGAGTGTACATAGAACTAATAACCTAATGATGTGAAAACTTACAAGTACGGAGGCCAATGGAACACTAGTATCACTTCACTATATTTTTACCGGGTCTTCAGGATCTAGATGGTTTCGGATCTTGTGATGTAGTCGCAAGAGGATATTTAGCTATCAATGAATGCAGTTCAGCAAGTGATGCAACTTTCTTGCGGCTTTTATCTGGCAGCGCAATGGTGATTGAACCTTCATGTGACCAACAATGTTTCATCCCAAAATGTTTTCTGGCAGCGACGAAAATTTCCTGCCTTGATTTCGTCAGAAACTCTGATAAGGTTATTCCGGAGCCCTTAAGAGCAGTCTTGGAGTTCCATATTAAGTGCCTGGATTTTAAGTTAGTGAAGCGAACTAAAATTGGTCTAGGTCTGTCTTTCTTTGTCCCGAGGCGATGGGAAAAGTCAATACTCGATGTATCAAAGTCAGCTAAATTCATCTTCTCAGCAATCACAGTAAGGACTTTACTCTCAGTCTGCTCATCAGAATCTTCAGGAAGCCCATGAAAGAGCAGGACCTTTCTTCGTGACAGCATTTCATGCCTATCAAATCCAGCAGTGAGCAACTGGAGCTGTTGACGGAGCATAGATAAGGATTTCCACATTAAGTCCTTGAAGACCGTGTAATCAGCGGCTAGCGCAAAAATGTCACTTCCAGTGCTTGTGTTTTTAGTAGTAGTCTGACTTTGGACAAGAGACTTTTCAAAAACACTCATTCGAGACTCAAATAAAGCAACAATATCTTCCATGTTTTTTGACAGTTGAGTGTGTAGATCCATGGTATTGAAGCTGATTATTATGTGAAGCTATCATATAATAAAGTTCTTGACAATTATTGTATATTGCATCGTGTATATTATATATATATATATATATATATATATATATATATATATATATATATATATATAAATATCAGGCGCATGATATGATAGTGTATATATATATATATATATATATATACACTATCATATCATGCGCCTGATATTTGTCCCATTGAGCTTGTTTGGGATAAACTCGATAGAAGGGTGAAAATCGATCTCCTACGAGCTCAGAACATTTGTGGGAACGATTAGAGAGCGAATAGAACAAGTTCGGTGAAAATTATTATAAAAAATTAATTAATAGAATGCCTAGAATATGCGACAAAAGGAAAAGGTAGATACATCGATGAAGCTAAAATTTAATTTAATTTTCATATTGTATGTTAAATTTTTAAGTTAGTTTTTATTGCATTTTTGATTTTATATCAATACAAATATATTTAGATGGCTTTATTTTGTTTTATTTGATTTTACCTTGTTGCTTCCAAACTTTTGGACGGTAGTGTATATATATATGAGCCCATTCATATCAGCAAAATAAGACATGGTATGCTATTTAAAATTTAAAGACAGCAAAAAGTACTTATATTTTTTCAATTAAATAAAGCCAATTTTAGCCAGTTTACACTACAACGAATCATATTTTAATATTATAGATATAAAATATACACAAGCAATTGCTTTGGGGACTACCTACTAAAAATGTCTTGAAAATAAGACGTTGAATTTGGTAGTAGTCAAATATTGTACAAACATTTATGATGTACTAGCATTGCCCGCGGCTCCGCCCGCGTTCAGATGTCCAAAAACCAAATTCTTATGTTTTACATATTAGTATACTCTTACAATGCAGTTTTTGTATTTTTTCTCTTAAATGAGATATTTTCGCGCGGTAAAAAGTATCCTATATGTTGGTTGACCCGGATAACCAGCTATCATCATACCAAATTTCATCAAAATCCGTCCAGTGGTTTTTCTGTGATGCGGTAACAGACAGACAGACAGACAAAAATTCTAAAAACTATATATTCGGCCTCTGTGTCGATAATATTGTTTATTTCAATAAGATTTTCCAAAATATATTTTATGTTCAGATTCGGCTTAGTTACAATTTTATTATATGTATAGATTTGTAGAGACTTATGTACATTGTACGTAAGTTGCAAAATACATATAGTAATACGTATAGTATTTATAAGCTATCAGCAACTTACACTCGCTTTACTCAGGTGCATCCCGAGCATTAACAAAGAAGTAAAACAACGAAAAAAACTTTTTTTAGACCAGAAATATTCGTGGGCGTGCGCAGTACAACTCATCAAAGTTTCACCACAATCGGATGAGAGGATAACAAAGAAACATTTATTTTAGATAGAAAAGTGTTTTTAAGATCTACACTTGCATAAAATGATGACCAGAATTTATAATTAAAAATGTTATATTACGAATTACAACCATATTAAAATAATTAATTTGATGAAATTGTATGTTCATTATAAACTTTAAACTATTTTTTTATAACAAAGAATAACTTAAAGCGCAGAGAAACATCCATATTTCATTAAGAATTGTTTTAGTATTATTTCATAATACGATATATCAATATGTGTATATAGTTTACAATGAAATCAATCTTTGTCGGCCAGTTTATTTAAGTCAAAAAATACACAAAATAGACAAAATAAACTATTTTTTATTTCCTATCCTATAAACAACAAATAGATTTTGTAGTATTCACTATACTACAGTAAATACTACAAAGCTTATTTATTGTCTCGAGCCTCTCACAATAACAAATGACCTAGTTTTATTTTTGTTTAATATAGGTATGTATGTAATTCATTAAATTATCTTTTTAAATTTAATATTAACTATTAAAAACGAGTAAAGAAAACTGAGGACTGAAGATTCTGTATAATATAGTGTCTAATTAGAAAATTACTATAATGAGAAGGAACCTCTTCAACATTGCTAAGTCGATCGTCAAGTCACTCAAGTGCTCTACCACTACTTTCTACATTAAACATGTACCTGAGGCGATAATCGACCCACATCTTTTATTTCATTTTTCATTAGGTGAATTTGCAAAAAATAATAATAAGTATTTATACTAACAAGATATATTTAAACTATAAAAGAGCTAAGGATAAAATTGCACTCTA
This sequence comes from Brenthis ino, assembly GCA_921882275.1. Classification (NCBI taxonomy): domain Eukaryota; kingdom Metazoa; phylum Arthropoda; class Insecta; order Lepidoptera; family Nymphalidae; genus Brenthis; species Brenthis ino. The sequence goes on along the minus strand of OV170221.1, from coordinate 18,123,952 downwards.
AAAATATTTTTGTTTTAATACAAAAGTCCTCTACAGAGCGCCATATTGAATTTAGTGTAACGTCATATGGCCTATAACCAGCACAAGACGATCGACAATCAATACTCTATTGTCCAATTATGATAAGTACCTTAGAAGTTATCTTGATGCTGATTGATGAACATATATACATACATAGCTTGCTGGAATGATAATCCTCTGTATTGGGTAAAAATAATAGCTTTAACTTGAGCTTATTCAATAGTTACAGTGCTAAAAACTAACCTGTTACTCTCGCCCAAATCTTAGATCCGCTGACGAAAGTCTTGTTTAAATTGATGAAGCAGTTCTTCTTCTACGTTTTATTCCCCGGCATCCGGTATCAACTAAATTGATTGTAATCGATTTAGCCATAAAAAAACACGAAAAAAATGCTATTTTTGACCTTAATATCGTATATGTTACCACAATAAAACCATTAAATTAAGTACTTCTATTTCATCAAAATCATATTGCAACTATGTATGTAATATATCACTGTATGGTGTCAAACCCGGATTCACTTAGAGACAGTGACACTACCATAATAAAAGTAGCGACCAAATCTTTTGGAAACAATCTCTTTGAAAATAGACTGTGAAACTCCCTGAAAATTGTTATAAATTCACGCGATAACATAATATTTAATGGAAGCACCCATTAAGTCGTGACCACAAAGTTCGCGATGTTAAGCTATCTCGACTCACACTGGAAAATGTTACTAAATTATAAAACGCTAAAGTACTGTAAAGTATCAAACTTAATGGGTGCGTAGTTAAAACTTGACAGTCGTATAGTCAATGGGAGTAAGAGACCTAAATTATGTTGATTTACATTGAATGCTATAACTTTATTTAATTTTTATAGTAAAATAGGGTGGTTTCACCTGTTTTCGGCCATTTAAACAAACGTATGACTACGAAACTATTTTTTTCGATGATACTAAGGTCGCAGATAAGTTTTCCAAATATTTTCGAACTCAAAAGATAATGTAGTTTTGATATTTGTAGCCCCTTTACTTGACAATGTCATATTAAAATTACTAGAAACTAAAATCTCTGAAATTTGCTATTTAGTCTGTTTTCGGCCACTAAATTTGGTTTCCGGCCATTAATTTGTTTAGTTCTCGGCCCCCATTTAACAATTTGAAAAAATTATCTCTATTTGTTCTTGAATAAGATTTATACTACAGTAAAACGAAATAATACATACGAATCAACAATTTTAATTAAATTTTCACACTATAACAATGTTTTTAGGAACATTTTTGTACTATAACAGTAGATCTTAAATTATATAAAAAAAAGAAAATAATAATATGGAAAAAAATATAGATGATCACGAATTTAATATTTTGAATTACGTAATCAAAAAATATCAAATTCGTGATCATCCTCATCTTCTTCATAAATATCGTATCTCTTAAAAGTTTCATCGCTGGGAATGGTTTTAGTTACATCTATAGCTGTTTCACTTTTATGAGACATTTCTTTATCAATCTTATCTTCACTTATTTTATTTATTTCTTTTATATCAACTTTCTTTATAATATTCAATTTATCAGTCTTTTCGATTACTTTAGTCTTCTTAATATTGATTTCTATATCTTTATCGGTATTTATAATATCACTATCACTTTCTTTGGCTTTTGTTTGTTTTCTTTTTGGGATATTAGGTTTTATATTGTTTCTATTAATGATCTTAAGTTTTTTGCGGATTCAGTTCGGTTTTTTTTTTGTTCTCTGTCCGCTTTCCTCTTATTTTTTCGTTTATCTTGTTTTGTTTTTCTTTTTCTTTAAAATCGTGAAAATCTCTCCAAGCTTTTGAAGATATGGCACTAGGAAATTATGAATGTTTTTCTTAGTAGTTTTTTTCCCAGATGGACTAATGGGAAATGTTAAATGATTTTTTAAAATGGATCAATTTGCGTATCATTTTGGAGAGTACACGAAGTGTTTACTAAAATTTTCTTTATTACAATTTTACGTCATTACATTTTTGATGGATCGATTTTTTTGGAGACGATGGGTTATTGTGATCTTCAGCTACTGCTATAACTTTTGACGTAAATTCTACAATATTATATTTTGAATAGGTAGCGATTCCTGTGCTAAATAATGCTCTTTATCTCCTTTACAAACGTGGTCTATAATTTGTATAGTATTTAAGTCTTCAAATCTATGTCAGTTATTTTTAAAACAGAAATATCACTGGATTGATACGTAAGATCCAATATTCAGGAATTTAACTATTAGTAAGCAAAGAATAGCCTTCATTATCATTACCTCCTACAGTGATATCTATAAACTCCTCTTTCAATCAAAAATCATTCAAGATCTGAAAACCATTTTCTGATTAAGCTCTCTCTGACCGCCTCTCTGTCTTTATTAATACTTTCAGGTTCACGTACGCTAATCTCCGGATGCCTTCTAAGAAAATTTTGGTACCATGTCTGTCCCGGTCGCCCTTCTGGAAACTTATTTTCTTTTCCAATATTTTTAATTATTTTTGCAACATTTTCCAGCAATACCTCTTTGCTCACAGGAATCCCACATTTGGCTAATTCTGTAATCCAGTCTACAACTTTTTGCTCACCATCAATGCCTAGTATAGGCTCTGGACCTACTTTTCGAGGTTGTTCTTTAGATCTGCCGGAAATTCGATCTTGAACTGTTGAGCGAGGGACACCATAGTGACGGCAGGCCTCTCTGACGCTTTTATTTTCTGTTCTTATGGCCTGGACAGCTTGTGCCAATGCTTCTTCAGTATATTGGAAATGAATCCTCTTATTTTTAATAGTATGTTTAAGTTTATTTCTCCCAGGAGGCATCTAAAAGTAAAAGTAACATTAGTATTACTACAATATGGCTTACACGCGATTTTATCAGTGTAAGTCTCCAAAACTATGCTACAGAATTACCTATCAAGGTAATAAAAAAATATATAAAAAAATAAAAAAACCCGACTTCATAAAATCTTACTAAAAAGATGAAAACAAGTTGACAAAGGAATATAGTATTATGCAGTCGGAGACATAAACATATACATATCGCGACAAGATGAAAACGTGTATGTCTACGACTACATAATACTATATTCATTCGTCAACTTGTTTTATCTTTTTAGTTAGCTTATATGCAATCGGGTTTTTTATTTTTTGTTCTTTCAAATAGGTCTGAAAACTAACTGTATGTTAACTAATTTTCGGCCACCTGCTTTATTACTGGCCGTAAACTAAGTTTTTATGAACTGATTTATCGGCCCCCCTTTATACGTGGCCGATAACCAAATTTAAATTAATTAATTTTCGGCCGTCTTATTGCTAGTGGTCGAAAACTCACTTTGATGTACTTGTTTTCGGCCGTTGTTTAACTCGTAAATGTTTGCGACTGACCAATAAGACGGGTCTTGGGGAAGTCATTTTATGTCTGTATTGTTTGTCTGACTGGCGATTTTTATTCAATTATTTCATTTATTGTCATTTACTGTCGAAATTTTTTTCTGGCCGAGCATCGGTAAACATATTATTAGTTTTCGTCCATACCCATTATACCTAGGCCGAAAAGTAATTATAACAACTCTAATTTTCGGCTGCCAAATACAAAATAACAAAAAAATATTTTTCACCAAATATTAACTCATAACATGCGGCCGAAATCTGACTACATAAATGAGGGAAGCTTATATTCTGTTTTAAAAAAATTTTTTTAAACGTATTCCTCAAATATTAATAATAATATATCTATTTGTATTTTACAAAAGCTATCTTTTAGTTTTCGGCATGCCGGGCGAAAAGCAGATGGCCCCCCAAAACCTTATCTAGTTACCCGACCATCAAATTTAAATATATAAAACCTTATCTTTCATCCATTTTAATCAAAATAACACAAATTCAAATAATCACCAATTCAGAGTAATAACAATTATCTTTATCAAACCTTAAACAATTTAGTAACTTACCTTGCAAAATTTTCTTACGCCCTATTTTTTTTGTTATTATTATGACACACGTGCACTACTCGACTTTCGGAGGCCCACTGACGAGACAGTTGGATCATTATAATGCAACAAAGTTCAGAAGGCGTAGGTTTGATTGGAAAAAATATATTTGACGTTGATTTTTAAATGAGGAGAGTAATGATTTCTTATTATCATCATAAAACTACGTCTTGGCCGAAAACCAGAGGTGGCCGGCAAACCGGCTAAGCTACCCTACATTGATATAGGCTTATAGGAGCCAGGAGTAAATTTTTGGTGATGACCGCCCACGATCGTGTGTGATAAAATGTTTTATGGTTTAAAACATATATTTCGTCTGGAAGAAAAGTGAGGGGTCCACCACATAGATCGGGATCTTAGACTAGTAGGTTAATAAAAAGCGTATTCTCCATTTTTTCATAAAAATGTTTATTATCTTTACACTTCGTATAATTGCACAAAACGACTTAGGTCCTTAAATATATAGATGTTAAAATTCACACTCTGTACGAACTAACACCTCTATCCACAAAACCATTGGATTATAATAGATGTTTCGACAAATTAATTATCAATTCCTATAAGTAACTTTATTTGAAACAATACCGCGTACTTAGTTCTGTTGACCTTTGATTATTTCTTTAAAGCCATTAATATATTAAGTTAAATATTTCCTTCTAATCCCAGTCTTAATTAGATGACTATAACCAATTCCATTATTTAATTAAAATTTAAAATAATTAGTACAAAAATGATGTGTGCTCGTTAATTTAACAATTTAAACATATTTTATAATCTTAGTATACAGTTAAGTTTTTACATTTACTAGAAGATCCATACTCCAGTCTGCTTTTTGAGACAAATGTAACTATTTGCCTACTTTGGCACTAAATTACCTTAACAACATAATTAACAAACACTTCAGTCGTTTGATTAAATAAACAGTTAGATTTATCAAAATCATCTAATTTATCTACAATTGATTACCCAAGTTTATGTTAAAAAATTTCAAATACCAAAGTAATACAATATCTAAATAATGAAGTCTTAATTAAACCACTTACTACATTGGAGTTGTTCTTTCTGGTTCCTTTTCCTCTTTCAGAGTATAAACAGACCGACGTATCGCACCACCCTCAAACCTCGAATTAGGTAAATGATGCAATACTTCGGGTAATGTCTCAACTTCAGAATGAATAATCGATTCTTCCGTAAAGTTACCACTTTCGTCTCGTCAAGATCTTTGCAAAAACTCAGGTGTCAGAATCTTTTGAGTATTTTTCAGCACTTTCTCATGGTGCCTTAAACGATGAACTATTTCATCGTGGAGGACGTTGAAACACATTGCGGTTAGAGCCAACCCAGTCATAATGTAAATAGAGCAAAACCAAATAGTGCCAGTTGATGCTCCATTTTTTTGAGTCAAACCAGGCGCTAAGTGTCCAAATCCAATGGTACTTAGACTCATAAAGCAAAAATATACACCGTCAATTGGACTCCAACCTTCCAATTGATATAAAACGAGCGCTCCAAAGAAAATATAAGTAAAGATTGCGGCCAAACACAAAGATATCGGAGCGAGTATCGAAAAACCACGTAAGGAAACTTTCGAATCTGTATCTGCACAGCTCATCGAGTCACAGTCACGTAGAAAGTTAAGTCCTTGTGTTTTATCTTTTATAGAGTTGTTGCTGAGGCTATTGGCTTGAGATGCCGATATAATAGTACCAGATGGAGATCGTACATAATAAGGTTCTTGTAAATGTAGTGTTTGGGATCTATAGTCATCGTGACGTCTTACTTTTTCTTTCCTTTCTTTCACTGCCATTGTTCTTTCATCGAGACAACAATATCCACACTTGGAACATAAACAGCAGCATAATGCTCGACTAAAGATACTGCGCGCAAGTCTCGATAGTAGTGCTCCTACTACGGACAAATACAATAAAGTAAGGGGTATACCTATAACGGCATATCCTATTGTTACCGCTTTACCTAGAGATGTCTTGGGTGCTACGCTGCCGTAACCTGCGAACAATGGTATTATATTAAGTATTTAAATAAATTTGCTAATATTTAAAAAAAGGTGCATTTTATATTATTTTATTTATTTTACTTTCACGATTTAAATGATCAATTTTGAAACGAAATATGTTAGTTTAAAAATTATGTAATATACAATTAATATGAACTTCGTTGTATGTTAAGAATTTTAAACATTTACCTATAGTTGTGAGAACTGTCAGGGAGTAAAGAAATGCTTTTGCGAAATTCCATTCATAATCATCAGCAGCCAGAGCCGGTGCTGACTCCAAAGCTCTGACACCTCCATATTGCTCTGACACATCAGCAGCGACTCTTGCAACCAGTTTCTCTTGAAATTTAGCAATTTCTTGTGCAGCAAGTCTTGTCCAGTTCTCCTTGTAAAGTATATTCAAAGAAACTGTTATTTCCCAAATACTTTCTACTGTTTGTGATCTTAGTTCAGCGCTGGCTTGCGCGATACTGCTGTTGACTTTTGACAGTGCGTTAGATTTTCTATTTTCATTCGCATGAAAAGAAGTCGTTGCGAGTGTTTTCTGGTGTACTTTGGCGGCACTGCCTTCAATTGCGAGGAATATAAAAGCACCTACCAAGGTGTACACTAGAAGTATAACGAAAATTCCTAAATTAGTTACACATCCAGCTATCAAACTCTTCTTCTTACTTTTTTTTGTTTGTATGCAAAGACAACAAGTTGTGATAACATCGTCATAATTTTCTCCTTTACCATTTTTCTTGTATTTTCCATTTATACTATTCTTTTTCTTATTCTTATCCATATTTGATTTCATAAAATAGCGCGTTGGCACATTTTTAATGTTTCTTAAACAACCGAGTCAATTTGTGTGAATAAATTCATTTGAATGTCCATTCATCTGAAAGAAAAAGAATATGTTAATTCGAATGTATATAAAGAAAAAAGCACGATGTATAAAAATATAGCATCCCGTCTTACTCTGAAATGAAAAGGGTATTGAGGAATATTTGCTAGAACGACTCGATTTATATTTAAATGGAATCAGTGATCTTGGGTTGATTATTATTCCAGTATTACCGATTCCCGAAACCTGTCCATATAGAGAATATTATCTGAAATCCAGCGATGGGATATATAAAGTAGCTTGACTAGTAAAAGGCGTGTCGAAGAATCAAAAGGGAAAGGAAATTCTAAGAATATACTGTCAATATGTGCATATACCGTTACGTTCAAGGAAACATCTACACCATAAACCCCCAATTCACTGTGTTGCTCGTTTATGGGCTTTTTTTAATAAAATATATGTAAATACGTTTAATTTGTTTTTTATCCTTTAATGAATCCATTTATAATTCGAATAATTTACTGAAAATAAGAAAAGGCCGCTGGAAACTTAAATTAATGTAAGATAACAAACTTTTAGTTTCATATTCAATCAGGTAGAGAGAGAGAGAGAGAGAGAGAGTATAGTATTATATAGACAACGTCACTTTTTTTGCTTTCTGCCAGCGGCATCGCTTAACATATTTTTATGTTAGGTTTATTTTTATGCAATTTTAAAAGTATTAAGGTCTGGCTAGCTAAAGCTAAACCTTTAGGAGCAGAGTAATTAGCATAACAGTCTACCGTATATAACCGAGTTTTAAACAAAAACTTATTAGTTGATAATTAGTGTATATTATTCATAAATGCACTGAATATTACTTAGATATCCTAAGTTGTTACTTGACTTGCATTAGACTAACATTATGTAAAACGTTCTTTGTTCATAGCAGCCTTCACGGTACATTAGTCTAAGTTCCGTTGATTACAAAACTTAATGTTGGAACTTGGAGCAGTGGAAAATGATCACCTAAGATATGTTTTAGTGCAAAATAAAAACACCACGTGAGCAAAGTAATATTGTGACCGTATTAGTGTATGAGTTAATGTGTATTCGTTATATTTTTTCGATGCTGTAAAGACTCAACTGATCAGAGTGAAATTCGTAACACAGATTGATTATACAATGAATTTATACTTAGGGGACTTCTTATCGACATACCTTTCATACGAGGAAAGCCACGGGCAAGACCTAGTTGTTAAATATTTTTCACGTGTTACTTTCTCTGTTATGGTATAATTATTATAATTACTTTATTTATTATTGAAGTGAAACTTCTTTAGGATCGTTGTGACTTTAAACTCGATGAAACGAAAATGCGACACTAAAAAGAGATAAACACATAAATATATAGGATTAAGCCGGCGAGAGAATGAGATAGAATATATGGCCATGTTGCTACGGTAATCGTTGTTATTGTCTCACAAATATATAATGTTATATTCTTTCCATATGTGATATTCTATAAATATATGATTGTAATATGCCTTATTTAATTATTCATTGTTGATTGGCGTTACTTTTTGTGTATAGATAGTTGGAAGGCTGGAGAGTGACAAAGGCTAATTTTTACCTCGGGAAATTATCTATTTTCCATGGGAAAACACCTTATAATACAATCCAAAAAAATATTTATGATCAGAATTACTTGAACCTCGGTACTTGTCGATTAAAAAAATACCTGTACCAAGAGTATAATACATAAAACATCATTTTATTATACAAAATTATAATGAATAGTATATAATATAAAAATGGCAGTGGCAGTCCAGTGCTAACGCGCTCGCTTGGAAAACCGAGTAATTCAAATCCCGGGTCTCGCACCTCTAATATTTTCATGTGCGAATCATTTCTAACATGATTACCACTTGCCTTACGGTGAATGAAAACACTAGACTACATCTCACATAAAAGTAAGTAATTTCACATATTCAATTACTCTCCCAAGATTGTTAGTGGAACAAAGTTGTGAAACAACGGCTGAGATCACGCCTTTTCGCCTGTTTTTGTTACTGTATAAGTTTGGAACTAATAGACATTCCAGTTGAGATTGTAGACGGTTTCAGTTTGTTAGCTCTAACTTGTGCTACAGTTTTTATCAACTATACCGCAGTAGAGTATTCAGTTCTCGTATAATATGTCTTTATGAATTGAAATAAGTTTGAAGCTATATTTCCGAATTAAAACGATTATTTTTATTGTAATTATATTGGACAACCAATTTCAAGTTACAGATATGTAAAGTAGATAGATACATTTATTTCTTAACATAAAAATTTTAGCACTTCTAACTTCTTGACATAAAAGCTTTTCGTTTTTATTGACCAATTAGCGAAAGTAGCTAAATAGCTAAATTTTGTAACTTGTAGAGTGATAGCAATAAGATAATGATGGATGAGGATATTAAAAAAAATAAGAAAGACTTACTTATTTTGAAACCACCATACAAATTATTAGGTGTTCCCTTGAAATATACCATAATATTATATTATGTAGGACTATGTTTAAAGATGAAGTAGTTTACCTATCCATAAGAATCTAAATCATGAGAATCGGTCGGTTCACAATAAGCGAAAACATCGCATAAAATACACGAAAATATGCATCCGATTGTATAACCTACTCTTCTTTAAAGTTGGTAAAGACCACGTTCATGTTTTATAACAGAATACCTAAAACATAGATACATTCGAGTACAAGCAAAACAAAAAGCAATTACTAGCAAAGAATAAAAATGTTAAAGCTTTTACATTACTATTCTTGCAATGAGATGTAATATCTCCATTTCATATTACTTTTGACAATAACAATATTAATAATAATTTATAAACACATTGCGGCTGTAGAAATATTAGCTTCGAATGTGTTTAATTTATAAAGAAAATTAAAAAAAACACACATTTATACATTTCAATAATTCATTCATTTTGAAAATTCTTTGTTGTGAATGAAACAATTACTTACTATTAGGTACTTACATATCTTCTCTGCAGTAATTTCAAAGTTAATTCTCTTAGACAGCAAAAAAGCTCTAGATATATAACATTTAACCCGATTTAATCTCAAATTCGATTTTGAGATTAAATCAGGAGATTCAGTTAGATGCTTGATAGCCTCTGACTTGGAACATTGTAAGCTAGTTCATTTAAATTTGGTGCATCGGGTGCATTTGAATATTATTCATACACTAGATCTTCATACCATTATATTCGAACGTGTTTGAAGTTGCAATAACACTGTGATCGTTATGATCGAACTTAGTTTGTCCAAGATGGCGGCTGGTTTCTGAAACTAACTGGTTAGCGTGCCTGATCGTGTAACTTTGAATGACTTGAAAACGGAGAGTATACTTCAACGTGAGTGTCTATTGCCACTTCTATTAGCTAATTGATAAGGGAGAATAAAAAAAATATTCTCTATTTTATAACACGCAGTGAACGTTCATGTGAAACGTCGAAAAGAGATTGCCTACAAAGCATAGAGTAATCACTGGTTAAGTAAAGTAGTAGCTTTTTGTTAGCGAATGAATTTTAACAATCCATTAAGTGGTCCTAGGGATTTTTTTTACATACATACTTAGGAACAATACCATCTTTTATAAGAAATTTATTTATTTACATGAAAAATTGTTATTAATTAAAAAAATGTCAATTCAAAAAGCGGTTTTTCGATTTTTGTCGCAGAAGACAAAGCTTAGTAGTCTATTTATTAGTATAAGTTACATATAATAACTGCCTCGGCGGTGGAGTAGCTAACATATACTAGTGCACATCCGAAGGTTCTAAGTTTGAGTCCCAGATCGGGCCAGGTCGTGTAGTACCAGCCCGGAGTTGGAAAAAACGATGTTTCACCCATGCCTCGTAGAGCACGTAATGCCGTCCGAGTCGATTATCGTCAAATTGGAATTGGAGAGTAAAGGAATCGGAAAGGAATTGAGAGTGATCTGATGACTGCGCGTAGACTTATGCACTATAATATTATCTCCTGCGCAGTTGACTATCTCATTGAGATTGATCTCAGTGAGATTGGTTGTTGTGCCGAAATCACTCAGGAGGATATCAATAAGTGATATTAAACAATAAACCTTATCTACCTAACTAAAACCTTGCACAAAAACAAGTTATACAAAATTCCACCCTTTGTAATTTACTTAATTAACTTTTAACCCATTTCAGATCATAATTTCTTCAAACTGTCAACATTTAACCCACATTAACATACGCAATGAAATGAATTCGAATAACACCTACCCACTAAAATTTTATTATCAATTTCTCAATTTATGTCTACGAATCTCGCTTAGAATCCGTTCGAGCGCACGCAGGGTAATGAAATAAGTCATTTAAATTGGAGTAGAGATTTCAATAGGACATTAGGCGTGGGGAGGCTAAAACTCTGTAATATTGGATTATATCATTGATTTATGCAAAATCTTTATCGGTAGTGACACCTGAAATTGGATTTTGGTGTCGTCGCATTGCTTTAGGTAAAAGGGGCGGAAAGATTTCCCGGTCTGGCCTTTTTTTTATAATTTATTTTCGAAAGGGCAGAACGATTCAATATGACATTCGTATTACTTTTGATATAAATGAATTTGGTGTTATGAGTACCATTTTCTAGTATTGGTATTAAAGTAAATGACTATTATTTACACTAGAAAACCGTTCATCTAGGCAAAGAAGCAACGTATAGAACTTTGGCATCTTTGAAAATTAGAGTAAATTTACGAACTAGAAGTTAAGAACACTTCCGGAATAAAACTGAAGTGGTTATTTTACTTTTGTAACTGTTCGACATTGCCAATTAAGGTTCTTAAGTGAATTACATAATAACTTTTCTAGTTATTCAATAATCTTTTGGTTTGTTGGCGTTAATAACTATACTACTGTCTTGAATTATAAAGAAAGGAATTTCTAAGCCGAATTTCCCTATTTATCATTGAACAAAAAATTATTTTAACGTTAAAATATTAAGAAAACGACCAGGTGCTTATAATGCTGAATGTACTGCCGTACATAATTTACAAACTGCAGAGAACATATAGCTAGTGAATATGCCGATAAAGTGTACGTCGCATGCTCCAAGCCTATGCTACTTCCAAACTTATCCTTGGCGCAACATTCATACTGTTTTATTATTCTTCACAATGAAAATGTTCTGAAAGAGTCCTGCATGATTAAGGAGCTCAGGCGTGCATTCATCGCAGCACAATTTTCCCTTAGCTTGTTATTTTTTATGAGAACCATAATAATGTTCTCACGAAAGCCAGTGTGATTGCTGAGTACTTTGAAGTACTATAGGGTCATGATGTTGAAAATTTTATTCTCCTCTTATCTTAACAGCTAATTTTGTATATTTGGTTGAACTTCTAAAGGCTTATCTAATACGGTTTATTAAAACTAAGTATTTACGAGATTTCGAAATGTACATATATTTTTATAAAGCTGATATTTTCCTTTGCTTGCAGAATATTGGAAGAGAATTGGTGATGTCTGAAACCAAAACACGATGCAAAGTTCAGGTATCGAAATATCCCGGAAGCTTGCAACACGATCTACGTAGTTCTGCTCAGAGTGAACAGGCGCAATTTAATTGAACACTAGTTGTTGAAGTGAAGTATGGCAGAATTGGTCCTAGCTGAAAAGGTACAACGTGTGTGTTCAATTAAATATTTTTATAGTATTCCAGGTAGACGAGAAATACTTGTAAGTGTTACAAATGAAAGCTATACAAAAATACATTGTAAAAATTGGTTGTTGAGTCGGATTCATATTAGGAAGGGGACTCTGTGCAGGCCTTTCTTCGATGAGCTTCTACATGTACAATATATGTACGTTGCTCGATATTTATGATATTTCAGTTCTCATGACAATTTTTATTACCAATTTAGGAGCTAAGTGCTGTCAGCGAAATTCTCGTCAAGTAAATTTCTACCAAATCTAGCATTGTAACTTACAAATACTTCATAAATTAGTAATCAAAGATATAATAAATCCTATCAGTGTCTTTAACGACTATTTTATAACCTCACAAAAGTCTACCACAAACGTTTTGAATTTGAATGCCGAATCATAACCGTTAAACACCGGATTCGATTTTATTTGTACAGATTCTTAGTCGTAACAATCTGATAGTAGCTATAAAATATATTCAGTCGAGTTTTATGGCGCAGTTAAATGAATTATTTGCTTAACCAATTGGATTCCTTTTCAAATACACTATTCTACAAGTGGAATAGCATGATTTTACGATCACTATTCAATTCAAACGATACTCTAAAGAAATGTTATCCAACCATCTTCTTATTCAATAGAGGAGTAACGTTCAATTCTCGTTTGCGGAATAAAACCGTAGTGTGGACTGTTCAAGCACGCATTTTCCGACTGATATCCACTCACAACAAATACGCTGCATTATACATAAATGTATTTACGTATTTAAAAAAATAAAAGTATTACTTAAGATGATTTCGTTTATAGCCACCGCTCCCCGTTAATAGCAGCTCCTTCTCCTTCGCATTGATCAGTACCCCCTTAAAATTCTTAGTCCAACAAAACAGTATCTCCCGGTATCCGTTAACTACGTAAAGAGTAATAAATCTTAATTATCTATACATCTATACATATAATAAAATTGTAACAAAGTCGAATTTGTACATTAAATATTTTTTGAAAATCTAATTGAAATAGACATTATTATCGATATAGAGTCCGAATCTATAGTTTTTAGAATTTTTGTCTGTCTGTCTGTTACCGCATCTCGAGAAAATCACTGGACAGAATTTGATGAAATTTGGTATGATGATAGCTGGTAATCCGGGTCAACATATAGGATACTTTTTGCCATGGGAAAATATGTCATTTTTGAGAAAAAATACAAAAACTGCATTGTAAGAGTATACTAATATATAAAGCCTAAGAATTTGGTTTTTGGTCATCTGAACGCGGGCGGAGCCGCGGGCAATGCTAGTCTTATAATAAAAGGAAGCCTATGTCACTCCTTAACTATAAACTACAAAATATATCTATGCAAAGATATAGGTATGGATCACTTTTCCATTTAAAAGATCATCACGATTTAATCGTTAATAAACAACTAGTATTCGCTTAGTGGTCAGAATTCGACCATTTTTTATTGAAAACACTAAAGCTCGTTAATAGCTACTAAGCAAAAAAAAAAAGAATATCGGTTGACAAACAGAGGGTATAAACTGTTTTATCTTTGCTTATTTATATAACGAGACTAGCGAATTATAATGTAGTACTTACTATGTATTTATTTTTATACTTTGTATGTATTTTATAATGCCGAATCATAAAAAAAAATGGCCAAAAATTTTTTTTGGGGTGGACCTCCCTTATTATTTAGGGGTATAAAAAATAGTTTACGTCCTATTCTCAGACCTACTAAATATAAAAAATTTCATAAGAATCGGTCAAGCCGTTTCGGAGGAGTTTTGTTACAAACACTGTGACATGAGAATTTTTTATATTAGATAGTAAATTATTTATAATTTCTTTATCATGTTACTTATCACAAGATAAATGTTTAATTATACCTATTACAATTTTAAATATTTTCAAGTCTAAACATAATTTTTAACTCGGTCATTTTTATAACTTCAAAGTCGTTCGTAATATCTTAGTTGATTGCTAACTTTTAATTTAATTTTACCCTACTCAATTCTCAAGTTTGTAATTTGATTTTTATTCAATTTAATTTTCATTAGTAAGTCATTTCAATTTATCTGTCGCTATCTGTAATAAGTGTAGTCCGCTAATCCGCACTTGGCCAGCGTGGTGGACTATGGCCTGATACCCCCTCGCATAAGAAACACCCTTGCCCAGCAGTAGGACGTTAAAAAGGGCTCAATACATATCCTTAATGTGGGACGAATGTATTAAATATAAATAGTTAATCTGTGAAATGTGAATGAACGGAAGAATGAATGATAGGTATAGAGTGTGTTCGGCCTTGATTGATTTGAGTATGAGTGTGGAGAGTTAGAAAAATGGAAGGAGCGAGCGAGTGCATGGTGAATGTATATATAAGATAGAATTAAATAAACGTACAGGCGATACATAGTTTCATTGCTGGTATCCTCAATCCCACATTAATATTATAATATAATAGAATCATACCAACAAGATTAATATAATCAAATCCCGCAAGGGAAATCATATGAAAACATTTACTGTTTTAATTGTATGATGTTTAAATAGGATATTTATGATGTTTTTTGCTTTAACACCGTTACAAGTACCATGGTAACGGCTCCACTCCCCGAGTAGTACGTACTACAGCGATGGGAGTAAATATCCAGTTCCCATGGAAGCTTCCACTTAATATGTACTATAATATCATTACTAATAATCTAATGTAAATAATACTTACTAATAATCGAATGTATTATCAATAGTAGGCACAAATTTTAATTTTATTTAAAACCAACTACACGCCCCCGCTTCGCTCGGTTTCGGCCCTAGTGTTCAAAACAAAAACAAATCTATCCCACGGAACGGTACAATTTTCCGAAATAAAAACTAACTTAAATGCGTGCTATTCCAACCTATAATCTATCTCTGTGTATCCAGATCCATCCAGCCTTTCTAGCTTGATTGAGTAACAAACATCCATCCAAACTTTCGCATTTATAATATCTACTAGCGACTCACCCTCGCTTCACTTGGGTTCGTCAATAGCTTGCTTCTCAATACAAACTTTCATCCTCATTTTCACCTTTTTTACATAAAAAGTATCGTATTTCCTTTCCAGGGTCTCAAACTATCTTCCTAAACAAATACATTCAAATCGGTTCAGTAATCTCCAAAGTATCGAAAGATTACCCCCTACAACGTCACAAACAGACAATCTCACAAACTCACAGACTTTATCTCTTTATAATATTAGTATAGATTAATGGTATTATATATTTTACCACCGACTGTAATTTATTTTACGAAAATCTAAAAAGGTGGACGCAGTTTGCGGTCAGTAGATTCAAAGAAAAGTTTCGTTCTTGTAAATATCATTGGGATTAAGTATAAAACTTGAAAGGTTTTTCCCATATTTTATAATGTGGAATCTCATTTCTTTAATAACGAGAAATTTTGTTTGAAAATTCGTATTAAAATGCTACACGTGTTGACTGTCATCGGTCTGTGAAAAGAACGTTGCTTATTCAATTCTTCAGATAAATTTGACGACACGTTTGGCTCAGTTTGTAGTGACCCTACTTGCTGTGCCAGCGGTCGCGGGTTCGAGTCCCGCTGGAGGCATTCATTTATGTGATGAGCATGAACGTTTGTACTCCAGTCATGGATGTTTATATTTATATATTATAAATGTATGTATTTAAAGTTATATATGTATGTGTAGTGTATCAACTATCTAGTATCCATAACACAAGCCTCATAGCTTACCATGGAACTAGATGGTGCTGTGTGTTAACGTCCCAACATATTATTATTATATATCACAATGTACTGTAGATATATAATATTTATATTAAATGCCAAATTCAGAGATCGAGTAAGTTTCTAAGTGACTAAACACATTATTATTTCTTGATAATGTAAGAGCTGAGAGCTCAGTGGATTGTAGTAAATTCTGGAGAGAATAACTTATATTTTGGATTAACATATAAGTAGTTTTTTTATGACATGTATAAAAAGTATTCTATGTGAGACGAAGCAAAACTGTTAAGTAGTACTTAAGAAAGTCCCCCTAATTTTCACTTTAATAAGCCAGCTATATACGGCAAGGCTGTTGCTATCATCTCCAGATAAATTTCTAAGAAATTAATTAAATTTCTAAGAAATCCATTGTTAACTGTAACGCCGGCGTGTCCGCGGACGTAGAAGTACTTATAATATTCTACTGTCAATTTCAGAATAAAACTAAGGAGTTACTGAACGTTAAGATCTCGAACTAAAGAATTATATAGACAACTAACATTGCCCGCGGCGCCGCCCGCGTTCAGATGACCAAAAACCAAATTCTTAGGTTTTACATATTAGTATACTCTTACAATGCAGTTTTTATATTTTTTCTCAAAAATAAGATATTTTCCCGCAGTCAAAAGTATCCAATATGTTGACGCGGATAACCAGCTATTACCACACCAAATTTCATCAACATCCCTCCAGTGGTTTTTCCGTGATGCGGTTACAGACAGACTAACAGACAGACAGACAGACAAAAATTCTAAAAACTATAGATTCGGCCTCTGTATCGATAATAATGTCTATTTCAATAAGATTTCCCAAAATATATTATAATATGAACCATTTTTATTTGATTTAGTTCTATAACACTACCTATAATTTTCTTAGATTTACGCGAATATTTGTCATTTTAAATAAAACTACCTTTTCGGATTGTTTCGCGGATTTCTTTTAATTTTTGACTCCCTAAGCCTTGAAAACTAAAGATCAAATAAATCCGCGAAATAAGCCGAAAAGATAGTTTTATTTAAACTGTCTATATTATCTCTTAGCCTGAAGTTAAGATATATATACATACATAGATTATTGCTTTAATCAACATAATAAATATACCACTACAAAGTTTTATGAAAATTCATCATCGTATATTTTCGGTATTCGGGAGCGTAACATATACTATGCAAAGTTGCTTGATATTTCTTTGTCATTCTAATTCAATGCAAATGAGATATTTGAAAGTTTTAAATTATAAACAGAAAACTCACTGAAACTAATAGAACTAAATATACGCCTCAAAAATATTATATAAAAGAAACCGATGGCTGCGGCTGTCCCTAAGAGGTTTTTCTGATTTTCCAACAGGATCCCAGAAAACGCTCAAAAAGCTTTTATTGCTATATTCAAAAAAATTAAAGCACATTTGTGTGTATAAAGATTATTATGCAATTATTGATTTTATAGAAGACTAGCATCTCACCCTCGCTTCTCTCGGGTTCGTCCCTAGTTACGTTTTATCGTTTAGTATAGATTTCTCAGAGATGAGATATTTTCCCGCAGATGGTTTTTAGGTGATGCGGTTACAGACAGACCGACAGACAGACAAAAATTCTAAAAACTATAAATTTGGTCTCTTTATCGATAATAGTGTCTATTTCGATAAGATGTTACAAAAAATATTTAATGTACAGATTCGGAAGATATTTATTATATGTATATCTAGATATATGTAGATCTAGATATTATTATATGTAGATCTAGATATATAGATAGCACGCCTTAATTTAATCTTGTAGAATTATTGTAATTTATAATTTTACTTACAAAAAAGATCAAAACATAATTTTAGTCCCGCTGAGTTTCTTTCGACTGCTCTTTTCAGGACTAAGGCTTTTTTTCCAAACTTGTGGCAGACTCATTACGCTCAGTTAAAAATTGTAATAGCTTAATGCTAAATAAAATAATTTCAATGTGGAATTTCACTGATCTACAACTATTAAAATTAACTGCTCTCTTGACCGACTTCAGAAAGAAAGAGGTACAAGAATAGGGTGTGTGTTTTTTTGTGTACACGATACCTCCTCCAATAACGAATTAATTTTCGACGAACTAAAATTAAACGAATTAAGTTTATTTTTTATTAATAAATATATCTTAAGAGTAGTCTGATATAAATTTTAATAATAAATACCATCCCTAAGTGTTTCAAATTGTTTTTGAAGTCAGTGCATCGTTTGAAGTCAATGAATCATTTAATTAAATAACAATACTATAAAACATCAGTACAGACGGGTATATTAGTTTTTGAGATCTAATTAATTATTATTTTTATTTTTGATCCGAAAAACGATTTTTATATAAAAAAAAAACAAAGTTAGTTTGATTTATATCAACTATAATTTTAAGTTAAAAAGATTTTATTACTTATGTAATAATTTTTTTTTTATTTAAAATTATTTTTCTTTAAATTAAAAAAAATGAATCAAACCGGAACAAAATGTTGATTATTAAACTACTAAATGACAACCAAAATATAACAAGATATCTTTTTGTACTAAAATTTCCTTATCATGAAAACTTTGGTGTGACAGAAGTTATTTATAACCCAGAACCTCTTAGAATCTCTTACAGCAAGTAGTTGCAAGTACCACTCTACTGACTTTAGGTGTTAATATAGTAGACATTTCATTTTAGCCTTGCCATAAGAATAAATTAGAAAATATTTCATACTTAGTTTTTAATTTGAGTGGGTATAAAATGAATATGGGTATAAAATGAATATGGGTATAAAATAAATGACCTTATTAAATTAAAAAAGGAAAACGAGATTATGATAAACATTCATCTAAGGTATAACTATTATCCACATACTTACTGAAGAGATTTACGTAAAAAGTTTTACCTATTACCTATCCCAGAATAATTCTTTGATTTACCGGGATTTACTTAACCTTATTTATATTATTTATCCTTATTTCATTATATTTTTATGCTGATTGAAGCTGTAATATATATAATAATGTAATCTTATAAAGCTCTATGAAATAAGTACTGTACTTTCTTTCTTTAGTCGTCGTAAGCAGTAGCATATAATTTGGATTTTGTTAATCGTTATCAAAACATTAAAACTGTAATATAATTAACTATACGAAACGTCAGAATTCATGTTCCAGTTTATTAAAATAACAGAATTTCCGTACACCTCTTATCCCTTATTCCTTCTCTCTACAACAAAACAGAAGCGTATTTTATTGTTCCACTAAGCCTATTGTGATCGGTTTAGCAATTTAAAGTAAACATACATACTAATATTATAAATGTGAAAGTTTACATGTTTGTTTGTTTGTTTGTCCTTTTTTCGCATCAAAACAGAGTGACGGATTGACATGATTTTTTGCGTGGATATAGAGCCTAGAGGGCTGGAGGATGGACTTTTTACCATGGGAGATTTTCTCATTCCCACGGGGAAACACGTTATTATATTATAACCCAAAAATAGTTTATGATCAGAATTACTTGAAACTTGGTATTAATGCTCTTCAATATGTGTTTTAGCATTTTTCAAAACTCATCCCATAAGAGGATAAAATAGGTGATGAAAACTTTCATGAGTATGAAACCTACCTTTTCGGAGATTTTTTTTGTAGTTTTAGCGCAAGCGAAGTCGCGGATTCTGCTAGTAGTATTATAAATGAATTATACATAATATAATACTTAAGATAAATCAAACAATGTATTTCTGAACTGCGCGTCTCTACATCTAAAACACTTTTTACGGTTTGTAACTTTCAATTAATAATTATTCAAGGTTTGTGTTTAACGTTCGATAACTGGAGTCAGGATTCGTATTCCGTTCGAGAAAAATAATAAATTCGGACTTTATAAAAATTTGTCGCACTGAGTGTACATCCGATGTGTGTCCGTGTATATGCTTTGTTTTGTGTATTTACACTTAATATAGCCCCATAGCATAGTTAGTAAACTAACTTATGTACCTATTTACTATTTAGTACTAGCGACTCACCCTCGATCCGCTCGGGTTCGTCCCTATTATACATTTTAATGGTTAGTATAGATTTCTCAGAAACGAGATATTTTCCTGCAATAAAAAGTATTCTATATGTTGACCCGGATAACCAGCTATTATCATACCAAATTTCATCAAAATCTGTCCAGTGGTTTCCTCGTGATGAGGTCACAGACAGGCAGACAAAAATTCTAAAAACTATAGATTCGGCCACTGTATCGATAATACTCACTATTACAATAAGATTTTCCAAAAAATATTTAATATACAGATTCGACCTAGAATTTTATTATATGTCCTATAGATTTTAATCTCATTTTGTATTTTTGTGAAACATTTAAATTACATTTACTTTCAAATATTATTAAAGTAAATTTTCATATACATATTTGAAACAAAAATTCCAAAGCAAACAAAATGTCAACTAAAAAATGTTAATAGGTCAAGTGTGTACTTTATAAATAGTTTGTGTGTTCATTTAATTTTAAAAATGCATTAAGAAATAATGGCAGTTTAAAACGTTGCATTAATGGAACTCCAATTATGAATAGCGAATTCAAATCTGCCTAGCCGACAGAATTACACTATTACACATGCTATTATGACCTTTACGGTTATGTTGGTAGATGTTATTTTACCATATTAAAACTTCTAACAACTAGTCTACAGTATTAAAAGTTCTTTTGTACGACACACGTATTCCCATAAGTGGCTTCACAACGCCGCAGCCTAGAGATCGTCCCGAATAGTTTTTTTTTTATATCTAAATCTAAAAATCATAACGTAAAACAAAGGCTGTGACACAAAAGCCTTTGAACATAGAATGTAAATAAAACATATAAAAAAGTTAACATTGTTAAAAGCATCTATAGAAATTCTGTAATTTTTATTTTACTCTACAAAGCATGGCCTACTTACTATATTATTGAACGTTAATTTATAAGAGCGTTATATTATAATTAACATAATAATCGTTTTCTTTTTTTTAATAATCGATATGATATTTTTTATAGGTACTCGATGAATTTAAAAATGTTTTTATAATATTCCTTTATACCCTTTTGCATGCATTCTGCGCTTAAATAATATAATATATTATTTATTTATGTATGTATGTATTCAGCCCTTCTTTTTTTATCGTCCCACTGCTGGGCACGGGCCTCCCTTCAGTACGAGGGGAATCAGGCCATAGTCCACCACGCTGGCCAAGTGCGGATTGTCGGACTTCACATATCTTTCGAAAACTTGCTAAGTTCCCTCAGACATGCAGGTTTCCTAACGATATTTTCCTTCATCGTCATTTATTTATAACTAAAATAAAATCTAACACTATATTCACAATTAATAAATAATAACAATAAATAACGTTTAGATAAATAATAATAACTCTCTCATCCCTAAAATCATTTACATTATATGTATAATTTAATAAAAACATACAATAAAAAAACAAAAGTGATACATAATTAAAACAAAGATTTATATATAATTCAATCCTTTCTTACCTCATTAATAAAATGTAGCGATTGTATTTTTCGTTTGGAGAAAAATCCATATTATTATTTCAAATTATCTTCAATTCAAACGTTTTTATTTTTATTTTAGTAACGGTTAATAATCTGAGATAAACGATAAAACTGCAAACTCCCGTAAAACAAAGTCACTCATCTTCACTGATTAGCACTGATCTGTCAACAACTGAAATACTCGAAATCTTGTGAAATTATCAGTTTTTTTATAATAACTATAATTTATAGTCTATTGAGACTTTTTAAAATATATATTCAGTTATTTTTAAGGTTTTTATTAAAGATATTTTTTTATTTATAGCACAAATAAGTTATTACAATGGGTTAAGAGCCCGGCACTATCCGCCATCTTTGCAACTGTACAACGCATGCGCATTTGTATTCCACAACGACACATGCGCTGTAAATGGGAGATAAATGAAAACATAAAATTACAACGAAAAACTTCTTTTACTTATTATATTAAGGACGTATATTTTAGTTTTGGTAAATTCTAATTATATTGAAAATAGCTGCAAATTATTAATATGTCAAACGTTATTACACCTATTCAATTAAAGAATTGCTTTATTATATTAAACAACTAGCGGCTCACCCTCGCAAGTACCCTATAAAAAGTAGCCTATGTGTTATTCCAGACTATAATCTATCTCTGTGCCAAATTTCATCCAGATCCGTTCAGCCGTTCTGGCGTGAAAGAGTAACGAACATCCATACATACTCACAAACCTTCACATTTATAATATTTATACAGATTCTATTGTAATTAAAATTATTATTAACCTTTCCAAGAAGCAATTTGTAGTAGTAGAAGCACTAAGTAGAATTATTGTAAGTTTTAGGAATTGCTAATTAATTATTTAAGTCACGATTTAACCTCGCTGCATTCCTAGTCTTACAAGTTGCCTATGCGTTACTCCATATTCTATTTGTTTAGTAAGTTTTACCCAATCTGTCCAGCCGTTTTAGCAAGAAGGAATAAATATAAAAAAATTAAGTTGGAACATTAACACACAGCACCGCCTAGTTTCATAGTAAGCTACATGGCTTGTGTTATGGATACCAGATAGTTGATACACTACACATATATAACTTTAAATACATACATATTATAAATATAAATACTAATGAATGGAGTACAAACATTTGTGCTCATCACACAAATAAATGCCCCCAGCGGGACTCAAATTCGCGACCGCTGGCAGAGCAAGTAGGGTCACCATAAACTGAGCCAAACATGTCGTCATAGTATAGTCTTGTCGAGTAACACACATACATATAAATTTTTCGCATTTTTATAAATCCGATAGAAGTCCGATTGTGTAAAATTTTATAAACAAAATATATTGTTAAACCTCCGTTAACTTTATAGGAACAGCATAGGACGCTAAAGTCAACTCCTACCAAATATTTGTATTCAAATATCAAAGCAAATAAAGCATGTTGTTTGTGACGCGTGACGCGCTGGCAGAATTCGGTGAGAATTCACTGAAAATGGTTACAAATTAAACGTTTGTGAACGTAAGTATTACGTTGTATCTGTTTTATGGTCTTGCAGATTAATTATTCCTGACAGAAACTTGATTTAGTAGAACGGCAGGAACAGGATGAATATATAAAAATGTTTTTTTTATAGATTTATGTCTAGACTAGCGACTCACCCTCACTCCGTTCGGGTTCATCCCTACTTACGTTTTAATGTTTTCTATAGATTTCTCATAGATGAGATATTTTCCCGCAGTAAAAAGTATGCTATATATTGACCTGCATAACCAGCTATCATCATATCCAGTGGTTTTCTCGTGATGCGGTCACAGACAGGCAGACATACAGACAAAATATCTAAACAACAACAGATTATTAAAATAATACTTTTTTTATTACATTTGACATTTTAAATAAAACTATCATTATATGTGCGCATGCGCGTGTGCGTGCTTGATGAAAATCGGTCCAAGATGGTCCGCGGTTTTTTGAATTTTTAATTTATACCTACACTAGCAGAACCCGTGGCTTCGCTCGCGCCAAAACACCCAAATAATATGTAGGTAGGTTTCATAGAAACTTTCATCCCATATTTTATTCCCTTATGGAATAAATTTCGAAAAATGCTAATACATGTAATTATTTAATAGTACTGAAAAGCATTAATACCAAGTTTTAAGTAATTCTGATCATAATTTTTTTTGGGTTGTATTATAACGTGTTTTCCCGTGTGAATGAGATAATCTTCCTCGGCGATATGCCTATATGTCACTCTCCAGCCCTCCAACTATCTACACACAAAAAATCACGCTAATCCGTCGCGGTTTCGACGTGATAGAAAGACAAACAAACAAACAAACAAACAAACAAACAAACAAACAAACAAACAAACAAATGCACTTTCACATTTATAATATTTATATATAATATTAGTATGGATGTTGTTTAAAGCAATACATATTTCTAAAATTTTCCTTTGATTTTATAAGAGTGTATTATGTTTTAAAGTACAAGCAAGCCCTTTTGAGGATTCAACAAGGGTTTTGGAGTTCTCGGACGTACTCTATAGGTATAAACCTATAAATTCATCGAATATATAATATCTATGTCTTTAAATAAATCCCTACAAATAAAATTTAGACGATATTACAGTCTCGTGGAGGACATTTTAATTTGCTCTTAAGTAATAATTATGTGATTAACTTATGTCATTATCTTCATGCTCGTAAAACGTGATACAATTATCTAGCGATATTAGAGATTATGTTGATTTTGTTAAATATATTGTACTAAAATAAAATATTTGCTTGAAATAATGCATTACGGCATCGTATTACAGTTATATGAATTGCAAACTATATCTATATATATATATATAAAAGAAAGTCGTGTTAGTTACACTATTTATAATTCAAGAACGGCTGAACCGATTTGGCTGAAACTTGTTGGGGAGGTAGCTTAGAACCAGGAGACGGACATAGGATACTTTTTAGCCCGTTCGACTGCGTTCCCGTATACAAGACTCAAGAACGGCTGGACCAATTTTTATGATATTTGAATTTTTGGATTTCTCTCATTCCGGAATAGGTTAATACCTAAGTATTAAAACGTCAGAAAAATTACCGAAAAAAATATATTTATATGGCTAATAACTATTTATATCTATTTAAAACGTACCTAGCGACGAACCCGAGCGAAGCGAGGGTGAGCCGCTAGTATAATATATAGCTGAGTCGAATCTGTACATTAAATAATTTATGGAAAATCTTATTGAAATAGTCATTATTATCGATACAGAGGCCGAATCTATAGTTTTTAGAATTTTTGTCTGTCTGTCTCTATCTGTGACCGTATCACAAGAAAACCACTAGGCAGATTTTGATGAAATTTGATATTATGATAGCTGGTTATCTGGGTCAACATATAGGATACTTTTTACTGTGGGGAAATATCTCATCTCTGAGAAATCTACACTAAACGTTAAAACTTAACTAGGGATGAACCCGAGCGGAGCGAGGGTGAGTCGCTAGTATATTATAAATGTGAATGTTTAAATATTTGGATGTTTGTTACTCAATCACGCCAGAACGGGTGAATGGATCTGGATGAAATTTGGCACAGACATAGATTATAGTCTGAAATAGCACATTGGCTATAACAGATACTTTTTATCCCGGAAAAATGTACGGTTCCCATGGGATGGGTTTGTTTTTGTTTTTCTAGAGGCAAACCCAAGTGAAGATGAGAGGGTGAGCCGCTAGTTAGATAATTCTTATTTTGGCTTATTAAGCGAATATATTTTCAAATGAGCTATACTTTGCTTTAAGAGAAATAGTTCAGAATTTCTATTTAACATTATTGAAGCATACTTAATAAATTTATTTCAAATATGCTTCAGCAAAGAGAGGGATATTTTATGCACTCAATATAGCATCCCACGATACAGAAGTGATTTCCACTCGAATGCCCGTTTCACTTTGAAACTCGAATATATTTCAAGATTTAGCTTATCGGTAAAAACTTTTACATACTTTCAAGACTAAAGAAAAATAACAACTGTGAAACTTTTAAAATGAAAAATGTATATTTAGTTAAATTATAAAGTTTTTTGTATGTACATTGTACTTATATTGTATATACATAATTATGTATATTAAATTAATCATAATATAAATATTTATGTTAAAAGAATTTTGAGTAAAATTTTTAAAAGTTTTTTACTTTTCAGAAAATATATTGTTTAATCTCAGCATCTTGCCTCATTTTCACAAACCCTTGCAACGTTTGTTAGGTTTGGACAAATCTTGCAAGCAGTATTTGAACCACCTCCTCTTATCCTACAGCGTTGATATTTTATACGTTGGTTTCGTTCCGATGACAATGACTTCTTATGGTAATCATAGCCTGATTCTCCGTCTAGGATTGGCTCCAGACGAAGCAACTCTTCAACGGTCAATGTATATGATTTGAAATTATTAATTATTAGAGCCCGTTCTAAAATCTACCATGGACTTAGCTGCTGCATCCGGTGTTGGTCTCAAATGAGACATCTCCTTAACGGTCAACAACATACGTACGAAATTTAATATTCTATATGCATTTAATCATGATTCAGTTGGCTTATTGTTCACCCACACTATGACATGTTAACACCAAGCACCAAAAACAACAGATAAATAAATTAATAAAAAATAAAACATTTTTTAAAAGAATCTTATATTTTAATGCGCTTAAAAGAAGAAAATAAACGTATAGGTTTATTTTGCTAAAGCTTGTAAATAAATAATAGCTTTTACTATTGATATATCATTATATCTATACATATAATAAAATTGTAAGTAAGCCGAATCTGTACATTAAATATTTTTTGGAAAATCTTATTAAAATAAACATTATTATCGATACAAAGGCCGAATCTATAGTTTTTAGAATTTTTGTCTGTCTGTCTGTTACCGCATCACAGAAAAACCGCTGGAGGGATTTTGATGAAATTTGGTATGGCGATAGCTGGTTATCCGGGTCAACATATAAGATACTTTTTACCGCGAGAAAATGTCTCATTAATTCTGAGAAAAAATACAAAAACTGCAATGTGAGAGTATATTAATATGTAAAACCTAGGAATTTGGATTTTAGTTATCTGAACGCAGGCGGAGCCGCGGGCAATGCTAGTTTTCTATATAAAACAAAACAAACATTTAATTTTAAATACGGGTGGAGGCGAGTGAAAAACATGACAAATAAATAAAGTGAATAAAAACAAAGCACAATTTAGGCACAATAAAAATCTATTACGACATTACAATAAAAATCTATTATAATATTGAAGGGAAAATATTTTACTGGTGTGCGCCGGTTCAAACAAAGTTTGCTCATGGAATTAGCTCACTCCAAATATTTGCGGTAATAACAAGCTTTTTCTCGTCTATTTGAATTTAGAAAAAATATCGAATAGTGAAGCAAAATGTCAAAACAAAGTTCGGACTAGAGATAGTGTTTTCGAAAATGAGGTTTCATTTCCATTTTTATTAAATACACAACCAAGTGCCACAAAAACTTTTGGTGTTTGCATGCTTGGTCCGCAGTGGCTAGTTCAAAAACCTCGCATAACCAGATCAAAGCAAAGTTAATTTAGTGAGGGAAGTGTTACCTCTTGCCTGAAGTCTGCCATGCCCTTTCGTTCCAACGATGGGTAATGCATTTTCACATACCACCTCTACACCTGGTGGTTATGAGGAAAAGCACTCACTGGCTAGAAAAGCCAGTAGGTATTCCCAACTAAATAGGGCTCTAGTCTTCTAGGGCACGACTACCGAGGTCAACCTCCTGCCGTCAACCACAAGGGGTTGCTTTCGCGGTCCACTCGGCTATCAGCGAAGTACCAGGAGCAACCTATCACCCACTCAGCTTCGCACCCGGCTGGATTGCAATTACTTTTTTTCAAGTCCGATACCTCGTGCACACAGCATACTTTCTGAACTACACTTTCTATGGTAACTGCTCAAAAAAAGTCATTCTAGAATATTAAATAACTTATAATTCTTCAGTAAATAGCCTATAAATTGAAAAATACATCGATTCTGACACGTAGTTCCAGTGAATAATTCGTTTGGACAAACAAAAAAACCTTTTTTTTCAACGGTTATGTTATAGATTACAGACATGCAGAAATTATCCTAAAATGTGATTGACTATTGAAATATAATATTTATGTAATGTATTTAAATTGGTAGACCAGAATAACAAATACATTATATCTTATTGTCTTCTATTTACCTGACAACACATACATACTAATATCATAAATGTGATAGTGTGTTTATTGTTTGTTTGTCCTTCTTTCACGTCGAAACGGAGTGACGGATTGGCGTGATTTGTTGTGTGGATATAGTTAGAGAGCTCAAGAGTGATTATTTCATTCCCACGGTAAAACACGTTCTAATACAATCTAAAAAAATATTCATCATCAGAATTACTTGAAACTTGCTATTAATGATCTTCAATAAAATTTAATAAATACGTGTTTTAGCATTTTTCGAAATTCATCCTATTAGTGGGTAAAATTGGGGATGAAAGTTTGTATGAAAAACTACCTTTTTAGAGATTTTTCTGTAGTTTTAGCGCGAGCGAAGCCGCGGGTTCTGCTAGTTCTTATATAATTTCATTACAACATAGATGTTGACATATCAAGAGGTGAACAAATATATTACACAAATATAATAATATGTATAGTGTAAGTAAATATCCAAGGCGAACTCATCAAAATTCGTAGCATTAACATATTTGACGTATATGTAGTATCATGTAGACCTTTCTGTGGTCCCGTATGTTGACACTAACTAACTCCATCTAATTTTCAACTCGGCTTCAAGTCCCGGGGGATCCCTGGACATAGTACTTTGATCTCACCCGCATTTATATCACATAGTTCTTTGATTTATCAACTTTATATACTATGATTTATTTACAATGTTTAAATATCTTTGTTATAGATGTTTAATTTATGTTTTGTAAAGTAACTAAATACTGTTGTTAATTGGTACAGAATCAACAAAGGCAGCTTAATTGCCACTTATCTGTAAAGAATACTTATCTTAAATAGGTCTTTATTTCAACACTAGTGGCCTGCTTTTTCTTTCCCGTAATTTATATATTTTATTTGGGAATATTTTTTATATTAAACATTTATAATTTTTCTGGTGGTATTTTATCAATACGATAATAATATAATCTGTTGATTACTAAAATTAAAGATAAAAGCTTATAAATATAAGACTTTTAATATTTTAATTAAATTACGATTATACTCTACTAGCAGAACCTATGACTTCGCTCGCGTTAAAACCTTTTGGGAATACACTATTTACAACATAACAGCATCTGTAAAAAAAATATATATCTTAAATTTAACAAAATACAAATATTTTACCTTCTCAACGGTAATTGTCCAGCATTAGCAAAAGAAAGTGCGTGTCCAGTGGAGGGGGAGGGGTGGATGGGGTGTAGGAAGCCGCGCTTACTCATTTAAACTTGGCCAAATTCTAGAACTTTAAAGTTTAGAAGGTGTAAACATTTTATTTTTATTTTTGTATGAAAATAAAAATTTAAGAAATATTTTTTTTTCTTGTTACAGATGTTGTTGTTATGATGTAAATAGTATATTCCCAAAAGGGTTTCAGTAAATTAAAAATGAGCCTGTAGATGTTTAGATACTACATTTTGATAAAAACAATATCAAATAAACTGATTTAAATTTTCTAACTTCCTTCAAAGAAAACTCTTCCTATGTGGGTTGAGATTTAAGTGCTATTATCAAAATGTTTAATCAAGAATATTTGATATAAATTGAAATAGAATACTTATTATCGAATGTATTATGAATGTGAAATTTTATATACCAATATCCAAAGATCATATTTATTGTTGTATATACCTGAAAAAAACCTACACGTTTTAATTTTATTTAAAGGTTTTTTAGTTTTATTTTTTAGATGAGTTTTAACTTTTTTGAGCGGGACTCTAATTCTTTTTCTAAAATAAAAGTAGCCTATGTTACTCCCTATAACATCAGCTATCTATCAATGAAAGTCCCGTCAGTCCAGCCGTTTCAGAGATTATCCGGAACAAACAGACAGACAGACTTAAATTTAAAAAATGTGTTTTTCTTATAAGTACCGTATATGCATTTAGTAACACGCTGTTAATTTGACCTAGCAAACAGACACTTCAATTATATTTCTTATAATTATAATTATATCTGTATAGACTAGCTACTCACCGTCGTTTCACTTGAGTCAGTCCCTAGTCAAAAACAAAAACAAATCTATCCCACGGGAACCGTAGCTTTTTCCTTTGACTAAAAGTAGTCTATGTGCTATTCCATACTATAATCTATCTCTGTGCTAAATTTCATTGAGATATGTTTAGCCGTTCTGGTGTGATTGAATAACAAACATCAATTCAAACTTTCACGTTTATAATATTTATAAATTATAGGATAACTTATCAATTATTATGAATAAAATTAAAATTTGTGTCATTTTAACATAGCTCTCCCATAAAAAACAGCAATATGGTTATATGTAGAATGTAGAGCCAGTAAGTGAGAACAAGTCTTTTACGGGTTTTATAAATGATTCGAGTGCGAGTGACACATGTTATTTTTTACGTCATAACACAAGACTGGAGTCTAAGGAAAAGTTATTTTAATATATATTAATGAATGTAGTAGAAGAAATACTGAATGAACGAATATTATGAAGGTATTTTGTTTCATAATGGATTAAAGTTTAGTAAGACATTGCTTTCAAGCAAATGTCTTGAAATTCATTCATCATTTTATAATTTTAAATTCAACCTGAAAATTAAACAGGTGGCGCTTTCTAATTATCACAAAACGGTCCAATCTCATTAACATATATTAAAATTTTAATTATTAAACCACAAAATTTGATTCTAAAGGACACTAGAGATTTTACAACGTTTACCTTGACTGTTAAATTTAAATTTTGCTGGCACCGAGGGGTTTTGATAATAATTTGTTTTATTAAACTTAACATATTTTTATAATTTTACAAGATTTTTCTTCATAGTTAAAAGAAAAAAAGTCCGTTTTTCTTCTAAAGAACAAATGTAGTACTTAGTATATATAACTGAACAAATAAATGGCAATTGAATCATCATCATCAT
Source organism: Brenthis ino (assembly GCA_921882275.1). Taxonomy (NCBI): domain Eukaryota; kingdom Metazoa; phylum Arthropoda; class Insecta; order Lepidoptera; family Nymphalidae; genus Brenthis; species Brenthis ino. Next base: position 18,092,880 of record OV170221.1, on the reverse strand, counting down.
CCACCGAAAGATAGAGGACTGAAAATAGATCAACCACAAAGATAGCCACGATATTTAATTTTGTCACTCGCATCCTATATATTTTTGCGGATTTCATCAACAGCAACACATACAACAAGAAAAATAACTTATGAGGACCGACGTACTACCCGTGTTTAATTTCTGGTATATCTCTAATACTGAATAACTCGTCAGCTTCATCAAACATTCATTTTACGAGCAATGTACTCTGCTTATTAGTACTGAGAATTTCTTAACCTAAAAACTGAATAACTAAACTACCAAACCCGACCGACGACCCGACCCAGAACTCGAACCCAGGAACCTCGGATCTGCAGCTTTACAGTCACTAGACCACCGAGGCAGTTACATATAGTACGAGTATGTATTATTATATAGTAACTGGAGTGGTTACGACATGGACATTCAACATAATTTTCATCCTGTCCTTTATTTAACATCATGTTGAATTTCTCCATGGTGGCCATGACAACTATATCGTCGGCAAATCGCATGTGAGTGCTGTCCTCGCCCTTAACCACCACCATGGACCAGTCTAATCAGTACAGTGCCTTAGGGAGGTTTTCCTATACATTGGTAAGTAGTTTTGGGAAAACAATATCTCCTTGTTGTACTCTTCAGTGAAGAATCGTTTTATATACGTTTTGTGCGTTTCTCGTTCGATAGAAATGCACAAAAACCTATATAAAACGATTCAATAAAAAGTAATATTTAAAAGTACTTGCACAAAGCTATGTGTTTTCCATTAACTAAGTTAATAGGCATGTTTATGTCCAGTAAGCGGTATTAGAAAATCCGCAAAACTTTTAAATGACCAAAATGTATCTTTAAAAAAACCGGTTTAAAGCTGGCAGATTTTTTAGCCCGAGTTATTTGTAAATGCCGTCCGACGTTCCGATCGCCATTAAATGTCCGGAAGAGATTTATCTAGTGACTGCTACTTTTTAGCTTGATTTTTAACAAATTGAAGATAGAGGTCTATTAATGTTACGCCGCCAAAACTACTAGGGCATTTGTTACGAGAGCCTCATCTTTATATAATTTTACTTTATTTAATCTATACATATTATCTAGAAAAGCACAAACATATCTATCCCACGGGAACCGTTCATTATTCCAGGATAAAAAGTAACCTGTGTGTTTGACCGTCAGTATATTAGGTGCATAAATTGTTGTGTACTAAGCTGTATAAGTTACTTTAATTTTTAACTTCATCTTCATCTTTTTCATCCCTGAAAATTAAAGAGTTAACGTGGCATACATTAACTCTTTAATTTTCAGGGATCAAAAGTATCTAAAATGTTGACCGGGGATATAAAGTAACACCATGCAAAATTTCATTTAAATCGGTCCAACAGTTTCGAAGATGAGCCCGTATAAGCACAAACAGCCAGAAAAACAAAAAAAAATGAAAAAAACTGGATCTGTTCTATTTCTCTTCTTACATCCCCTGACTCGGTTTTTAGCATTTTTTCTGTATACAGACATTCGACCTCTACAGTTTTATTATATGTATAGATAGATATGGCATTTTATTAGTACGTTAGTGTTTTTCTTTACCATTATATTCTAAAAATCCTCCCGTATATATTATCAATTAAAAAGTAAATACCAATGTCGGATTATCGTTTTTCTGTCAGGTTTCAGTGGAATGGAAGGAAGTAGACCAGACAAACCGTTTTTTTAAATAAAAAACGAAGTCAACGTAATGACGTCTTGCGAGTTATGTGCTAAACATAATAAGAATAAGAATATTTATTTTATATTTCTTTAAACCATATAAAGGCCATGTACAAATATTAGAACAAATGAAATGAATAACATTTTATTTTAACTAAAAAGTTATATGAAGAATAATCTCTAGTAGGTAATAGCTATTTATTTACTAGCCATATTAGTACGACGATAAGATTTTTTTAATTCTCTCTTTTTAAGAAAAAAGGTCATATTTAAATATTACATATCCTGTCACCATGTCATGTCATGTCATGTCACCCCCACAATTAAGATGGATGGGACGACATCTAATAAAACATAAACCATACTAAAGAAATAGAACAAAAATGGCAGTGGGATTATAATCGTAAGTAAGACTTAAACTTAATGTTTACAAATGAATTCAAATATATGATGCATGAACAAATGAATTCAAATATATGAAGAAGATAAATAAAACAAAATATTCCAAATATTAAATAAATTTAATTAATTTATCACAATAAGTCTTTTGTCTAATTTTGGTGTGATTGGCGAACGCTTTCTAACATACCTCTCTAACACTTCTGTATCTTTTCCAACTACAGTCTTGTTTTTTCCATACTTATTCAACATCTGAAATGTAATTGAAAAAAATATAACAGATGATTAATATTATTTTTAATTAAACTTAGTTACTAATTTTTAAATATATTTTTTGATATCCTTTATACATAGACTTAGACTTTTGTTACTCTAAGTCGTTTAGTGACCACAGTAGGTGTACCCCTAAAAGAGTACGTGTACAAAAAAGTTCAAATCACGAATATTCAAATAAAATAATCAAATACTATTCATTCACTTACACTCCAATGTCATCATTTGCTGTCAAGCATTCAAAATATGAAGAACAAAAAATCTAAGTAAAACTGTGATAGAATTTGGATTCTATCACGGTTTTATTTACATTTTTTATTCTTGATATTTCGAATGCTTGTACGTGATTTGTATTTTATGAATATTTTAGTTCAAATTTAAATTCCTCAAAAATTAAATTAAAATATAATTTTTAAGACAAAAATTACCCAGTAATTATCTTAAAAATGCATTAGCTTACATAAAACTTTTTGAAGTTATACTTCTCTTGGCACGTGTGGAAAAAATTATGAGAGTAAAATTTTTACGATGCACGAGCACATCTACAGCCAAAAAGCGACATGATGAAGTTAGCTGGAAGCGACTTGATGAAGTTAGCTGCATTCCTTTTACAAACAGACAGTTGTGACATACGGGATGAAATCTTCAGATATTTTTGTTCTGTTAGGCCAAAGAAGTATAACTTCTTACGTGCGTACATAAGTACATACACACGTTTTTTTATCAAGATCGACACAGCAGTTTGTCCATAAAAGTATATTAAGCAAGAAACATAGTTTCATTTTCTTATTACCATTTATACGATAAGTGACAATAAGGATATAAGGCTACGTACACTAAAACCATTTCCACCTTTAGTTATGAAGTTCATCGTAGTAACTTGGTATTCCTTTTCTAGGTCCAAAGGAATAAACTCATCACCTTCCTTTATTAATACCTTTATTTCTAATTCTTCAGTCAAATTTAAAGTCAAATGCATGCCTAAAAATTATATAGATACGTGTAATCATTAATAACGTTGTGTTGAAATTGAAACTAAAAATAGAGAGGCCTTTTTCTAATGTTTTAAGGTATAAAAAACATATTTCGCCTGGAAAAAGAATGAGAGGTCCACAACATAGATCGGTAGTTAGATTATAACTAGCATTGCCCGCGGCTCTGCCCGCGTTCAGGTGACTAAAAACCAAATTCTTAGGTTTTACATATTAGTATACTCTTACAATGCAGTTTTTGTATTTTTTCTCAGAAATGAAACATTTTCCCGCGGTAAAAAGTATCGTATATGTTGACCTGGATAAGCAGCTTTCGCCATACCAAAATTTGTCAATATCCCTCCAGTGGTTTTTCTGTGATGCGGTAACAGACAGGCAGACAAAAAATCTAAAAACTATAGATTCTTTCTTAGATTTACGCGAATACTTGACATTTTAAATAAAACTATCTTTTCGGATTTTTTCGCGAATTTATTTTGATTTTTGGTTCCCGACGTTTCGAATGCTTTACAGCTATCATGGTCACGGGAGAGCCTGAGGTGTTAGATGTCTCTAAGGTATTATATAGTTGTTACAGACAACCTACCCACAATTAACAAAATGAATTCTTTATTGACTCGCTTATAATATTTATCTTCTCTTGTCAAATATAAAAACTGCAAGAATTTTCAGCAATATATTACATGACTGTACTAAAAACTAATAGTAGTACTATATGCTTACCAGATACTTGTGGCATCCAAGGGCCTTGAAATGGTTTAGAAACCCACGACATGCTCATACAATTTTTAAAAGCTTCTAATAAATATTTTCCTAACAGTGAGAAAGTAATTGCTTTATTGGTAAACGGTAATACATTAATTACCTCTCCCCGCGTTATGTCTGAAAAAATGTTTTAAGTATTTCTTTGCACCGACAAGTATTTTCACATTTTTTAATAAAAAAAGATCTAAGCCATTTTATGAAAAAAATGAGTTTTTTAGTAGAAGAACAAAATCAGTTAAAGTTTTTTTAATCCAGTATCACACAAGATTGATTTTTTTACTGTAACACTAATAAATAAATAAATATTTGGCGTTATAATGTAAAAAAAATATTATCAAAGAATTTTTCAATCTGTTGATTAGATTCAGAGATACAAATAGAGCTTCCTACTCCTAGTATATTAATATATGTATTTCGTATTTTTTTAAATGTTAGTGTAATTACTTACCTCCTTTCGGTATAGAACCTCGAATCATATTACGTAACACAAACGAAACATGCGGTAGATTTGAAATTTGCATTTCCTGAGTCTGAAATATTTTAAAGTTTGTTTTATCAAACATTGTAATAATATATTTATTAAATTATAAGTGTACCCTTTAGGCTTTTTATTGCCCCTGCTTCTTTGACGAGTTAACTTATGAATCAAGATCCGGCTGCAAGATTGTTACGTTCATCGAGTATTTAATCGAAGTATTTTTTATATACAATATTAAAAGGAACAATATGCTTTGACCGGGGTGCCTATTAAAATGTGCCCGCTAGTACGTTTAATTAAATAAATTTAATACATATTGTCAAAACATATTGTCCCTTTTATTATTGTATATAAAAAAATGATTTCAATTAAATATTCGATAAACGTAACAATCTTGTAGCCGGATCTTAGGCCATTACGACTATCGCAATTGCTAATACAAAATTAAAAAATATATGAGAACGTCACATAACGCTTAAATATGTAATTTCATACTTTGATTTGTTTTGAGTACAACCTTATCGAAGCCCTCTATATACTGTTACAGGACCGTTACACGTAAAACGTTCATATTTGCATTCGTGACTATATAAATGTATTTTTTAATTCAAACAGGATATTTATAGATACTTACAGCGTCTAAAAATGCATCTGCAATAAAATTTCCAATAGCACACTCCTGAAATCCACACGTCGATGCGAGAAAACCACCATCAACAAATCCGATTTTTTCATTGACGAGATTATGAAGTTTATCTGCATAGGGCTTCAACAGAGCTTTTATTTCAGGATCTGCAAAAATATGGATACAAAGATTATTCAAATAATTCCTAAGAAAAATAATACTGTGGGTAATTCAATACTGATTTATACCAAAAATATAAAGAGGCAGAGTCTGTTTTTTGTTCCTTATTTTATTTGTTTGAACGCGCTAATCTCAGGAACTACTAATCTGATTTAAAAAATTATTTTTGCATTAGATAGTCCTTTTATTGAGAAAGATGGGCTATATAATATATAGTCTATCTATTCCATACTAACCGTTAATATAGGCGGAAAAAGAATTTTAAGGATTCAGCGAAAATGTATAAAATGATTCATCAGAGACTTAGAAACTGATATTCAAACTGCTTACCCTATATTAAAAATAATCTAATCTACTTTTCGTCAAATTTAACACGACGTGTAGCTACGAAATAATGTTGTATTAATTACACTCTATCTAAGCAAAACTGATGGTTGTGTTGGTTGGGAGTTGGGAAGTTGGCGGTGTTTCACCCTCGTGCCTCGGAGAGCACGTAAAGCCTCTCACTCTCTCTGGTCTCTCACTGGTCGTGTCGAGCAGTCGTCCCACCGGAGTATGAGAATGACAGGAATAGAGAGTGTGCCTACAACCTGTGCCTGCGCGTACACTTGTGCGCTCTAATATCTCCTGTGCAGTTGGCTAGTCTCGATGAGATTGGCCGCCGTGGCCGGAATCGGTCAGGAGAACATCATCCTCATGTATTTAAAGCTATATATCTTACCATGGAACTAGATGGCACTATGTTTTAATGTCCTAACATTTATTATTTATTATTTATTTCTACTTAATCGAGTCAAGAATCAGTTATTATTAGTGTTAGTCAAAAACATGTCATCGATAGTAACACACAAAGTAAAATAAATTTTGAAAGTATTTTGTAAAGTACATACCTTCAGGAATTGACCTATTAAGAAAGACAGGATCACCATCGAAATCTATCAACTCTCCTTTATTATCAAAATACACTGTTAAGTTACCCAAATATTTTGTAAAACATGCCGCTGTTACTATTAATACCTAAAAATATATTTAAATTTTATTCCAATTGAAACTTCCTTCTTATATTTCATTTTTCAAGTCTATAAAGTTAAAATAAAAGCTTGGAGCTTTTTTCAGTTTATTGGTTATTTTAGCAGTCAAGCAAAATATTTTTTTGCTTATAAAATATTATACACCTTTTCTATTTATAATTTCATGAAAAAAAAGTTTTTTTATGGTTTGAGCAACATAATACGTCTGTTACATTTGTTTTTGTACCTGATGATCCGAATTATTTTTAGAATTAACGAGGACAGGATAGGGTCCTGAAATATATTCTTTGCTTGGTGACTCTCCATTCCATAAAAGACTGTGTGAATGTCCTCCGACAATGACATCAATGTTCTCTCCCACCGTCTCTGCTATTTGTCTAGAAAAACCATTAAACTTTATCTACATATATTACTACACTTCTAAATAACCCTATCTTTTTGATTTTTTTTAAATTTTTGCTTCAAATCATGGTCATTCATAATCCAAAAAACAGTTTTATTTAAAATATCAAATATTCGCGTAAATCTAAGAAAATACTATGATACGCTTTTACTTATTTAAATATTCTATACTACAGACTATTAACAATATATGAATATACATATATCACCTAAAGTGAAACTATATTAAAACATTGAAACTTGAACTTAATCAATATGTACGTATTACACCTGAGATCGCAGTTGAAGCAGTTATTAGTCCCAGCCTAAATAAACACCGCACGAATAATAGCCACCGACAATGGGTGATACTGAAATGAGGTGTCACTTTGTTCTCGGCCTACGTGACGTGAAATTAACATAGAACTTCTTCAACTTCAGAAAAGTAGCTTAAAATTAGTACGTATACTATTATAGCCACAGATGATGTGGCGTATAGTATTGAGTCCTCTTTTAAAGTACCACTGCTGGGCACGGACTTGCCTTTACTACAGGGGAAATCTGGCCATAGTTCTCCACGCTAGCCAAGTGCAGATTGGCGGACTTGACATATCTTTCGAAAACTTGCTAGGTTCTCTCACACATGCAGGTTTCTTCACGATGTTTTCCTTCTCCGTAAGATAAGTTGTAATCAGGTTGGAAATTATTCGGACATGATAATATAAGATCTGCTAGACCCGGGATTTGAACCCCCTTCACTCGGTTTCCTAATTAAGCGCTTTACCACTGAGCTACCACTATTTTAATTTTAATGTATCGAATCCCTTTAAATTGTCTGACTAGAATTGTGTCATATGTAAGAGCTGATTGAACCAGTTTTCTAACACAATTTTTATTGACTGTAAAGCAGTGATGCCAAGAAAAGGGCAAAGTTTGAAATGTTTGACATAAGACATATAGAAGATATTCATACATGTATTTAATTAAAATGTAAACATTATAAAACATGACATAATACTGGTATTAGCCTCCTTGAAAGTCATCAATCCTTCTCCCACTTAACACTAAGCGGATGTAGGATATGCGTATAATTTATTTGATCAAGAATAAAGTTATTGAAGTATATTACTTTCATAAAAGAATATTATGCACCGGAGTCAGCATCTTGACAGGTTTATTGGAAAATATGTGAGCTAGCTACTTTCTTTGCATTTAAATCGTCGACAAGTCAAAGCTAAACTTATCGTATGAACACACTTAAATATATGAGGTTTACTCTAGTCTTATTATTGTGTATATTTTATGAATAAGATTTTGAATAACAATAAACGCGGAATGACATTTATATCTTTACTATAATTATATAGTAGGTTATCCCGATCTATGTGGTGAAGCCCACCATCTTTTTCCAGACGATTTTTTTTAAACTATAAAACTTAACAAACACGACACAGAGGGGTTGTCACCAAAAATTTGCTCCAGGCTATTTTTAATTAAGAATCGCTACTTTGATGTTTTGGTCATGTTTGTTAATATATTTTATGGTTTAAAAAATATTTTTCGTCTGAAAAAAGGAGAAAAAGGGGTCCATAGATCGGGATCTTAGACTAAGTAATGTTTCCTAAATATTAATCAGTTTGGTGTATTAATATCAAAGGAAAACCTGCATTTCGTAAATAATTTACAACGGTAGAATTATTTATTTCATGTCAAGTAAATGAAAACTTTTATTTAGTAAAAAACTTAAATGATATTGTGAAATTGATAAAGAATTCTAAAGTCGTTTACCCACTTGTCAATGTCGAGTCCGCAATGTGACAGAACTATTATTATGTCCACTCCTTGATCCGTTAGTAATTGAGCTTCTTTTTGAACTGTTTTTATGGGATCTAAGAATTTAACTTTTTCTGTATTTGATGACATCTGAAAAAATATTATCGGAGTTAAAAGCGGCTTATTGTATTTTAAAAGAAAACCCCTTACGCAAATTAATTGTCATTTAACGATTACACTGGCACGCGTGCTTCACGCGTAATTATATATCTTAATCGAGTAATCATACGCCAAGATGCCTTACATCGTTTTGATAAAGTGCGGATACTCTTACATTGCTAGACCGATATTTACCAAACATAGCTAAGAAGCACCGCAAGAAAACTGGCTTTCAAAAGAAAAAAAACCGCATCGAAATCAGTTCATCCGTTTGAGCGCTACGATGCCACAGACAGGCACACACACAGACAGACAGACATCGACGTCAAACTTATAACACCGTTCTTTTTGCGTCGGAGGTTAAAAACAGAAATGTTTTCGATTTGGTATCTAAATGAACTATTATTTTTATATTTTTCAGTCAATTAAAGTTAATATTTTTATTAAAATATATAAAAATGTGCTTAAAATTATAGTTTATAGTTTTTCTTAGACATACGACAGGTAATATGTGAAAAACACTAACCTTGGTTTCTGTCGTAATCAGACCAATTATACCTATTTTTCTTCTACGTCTTTCTATGATTATATGTGGCTTATATAAACCATTTAGATTAGGTTCAAGACTCGTATCAATATTAGCTACCACCACTGGAGCTTGGAGTGCCGCAAGATATGGCGCTAAGCCCGCAATCCCATCATCAAACTCGTGATTTCCTATTGCCTAAAAAGAACGAAAATATTCATTATTTAAAATTATTGACGTGAAACATTTATTAGCGCGCCTTGGCAATAAAACCGACTCGTGGTGTGACGACAAACGATGGCGTGACGATGTCATACCATCATGCCCATTCAAAGCCACCGCTCTCGACTCCCTTGTACGCGCGCGTATACTACATACTCTCCATTATAAAACAGTCTGTATTCAAAATACTGACATATTTTCTATTCTATTTATGAATATTTATAAAACTTTATTTATTCTTTATTTTACTCCATATTTCATTATAGGTTTTTATTAATTATGAATTCTAATATTGACATAGATGTGTCACATCTGGCGGGCATCCGTGACGGCCAACTTTTATTTATTTATGACAATAAATGCCACTGAAATAAGACATTACTATGTAAAGATGCACAATAGCATTGGTAAATGGAGTAAATAAAATTAACTTGTTATTAGTGATATCAAATGTATTGAGTGAAACACCTGCACTCAATACATTTTATATTACTGATTACCTACAAGGTACTTTTATAAAGAAATATATTCAGGTAGTTATAATAAAATTAACATCTGCACTCAATACATTTTATATTACTGATTACCTACAAGGTACTTTTATAAAGAAATATATCCAGGTAGTTATAATAAAATTAAGCCAGTTTTAAAATTGTACAGTGTAGATTTTTCATTATTCTTTTTTTTTAATTGACATGTTTGATGTTACATATACAATATACATATATAAATCTGAGTAATATATCTTATTAAAGCGGATCGGTTTTCATTCCCGGAGAAGAACAATACAGATTGACTATACAGATATTTACCAGGTTACACTTGAATAACCGCGATATTTAGAGGCACCAATTTTTTGGCAAAAAATATATAACAATTATATTATGACTTAACCCGGGACATGTTTGCCAAAGGACAAATAAGGTTTTTTATTAAAATCAGATTTTGAAAAAAAATAACATTTGGAACTTACATGAGCATCATTAGGTAATAAATTAATAAATTTTTCTGTAATGTTCCACTTCAACAGTGTATACCAATAGGTTCCTTGAAAAGTGTCTCCTGCATCCAATACTAATGCACCAGGTTTTTCCTTGAGTAGAGTTTTGATTTCATAGTACATACGTGCAAAACCTCCCAAACATGAAGTATTATTAGAATGGCACACTGGATATGACACTGTTGTTTCTTCGAATCTAAAAATATAATTATGTATAGCTAGCGACTCACCCTCGCTTCGCTCGAGTTCGTATTGTTATTATGTTGAATTGACATAACTTTTTGAAGTTTTCTTTAGAATCGTTGCGATTTGAAACTCGATGAAACGAAAATGTGACACAAAAAAGAGACAAACACCTAACTATATAGGATTAAGCCGGCGAGAGAATGAGATAGAGTATATTACACAAGAAGTGGAAAATAATATTTAATAATATGTTATGTATTGTATTATATTAAATAAAATGTAAAATAACTTTTAAATTTGGTAAAAAAAACTAAAATTTTAAATTAAATTATTTAATTAAAAAAAACTCACAATTGTCCTACTCCTGATACTCTATATATGTATGTTAATCTCATTCTGTCGTAGGTTACTATTTTGAAGTTTCACTTCTACCGTGAGTGAATTGCATACAAACACATTTTTTTTATTTATGTAGCGATTGAAATAAAATAAATACTAAATGTTAAACGAAGCTTACCATAAGACATTAGTGAACTCACCCAAATCAGTTAAGAACAGACAAAAAATCTAAAAATCATTGTTTTGGGTTCTATTGCATTAATAAAGACCCACAATAGTGTTTCTCAGATATCTTCCATGTACAGAAAGCGATCAGTTACAATTTTATTATATGTGTACTAATATTATAAAGAGGTAGGTAAAGTTGTAAGTTTCTGAGTTGGTTTGTAGGAAGTAGTCTCTGGAACTACTGATCCGATTTAGATGAATTTTGGTAAGAAGATAGTTTGGGACCCTGGCTGGCTATCCTGGGTCCTTCACAGCTTCCGTAGCTTTTATCCCGGAAATCATCCCTTGAGGAGATAAAAAGGGGGGTAAAATTTTATACGGGGAATCAATCATTTCTCAAGTTACGGATATAAAACTCATCATACCTATTTAATATTTATATACAAAAATACAGTCTATCTATTCCATAATAACAGCTAAAACGTACCTAGGGAACCCGGGCGAAGTGAGGTTGAGTCGTTAGTCTATACATATAATAAAATTGTAACTAATATAATAAAATTCTAACTAAGCCGAATCTGTACATTAGATATTTTTGGAAAATCATATTGAAATAAACATTATTATCCATACAGAGGCCTAATCTATAGTTTTTAGAACTTTTGTCTCTCTATCTATCAGCCTGGGAACGCATCACGAGAAAACCACTGGACAGATTTTGATGATATTTGGTATGATGATAGCTGGTTATCCGGGTCAACATATAAGATATTTTTACTACGGGAAAATAACTAATCTATGAGAAATCTATACTAACCATTAAAACGTATCGAGCCCAAACAGAGCGAGTGAGTCGCAGTCGGTGAGTCGCCAGTCGAATTAGTTATTATTAATTAGATTAAAATAATTTTATAAACTTAGATTAGTTTATAAAATTATTTTATAAATCATGGGTAAAGTCACATTTTATACTTCAGCTATTAACCCAATCAGATAAAATGGATGTAGATTTCAATGTGCAAATGTAAAAAATTTGGGATACACAGTGTACATACGATGTACATAATATATACATATATATATATATATATATATATATATATACGATGTATTTTTTAAATGTAATTTCGATCACATTTTCCTCTATAATAATAATATCATTTATTTAATTATTTAATTCAGCAATGATTCATGATAAAAGGAATTTGATTATCGTCTACAGCTCTGCTGGACTTTAATTTTTAAATTTATCTTTAGATATCTCCCTTTAGGGAGAAAGAAAATGATCTTTAACAAGATCTACTTGTGAGTCCATCTGTCTCTTCCGAATTTACTGAATAGAATATCTCGCTATTAAACGATAGGGACTTGCCAATTTCTATATATCGCTCCTTGTCCACAACTACTCTCGTCACTCATCGCACAAGACACCGTATAAAAATTACAAGTGCTTAGACTTGAAACCACTCGTTATACGCTGTACACGCGAAAACTTGATAAAAATGATTTCTGTCTTTTTCAAAATTTAGGATGTGTGTATGATGAGTATTGAAAGTCGATTTTAAAGTGTTTTTGCCAATTGCATCCCCGTTCCATTAAAATTGCAAAAATACTTACATCTAAAATAAAAACTAATAACAAATTCTATTACTAAATACAAAATTAAAATTTTAAGTATTACTGAATTAAATTAATTGACAGTTTTTTTTCATTAAATATCAATTCAAAACATAAGGACTAGATAAGTTCCATATTAAAGAAAAGCCAGTTTAACACAATTAATTAATCAATGTAAATAACTCCAACTTGCATGATAAATAAAACATAGGATCTTCGAAATATTAACCCAAAAATCTTATACGTTTAGTATGTTTGTTCATCTCAGTTTCACATACTGCATCGTAGTACGATTTTTACATGTTTTATGTATATTGAAATCATATATGGGTACTTTTTAGCTATTATTGCGGAGCATCAAGTAGCTTTTAAAATAAGACGAACTTTACAAAATCATTCAGACTCAAACATCCTCTATTATAAGGAAGGAAAGTATGATAATAAATACTATGAAGGAAGTGCTTTGAGGGAAAATGAGAAATATACGGAATATGTATCAAATTGCAACAGAGCTGATCTCGTTTATCAAAGAGGTCGACATCTCGTAAACGAAGATGAATGATAACCCTTTCCGCAGATATCTATTTAATTCTATTTATTTAATTCAATCATAAAATAATACGTTTGTAAAGAAGTGTGTAATCCTGTCTTGATCTTGATATTTAATATTAGACTTTCGTGACAGACAGACAGCATAATTATTATTTTTTTAGCATTAAGCAAAAATCAAAGAGACATGATGTATTTCTTAGATCTTTATCTCACGTTTTTCTTTGTACAATAAAAAGTGAAAATTTTTACTTCTCATATTGACCATCGCTTTCCACTGGTATGTTATCTAAATTAGATTTTCTTATGATTTCGATAAGTCCAACTATTTTTATGCAGTTATTCAAGTCCGTCTCTTTATATCGAGCTTAGAAATTCATATTTTCTAACAAAACTCAAAAATTACAACCTTATATATAAGTATATGAACCGCTATATAATACTATGCATAAAAGAAATTTAAAGTTCTTCATATTATATAACAGAGAGTAAAAAACGTCACACTAAAGTAAGTCACATAAAAACATAAGTGCGTGAGTTAAACTCGTATAGGTCCATTTTTTTATTTTTAACGTTGGGAAATGCATTTGGGCAACTACCTGCATATATAAATACATGTGGGGTTATGTGAGATTCACCAGAAAACTCAGTACTAACCACTAAGCTCCATTGGAGCTTTCCCCGACTTAATGGGGCGTAGCAGAATTGCTTACGCACTCAATCATGACACATCGACGGCTGACCTGCTGAGACTGACCACAACAACCATAGAGATGCTCCCATAGTCCACTCTGCATCAGAAAAGAGCGAGCATCCCACATGGTACCACCTTCCAACGTAGTGGACCGCCACCAAATTACTTCGTAGTGGACCGCCATCAAATTTCTTGGCTTCACCTCCAGCTAGATTGCCGGACACTAATAAGTTATATTTGTAAAGTTCTATTATGTTTTTTTTATAAAATTTCATTTACACTTAGGAATATAGGAACTAGTACAAAATAATTTCTTTAAGTAAATGAAGCTATTGCTCTGCGTCTTGTACTATCCTATATGGATGGAATTTTAAACAGCTGTCTTAAAGGTAATCGTGAAGTTCCACTTGCATTTACGTAAGAAAAACAGACAGCCAGCCTATTGACATACTTCTGTACGTTTACTGTCCTATGTTAATTTGCATGAAACGGAAATTATAGCTTATGTGAGTGTAAACATTCAAAGTATGATAACATTAATGCAGTAATACGACGATTCGATGACGCGTGTGGCTCAGTTGGTAGAAAACCTACTTACGCGGTCGCGGGTTCGAGTCCCGCTGGGGGTATTCATTTGTCTGATGAGCACGAATGTTTGTACTCCAGTTATAGGTATTTATATTTATAATATGTATGTATTTAAAGTTATATAGGTATGTGTTGTGTAATCAACTATCTCGTATCCATAACAAAAGCCGTGTAGCTTACCATGGAACTAGATGGTGCTGAGTGTGAAGTTCTCAGTATATTAATTTATTTATTATTTATTAATACTAAGATTACATACTACACTCTACAACACGGCCCACAGGTCGGGTCAATTCGTTCAAGATGGTTAGAAACTAAGATTTTAATATCAACGGTAAGACGAATTGACTAATCCACAACGTAGTTGAAATACAACGATAACTTATAAATATAATATGCACCATACTGTTTTTATATAGAAAGTTGCCAAAAGTATGTCATTTGCTTTAATAAACGCAGTTATTTTTGCTAACTAAATGATTTCTCGTAAATATCGTACAAAAATGCATGACGGTTAACAACCTCTTTCAATCACCTATTTCCATTTTTTGTAAAACTTGTTTTTTTTTCAGCAAAACTTGTTACTACATAATGATATGATTTGAAATGATTTATAATGACTGATTATATTGAGATGACATATAATCTATACTAACATTATAAAGAGGCAGAGTTTGTCTGTTTGTTTAAACGCGCTATCTCAGGAATTTCAATTTTTTTTGCATTAGACATCCCGTTTATTGAGGCAGACTATAGGCTTTATATTGTCATACTACTCGTACTACCCAAGGCAGTAATATATACATATATAGTTTATCTATTCTATACTTACCGTCAAGACGTACCTAGCGAAGCGAAGGTGAGCCGCTAGTCTATACAGATAAATAAAATTGAAGAGTCTGTTTGTAATGTCAAAATAATAGCGTTTTACTAAATGCATAAGAAATTATATACGGTACTTATAAGAAAAACACATTTTTTTATTTTTCTCTGTCTGTCTGTTTGTTCTGGATAGTCTCTGAAATGGCTGGACTGATTTTGACGGAACTGTCACTGGAAGATTGCTGATGTTATAGGGAGTAACATAGGCTACTTTTATTTTAGAAAAAAATAGGGTTCCGCTCAAAAAAATTACAACGTACCTAGGGACGAACGAGCGAACTATGAAATATGATTGAAGAATTAATAGTGCATCTTTAGATGCCTAACAGTAACTATCTGTATACTTTACTTCCAAATCCATCCCATTCAGCGTGAAAGTCTAACAAGCATTCATTTTTAAGAGCAGCGTGATAATATTTAGTTACAGTAAGAGGCTATTACGCAATTATGTATAGCACAGTACCTCTCTTTAACTCCCTACAAGGAATATAAAAAATGAAGTTACGTACGTATGTATAAATTTAAAATGAAAGTTGTTTTCATTTCATTATCGATATATACATATAGATTACTGGCTTTTGAGTATTTTTTTATTTGTATTAGGTATAAAATTGCTCCGTTTCTAACGGTTCATTGCATAAAGTTTAGTGTAGCTTATAAAATTAATACGTGTTCATTCAGCCCTTTTTAACGTCCCACTGCTGGGCACGGGCCTCCCTTCAATACGAGGGGGATCAGACCATAGTCCACCACACTGGCCAAGTGCGGGTTGGCGGACTTCACATGTCTTTTAAAAACTTGCTAGATTCTCTCAGACATACAGAATTCCTCACGATGTTTTCCTTCACCGTTAAAACAAGTGGTAATCATGTTGGAAATGATTCGCACATGAAAATATCAGAGGTGTCAAAATATCATAAAGTTTAGTGTAGCTTATAAAATTAATACGTGTTCATATTCAGCCCTTTTTAACGTCCCACTGCTGGGCACGGGCCTCTCTTCAATACGAGGGGGATCAGACCATAGTCCACCACACTGGCCAAGTGCGGGTTGGCGGACTTCACATGTCTTTTAAAAACTTGCTAGATTCTCTCAGACATACAGATTTCCTCACGATGTTTTACTTCACCGTTAAAACAAGTGGTAATCATGTTGGAAATGATTCGCACATGAAAATATCAGAGGTGCGAGACTCAGGATATGAACTAGCTTCACTCGGTTACCCAAACGAGCGCGTTACCACTGGGCTACCACTGCCTATAAAAAACTCTATAAAAAATTAATATGCTGTAAAATAAGAGAAGAACAAGCACTAATATGTAAAAAATAACTGATTGGTAGTTTTCATTTGCTATAGATACCTACGTCTAATCAGATATTTTCGAAGTCGGTGTTCTTTGATTTGTATCGGCTGGCACCGACTTCCAAAATATCTGTTTAGGTATGTATAGTATATGAAAACTACCAATCAGTTATTTTTTTTAATTTTTAGTCCTTTTTTTTAGTTTTTATTTTTCCTTTTTTAGTGTAGAAATAGTGTCAAATTAAGAAGAAAGTATTTTTTTAAATACAGTAGGTGAAAAATCAATTATCCCCTTATTTTCTACACTTAGGGGCAGAATTTTTTCAAATTTAAATGGGACCAACTTTGAAGTAAGCCCTGTCCAAGAATAAAAAGATAATCGAAATCGGACTACACTATAAAAAGATATGCGTGGTCAAACAAAAAAAAACAAAATAAACGTATCAAATTGAGAACCTCCTCCTTTTTTCGTCGGTTAAAAAACCTATATCTAATCTCTAATCTAATCCTACAGGAGAGCCCTTCTACAGCTGTGTTTAAAACGAACATAAAAAAGCATTTTCTAGCTCAATCTTGAACAATATATTTTTCTGTTTAACATTTATTTGCATATGTATGTTTATGTATATATTTATATGTACGTATATATTTATATAGTTTTGGTATGTATTAGATTACATGTTTATATTATATATCTATAATTGTATTTATGTATTTATGTTATATAATATGTATGTAATTAAAATATGTATATGTTTTTTATATTTTCATATATGTATATTAATGTATTCATATATTTAACTTTTATTTATGTGCCATACTTATATACTTTACTATAACAAAAATTCTGCACTTTCTCTTTCTGTCCCGCTATTTAACACTATTTCCCACATGCATGGGTTGACTGGAAGAGATCTCTTATAGAGATAAGTCCACCTTTGTCCACGTCACTTTCTATGTATTTTGTTTTTTATAATTTATTTGTGCAATAATGAATATATAGATATCTTTTTTGAGTAGTTTTAAACACTGATTTAGAGTGATCGAATAAATATTCGGTACAGTTATTACATCGCAGAATGCGCAAAAAACGAATGTCCTTGAATAATCGGTCCATATTTTAATTTCACAGAAAATGAGGGCATTAAATCGTACTCGTTTTTAACCTGTTTGTTACAGAACGTAATCTGTCTTCTAAATGTATAGAATCGGCATAAATTTGAATCCGATTTTAAATAAGAAGGTGCTATTTTACTTGTGCATGTATTTTGAGTTTGTTACAAGTCATCTACGCTAATTGTGAACCAATTTTTATAATTCCTTCTTTTTAATGAGTACACGACAGTGTACATATATATATATATATATACACAAAAAAAATGTTTTCCAAAAAGTACAATAATATCTGTCAAAACTAATTATCATTTACTTAAATAAAAAATCATAATATTTTCCGTTTACATCGGATGCGCGCGCACAACAGACAAACAAATAAACAACAATTTTAAAATATATTCATACTAGCGACTAACCCTCGCTCCGCTCCGGTTCGTCCCTAAACTTTTATTATACATTTCTCAAAAATGAGTTATTTTCCCGCAGTAAAAAGTATCCTACGAGTATATGTTGACCCCGATAACCAGCTATCATCATATCAAATCTCATCAAAATCTATCCAATGTTAACAGACAGATAGACAGACAGACAAAAAATTCAAAAAACTACAGATTCGGCCTCTATATCGATAATAATCTTTATCTTAATAAAATTAAAAAAAAATATATTTAATGTACAGATTCGGCTTAGTTACAATTTTATTATATGTATGGATATAGTATTATTTACTCCTAAATTCAAATATCTTGCTAATAAAAAGTTAACAAAATAACTAAAAACAACTATTTTATAAAAAAAACATACCTACTCTAAAGAAGCTGAACAAATTAATGCATTGCAGTAGAATTTGTACACAAATCTCACCTTGCATGAAAATCATTATAATGAATGATGTCTAGCTTAAACGAGTTATTTTTTAGCACTCCACCATCAGCATATCCACTAATCACTAAAATACTCGAAAATATTACTATAATATTCATTTTTAATATTTAAAAATATCGATAAAAGTATGTCACATCTTTTAAGTTTGTATAAACAGCTGTCGCGCGTCAGTTTAAACCGCGCGTTTATGTACTACTAAATAGTACTTCACACGACATCAGAATAAGATAACTGGTGCTATTGTAATGCTTCGTGTAATATGCGCTTTTGTAATACCATACTCTTATGAGTTTGTAATAAAAGTGATAATGTTATAACACAGTTTCATCGACCGAACAGCGGTTGTGAAAGCAAATTTTACAAAATTACCAACACGATTTACCAATCAAGGCAAGTGTTAATTATTCATATTCAATTCTTTTATAAATTCTTACAATATATCTGTAGATATGGCAATTTTATCCCGGTTATTTTGGAAATCATTGCGAAGTTATTATTACCTACTTTTCGATTTTTTTTCTCTCTCCACCTATCATGTAAGCCGTGTTTGATTTCAATAATTTCTTTTAGGAATGTTTAAATATTTCATTTTAAGGGTTCCGTACCCGAAGGGTGCCAACGGAACCCTATCACTAAGCTTCCGCTATGAAATTTTTACAGACTATATATTTCTATTGCCGCTATAAAACAACAAATGATAAAAATAAAAATACATGATTTTTTTAACGTTCGCAATCAATCATCGAAGTTAATATACTACTACATATATAGAGTAAAAGCTATATTACGGAACCCTTCGTGTGCAAATTCGGCTCGCACTTAACTAATTTTTAATGGTTCCTTTGATACATATAATGAAACATGTTTTTGTAATATTCATTATTTACTTATATTTATAATCTTTAATTAATTAATTATTAGGTTAACTATCATTAAGTGGCTGACGTGTAATAATTTTGCTTATTACTTATCTTAAATAGAAATTGAGATTTTTAATGTATATTCGCAATTGACGAAAAAATTTAGCAAAAAGGATTTTTTTAATAATAATTAATATAAGACACTGTTTGTCGAAATAATAACAAAATAATATGAGAATAAATAAATCTGCCTTTATAGAGTATTCAGTTGTTGGTATAGGCTTTATTTACACCAATATTAATATTAAAATCTCGGTGGAATCAAATTTATCGAATGCACACAACAGGGAAAACCTTGCGCTAACAAACGAGGCCACTCTTCATTTTCCTTATTTTTATACCGTAGGTATTCAACTACTATAAAATATAAATAAAATATAAAAGTCAAAGTCGGCTTAAAAAAGATAATATCTTGAATATCTAATCCCACTACAAAATAAAACAGGTAATTTTTTTTTAAGTTTAGGGGTTTTATTGAAAAGAAAGCTGATAATAATAATGTAGATTATGTAATAAAAGCTAAAAAATAATCAAGTTCTAAGTACCAGTCATCATACCACGTTCTTCATCAATCTAGTCCCTAGGGTACTGATCAGACTCAAAAATAAAAACGTGGAGCGTACCGTAACCTGAGTAAATATGTAACCAAAACAAACAGAACAAGCTAAATAAAACCGTACGAAGATAATAAAATGCACAAAAATCTATTATTCTACAAAAAATCAACGCTTAGTAACCAACGATTTGAAACGAAACGCTGCAGTTCTTGAGAAAATATATTAAATGCTGTTTCAATTACGAAGGTGTAAATTGCAGAATCTGTATTTTATCTTCAACTGGTAAGATCGTGACCAAAATCGCAGACTTGAAAAATTATCTTCTTGCTAACGTAAAAATAGTCAGCGCTGGATTTAGACTAGGCACTAGCCCAGGGCGGCAAATTTTTAGGGGCGGCAAAATTCTGAGGGTGGGAAAAAAATCTCTTCATGTTATCGAAAACGCTTTCTTTATTTTCTAAAAAATGATTAAAAACAATTAAATAATATTTTTTTCAAAAAATTAACATCATTTATAAATATATATTTTTATTGTAATAGTTATTTTTGTAGTTGTATAATAAGATTGAATCCGGCCCTGAAAATAGGGAATAGCAAAATTTTACTTTAACTTACGAATTGGTTATTAAATTTGATATTACACCAGGTTTTGCAATCCTTTATCAAGAAGAGTAAGTTCATATTTTAATTTAAAAAAACTTTGGAATCGTTATGTTTTTAAAACATTCTTTAATCTTTTCCATCTGACGTTTAGAAAAAAATACTTATTTCTATGTCGCTTAAATTAATCTGGAGGATGCGTACATTCCTCGATTAATATTTATCATTTAAAGAAAAAGAGCAAGTTTATTTAACTTAATAGGTTCGGTACATATTACATTTAATAAAAGGAAACTCATCTATCTATACAATATACATATAATAAAATTGTAACTTAGCCAAATCTGTACATTAAATATATTTTGGAAAATCTTATTCAAATAAATAATATTATTATCGATACAGAGGCCGAAACTATCGTTTTTAGAATTTTTGTCTGTCTGTCTGTCTTGCTAAAAAGGTATATTATAATCATAATATTATTTAAAAAGTAAATGCGGTTGAGGCAAAGGTATTATAATATGACACAAAAACATACATCCGTACACAATTCCTAGAAAGTCATAGTCCCTCCTCTTTATTTAATTTCGGCTAATTTACAAAATACAAGGTCTGTAACTTTATTGATTACTACGTAGTGCGTTACTGCCTCGGTGGTGTAGTGGCTAGCATGTACGGCAGCACACCCGGAGTTCCTGGGTTCGAGTCAGGCGCGGGTCCAGAGTTAAATTTTGGGGGGGGAGGGGGTCATAGGCTGAAATATACATATAATAAAACAGTAACTTAGCAAAATCTGACCAGGAGCGGATCTTGTTTTCATTTTGGTCTTTGGATGGCTTTGACAGACAGACAGACAAAAATTCTAAAAACTATAGATTCGGACTCTGTATCGATAATAATGTCTATTTCTTCTATTTAATTAAATTTTCCAAAAAAGGTTTAATGTACAGATTCGACTTAGTTACAATTTTATTTGTATATAGATTTCTGCAAAAACTTTTTAATATTCATGAAACTAGGGGAATATAATCTTCAAAATACATATAATAACCATTTTTTTTTAAATCGATATGTTTATCCGTTTATTCCTTCCTTTCTTAGACTTCAAACTTCTCTAAAAGTATATTTGTCTTTGGGGGGGGTCATGACCCCCATAACCCCCCCCCCCCTTTTTTTTAACGTTAGGAAATGCATTTACAACAAAACCTTCCCCCGTCTTAATGGGGCGTCGCAGGATCGCTTACGCATTCAACTACGACGCCCCGACGGCAGGTCTACCGAAGCAGACCACAACGACCACGGGGTTGCGCCAAGGTCCACTCTGCTATCAGAGAAGTACCAGGAGCAACCCGCATGGTACACTGCCCTCCGAAGAGGGCCACCTCCCACCGACCACCGAAGTGGGCCACCTCCCTGTGCGTTTCTTGGCTTCGCGCGCAGTTGGGTTGCCGGGCACTACTGAGCCCCCCCACCACGACAAGGTGAACGCACGTTGGAGGGGTGACCCCCCCCCCCCCGGATCCGCGCTTGGTTCGAGTCTCGGGTCGGGCCAAGTTTAGTTATTGAGTCTTTCTGTATAGTAAGTCTCAGTAACAACCCGGAGTTGGGAAGTTGACGGTGTTTCACCCCCGTGCCTCGGAGAGCACGGAAAGCCGTCGGGCCTGCGCCTTAACTCTCACCGGTCGTGTCGAGTGGTCGTCCCACCGGAGTATGAGAGTGATAGGAATAGAGAGTGCACTTATGTCTGCGCGTATACTTGAGCGCTATAATATCTACTGCGCAGTTGGCTAATCTCAATGAGATTGGCCTCCGTAGCCGGAATCGGCTAGGAGAACATCATCATCAGTGCGTTACTATTTTGTCAATTCCAAAGAGATATTTTTCTCAAAAAAAATTAGAATTTTGTAGTTGAAAATAAAATTATATTGTGTGAATATTATTACGAGTTAAAATGCGTACAGACGGGAAGTAATTTCTCATACAGTGAATTTCAAAACGTTTTTCTCTTAAGTAATTATTACAATGACAAGGTAATGCACGAAAACGATTAGATTATATCACCTATTGTTCCGACAATGTAATGTGAACAACTGACGTGAATTGTATGGCTCTACACTACGTCTCTACAGACAATCGCACAATAGAGTTTTTTAGGAATGTCATACTTGGTCACACGTCGACGGCCATGAAATTGGTGAAATCATTGATCATTTAAAAGACTAGCAACTCGGCCTCACTCCGCTCGGGTTCGTCCTTAGTTACGTTTTAACGTTTAGTATAGTTTTCTCAGAGATGAGATATTTTCCCGCAATAAAAAGTATCCTATATGTTTACCCGGATTAAAACAGCTGTCAATAACAAATTTCATCAAAATCATGAATCAAAATCATCAAAATCATGAATCAAAAAAATGAAGTAGTTTTCTCGTGATGCATTCTCAGACACAGACAGACAAACAGACGAACAAAAATTCTTAAATATTCGGCTTCTATATTGATAATAATCAATATTTCAATAATATTTTCCAAAAAATATTTAATGTTCAGATTCGACTCAGAATTTTATTATATGTAGAGTATTACATATAATTTTATTATCTATACTAATATTATAAAGAGGTAAAGTTTGTGAGTATGTGGGTTTGTGAGTTTGTGACGTTATAGGGGGTAATCTCTTGATCTACGGAACCGATTTTCAAAATTCTTTTACCAATAGAAAGCCACGTTCTTTCTAAGTGTCATATGCTATATATTAACCCAAAAAATGAAAAGACTTTTTCATGGTAGTCGGATTTGCAAAGTAAGTCGGAGAAAAAACGGTCGAACAAAAACGTTTCTTACGAACGATGAGAGATTTATGATTATAAAAAGATGTAGAGCTTAATAATGCCTACAAAAAAGTCACCGACAGCATATGTCTAACTTTCATATTTAAGTCACAAAAAGTAGTTTTTTATATTAAAAGAATACTTTAAATCGGTAGGTCATGTTTATTGGTCATATTATCAACAATTATGAATCTTATCAAAATAAGTAAATTTATCGTCTAAAATGTTTAAAACAAAAGACTTTTCCCTTTTACTCCATATAATTTGGACAAATGGTTAAAGAGATAATACAATATATTCGTAGGTATGGACGAACCCGAGCGAGCTGTTTGTCTGTTTTCCTGTTTGTACGGGCTAATCTCCGAAACTATAGAACCGATTTAAATGAAATTTTGCATGATAGTATCTTATATCAACGGTCAACATCTAAGATACTTTTCATTCCAGAAAAGTAAATTATTTCCGTGGGATAGTTAAATTATTACACAACAACTTATGCACCTAATTTAGTAAAATTTGGCATGCTGATACCCCATATTGCCGGTCAAACAACAGGTTACTTTTCATCCCGGAAAATGAACGGTTCCCGTGGGCTAGATTTGATTGTGCTTTTCTAGAGGCGAACCCGAGCGAAGCGAAGGTGAGCCGCTAGTATGTAATAAACAAACTAGAGACCTGCCCTCGATTCGCTCAAACACGTCGCTCCTAACTCCTACTCGCGTATCTTTCACCTTTTTACAGTTTAGTACAGAAATTTCATTAAAAGTGGTAAAAAGTAGCTTGTACCACATAAGAAATACTTATTACTTACTGTATAAATTTTAAGCACAAAAGATAACGCGAAGTATATCGACCCCATTCATTCATTAAAATCAGTTTAGCCGTTTTGGATATTTTGGAGTCCCAAACAGAAAGACATAGCGACAGACAGATCTGAGAGCTACATAATATATGAGCTCAAAGTGGAGCAGCTATTTTAAAAATAACAGATAAATACTTACTTCCCTTGTATTTAATGTTTAAACTGTCACAATGTATTTTTTTCAAAGTTTCAGGAAATCTTTATAATAAACATGACAGGATGGACATAATTGCATGTATATTACGAAAAATTACTTACTTTATTTTTTATCAATATGGTAATAACCAAGAGTATGACAAATTATGTACATTTATAACCAGTAGAATCTCGCTCGGAACAGAATCCCGACGTAGTTATAAATTTTATAGTGAACTCAAACTGAAAATATACTTTATTCAAATAGAATTATAGCTTTTACACGCACTTAATTTCCTGTAGATTGAAAAAAAACTTAATATTTGCTTGTTATTATCGTAGGACCAACGGTTTTGTGCACTCACCACATTACGTAAAACACCGCCAACTTCTCAATTCCGGACTGTTGACTAAGAATTTCTTAACAGAAAAACTCAATAACTGAATTTCGCCAGACCCGGGACTCGAACCTAGCAACTGCGGATTAGCAGGGAAAGCCAGCAACTAAACCACCGAGACATTAAATTCACCTATTTTAATGTGACCCAATTTTCACAACAGCCCTGTACTTATACATATTATATAAAAAAATAATTAGCCGTTCTTAAAATAATACTTTCATAGAGACCTACCAGTTAAGTACGTACCTTTAATTTTGCTGTAGGAACTTTTTAATAATTAAATAAAAAAATATAAATAATAGTTTTTACGCATGTATTCACGCTGGATAAACGGATTTGGATGAAATTTACACAGATATAATATGACCTGGAATAACACATTGGTTATTTTTAAAAGGCGGCGCTGCCTGTTTCTATAGAATTAAATCTATAGGTACATATAATAAAATTGTAACTAAGTCGAATCTGCACATTAAATATTTTTTGGAAAATCTAATTGAAATAGACATTATTATCGATACTGAGTCCAAATCTACAGTTTTTAGAATTTTTGTCTGTCTGTCTGTTACCACATCACGAGAAAACCACGGGACATATTTTGATGAAATTTGGTATGATGATAGCTGGTCAACATATAGGATACTTTTTACCGCGGTAAAATTTCTAATTTCTGAGAAAAAATACAAAAAGTGCGTTGTTAGAGTATACTAATATGCAAAACCTAAGAATTTGGTTATCGGTCATCTGAACGCGGGCGGAGCCGCGGGCAATGCTAGTTTAAAATATTAAAAAAACAAGTAACACGGAGTGAAACGAAGGACGCTCCCGAGCGACGCAAGTGTACATCGTTTGTTATAAAATAATTTTCATCAAGACGTTTACAAATAAAAACACAATAGATTTATTTATTAGCATTTTTATTGTTGTTACCAAGTTATATTATTATTACGTTTATGAAATTGAATCACGCAGATAAGTTTAAATGAATATCGCACGTTTGTAACCTTGTATATAGAAAGGAAAATCATTTACTTACCTACCTACGTGTCTATTTAACAATAATATCTAATAATTGAAGCATTAATTTCATTTAGCCTTTTAAAAATATCTATAAAATACATAAAAGGTTAAATAAAATTAACATTTAATTGAATATTCTTAGATTTATCCATACTAATATTATAAATGTGAAGGTGTGTTTGTTTGTCCTTCTTTCACGTGAAAGCGGAATTATGGATTGACGTGATTTTTTGTGCGAAGATAGTTGAAGGACTGGAGAGTGATGTCACCCGCGAAAAGTAGCCTATGGGCTACTTTTTACCGCGGGAGAGCATCTTCTTCCCACGGGAAAACACGGTAGAATACAACCGAAAAAATATTTATGATCAGAATTACTTGAAACTCGGTATTAATGCTTTTGATTACAATTAAATGAATACGTGTTTTAGCATTTTTCAAAATTCATCTCATAAAAGGGTAAAGTAGGGCATGAAAGATTATATAAAACCTACCTTTTTAGTGTTTTTTTTTGTAGTTTTAGCGCGAGCAAAGCCGCGGGGTTCTGCTAGTTATTTAATAATAATTACATTAAATTATAGAGAACCTATTTTGATGACCTAGGCGGACATTTTAATTAATGTAACTATAACACTGACTGATTCCAACACATCGCACAGGGCAAAATGCTGTGTCTGAAAGACAGAAAATTTTGCACAGGAATTACTTAGATAAAAAAATAAGAACTAAAGAAACATATAATCGTATGTAAAATCGTCCACTAAAAGGGGTTAAATAGAGGACAAAAGTTTATATGTAAGTTTGAAACTTTTGAAGTTAGAAATATGGAAATTGATATTTAAGCTAATATTTCATCGCCGACAGAACAATGTAAATCCCAGAGGGTTAACTACTTTAACTACAATAAAGACACAAAAGTTTTTTTTATACTAACTCACCTAACTATAGGGGATGATCTCTGATCGACCAAATGATTTGAAAATTTCCTTCACTATGTTGAAATATGAACGCAGTGGTTTATATATGTGATGTATATTATATATATAAATAAAGCTAACCTCCTTGATTCTATACATACTATTTTTAACCCCGGACCCAAAAAGAGGGGTGTTATAACTTATAAGTTTGCCGTCGATGTCTGTCTGTGTGTGGATGTGTGTCTGCCTGTGGCATCGTAGCTCTCAAACGGATGGACCGATTTCGATGCGGTTGTTTTCATTTGAAAGCCAGTTTCCTTGCAGTAGTTCTTAGCTATGTTTGGTTAATATTGGTCCACCAGTGTAAGAGTTCTTTTCCAAAATGATGTAAGGCATTTTGGCGTATGATTACTCGGTTAAGTGCTTCACGCGTGCCAGTGTAATCGTTAAATGACGATTAATTTGCGTAGGGGGTTTTTTAAATTGTTAATTTATTTTAATTATTAATAATAACACAGCTGTCATCGCTTTTCTTGTTCGGTCCTCTTATTTTGTTCCTTTACCTATTTTAGCTTAACATAATCCTATATTAGTTTTCATTAACTCCCCCCAACGTGCGTTCACCTTATCGTGGAGGGGGGGCTCAGTAGTGCCCGGCAATACAGCCGAGCGCGAAGCCAAGAAACGCACAGGGAGGTGGCCCACTTCGGTGGGCGGTGGGAAGCGGCTCTCTTCGGAGGGCGGTGTACCATGCAGGTTGCTCCTGGTACTTCTCTGATAGCAGAGTGGACCTTGGAGCAACCCGTGGTTGTTGTGATCTGCTTCGGCAGACCTGCCGTCGGGGCGTCGTAGTTGAATGCGTAAGCGATCCTGCGACGCCCCATTGAGACGGGGGAAGGCTTGGTTGGGTTTTAGTGGGTAGTACTGGCTTTGCCGGTGAATCCCACACCTCGTACGTAAATGCATTTCCCAACGTTAAAAAAAAGTTTTCATTAACTAACTTTCTGGTAGTAAAGGAAGTTTTTGATTCATAGTTAATTTCTCAGCTATATGCCATCAATGTATCTACCATTCGAGCGTAGCCATAACTAATAAGCCATAATAGCGTAGCGAAAACTGATCAGTTCTATTTATTTTATAGGCACCAATATATTACGAGTTATAAAAATAATCGATTTTCTATACATATTTTAATTTACTTTTTCGTCTGCATACTTTAAATGATACTGTGTAATTATTAGTAAAATAGTTATTTATATCTACGTGTTACCGTTTGCTGAAAGTTTTATTTATATACCTGTGTACTTGTTAAGCAAATATAATAATACTAGCAGAACCCGCGGCGTCGTTCACGCTAAACTACAAAAAAACTCTAATAAGTTAGGTTTCATACTAATTTTCATCGACTATTTTACCCCCTTATGGAATGAATTTCGAAAATGCTAAAACACGTATTTATTTAATTGTTTTAAAGAGCATCAATACTATATTTCAAGTAGTTCTGGTCATAAATAATTTTTTGGGTTGTCTTATTGTTTTCGCGTGGGAATGAGGTAATCTTCCGCAGTAAAAAGTAGCATATGTCACTCTCCAGCCTGCCAACTAACTTCACAGAAAAAATCATGCAAATCCATCACTCCGTTTAGACGTTAAAGAAGGACAGACAAACAAACAAACAAACAAACAAACAAACAAACAAACAAACAAAGAAACAAACAAACAAACAAACAAACAAACAAACAAACAAACAAACAAACAAACAAACAAACAAACAAAAAAACACACTTTCACATTTATAATATTAATATAGATATGGATATAATATTTACGTCTAGGATTAAACTTACACTAGAATGTTTATAATAATGTTTCAATTTATTGATTTATATTGATTAAATAAAGATACTTTAAAATAAAAATAAATACATATATTATGAAACCCGGCAGAGATATTTGAACAAACGGTACGAAACGCTAAAATAAAGCACTTTCTTTGAGAACGAGGATAAAAGGATGCAATAATGGAGTTATGCTCACAATAACGCTTTTAGCACATCTCTCGAGCTGGATTAAAAAACGGAAATAGTCCCACTGTGAGGCACAAGATAAAAAGGGGAATGAAGCTTTCATTTTTATGACGACATTATATTAAATTTGTTAAGGATTATTCTGAAATGTATCAATTTTTGACACCTCGTACAATTAGATTTTGGGTGAGGCTTACTACTAAACATACACCATTGGTCGTTCATATCTCTTATATTAAAAAATATGATTTTGTATCATGTAGTAGATATAGATGATACGACCATATTGGCAACGAATGAATCGGAAATGGCAACACTACTTAAGAAAATTGAAGTAGAGAGTGCCAAGCTAGGTCTTAAAGTCAACAAAACGAAGACCAAAGTTATGGTAATAGATCGCGCTCAACTCCTTCAGCCTGATGACGCACTCAAAGAGTACGAAAAAGTCAAACAGTTCATTTATCTAGGCTCATTGATATCCAACGATGGCAGTTGTACAGGTGAAATCTGCCGGCGAGCTGGAATGGCCAAAAAGGCGATGGCAACACTCGACAAAATATGGAAGAATCGTGGTATAAAACGCATGACAAAAGTGCGGCTGGTAAGAGCCCTAGTCTTTTCCATATTTTTGTATGGTGCTGAAACTTGGTGCATCAAGAGCCACGATATCAAGAAAATTGATGCGTTTGAAATGTGGTGCTGGCGTAGGCTGTTGCGCGTACCGTGGACCGCTAAAAGAACGAATATATCTATTCTTGCCGAACTTAAGATCACGGAGCGGCTCTCCACTGTCTGTCAAAAAAGAGCCCTAAGTTTTTTTGGACATATTATGCGATCATCCAAGCATAGTCTAGAGAAACTTATAATCTTAGGCCAAATTGAAGGTAAACGCGCAAGAGGAAGGGCACCTATAAGGTGGTCGGACGCGATAAAGAAGGCAGTGGGCGCTACTCTCCATACCGCAGTCCAGGCATCGTTGAACCGAACTGACTGGAAAAAAATCATAAGTGGTCACGATCCTCATCAATGAGGGAACGAGGAAGAAGAAGTAGATATTCTAACAGATAATAAAAAAAACAAAAAGGTAAAATGTATTTTAGGTTTTATTTATTGTTGCAATATTGTAAAAACGGTAACAAGTTTAATATTACAGTGCTTTTTTATTTATTTTTTTATTTTATTAAGTACAGATTACAGCAATAAAAATTGAACAAGAATAAATAAAGATTACAGACCACTGTGTAGATAAGCAAAATTCTAAAATTATTCAACATTTTTTTTCTTCACGATCACAGTAAATGAATGAATGGTATGAAATGAATGAATTGTAATATGATTCGGAAAAAAATGATTGTAATATCATTCACAGGTTAGTGCTTAAAATTCTATGATTATTATTTTTAGCCTTCTAGTTTTCACATAAGCAATATCGTCAATCAGTTTCTATAATTTTTGTACTATGAGAAAGCTTTGAAGGAGTGAGCAGACAAATTTGAACTATTACAATAAAAAAATATATATATTGAAACCCGACTTTTTTACTACAAATAAAATACTATTATATAAGCACACTACCACTGGCTGAGTACAAAAACTGCCAATTTTAAGTCAGCGAACGTCCCGACATATATGCGCGTACGCTAGTGTTGTCATCTGTGATTTTATAAAGCGCTAGATGATGATCCCAAGATGATATTAACTACGTGATGAAGACCAAAGAACCTCATCTAAACAGGTCACGTAGTATGAGTACGTTCCCTTAATTCATTTTTTTCATACAATAATAGCAAAAAAGGAGAATGCTCATGGACAGGTTTACTCTTTGTGTCAATGTTGAAGGCAAGGTTGCGCCTGACATTAGTGCATGAAAAATGCGTCGCGTAGTTTTAGGAGCGGGGGCTGCGGGGCGGCAAGAGAATGGCAGCGGATCGCTGATCGAGCAGAACGACTTCGCTCACGTTACTATTCGCATGGATATATTGTCGGGTTAGCTCTATATGTAGTACCTATAGGTTAATTTATTCTCTATAGGGTAGTGAGATAGTCTGTTTTCCCTATCACGTAGTATACAGGGCACTGTCCCCATCAGTCAGAGTGTATAAACAAATTGATGTGTTATTGTAAAAAAATTATCTCATTTTTCTGTCACTAAATACAAAACATTAGCATTTAGTTTACCTTGGACAAGTTTTTCGACTTGTAATTTATTGTGCTAATTAGATAATAATTTTATCATTATCGCAGTTCGTGTCAAATTAAATTTCTTTCAATATTCAATTGGACCTAATTAAATTATATAAAACCAATAAAAGAAACATTATACTAATATTTCATAAGTTTGGGGCTAGGAACTTATTGTAAATCGCACTGCAAATCTATTATTTTGTCATTGTATCGGGTACTAATAATGCTTAGAATGGAACGGCGGATATATAGAATGATTTTTTTAAGTGCAGGCTGAGGCCCCCGTCGATCGCTGGGCCCTAGGCACTTACCCAGAATACCCAATGGAAAAGAGGGGCCTGAATTTACCCCATCGGATACTGATGTCTGCTTTTCGAATTTATTTATTTTCTTTTGGGCAACCAGACACGAAACTATTAGAAACATTACACAATTGTATGTTTGTTTGTGCAGTGCAGCTATCTTCCATGTTAAATAAAAATAATATTTAAGCCTAGTTCATTCCTCAAGTTCTCTGATACTGAGTATAGACAAAATAATAAAAACAATTATAATAAATTATTTATTAGCACAAGAAATACAACTATAGTAAAAAAATGCATATATTCATAAAATACAAGAAATTGTATCTCCATCTCACTGTCTTATACATCTATTACAATCCTTCCGTCTGTAGACACGTCTAACGGGGAATGCTTTCTGATATAATTTTCAATAGCTGCCTGATCTTTCCCGATCACTTTTACGTTTCTTCTATTTTTGAACATCTGAAATAAAATTATTTTTGCACTTTATATCCTTCACCGTATTCCTAGAAGTGGGACGTTTTAAAAATGGGCTGATTACAATTGAAAAATGGAAATTACCCCCTCGTTCAGAAGAGTGGCCCATACCCAGCCAGCAGTGGGATGTTAAAAAAACTTTAGTGACTTTATCTTTATGTCTTCATTTAAAAAATTAAATGCATCTCATTCAATAATAACCACTTCAAGAAGGTATCTAATTCAATTTTATGTGATGTTTTCGCTAATAACTGTGAATTTATTTTCATAAGGTTTTTAATGAATTATACATAATACATAATGTACAGCCCACTATACCGAAAGGGTCTTTCCATATAAATATTATGTAAATCAAAACATTTCTTACCGTAAATCCATCGCCACCATCAGCTAAATAAGCTGGTACGATCAAGTGATAGTATACTTCAGGATCTAATGATACATCTGATTTATTGTTGCCAACAAACACTGAAGTGACTCTTTGGCCCTCCGGTAGAGATATATTGTATGTAACTCGCAGACCTATAAAATTATATTTTTTATTTATTTTAAGATATAGTACCTGGGCTACTGTTCCTCGCTCGGAGTTTTGGCCTAGAGTACAATTAAAAAAAAAACTAAATACTTGAATAAATATTTAAAGAAAAACAAAAGTAAAAACTTTGTATGCGACCGAGATTCGAACCTGGACACCTGTGATTGTTGATATTGCACCTTGGGCACGATGCTTATGCCCGAGCATGCAAATTGCCGACCATATATTGCGTGGAATAATGCAAAAGAAAACTGTATGAAAACTCTAAAACACGCGTTTTTCAGACATAAGACTAATCTAGAACGATCTATCACCCCCGAAAGCCCCTGCATGCTAAATTTCATGAAAATCGTTGGAGCCGTTTCCGAGATTCAGATTATATACATACAAGAATTGCTCGTTTAAAGATATAAGATATTTTACAAAATATAAATATTTTCTTCATTATATCATTTATTCAACAGCTTCCATATTTATAAGAACAGCTCACATAATACCAATAAAAAAAATTATTTACCTGAAACTTGTAAGACATAAGGTCCCTTGAAAGGATTGTAGCCCCACGCATCAGACACACTGCGTTCGAGCGCCAGTAATATATCTTTTCCTTGCATTTCAAAACTTTGGATGCGATCGTTAAACGGTAGGAGCTCGAATAAAGTGCCTTTAGTTATTGCTGGAAATAAAGTTATTACATATGTTAGTTCCAAAAATATGCAAACCGCGAAGCGACTTTTGACTTTCTATATAAGTTTTTTTTGCCTAATTACTTTAAAGAGGAATACTTGTATTCTAGCTATGTAGAACTAGATGTAAATGACTTTTAAGTTATTTTCTTAATGTACATTATTAGTTAATATAATTAATGGCTATTTGGTTCAAGGAAATACAAATTTAATGATGATAATTCTAAAAAAGTAGATTTTAATTTTGTTTATAAATATACCTATATGAAGTGAGCTTAGCAAAAAGGATGTAGAAAAAGAGCTAAAGTTGTGCTTTAATAATAATAATATAATAATTTAATCAATTTCTTTTTTATATTTATTTATAGATAAATAAAACTTACTTCCGCTTAGTATACTTGATTTTATATTACCGCGCTGGATAAGCGATATGTAGTGAAGCTCGGGGTGTTGAGATTTTCCCTGAAATAAGTTATGTATAATACAGTGAAAACGTTTTATTCCAAAAATGCCTTCTCATAAGATAAAACTCAACTGTATTGTTATTACAACCCTTTCAGTTCTCTATAGATAACTCTAAACAAGAACGTTAAAGGTTTAAATACTTTTTACTGCGAGAAAATATCTTATCTCTGAGAAATTTACACTATACGTTAAAACGTAACGTCATGTTTGCATATAGCTGTCAGTTTTTTAATTTCCTACAACAAAACTTACAAATTCAGTCATCCCATCTACCAATAGATCACCAAGTGCGCATTCTCCGTACATGCAGTCTTCAAAATTCAATGTTGTTACAGTCTCTCCTATAGGTACTTGTTCAGCTTTATGGACCATCTCAGTGTAAGGCGCGAGACGAGCTTTGATGTCTTCATCTATGAAAACGGAGAAACTAAAGTAGTACATTTATATATGCTGAGGCTAAAGAATTATATACGGAGTCCGCCAATACAAATTTCAAAGTCAAAAATAGTAGCGTGTTTTTGCTGTTTATGTAACTATTCTCGATTTTGCCATACAAATAGTTTACTTTGTGGAAAGAATAAGGGAATTTTTTATAAGTATAAGATAAATTAATATTTAAAAAAAAAAGAAAAGTACTCGTATGAATAACAAAAATAATACTACACGTATTTTTTCGTAATTTATTAAAGCATTAGTTCTCTTCCCCTTGAAAGAGAGCTAGCATAATAATAGTTTTTTTTCTTTATTATCCGTTACCTATTTTTATATTTCATTTACTTACTAGCACAGATTATAATAATACTATACTACTTGCTAGCGACGTACCCTCGTTTCGCTCGAGTTCGTCTCTAGGTGATTCTTAAAATTATTTTTTTCTTTTTGAACCGATTGAAATAAAACAAATACTAAATATTAAGTGAAGATTACTACAATACATTAGTGAAAAGTGTATTTAAATCGGTTAAGCCCTTTCTGAGATTAGCGCGCATAAACGCACAGACAAACAGACAAAATGTCTAAAAATCTTTGTTTTTGGTTTTATTGCGTTAATAAAGACCCCCAATAATAGTTTTTCTCAAATTTCTTTCATGTACAGATAGGAATCAGTTACAGTATGTAGTATTCTATTAATATTTGTATACTGTTTTAAAAAAATATTGTTTGGCTTCATGTTAATTCTATTACATTCCATCTATACTATTCCTTAATCTAAGGTTTTATGTCATTCATCAAGTCTAAAAACTAGAATTGACATATTATATAGTTAAGTTTTGGGTGTGTGCCAATGTAAAGATAACACGTTTTAGCTACGCTGTGCATATTGTTCTTTTTTCCTTATGATTTGTTAATTTTCCTTATTCTTGTGTAACCACTCTTGTTGTATAAAAAAATCATAACAAAACTTTAAAAAAAGCAGTATAGTGTTATGATAATATAAAACCGTGACCTGTGACTTTATAGGCAGTGTCAGTAAGAAATATATTAAAATATTATGAGAGGACTCATTTACAGCGTACAAAGAAGGGCAGCCTTTAATAAATAGGCTATAAACCTCAGGAATAGCCCCATACTAATTTCAAGAACAAAAAAACAATCCAAAGGTGTATGATAACGATAACTTTCAGTGATTTGAAATAGGTATTTCTTTTTAGTTAAACTTTAAAAAGGTATTTATAAATTATAGTGTACATACTCGTATATCTATAGAGATAAATAAAATTGAATTGTCTGTTTGTAATGTCAAGCATCAGCTTTTTACTAAATGCATAAGAAAATATATACTCATAAGAAAAACACAATTTTAAATTTTTTGTCTGTCTGTTTGTTCTAGCTGATCTCCGAAACGGCTGAACTGATTTTGACGGGAATTTCACTGGCAAATAGCTGATAGTAAGTAGTAGATAAATAGTAGATATTATAAGGAGTGACTTAGGCTACTTTTATTTTAGAAAAGGAATTAGGGTTCCGCTCAAAAAAATTAAAATATCTATCGCTTGTTATTATATAAAACGAGAAATAATTGGCTCCATCAAGTCTAGAGATAATAATGAAATTAACGATCACAAAGGTCTTAAACGTTTATTCATATCATGACCTAATGAACTACTGATATAGTTCGATTATAACACATTCTGTTATTGGCATCAAGAAATAAGTCTAAGTGAGAAAAAATATATATTATTTTTTATGATATTAACATATTATCGAATGAATTTCTAAACTATAGATAATAATAATGTAACTTTTTTCTAAACCAAGAATAATCTACAAATAAAATTATCCATACTTATATAGGTACCTACCTGATATGTTAATAAAATAAACAAGTTTAATATTCTACATTCTCTTCTCGTTAGTGTCTCAAAGATAAATAAGATTATATTTTACCATTTTAAAACTACAATTTTTTAACTCTATGTATGTATCACTAATAAATATTTAATCCAGACGTATATATTTTTAATTAACTGTGTAAGCAAAAATAGATAAAACCAACGTCTACAGTGGACAATTGTAAAAAACACATTGTCGATGGTTTAAAACTTACCTTCAGGCAAAGATCTGTTTAAGAATATCGGTCCGCCTTCCCATTTGACGAAGTCACCGCGGTAGTCGAAGTACACAATTAGGTTGCCCATATACTTAGTGAATGCTGAGGCTTGGACTATCAAGACCTGTAAGTTGATTAGGACATTTTTGAAACATTTTTAAATATATACAAATGAGTGAGATTCTTAATCCGGGCGTTTGTTTGTATATTATGCGGTATTGTTGCTGATTTTCATTTATCTTTATATCTTAATATAATGAATTTGCTACAATCATTTAAAGCTACAATATGTTTAATGCCTAGTTGAGCTAGTGGCTAGTATGTACCCCCCCAACGTGCGTTCACCTTGTCGTGGTGGGGGGGCTCAGTAGTGCCCGGCAACCCAACCGGGCGCGAAGCCAAGAAACGCACAGGGAGGTTGCCCACTTCGGTGGGCGGTGGGAGGTGGCCCTCTTCGGAGGGCGGTGTACCATGCGGGTTGCTCCTGGTACTTCTCTGATAGCAGAGTGGACTGTGGAGCAACCCCGTGGTTGTTGTGGTCTGCTTCGGCAGACCTGCCGTCGGAGCGTCGTAGTTGAATGCGTAAGCGATCCTGCGACGCCCCATTAAGACGGGGGAAGGTTTTGTTGGGTTTTAGTGGGTAGTACTGGCTGTATTACGCCGGTGAGTCCCACACGTCGTGCGTAAATGTATTTCCCAACGTTAAAAAAAAAAAAAAAAGTGGCTAGTATGTACAGCTGCAGATTCGAAGATCCTGGATTCGATTTCCGGGTCGGGCTAAGTATAGTTATAGGATTTTTCTCAAGTCAAATCAAGAAATTCTAATAATTGCCCGGAATCGGGAAATTGATGACAAAGCGGTGTTCAGCGGTGTTTACATGCAGTATATGCCATCTAAAGCCTAATCCGATAGTAAAAAACCTAATTTTACTCACGGACCTCTTCGCAATACAAAAATGAAGCCGGCAAAATTGTATATTAATCTTTTTGATCATTAGATATATAGCCATTTCTACTTACTTTATGATTTTTATTAGCAGTGGGTTGCACAAAGACCGGATAGGGTCCTGCGACACTTTCACCGCTTGGTGCCGGTCCATTCCATAGCAGAGAGTGAGTATGGCCGCCGACTATTATATCTACATATTTACCGTAGTCCCGAGCCAATTCCCTGTAATTAATCAACGCCAATATTTCATTAAATAAATATTAAGTATGCTAACAACTAAATTTTCCAATTTCCTAAATCTTCTTACTTGACTTATCTATATTATTCCATCGTATACGATTTTTTTTTTAATTTTACAAAGATCAAGTTATAGATAAAATGTTCATTACTTGTTATGTATCTGTACTTGTTATATATATCAAATGAAATATAAAATAAATAATACTTTAAATGCCTTGTACATTTTACTTTCAGTGTACAGTATTTAACCTTATCTATAAATAATAGGCAAGTCGTTTGTCTGTTTGTACGTTTAGACTTAGTCCTTCTAAAATATGAAATGGATTATGATATGATTGCATTTGTTTTTTAATATATTTGATTTAATTAGATTAATAGTAACTTGACAATTGAGAGAATTTCTTCCGTAAAAAATATATTATGTAAAATAGGTGTCTTAGCGCCACTAAAGCATAATTTAAAAGCAAGCAAAGTGTGGTGCACGAGGGTATTATAATTAATTCTGCTCTTCTAAGACAAGAATCAACTAAACGAAAGCGGAGAAAAAGATATTGGGTTAAAATGTGTATAGAAAGTAGAAACACTTTTGGAGCATCTAATACTTTGTGTCTTGAATTGCAACTAGAAGATGAAGAGACATTTAAAATATGTTTTATGTTACTATATTATACTTTTCATACTTCACTAGTTGGACCTTCTATATAAAAAAGGCACAAATATCCGTCAAGATATACCCGCTCGTACAAAATTGGCAACACTGTTAAAACTTCGAATGGCAAATCTCGCATTCAAATCGATTTGTACGATACTCGCATGAACTTAAAAAAATATCATACGAGATCGAGTTAAATCGAGAAATCGTACAAATATCTCATTGCGATTTGTTTCGTAGTGTAAACAAAACGCTTGGCAATAATTATATACGAATATAGTATGACATACTCGTAGGCATTTTTATGTTATTTATTTGAATGTAAGCATGAGTATGCGATTATCGTTCAAGATTATCGCCTACGATAATAGCCGACTTCCCAGCCCAAAACGCGCGATAAACTTTCTCCATGTAAATAGCGCTAAACAAAAGGCTTGGCAATAATTACCTTGCAAATATCGTATGACAAGCTGGTACGTGAATTTTTGATTTTTGGCCGAATGTAAACATGAGTACGCGATTATCGTCTCAAGATTATCGCCTACTAAAATAGCATACGACTTCTCGCTCCAAAACATGCGATAAACTCTCTCCATATAAATGACGATGATAATATGATTATTTTATCAGTCTCTATCGATACTTACTTATCAACGTCAAGGCCACAGTGAGACAAAACAATGATGATGTCAACACCTTTTTCATTTAACAATTTAGCTTCTCTCCGTAACGCCTCGCGCGGATCAGTAAACTCGACATTGCCAGACGATGATAAGATCTGAGAAGAAAAATCTTTGAAAGATGAAATTACAAATAATATGAATTCGGTAAAAGGAAATACATGCAATTTATAATAAACTAGCATCGCCGGCGGCTTCGCCCGCGTTCAGATGACCAAAAACCAAATTCTTAGGTTTTACATATTAGCATAATCTTACATTGCAGTTTTTGTATTTTTTTCTCAGAAATGAGACATTTTCCCGCGGTAAAAAGTATCCTATATATTGACCTGGAGAACCAGCTATCACCATATCAAATTTCATCAAAATTCCTCCAGTGGTTTTTCTGTGATGCGATAACAGACAGACAGACAGACAGACAAAAATTCTAAAAACTATAGATTCAGCCTCTGTATCGATAATAATGTTTATTTCATTAAAATTTTCCAAAAAATATTTAATGTACAGATTCGGCTTAGTTACAATTTTTTTACATGTATAGAAGAATATTTTCTATGAAAAAAATTGGAAGTTTAAGAGTCAATATAATATGTTTGTAAGAGGCAAATAGTCTCAAAAAAAACGTCTGTGCATCCGCACATCTTTATCCTAAAATATCAAAACTTTTAGTTTACTAAAATTGGCTTGATTACAATAAGCGATATTCGTGTATCGAAAATTTGGAAACAGGTAGATAGATACATTTAAGAATAACAAGTGCCTTCCTTAGATAGTTTTAGATAAGACAACGAGATCCCGATATCGGTAAAGTAATTTTATAAAAGTACTTTTAGTACCTTTTATTTTCCTGCTTCTTGAAACCTAATCATTTTATAATTTTATTTTTTTGTGCGAAAAGAAGTATAAAAAATATATTTCAAAATTTTATAATGGAGAATTTCTTTTGTAAGCGTACGTAGCTAGGCATGGACCACAGCTCCCATCGATCAAAAAAGTACACAATCAGCGACAAAAAATGTCCTCACCGGATGAGCGCCCATATGAGCGCGGTTGTTTTTGTGATAACAACTTTTAGCATATCATTTAAGGTTCAATTTACATTGTTGTATATTTATTTCTACTAGAATAATTACCTAAACGCAACTTTTGCATGGGATTGTGTATGTACTACTTTTTTGATCGATGACAGCACCACACATTTACGAGTTTTCCTTATATATGAAAAATACTTAAAATTAAAAAGAAACAGTAAGTATTTAATCAAATTTAAATGGACATCAACTTATAATAATATAAATACAAGCTGACTTACTTTAGTATCAGTAGTAATGAGTCCAATTAGACCGATCCTCCTTTTCTTCCGTTCAATTATCACGTGAGATCTGTATAGCCCATTTAATATTGGCTCTTTACTCGTGTCCATATTCGCAGCTAGAACTGGTGCCTTTAAAGCTCTGAGGTAGGGCGCCAGGCCTTGTGGGCCGTCGTCAAATTCATGGTTTCCGATAGCCTATAAACAAAGTATTTTGAGGTTAAATTAAAAAAAAAGCTGTTATTATTAGACTGTTGCTTAAAGTCTAAAGGAGGTGAGTGCCTGTCAGAGGCACATATCGAATTTAAGACGAGTCATTAAACGATCGACGACCTGACCTCCCTAGAAGTTCAGTCTCGTTTGGCAGTAGAGAAATGAAGGGCCATTATATTCAATAAGTTAGGGGAATCGAGTGAAGATTCAATGCTGCCACTTTTCTCAGATGTTCTTTTCCAAATATTGGAACGCTACAATTTCCGTGCCGGCATAGTTACGAGAACTTTAGTTATTAGAAATCCACAGAAAAAGAACACGCAAAAGGATGGACAACGAGTGGGAACGGTCAGGGTGCTGTCATAGTAAGCATGTCTAAATCCCTGACGCCAGTTACGGGGACATTACCAGATTTTACTAGGCTTTGCAATTTAACCGGGAGCTAGATAGAGCATAGTTAACAACATGCTCACAGGAGGATCAAGATTTTATTTACTTAAAAAGAAATATCAGACATAAAAAAGATTTCAACGAATTGAGAACCTCCTCCTTTTTGGAAGTCGGTTAAAAAGATAAAGTAAAAAAACATAACTGTTTTATACATCGATCAAAAAAGTACTTTTGATCGATGCTATTTTTTAGGACAATATTAATATCAAGAAAGTAAGTATTACGGTGTATGCCAATACAAATATATATGAAATATGTATGTATAATATACATATATTGTATATGTTTTATTGTGTGTTATCTTACTCCAGAGCGAAACCAAGGCTGCTTATAATATTTATCATATAGAATACATAGTTTTTGAATACAAACTAAAATAGCATAAACAATTAATTTTTTCACATTTTCCTTACTTTGCCATAATTATAGGTATGTAAATAAACGTGCATGGCCACATGAATAAATGATTC
Source organism: Brenthis ino (assembly GCA_921882275.1). NCBI lineage: Eukaryota > Metazoa > Arthropoda > Insecta > Lepidoptera > Nymphalidae > Brenthis > Brenthis ino. The sequence goes on along the minus strand of OV170221.1, from coordinate 18,051,616 downwards.
AACAATAATCTTTCAAGATGTACCTATCACATGTATCCGTCGGTAAAGTGCATAATAGCTTGGTCATTATGTTGTTTAGTCGTTGAAAATTTTGCAGCGTGGGAATGGAATCATATAGCTTTTTCCTTAAAGAATCCCTTCTAGAATTACTGTGCTATTTTTGATGAAAATGTCATGGTCTACCTGAATTCTTTAAGATTTCAGTAACCCACTCCTACTAGTACCTACTAATTACTATTTAAATGTGCTGTTTGTTTGCTATTATACTTATCGTTACTAATACTGTAAATGGGTTGTTAGTTTATCCTTCAACGATGTAGGTACGGTTCCGTACGTTCCGACGTGATTTCTCACATATACTTCATAGATGGATTATACTAAAATATCGATGGAAAATAATATATAAAGTCACTAGAGACGCTTGAATAAAGCAATTTTGCTTACTTGCAATTCACTGTTCTTTTATAAAATTATAGCTTTGTTTTCAATAAAATATATTGATTATAGTAATTTTTAAACATAAACTTGAATAATATATTTTACATATATGTGATTTTCACAACATGCTAACATCATTATGTTGATTATTATATTATTATAAAATAAATATAAATATGACAACGCGCTCGCTTGTGAAACCGAGTGAAGCAGGTGAAATCCCGGGTCTCGCACCTTTGATTATTTCATGTGCGAATCACTTCTAATTTGATTACCGCTTGCCTTACGGTGAGGAAACCTGCATGTCTGAGAGGACCTCGCAAATTTTCGAAAGACATGTGAAGTCCGCCAACCCGCACTTGGCCAGCGTGGAGGACTATGGCCTGATCCCCCTCGTATTGAAGGGAGGCCCATGCCATACATACATACATACACATATTCAGACACACAAACATACACGCATGCACACATACATAGGTACATACATACATACATACAGGAAAAAATACATGAGAAAATTGAATCCTCAAAATAAAATACCTACTTTAAAATCAGCTTTTTACACATCTTTACTTACGTGAGCATCATGCGGTAATAGATTCATGAATTCTTGTGTAACGTTCCATTTAAGAAGCGAATACCAATATGTGCCTTGAAAACTATCGCCTGCATTCAAAAGTATGGAATCTGGCTTCTCCTTACGTAAGTCCTCAATTTTCTTATATAGTCTAGGAAATCCTCCTAGACAGGAAGCATTGTTGTATCGACACGTTGGAGTCTGCACAGACGTTTCTTCAAACCTGTTAAAGTTAAAAAGTACCTATTTTAAATGAATCTTTCCGCATTTTCTAGCAGTTTAATGTTGAGTTTTTAAACCCGATGTTTCTAGTGCAGTATAGCAAACGTGGTGAACCATATACGAAAAGATAGTTTCATTTAAAATGTCAAATATTTAACTCATTTTAATAAATTGAATCATTAACTTCTGTGATATCACTAAATAATTTAAATGTGTAGGTTAAATATATAGGTTCGCGCTGGATACAAATAAGCGTGCTAATAATAATAATAACTTATTATAAGTAATTCGCATTGCCCGCAGCTCTGCCTGCGTTCAGATGACCAAAAACCGAATTCTTAGATTTTACATATTATTTTAGTATACTCTTACAATGCAGTTTTTGTATTTTTGCTCAGAAATAAGATATTTTCCCGCGGTAAAAAGTTGACCCGGATAACCAACTATCATCATACCAAATTTTATCAAAATCCCTCCATGGTTTTTCTGTGATGCGGTAACAGACAGACAGACAAAAATTCTAAAAACCATAGATTCGGCCTCTGTATCGATAATAATGTTTATTTCAATAAGATTTTCCAGAAAATATCTAATTTACAGATTCGGCTTAGTTACAATTTTATTATATGTATTGATTATTTCACTAGTAAGAGTGATTTTTTTCCCGATTTCGACGTTTGTACATATGTAAGTGCTAAAAACATGTACCCAAATTGAAAATCGCTTCTTATTTTTACTTGTGATTTGCATCGCATCCTTTTTTTAATTTTGGACTAAAAAACGCACTGTAATCAATTTGTGAAGGAATTGTGATACCGTTAACATTACATCTCAATGACTATCTAAATAGGAACTCAATAGAAACATTGGCTTAATCTAAGACAATGAATTAATTACTTTAATGTACAGTGCAATTAGTCTAACCTCAGCATAACCTCAACATTTAAAGTATAAGTTTCCTTTCAGCTCCAAATCGTTCTATACAGTCCACATATTGTTTGGTAAAAAGTTACACCATTTTGAACGTCGGGTTTAGGGTGGGAGGAGGTTATAAGTTGGTAAATTAGCCGTTTTCATCAGTTTTCCTTAAAAATTTCGAAAACTATTCGGTTTAGCGCAAAAAGTGTATGTCCCATATTTATTTATTTAGAATTACGATGTAAAAGTAGCAATTTTTCGTATTTATTAGATTTTTGGAAAAAATAGACATTATTAAGGAAACTAATAATAAGTACCTATATGTGTAAGTTAATAATATGTATATATTTATTAGTTTCATAATTTTTTATTTTTTATTTTTGAGCAAAGAGAAAAATCTTAACTAAAATATATCTCATTAAATATTCTCAGTTTTCCAGATACGAGTAAGTAGAAACACTATTTTTGTTTATGGGAATACTTAAAGTACACCATAGCAAAGATCTGTTTGATCAATACAAAGGATACTTCACATTATGCTATCACAAGCCGTAACATCTATCATAGTACACAATTCATGTCACTCTATATTGAAAATTCCTTTTATTGTGCATTTCTAATCTTACAGAACATTTTCTTAAACACAAAAACACACATTTAATATTATTATAAAGCGAAAGTACGTTTTAGTTGCTTTATTTCGATTTTCTTTCGCGCAGCAACAGAGGATCATGGTGGTTTTTTTAACCAAAAGGGCAACATACATAATATAGTCTTTTTATATTAAACTTTTTATCATGGTTTATGGTTCATTATTACAGTCTTTTAGATTAAAAAGGAAAAATAATAGAAATTGGAAAGATACTATCTTTTAAAACTCACTAATAATAGAAATGCAATTCAAAGTTAAACTAATGTCAATGGGCGTAATGATAGCTCTCTGGAATCGAACAGAGTTTCCACGGTAAACGGAAAAGTTATCTTTACATAGTGTAAAATGAAGTCGCTTCCGCTGTCTGTTCGCTTAGATCTTTTAAACTACTCAATGGATTTTAATGCAGTTTTCAGCAATAGATAGAGTGATTCAAGAGAAAAGTTTATATGTATAATACATGCATACCATAGTACAGAAAAGCCGAGAAATTCAAAGATTTGTATTTTATACTAACCGTTAAGATGTACCTAGAGACGAACCCGAGCGAAGTGAGGATGAGTCGCTAGTTGAAATAATAAATTATCAAGTTTCCCTCAACATGCTAAAACTACCGCAGTCTGCATTCATAAACGTGGATTGATTACGAGTATGACTATATTATATCGATATTCGCATCGATAATGAACATCAATATTTCGTAAGGTTGGTTTGCTTTATTACATACACTCTTTGAAAGTAGTACAATTTGTTCACAACAATTGTATCAAGGTCATAGTTATTGGTACCGAACTGAACGTACAAGACTATACTGATACTTGTATTCCTTGTACAAAATCTACATAAACATATGATTAAATTGTAACTAAGCCGAATCTGTACATGAAATATTTTTTGAAAAAATCTTATTGAAATAGACATTATTATCGAAACAGAGTACGAATCTATAGTTTTTAGAATTTTTGTCTGTTTGTTTGTCTGTTACCGCATAACGGAAAAACAGCTGGAGGTATTTTCATGAAATTTGGTCTGATGATAGCTGGTTATCCGGGTCAACATATAAGATACTTTATACTACGGGAAAATATCTCATGTCTAAGAAATCTATACTAAACGTTAACGCTAGTCAATTTATAAATATTAACATATGATAGAATTTAGTGTGGGGTGGATCGGTTTTGGTACACTCCATATAAACCATATACATAAACAAGAAATAATAGTAATAATAATTAATGTCGGCTTTCCCTCTCTTAGTTATGACAGAGAGAGACATATGGAGCGATCTCTGGCTGGGTATTCATATTGGCTCGTCGGTTATTTATATCATATTGTATTCGGCCATCTTATATTCAACTCTTTTAAACGTCCCACTACTGGGCACGTGCCTCCCTTCAATACAAAGGGGATCAGGCCATTGTTCCCCACGCTGGCCAAGTGCGGGTTAGATTCGACCTTAGACTATGACGTAAGTAAAATAATAAATAAATTTATATTATAAAAATAACATTCTAAATGTATTCATAACATGTCTAGATAATATAAAATCCACCTACTTTATCTCTTTCTAAGGAAGCTGACAATTATGCCAACTAAAAGTTCTTTATTATCTCTACATATCTGACGAAACATCTCATTTTAGAAGTAAAATAAAATTATTACAAAATATGTTTGTCTGTTTCATAATTTATATGTTGTTAAAAGTCATCTTCTAAAGATAATATGTGAAGAAGAATATCAAATCACTTAAGATTAAAAATTGTCATTATGAATAATATATATCTATTAAAAACATATTATATGTTAAGATGCTATATGTTCACCTACCTTGCGTGAAAATCATTATAATGTATAATATCCAGTTCGTACAATCCTTCGAATGGTAGAGCAAAAGTAAAAACAAATCCTATTATAAAATTTAATAACAATATTTTTAACGCTATCGTACTCATTTTGACGTCAAACTTCACGCGCTCATAGTTCAACGTCTCTACAAACACTGACAGAATACAGGCAGATTCAGAATTGAATGATTTATTTTGTGTGAAGTGAATTGATAAATAAAGCTGCCTATAGACTTTATTATTTTAAATATAAAATATTATTTTTCCACTTTAACACTGAACAGTATTTAAAATAATTACTTAAATATCTATCGAAATACAAAGTCCAATCACAAATTTTCAGAAACTGTATGTATACTTAAAACTAGCGGCTTACCCTTGCTTCGCTCGGGTTCGCCATTAGGAAAGCACAGATCTATCCCACGGGAACCGTTCATTTTTCCGGGATAAAAAGTAACCTGTTGTTTGACCGGCTATATAAGGTATCAGCATGCCAAATACTAAATTAGGTGGTAATACTAAAGGTAGACTGTCGACAAAATACGTTTTTTTTTAATATTCTAAACAAGTTTTGTGGCAGGACAACATCTTTTGTACCGTGTCCACTAGACACTTCTTATTATATTTCAATAATAATTAGGTAGGTACACATATAATGTGCATTTGCTACTCTAAAATTATATATATATATATATATATTTTTTCGGCGGGTAGACACAAAAGAGTTTAGACGTGATTTAATAGCTCCACATTATTTAAAACTTTAAAAATAATTATAGAACATATATATTAAAGTTTACATTACCAGTGCTTAAGTTGACTGTAAACTCACTTTCACACAAAATCACCACACTGAATTATGGACTCTCCAATTGAGCAGCTTGTGAAGAGCATGGACGAGCTATCGTCTATGTTTAATACAAGAATGGTCGAATTTGAAAAGAACTTGCAACCACCTGGTTCTACTGCTTCTAATCCTACAGTAAAAGCTTTGGCCGCAGAATTTTGTACTTTCAAGACTTTCATATGGAAGTCCCTTGGCATACTCAAATCTCAGGTGGAGCTTGTTGCCCTTGGTTTGGATCGCTTGGAGACTCAATCACGAAGGAAGGTTCTTCTCTTTCATGGCATTAAAGAAGATAAGGAGGAAGATGTCTTGAAGAAAATCATGTATGTGTTAACCAGCCAAATGAAATTGTCAGACTCAAAGCCAGATTCAATTGAATCCTGCCACAGGTTAGGTGTAAAGAGGGAATCAGCCAGGCCCATTCTTGTGCGGTTCACAGATATGCAAGCACGTTCCATTGTTTGGAAGGCTAAAACTTCTTTGAAAGGCACTAAAACAACTGTGACTGAGTTTTTAACAAAGTCCCGGCAAGATGTGTTTGTTGCTGCTCGTGGCCACTTTGGGATGAAGAAGTGCTGGTCTGCAGATGGTGTAATAGTAATTCTTCTCCCTGATAAGTCCCGCAAAAAAGTTACTTCCTTGTCCGAGCTCAAAAAACTGATGGCATAATATACTAAAACTGACAATAACTAGCACGGTTGTATTTGTTTATAACTTTTTCATATGGTCGGTTTATAGTGTGTATGTGAACTATTGTAACTTAATATATTTTTTTACGCAGGGTATCCACAATATTCAAATTATTCTTCGCTATATTTTGTAGTTCAAAACACATTATTTTTCTAATATGTCACAGTTTGTCAACTAATAATTAAGTGTTTAATGTCAATTGTCATTTGTCATAAATATCATTGACACAAAATTATTCACAGATACAAAATTAATATTTTAAAATGATGTCTTTGTACAGCGTTCAATACTTTGTGGTTGCTCTGAGTTTTATTTTTTTTAATTGTTGTTTAATCTGCTTATCACTGTCTGTTTCTTTTTGTTTTTTTTTTGTTGTTATATTATTTAGAAATGTTTTTTCTTTTGCAGTCAACTTATGCATGAGTATAGTATAATATTAATCTTAATCATATATTTTTTTTCTAGTATTTTTATTATATATTTGGTTGTCTTTATATATATTTATATATTTTCTATATTTATATTAATATTTAAGTAATAATAATTAAGTATTATGTATGATATCGAATATATTTCTTGTTCTTCTTCGGATGATTTTGAAAGTGCTGAAAATAGTTTAAACGCTTCTATTTCGGATGAAGGTACACTTGAACAAAAACTGTCAAAGGTATTTCCAAATAATTCTAAATTCCTTACCCTAGTGCATATTAACGCGCAGAGCATTCCTGCTCACTATTCAGATCTTCTCGCATCTTTTAGTACCGGCGTAGTCGATTGTATACTTGTGTCTGAAACCTGGCTTAAACCTTCACTCCCATCGACTAGTTATTCTCTTCCAGGATATCAGCTTTTTCGGAATGACCGTACTGGTCAGGGTGGTGGCGGCGTGGGTATTTATCTGCGCAGCAATTTACCCGCCTGTGTTGTTAAACAGTCCATCTCACTCTCAACAGGCTCTCTTGAATATATTTTTTTGGAATTAGTTATTCACGGCAAAAAAATTCTTCTTGGTGTTTTGTATTGCCCAAGCGACAAAATTAATTATTTTCAGGAATTAGGAGATATTCTTGAGAACCTTGTTCCCTGCTACGATCATGTAATTTACATGGGTGATCTAAATACTTGTTTAATAAAAAATGACTCCAGGACTGAAGCATTAAAAGATTTAAATACCTCAGTCAATTTACATATTCTCCCTTTGATTTCCCCTACTCATTACTTTCCTAATTCTCGCCCATCTCTCATAGATATAATCTCTGTCTCTCAACCTTCTCTCACTGTTTCGCATGGTCAAAAGACTGCACCTTTCTCACACCATGACTTAATCTACCTCGCTTACAAATTGCGTCCTCCTAAGGTGAGAGGCAAGATTATACTTCAGCGCAACTTTAAGCATATGGATCTGGACCGCTTGAGAGAGGATGTTAGAAATATTGACTGGTCTCCGATACTGTCAACAAATAACATCGATAGCATGGTTGACTCTTTAACTGCTGAGCTGATTAGGTTGTATGACAAGCACGCTCCGGTCCGACCGGTACGAATGAAACACGCTCCCGCCCCATGGCTATCACCTGCGATCAAGAGGACTATGGCCAAGCGTGATAAGGCCAAATCTAAGAACAAAAAGCATCCATCTGCTGAGAATCTTGATGCATACAAAAAATTACGTAACATCTGCAACAGAATGTGTAGGAATGCCAAATGCCGTTATATTCACTCAACGATTCAGGATCTTTGTCAAGCGCAAGTTTGGAGATTCCTATTGTCACTGGGTGTGGGCAAGGCCGCAGAAACTTGTCAAAGTTCTGTGGATCATAATGCTTTAAATTATAATTTTACCACTCCACCCATCACTGTAGATTAGCATACCAAAACTCAAACTCTTTCATTTTTATTAAACCTCGCCCCCCCTGACATACCACCATTCGTCTTTGAAACAGTCTCAGTAGATGATATAAAGAAGTGTGTCCGCTCTATTTCCACAAAAGCCATTGGTAGTGACGACCTCAGCCGCGACATGATTCTTCCGGTACTGGAAGATATTGCACCTGTGATCACTCACATTCTAAACTTCTCATTCACACGCAATGTCTTCCCGTCTTTATGGTAAAAAGCTTTCGTCATACCCCTACCTAAATCCCCGAATCCTAAGTATCTCACTCAATACCGTCCTATATCAATTCTTCCTATCCTATCCAAAGTCATAGAATCATTGGCACACAATCAACTTTACTCCTATCTATCTCACAATAACCTCTTATGTCCCTATCAATCCGGTTTCCGCTCCTCCCATAGTACAGTTGGTGCACTGCTGAATATCACAGAGGATATTCGTGGTGCTATGGATAAAACCAAGCTCACTGTGATGGTTTTACTTGATTTTAGCAGCGCTTTCAGCTCTGTGGATCTCGACATCCTTATGGGAACTCTTCGTGCGGTCAACATTTCTAGTACTGTTATAGACTGGTTTCACTCTTATCTCTTCGGACGCCAGCAGTGCGTGAAGACCAACGATGCATCATCGGATTGGCTAGATCTTACTGCTGGTGTACCTCAAGGCGGCGTACTTTCTCCTTACTTTTTTCAATATTTATTAATAACATATCAAAAGTCATTTCTTCTCCCTTCCATCTGTATGCAGATGACTTACAATTATATCGACATTGTGAGCTGACCGAGTTACATGAAGCTATTGATGCATTGAACTCGGATCTTGTCCGGGTCTAAACGTGGGCAGAGTCCTTTGGCCTCCTTGTGAATCCCTGCAAGTCACAATCCATAATTTTTGGCAGTAGTCGACTGAGGTGAAAAATCGATTGGACCTCGACACCTACAGTCCAGTTCTCGGGTGTTCCAATCCCGTACTGTAATAAAGTAAAAAACTTGGGCTTAATTATGGATTGTAACATAACTTGGGCGGCTCATGTCAACGAGGTCAGCAAACGAATGCATTATACTCTTCACTCTCTCAAGCGTCTCCAATTCTTCCTCCCTTTCACAACCAAGATTATGCTTGCTCAGTCCCTTCTTCTCCCCATACTCGACTACGCTGATGTGTGCTATTTAGATGTGACTGAGGAGCAACTCAACAAATTAGAGCGTCTTCAAAATCTCGCTATTCGTTTTATTTTTGGCTTGCGTAAGCATGACCATATATCAAACTTTCGTGCTCAACTTAAATGGCTCCCAATCCGCCTTCGCCGTGATATGCATATCCTTTCATTCCTCTTCAATATTCTTAATGATCCCAATTCTCCTTCATACCTTCGTTCTCGCTTCCAAATTCTCCCTACTCCTACTCGTTCCAGGCGGCCTTGCATTACTGCGATGCTTGACATACCCAAGAGCAACACTAAATTCTCTCTACAATCTTTTTCGGTGTATACCGCATTGCTCTGGAACAAACTTCCGAAAGACATCCAATTAAACCCCTCTATAACTGCCTTTAAAAAGAAAATAAAACAGCACTTTCTCACCCAAGTTATTCCACAATAATTATATTAACTACTATTATTATGCATTATATTATATAGATATGTATTTGTGTATGTAGTAGTATGTACATATATTTATGTATATAATATGTATAATGTTTTGTTATATGTATATATAATATATATTTATTTAAGTATTTACATTTGAGTTACTGCACTTTAGCCTGCATTTTAATACTATCTCTCTAACTCACTTAGGTTGACTGGAAGAGATCTCTTCTAGAGATAAGTCCACCTTTGCTAACTAATTTTATTGTTTGTTACTCTCTGTATTTTACATATAAGTGCAATAAAGAATAGTATATATATATATATATATATATATATATATATATATATATATATATATATATATAGGTCATGAACGAATTTGGTTAATTCGTTCATGATATAGGTATATGTATGTAATCCACCAATCGAGAAATGTTATTCGCGCATTTGAATCGCTTCTTTGATAGTAGGCAATATTGACAACTGCACAGCCATTTGCAGCTTATTTCAAAGCAGTGCAGGCAGTAAAATACTCGTAATAATAATAAACATAACTTTACTCATGACATGTACCTACGTGCGAATACTGATAAATTAGATTCTATAATAAACACGTTCTTCACAACTTCTCAGCATCTATAGATATCCGTACTAAATATTATTATCGATAACTGTAAAAGTATCTGTTTGTTTGTTTATTTGTTTGTCCTTCTTTCACGTTGAAACAGAGTGACGGATAGGCGTAATTTTTTGTGTAGAGATAGTTGGAGGGCTTAAGAGTGGCATATGCTACTTTTTAGAAATTATCTCATTCCCAAGGTAAAACACGTTAAAACATACCTAGGGACGAACCCGAGCGATGCGAGCTGCGAGGATGAGTCGCTTGTTAGATACATATATACTAAAATAGGTATCAAATATAGAACAACAGCTAATTGTTTATTTTGTATTCACATAATGTAAATTACTAGCGTAGCAGAAATGAGTAGTGCAACTAACGCAGTAAGTCAAACATAATAGAAACAGGGTCGTGTCTATACCTACTAACATTATAAAGAGGTAAAGTTTGTGAATTGTGAGTTTGTGACGTTGTAGGGCTGAACCTGAACTGAACCGATTTAGATGAAATTTGGTAAGAAGATAGTTTGAGATCCTGGGAAGGACATAGGATACTTTTTATCCCGGAAATCATCTCTTAAGGGATCTTTGAAAATGGGGATGAAAGTTTGTATTGGGAAGCAAGCTAGAAGGTTAGTAGGAAAGTAAAAAATAGCTAAAGTACTAATAAGTGTATTAAATATAAATAAATAAAATATGAATAATAATAAACTTTTATTCATAAATAGAGAAATTAAACAAAGAAAATAGTAATTTTTATCTTTAACTTTGTGTTAACCGATTAGGTACGTAAACATTTAGTTGTAACACCGTTCTCATCATCATTATGCATGTTTCCGCACGATGTTTTATCCTTCACCGTAAGACAAGTGATAGGTAATGATGGTGGGAATGATTCGAACAATGAAAATATCAGAGCTGCGAGATCCGGGATTTGAACCTGCTTAACTCGGTTTCCCAGGTGAACGTGTTACCACTTGTCTACCTCTGCAACTTACCCTTCGCTTCGTTCGGATTCGTCCCTAGTGAAAGTCAAAAACAAATGTATTCCACAGGAACCGTACATTTTCCGGGATAAAAAGTAGCATAATATGTTTTATTCTGATGTATGATGAGCTGTATTATTGAAAGTTTCATTAAAATCCGTTCAGTAGTTTTTACGTAAAAGAGTAACAAACATCCATATATCTATATATCCACACATCCTCACAAACTTTCGCATTTATAATATAAATATAGATAGTCTGGCCAGGAAACCCTCTCGCGATATATTGTTTAACATATTAAATTTAATATAAAAACCTTTTCATCTATTAAACAGATGGGTGAAGGTAGTTTCTTATTCGGTTCTTAGACTATAAAGACCTCAGTCGCAAACAAAAGAGGCATTTTAAATTACTATCAGTAGGTATCAGTAGGTTTAGGTCTTGCAACTTCATTTTGTAACAATTTTATTATATTTGTTATTTTTTTACCTTTTTAAAGGACCATTCTAGTATAAGATTTTTTTTTATTTTGAAATTTATAAGGCCATTATTTTTTATATAAACAATTAATACTGAGACAAAATTTTCATTGATGAAAAATAAAAATAAGACAAGCTATGTTTTATCAAAAGTTTATTTACAATATTTACAAAATAATTAACTTATATAATATATTTTTCTTTAGTTTTTCATATAAGTAGTAATTTGACAAGTAGTTAAAACACTAGCAGCACTGGGATCAATAGAAAACTTAACTTGTCCCTGACAACCCAAAAGCATTGAGTTATACCATTAATTGATCACCTTTATATAATAATGATACTACGGGACTAAAACGCGTGGATTCGTAAGTGGCTAAATAGCGGGACTCGAAACCGCGACTGCTGGCACAGTAAGTAGGTTCACTACTGTAGAGTCACTACAAACTGAGCCAAGTCTCGTAATGTCGTTATTATACGATCACCCATCAACTAAATGCCGCTCACTGTGTTGCTTGACTTGTGATCCATCCGCTAAACTATTGGTTGGGGGAATTATTGAGTGATTCATTTATTGGGAGGCCAATACAAAGTCACTTCATTGTGGGCAGATTCAGGAATCCACTTCAAATATTCTTCAAGTAAATCTAAAATACAATAGTAAAAAAGTATTGTATAACATATAATTAATACTTTCTTAGATTAACGTGAATATTTTACATTTTAATTTATCAAATATTTATTAAAGCATTTATTGCTGTAAAACATTCGAAACGTTGGTAACCAAACATCAAAATAAATACGCGAAAAAATCCGAAAAGATAGTTTTATTTAAAACATATAAACATATCCTCCAAAGCGGCTGTAACGATTTTGACGAAACTTTTACTGGCAGATAGCTGATGTTATAAGGAATAACTAAGGCTACTTTTATTTAAAAAAAAGAATCAGGGATCCGCGTAAAAAAACCCTATGAAATTGTAAGTAAAATCTGCGTACCCAATTACGCACCCGAGCGAAGCGAGGGTACGTCGCTACTATTGTATATTTAACTGATTATATTATGAAAAAGCAAATGAACTACACTATACTATATAAAAAAAAAGAAGCTAAGTATAATGAAAATGTCTTACAATTAGGCTGTTGTTTCCAACTTTCCTCCAATTGGCCCTTCGTGCCAGCTCGTCTCGCTATCAAAGCTTTTAGTATAACTTCTGTTCTGGACTGCAACTTGGCCCAACTCTTGACCATAGTAGAAGGTGGAGATAGTAGAGAACTGGTGTACTTCTTCAATTTAGGAAACACTTTACCTTCTAGAAGGAATCTGGCAAACCATCTGTAGACAAAAACAGTGTTATACTAACTTTTTGCCAAATATTTGTAATTTCTCCGAATTGGTTACGCTAACCGTATTTATTTCTTTTAATCTCTATATCTCATTCATAAATATTTATGAAATTTAGCTATTTTTATACCAATTTCTACTTAAAAATAAAATAAGAAAACCTTACATTAACATCTATCGAACCATCTAAAGAATGACACCTATAATGACAGACTGATAACTATATATATGACTCAAAAATTCACATTTAAAGCGAAATAAAAAAATGGCACACAAATAAACTACATTGTAGTTTTATTCCATAGATAAAATAATAGAAACTTATATGCCTACCACCGATCAAAAAGTTACTAGATACACAATCAGCGACTAAAAATGTCCTCACCGAATAAACGTTAATTTGAACATTTGGCGCGCTTTTAAATTATTTTATTTTTTGTGAAAATAATTTTAAGCATGGCAGTTAAGGCTCAATTTTCATTGTTGTATATTTAACTCGACTACAATAATTACCTAAACACAATTGGTGACAGTTTTAAGAAAACTTTTGTAGGAGATTGTGAATCTAATCCTTTTTTGATCGATGGTGCCTACACAAAAGCTGGCAAATTTTGTTTGATGGGTGCAACCATAAAGCTCGTTTATATAAAGAATCTATTCATTGATTTGTCATTTATTTCTTACCTATATCGTTCAATTTTATCCGGATAGTCTATCTCCACAACGGGGAGCTCCCAACAGCTCTTTCCAAACGTCCCTTTGAAGTGACACTTCACTCGGCCAGACTTCTCATCATACCTGGGTTCGGGGTCAGACAATGGTTCTCCTGTAAGCAATATACTTTATACAATCAAAATAACTACAATTTTAAACATATTTAGGGAGTCTATAATCCATGGTTTTAAAAGTATTTATTAATCAAAATGTACTGAACGAAGCGAGGGCGAATCGCCAGTTAAATTTAAAATTATTTCACAGAAACATTCTTTGAAGTTCGACCAAAAAGTACGTAAGTAGTTATAAAAACAGACAACACTACAAATATATCAAGCAATATCCTACCTAAATTGCACAACTGTGGCACATAGGTGGGGAACCATTCCGGCTCTATGGCAGCCACGTTCCGCAACACCATCTTCCTGCTATCCTGTCCTCCAGTCTCATACATATCCTGGTACACCACCCACTCCGGTATGACCTTCCGCAGTATTGACTCTGAATGCAAGTGAACTGGCTCTTCTAAGTTGCTGCTGTGATATGCGTATTTGTATTTACGTTTGTCTTCTCCTGAAAGAAAATAAAATAATCTAAATGTATTTACATATTAAGCCTATTGGCGGTGACTAGTGTCTGTATTCCCTTTAGCCCTTTTTAACGTCCCACTGCTGGGCACGGGCCTCCCTTCAATACGAGGGGGATCAGGCCATAGTCCACCACGCTGGCCAAGTGCGGGTTGGCGGAGTTCACACGTCTTTCGAAAACTTGGTAGTTTCTCTCAGACATGCATGTTTCCTCACAATTTTTTCCTCCACGTAATCATGTTGGAAAATTCCTTCACCGTAAGATAAGTGATATGTAATCATGCTGGGAATGATTCGAACAGTGAAAAAATCAGAGCGGCGAGGCCCGGGATTTGAATCTGCTTCACTCGGTTTCCTAAGCGAGCGCTGTACCACTGGGCAACTACTGCCTTACTAGTGACTAAAATTCCTCAGTAAATCGGGACTACTATTAATAAAAAAGTTTGTTGAAATAAATGTATAAATTTGGATAAAATGAAGTAGTCTATGATCTAGACTCTAGAGTTAACATATAGGCACCTAGGAACGCACCCGAGGGAGAGTCACAAGTCTACGCTAGTATTATAAATATATAGAGTTAGAAAGGTTGTATGTTTGTATGTACAGTGTAATCTATGAAATTACTGATTTTATTCCAATAAAAATGTGTTTACTGTCAGAAATCATAATAACTTTAAATGAAGTGGGGAAAAGACTGCATCAAACAGTTTATAATAAAGCAATAAATGTATGACCCACCCAAGTGAAGAGAAGATAACTTACCTATTGTTATTTATTTATTTAATTAGGATCACCAACATGATATACAGTAACTTAACCAAATACACAATTGTACAAAGGTGGTTTAAATCCAACTGTTATCATACTTATAGGTAACCACGACATGCATAAACAATTACACAGAGCTTAAAAGAAAATAAAAATTAACCCCACTATAAATTGTAAAAAAAAATTTAAAGACACTATAATAATCAGTTACTTAAAGCAAAAAAAAAAGAAAGAAAAAAAGAAGCAATATCTATAATGAGAAAAAAATAAACAAATTAGCAATATATTAGATACAAGTTAAAACTATCACCATAAGTAACTCTTAAGCAGTTTAATATCAGAGACTTTTTCAATTTTATTAGAAAATATGTCGATACTCGAGTTTCTGTGTAAGATATTATATTGTTTTAATATTCTATTTATAGAAGAATAAAGGCCCAAGTTTGATTTATATTTGTAGTACAAGAGCTAACCTTCCTTAACTTCGTGTAAAGCTATCTTCCTCGCAACCTGGTCACCGAGACCACTGAGCAACAGCTGCCTCAACAGTCTCGCTTGCCTATCGTCCGGAGGTTTCATCTCCGGGTCTATGGTCACATTCACGCCGGACACGCTCAGGTTGATCTCTGATGTCAACTGCTTACGGAGTTTACGGATTTCTTTGATAGCCTAAAGAGTTAGAAAAAAATACATTAGACCAATTTATGTATGTAATGAACGCCAGTATCCACGAAGAAAAAAAAAGAGGAAAGATGTATTTTTTGTTTGTTAGTACCGAAAAGGCTCTGAAACTGCTGAACCGATCTAGAGGAAATTCGGTAAGAAGATAGTTTGAGACCCTGCGAAGAACATAGGATGGTTTTTATCCTGGAATTCATCCTTAAGGGGGTGAAAATAGGAATAAAACTTTGTATGGGGAAGCAACCCAGTAACGAACCCGAGCGAAACGAGAGTGAGTCGCTAATTATTAAATACATTTGAAAAGAATCGCTTCCCAAAAGAGTAGGTAGGATAACTAAGACCACTTGTAAATAATATATGTCAAACAACTCAAAAAGTCTGGTATTTAATTTATAGCTCACAATTATTATAATTAAAAAAAAACTTAATAACCTATAACAGAATAAAAGAATCGCGTCCAAAAATCAACCTTATCACCTAGGCACTAAGACTCACTTTCTCTCTCAATCCGTATTTGGCACAAAACAACTCTTCTTCCCCCTTCACATACGCGTACTCCGCAGCGCCGACCGCTCTCAGCAACACGCCGGGGTCACCCAACAACAACGTATTGCCGGTCGCTGGCCAACTGTCCGCTTTGCCGCTCATTACCTAAAATATATAATTATTTACATTTAAATTGGACAGTGTTAAGGCAGTGGTAGCCCAGTAGTAGCGTACTATTTGTAACGGGTTCAAATCCCGAGTCTCGCATCACTAATATTTTCTTATGCGAATCATTTCTAATGATTTCCGCTTGTCTTACGGTGAAGGAAAACATCGTGAGGAAACCTGCTTATCTGAGATTACAAAACTCTAGCAAGTATTGTAAAGATATGTGAAGTCCGCCAACCCGCACTTGGCCAACGTGGTGGACTATGGCCTGATCCCCCTTGTATTGAAGGAAGGACCGTGCATTGGGGCGTTAAAAAGGACTGAATACGATTTAAATTAATTGATTAAAAAAATTAAATATACCACAAAGTATGCCACAGTATAAAAATCCATACAATAGACGATCGCTTTATTAATTTTCAAATCAATTCAATTTTCTCGTTAATGGCTTCAAAATATATTGATTTTACAGATATGCTGTTAAATGTAAGGGTTGTCATAAAAAATCCCATTTTCAAATGTTTGAATGGATGTTTGTTATTCAATCACAACAGAAAGGCTCAACGGATCTGAATGAAATTTGGCACAGAGATAGATTAGTCTGGAAAAATACATAGGCAAATACATCCCGGAAAATGTACGGTTCCCGTGGGATAGGTTTCTTTTTTTTCTAGAGGCGAAGCCGAGCGAAGCAAGGGTGAACCGCTAGTTTTAAATAAATAAACAAATAAATCAAAATATATTACCTCTTGAACAGTGAGAGCAGACACTAAAGCAATTGTATATGGAAGCAAATCGAACTGATGACTAAGAGCCAACATCTTCCCGTATCGAGGCAGAAGCGGGAACGCTGACACTGCTTTACCTAGTGGAGTCACTTTAAGTACCTAAACAAATTAAATATCATGTATTGAAAATACGTGTCAGGTAATTTATAAAAGTAGGTTCTATTAATATTAATAAAAAAACCTTTTCAAATTAGCTGAAAAACGAAAAGAGATAACAAATTGTTAAAAACGTTTAATATAATATTCTTTTAAAAGCGTAAGTTTCGAAGATGTATGGATGTACATGTATTAGTCTTTCACTAAACTACTACTGAACCGATTTTGACAATCTTAACAGTAATATCTATACATAGTATAAAACAAAGTCGCTCCCGCTGTTTGTACGCTTAGACCTTTCAAACTACTCAACGGATCTTAATGCAGTTTTCAGCAATAGATAGAGTAGCTCAAGAGGAAGGTTTATATATATATATATATTGTATATATATATATATATATATATGAAGTGAGGGTGAGTCGCTAGTAGCGTATATATCAGAGTAACACATGGGTGATGGGCTATAATTTATAGAGATATAGTAATGCATAATTGAACTACGCGGATGGAGTTGCGAGAAAACATTAGTATTTAAAGAAAAAACATAATTATATACCTCTTCATCATCTATCCTTTTCTTCTTTACTTCTGACTTCTCCAATATTCCCAAAACTTCTAATCTCTTCTCTGCTAGGCGCAGCTGCATCCTATCAGGCGCCGTCGGGAATGGAAAGTTTACCACCTACAATTATAATTAAAATATTTGAATAAACTTATAATAAAAAAAAAACAATTATTCAAATTATTGTTTTTCTTGATATCCAATATCCCTTTTCCGTGGAAACCCATTCATATACAGAAAAAAAACTATTCCTCTAAAAGTCGAATAATTTTGAAAAGTAAAAGGTTTATTCTAGAAATGGATTGTCATATATTGGATCATTGTATATTCATACAGTTTGTGAGAGAAGCAAATGAAAATCCTAATATGTACAATCTTCACCCTAAAGTTACAGACCACAGACAGACTACCGAGTATTAATAGTGACTAGATTTTCCTAATATAGCAACTTTTCGGAACTATAGACCGTAGGTTACAATACTATTAACTTAATAGTTATAGGTGTAATATGTAATTATTTTATCGCCTACACGTATCTACGCCTGTAATTCATTCTTCATCATGGTGAAATATAAGAAAATCTGGTCTCATAGGACCAATAAGTAATTAAAATGAAATAAGTTGTTTTAAAAAAAACCATCTTTTCGAATTATTTCCGGATTTATTTTGATTGTTGGTTCCCGATGTTTCAAATGCTTTACAGCAATCATAGTCACGGGAGAAACGAAATATCGGACACCAAAAATCCAAAAAAAAAACCGCTAAATAATCCGAAAAGATTTATTGATCTAATTTATTGAATTTATTGATCTAATCTAAGTACTTAAGTATTATGAAATAACTTGCTTGAACTTTCCTTATTAATGCCCGTAATCTCTAACAATTTACACTTAAAAGGGAGATAAATAGCTCGAACTAGCCTTATATATGCCCATAATCTTCAACGTGAAAAAAACTAGTCTCACATGACCAATTTACACTTAATAGGGATACAAGTTATGGATGAGCGATATTAATAAAATATCGATATTGATATCGATATGGATATCGGTGACTCAATATCGATATGTTTGTTGAAAATATCCGTATTTCGATATTTGCTAGATGTGATTATCGATATATATTTTTTACTCTGATATCGATATTTCACCTATATCGATAAATATCGCTCATCCCTAATACAAGTAGCTGGAACTGACCTTATCAATGCCCATACACTTCATCATGAGCAGCAGGTCGTCGACGGGGCGCCGGAGGAGGTCGGGCGCGTGGTGCGGCGCGCACTCGTGCTGGAACACGGCGGCGCTGTAGGCGCGGTAGGCGTGCCCCGCGCCCGTGCGCCCCGCGCGCCCCGCGCGCTGCGCCGCGCTCGCCTGCGACGTCCACACCACGCGCCACGCGCTCGCGCCCGTCGCGTGGTCGTACACGCTGTGGGCAGGTGTTTGTTAGCGATCGAAATCGAAATCAATCGAACCCAATTTAGTAGTTCCTCATTATGATTATTCGAATAACAATCGACAAACTACAGACTACTAATTATACGCACGACGCATA
Organism: Brenthis ino; assembly: GCA_921882275.1. Lineage (NCBI taxonomy): Eukaryota > Metazoa > Arthropoda > Insecta > Lepidoptera > Nymphalidae > Brenthis > Brenthis ino. Next base: position 18,032,107 of record OV170221.1, on the reverse strand, counting down.
CTGCATGTGCATGCGGTGAGCTGCGGAAGGCCGCGCGGAGCAGTGCGTGCGGGCCCACGCGACGGGGTGCGGGATGGTGTTACGTCGATTGTTTTAAGTATTACTTCAATTTGTTTACGTACGAGTATAGTAATATAGATGCGCTGGGCTACAAATTAGTAGTTAAAGTTAACACGGAAACCATATCAGTCATTATCGCCCGCTTCAAGCCGTTAATCGATAAGAATCGAATAACATCGATTGTTATCGACTTTTATCGACTAAACTGAGCAATCGACTAATTCTATTAGTTATAGTAATAATCGTCTATCGCTTGTGTGGGTTATGAGCGAGTCGGGTGAGGCCTTTATATACATACATATATTTGATGATGATGTTCTCCCGACCGATTCCGGCCACGGCGGCCAATCTCATTGAGACTAGCCAACTGCGCAGGAGATATTATAGTGCACAAGTGTACGCGCAGACACAAGTGCACTCTCTATTCCTATCACTCTCATATTCCGGTGGGACGACTGCTCGACACGACCAGTGAGAGTTAAGGCGCAGGACCGACGGCTTTACGTGCTCTCTGAGGCACGGGGGTGAACACCGCCAACTTCCCAACTCCGGGCTGTTACTGAGGCTTACTTATACAGAAAGACTCAATAACTAAACTTGGCCCGACCCGGGACTCGAACCCAGGACCTCCGGGTGTGCAGCCGTACATGCTAGCCACTACACCACGGAGGCAGTTGATATTTATACATATAATAAAACTGTATGGGTCGAATGTCTGTATATAGAAAATAAAAACCAAGCCAGGGGGATGTAAGCAGAGAAATAGAACAAATCCAGATCTTTATTTCGTTTTTTTTTTGTTTCTCTGTTTGTACAGGCTAATCGCCAAAACTGTTGCACTGATTTAAATGAAATTTTGCATGGTGGTTAAATCCTCGGTCAACATTTAAGTAACTTTTCATCCCAGAAAATTAAAGAGTTCCCGTGGGATGGTTAAAAAAGTATAGTAACTTATACAGCTTAGTACACAAAAACTACCGATTGGATTTTAATGAAACTTCAATAATATAGTTCATACATCAGAATAACAAATAGGCTACTTTTTGTCCCGGAAAAATGTACGCTTCCCGTAGAATAGATTTGTTTTTGTTTACCCAAAGGCGAACCGCTAGTTTTACATATATGTCGACACGTATGGCTCAGTTTGTAATGACCCTACTTGCTGTGCCAGCGGTCACGGGTTCGAGAGTCCCGCTGGGGGCATTCATTTGTGTGATGAACACTAAAGTTTGTCCAGTCGTAGGTGCTTATATTTATAATACATATGTATTTAAAGTTATATATGTGTAGTATATCAAATATCCGGTATCCATAACACAAGCCTCGTAACTTACCATAGAACTAGATGGTGCTGTGTGTTAATGTCTCAACATATTTATTTATATACTGGACTGTTACTCCTTAATACAGATTATTTTTATAACCTAGCAAGGAGTACAGTACTTCACCTAACCGTATGAAATTGATTTGTACAAGCCTTTACTGTAAAAATTACTATGTTCTATGTTCAATTTCCTTATTTATGAATATAGTTATTATTATTATATATTGAAATTCTAGGTTAAATATATTCGGAGTAGGTCGTGTGCGCTAGTGAAAGGGTGTTGGTTTAGAATCAGTGTTGTTACTTCTACGTCACTTTCTTACTTCTACTTTCTTATGTCATAACCACTCAACGGAGTCAAGAGAAGTTCGTCATATCTACCACGAAACAGATTCCGTGGACTACAAGTTATCAGATTACTACTATATAACCGCGAAAATTTCTGTCTATTTGATACCCCTTAACGCTGAAACGATTGAACTGGCTTTGGATAAAATTTATTACACTGTTAGGCACCTACTTAGCAATGCACCCATAACAAGAGTAAATCACTAGTATGTAAAAAAATCCAAAAATAGCACCTACCGCATTTTCTTCTTTCCAGTATCCACAACATATTTGATAGCAGGTATAGTTAAAGAAGTTTCCGCCACGTCAGTGCTCACCACGCACAGTCGCGCCCCGACAGGCGGTGGATCGAAAACGCGCGATTGTTTTGCTGAACTCAACATAGAATACAGGGGAAGTACCCATAGAGGTTGTCTACAAGACTTTATGACGGCTGATAAACTGTCGTCCTCTGCATCTAAATTGGTAAAAATTGATCAGTTAAATATTTTTGTAGACATAGCAAAAAGAAGGGTTATGTGTAAGACCTGTATATAAACAATTTATATTAATTTTACATCTTTAGATTTGTTTTATAGCGCAAGTTTCTCCACATATTTTTAGGATCATAAAAAAACATTTGCCAGGTGCCATGTTGCCATGGTATATCAAAAAGAATTTGAGAAGAAATAAAACTTAAAAGTTTTTCAATTCCTTCCTTCCCCCTTATTGCTATTATTCTATTAAAACAGGAGGACCTCAATTTGTCTGCATTTCATAAGAGACCATAATAATAAAAAAACTAATTTTCTTTGTAATTGGACAAGTTCTAAATGAAATTCGTAAAACAGGTTATTTGCAAAATCGGTAAAATATTTTTTTTAAATAAAGTTTGTTAAATACCAATTCAAGAAACCACAAACTAATACCCAGTAGAAAAACCCAGAAATATATTACCTGAATCGCTTATATGTCCCTCACTGTCGTCATCGCTCAATAGATCCGCCTGACCATCATCTTCGGGCATATCATAATCATCTAAGTTAATTTTGGGCAAAGCTTTACTCTTTTGCCTCGCTTTACGTCTAGCTTTCCGCATTCGTTTCATCTCTTTCTCTACCTACAAAACATTTGAACATACCCATTTAGCGTAAAATCACATGAAAATTATTCTGTAATCGTATTTGTTAGGTACATTACTGAAAATTTCTTAAATCATAAAATTTCCTAAAATCCTTTACCTAGAGGTAGTTAAAAAAACTTAATCTATGGCCACAACATGGCCATAGATTAAGTTTTTTACGGCAACATTTAAAATGTTGTTTTAAAACTACTTGATGCACAATTAGCAGCAGCAGGCAGATAGATAGTTTACGAACCGGAAAGTGATATGTTTACTTATTAATCCATGAAATGATTCCTGTAGGAAATTGTTCCAAAAACAAAACGTTTTTTGCTCCAGAAACCTTAACAGACGTATAGTAACCCACCAGAGTTTCATCACAATCGAATCAACAGTTTAGGAACGCATAAACGACAAACATACGAACATTCATTTTTATTTATATCGATTTGTGTATTAATAATGTCTCCTGTGCACAACACATTAATCTCAGAGATTGAACCCACTGCCTTTGATATATTAGACAGACGATGCTGTTAAAATATTTTAAAAATTAACACTACCTCATCATCATCAGATTCTATGTCATCAGGCTCTGAGTCAAGCGCGGGGTCGACTTCTTTAATATTCTTCTCAGTTATCAATTTGGAATAGTCTATATCTTTCCTGTATGGAAACGATGCTTTTAATTTTCGCACCAGATAGTTCACCTGTAAAAAAGTATAGTTTGTACATGGGGTATCTTTACAAAAGAAAAAATAGTTCAAATAAAAACCACCACCACCAACCAACCAGATGGCGTTGTATAGTATATCATCTTGTTATTTAATCAATAACCAATTGATACATTTAATACCATCTACAAATAGTATTAATAAAAGCTAAAAAAAACCTTGCACAATTCTTTTTCACAATTATTTTTGTTATAATAATATTAAATTTGAAACAATATATATACCTCTTGTTGTCCAGTAACAAATATTAAAATGCCTCCTTCTGGTAGCCTCGTGTGAATTTTGACTGTTTTCTTGTATGCTTCCTTCAAATAATCGCTGTATGTGTGTTTATTGAAATGGACTGTCACTGGGAACTGTCTGGCCGCTACCTATTTAAAAAAGGCGAAGTATTTATAATACGTTTTCATAAAAAATATATAAACATTGAAGATTAGAAAAACCAGGCGGGGCTTGTGTGCAACATGTTATATATGATCTTATTTTACTGACTCTCCTTCGTATCTTCTCCATTCTACGTGACATTGGCGAAGTAATCTGTGTTCAACTGGCACGCTTTGAAGTCATTAACAAGAAAAAATGAATTAAAGATGTTATATGTATAATTAAAAAAATTTGAATCATATAATTCGGCAACTATTATGGCTGTGTGAATTTAGCACTCGATTTTGGAAAAATTGCTCTTTTTTAAGTTTGTTTGAAAGATTTTGTTAAGTAGTGGATAGTAGTGAAGCTAACTTCGTATGTAATAGTGCAAAATAAAAAATACAGACAACAAAAAAAATGTCATCCCCTGAAATTGGAATAAAAATATTTTTTTCGACGATTTGTTTCTGGACAGGTTTCTACCTGTCCAACGATACATGAAGGAGAAGAAAGTAAAAATATACAAGTGTATATGCAGTCAATTTCCTATTTTATTCCTCAGTTACATATCTTCTTCTTGTACGGCTTTTTCCGTTCTTAGGCAGGTTTGCCCGTTGTATGTGAAAAAATGTCAGTTTATATATGGAACGTTACCCTCATATTTTTATTATATATTCATATGAGACCTACCAACTTGTTTCAGCAGTATAACTCCAATAGTATACCAAACCCTAAAATGAGGTCTAAATTAATTTTAATATCTTTACATAGTATAAAATGAAGTCGCTTCCGCTGTCTGTTCGCTTAGATCTTTTAAACTACTTAACGGATTTTAATGCAGTTTTCAGCAATAGATAGAGTGATTCAAGAGGAAGGTTTATATGTATAATACATGCATATTATGGTACAGAATAGCCGAGAAATTCAAAGATTTGTATTTCATACTAACCATTAAAACGTACCTTAAGGACGAACCCAAGGGAAACGAGGGTGAGTCGCTAGTAATATATGAAGGGGATATTTTAAAAACACGGTTTAGTAGCTAATTGCGACCGTCAACCACATCTATTCTGCTAGTAATGCACTAAATTAATAGTGTAAAAAAGTCAGTTTACTGCAGTTGAATTCTTATTAAACTTTAATAATTAAGCAGATATTTTGCAAAGAGTAAGCTAACGTACGTTTATAACTGGCGGCGGTTCTTTAAACAGTCTTGTATTTTGTGTGAAGTCCTCAACTCTAAGCGTAGCTGACATTATAATAAGTCTTAGTGGACTACCCCTTTTCCTTCTCAAAGGAACTATTCTTGATAGCAACCCAAGCAATATATCTGTATATACACTCCTTTCATGGGCTTCATCGATAATAACCACCGAGTATTTGCTTAGAAGGAAGTCTGTTTGAATTTCTTTGAGAAGCACACCTGGAAATTGGATTAAAAAAACCATTAAAGAAATGTCAGTAAATCTTTATGTATGTTTGTAATTTGTATACATTAATCTATGAATTGCTGAAATAATTTTAACGGGACTTTTACTGGTGTATAGATGATTTTCAGGCAAGAGAGTAGCCTATGTCTTATCCAATAAAAGAAAATGGGAGCAATAGAATAAGAAGGATTCAGTCAATTATAACGGAACCAACATCACCGTTCATTGATAATGATCTCACATCAATTTTTCAATTCAAACCCACCACCAAACATAAATACCACTAAATCTCATCACGGAAAAAAACTGGTCACATAACTAACGGACTCTACTCTGACACAACAAGAACAAACCTATGCCACAGGAACTGTACATTTTTTCGGGATAAAATGTGTTATTCCAGATTATATATCTATCTCTGTGCCAAATTTCATCTATATCCGTTCAGCCGTTTTGGCGTAAAAGAGTAACAAACATCCATACTCACAAACTTTCACATTTATAATATTAAAAATAATTCGGAATACCATTGTAACACACGAACACATACAATATTTTAACAAAAATATAATATATTAAAAGAAACTCACCATCGGTCATGAACTTAATTTTCGTATCTTTAGTGACATTTCCCTCAAACCGCATCAAATATGACACCTCCTTGCTGGTCAAGCCCAGCTCGTATGCTACACGTTTGGACATGGCCACGGTGGCCACTCTACGAGGCTCCGTTACTGCTATCATCTTTCTCTCTGAATAACCCGCTTCGTAAAGGAATTGGGGCAATTGTGTGGTTTTACCGCTACCTAAAAAATGCTAAAATATTTATTATCCCTATAATATGTTGGGACATTAACACACAGCACCATCTAATTCCATGGTAAGCTACGAGGCTTGTGTTATAGATACCAGATAGTTGATACACTACACGTATATATAGCTTTAAATACATACATATTATAAATATGTATAAACACTCATGACTGGAGTACAAATATTCGTGCCCATCACACAAACAAATCCCCCCAGCTGGACTCGAAACCGCGACGGTAGGCAAAGAAAAAAGGGTCATTACAAACTGAGCCAAACATGTCATCATAACGAAATTCAATAATCTCAATTAAGGTGTGTATGTTTATACTCTTTAATTTTAGTAACAAGAATGCATAGACATATCATTTAACATTTTAAATTCAGTCTCTCCCGTAACTATGTAAAGTATTAGTAGATGTTGGGAACCAAAAATGGGATAATCAATAGTAATAAAATTTATGCTGACACTTCATGGTTTTCCTGGAATAATCACATACACATCATATGTAACATATTGATAAATATGGATAACAATATTATTGAGAAATTAAAAAAGATAAAAATCAGAATTGACAACTCACCAGTTTCTCCGGCAACAATTAAAAACTCATTTTCATTAACAAGTTCCATTATTCTTTGCTCTTCGCCTAAAATTGGAAGCTTTAACCTTGCTACCTGGATTTTAGGATCCCTGTTAACATCTACATGCATTGTTGGATGTTCAAGCAAAGGTTTTTTAACTTGCTTTTCTTCTTTTTTAGTATGTTTGATTATATTCCCTTGTTTTATATTATTTTTTATTATATTCTCTGCTTTATTATTATTTTTAATTATATTGACTTCTTTATTATTGTGTTCTTGCTGGGAATCATTCTTTTTCTCATTATTTTGCTTTTTATCATCCTTATTGGTATTAGCAAGAACCTCACCATTTTCTTTTTTATTTTTTCCTTCACTTTCAATATTTACAATATTTTCCTCCTCACCTTTCATTACACCGTGTTCATTGTCTTTAATTTCTGTCTCATCAGATTCCTCATCAGACTCTGATGAATCCTCATCAGATGAATCTTCAAGGCCAACCACATTAGGATCATACTTTTTCTTTTTCGCATCATCCACATTCCCCATTCTAAGCAATCTTAATCGTTTTTTTGCACCTAAAATTTTATTATTTATCAGTTAGGTAAAACATAACAGTAATATATACAGAAATAAGAAGACAATCAAGACTAAAAAAATTATTGACAACTAGCAGTACCCACGGCCTCGACCACATTCAAACTACTAAAAAAAAATATTTGGCTTTGTTATAAGTAATAATAATTTGATGACAAACCAACTGCAGCGCCACCTACCAGATCCAATTGTATTTTCAAACCATCCAGGAACCCATTGAAATGTACACACAAAATTTCATCTAAATCAGTTTAGCCGTTTATGAGGAGTTAGGTGACAAACACACATACAGAAGAATTATACATACATATAAATATTAAGAAGATGTTCCAAAAATTTGTCCACGCAATAACATTTTCTAACTTAGTTTACTAATTACACAATTTAAAAATCATAGCAACACAAAATAAAGTTTTATTTAAAATACAAAAAACATAGAGTTGTCTTAAAAATTTACAATTATTTAGCCCTACTAACCTGCTATACTACTAAATTTTTTCTGCTCTGTAGGTTCTGTAGAATTTTGTAGTGTTTCCTCCACTTTATATTCATTTAGCTTTCTTAATCCCAAAGTTTGGACACTTGAAATTGTGGTCAATTGTTTTACTTCTTCTGAAGTTGCTTGAACTTGAGCTAAGGACTCCAACAGTGCAGCTCTCTAAAATATTAATTATATTTATAAAAATCATAAGCTGTTTTATCATACTTGTTTGTGTTATAAAGTCATTGAAATTTTATATACTACCTGAGCTTAGTTTTAATTCAAACTAATATAATAAATGAGAATTCATCTATACTAATATTATATAGAGGTAAAGTTTGATAGTTTGTGGCGTTGTAGGGGGTAATATCTAGATCTATAGATCTACTGAACCGATTTAGATGAAATTTATCCCGGAAATCAACCCTTAACGGGGTGAAAATGGGGATAAAAATTTGTATAGGGACTCAACCTAGGGGACGAACCCGAACGAAGCGAGGGTGAGTCACTAGTACTATATAAAATGTGTGATTGTTTGTCCTACTTTCACTTCAAATGGAAGTAGAAGATTGATGCAATTTTTTATATGGAGATAATTGGAGGACTAGAGAGTAATAAGCAACTTTGAACCAAGGGAATGTATGTCATTCCCGAGCCCCCCAAAAACACATTGTTAAACTCATACACATATAGAGGTGACATAGTTATGCTTCTGCTTCCCTAGGGACAAACCTGAGTTACTGTTTAATTTAATATATAAGAACTTCATTAGATATAAGTTGAGGTAAAAGTAAGAAACAAAGACTAATTAAAAACATATTATTTTCAAATTTGACTATGGAGCATAGAGATGAGGAGGACTATCTCTGTGTATAAAAACCAAATTAAATTGGTGGCGCCACAGAAAACAAGTAGGTGAATTTAAAACATAAGATACGTAAAATAGTGAATTAAACAGGGAAAGAAGACTTTGGACTATGTAAATAGTTGAGGTTTTTTATTACTGCAGTTTTATTAACTACTCTCGTCAGCAGAGTTATTAATTTTTTAAATACAGCACACCTCACTGCGTTTAAAACTGCTTAATTGTTAGTGAGTAAAGTGAGTTTCTAAATTCCAATTTGCTGCTCACCGCTGGACACTTTTTCAACTTATTTCCGACATAAGACGATTCTCCATAAGATAAGACTTTTTTACACTATACATATAGAAAAATAAAAATTAGTAAATACTTACATTTTCTTTCTTTTTCTTTTTATCAACAATCTTTTCTAATCTTTTTCTTTGAGCCTTTGACAACAATTTTATCTTTTCTTTTTTATCAGTTATTATTTTTGTACTTCTTTTCTTCGAAGGCAATGCCAGTAAATTACTTGTGTCCGACGATCCATATTCATTTAATGCAAAATCTATTTTTATCTAGCACAAAAATAAAAAACATTAATATTTTTCAGGTTATAATTGTTACAACTCGTTACGAAATTGAGGTTTTGGAAATCTTATAAAACAAATCTTATTTAAAATATTTAGTTTATATTAAAATTAAACACATATTTTTTATTAAATTACTTACCTCATTTGTTTGAGAATCATCGATGTTTGTTTTAACCACTTGACGAGCTTTTGCATTGTATCGTTTTTTACCCATTTTCAAATATTGTCAATTTTTGTAATGCTTCTTAACATTACATACAATGTAAGACACGTATAGCAATTATAATAAATAGCAATAATAAAACATAATAACTTTAATTATTGAATTCTTTGAAGGCTATTGATCGTATCACACCTATGCTAATGCTTAATTGATAACAACGTGCTTTTGTTATGACTTTTGAAGATTGAGTTACCAGAATATTACAGATTATTATGAAAGAATTCTTCGAAAAATTCGAAATAAGTGGGTAAAATAAGGGATTAAAGATTGTATAAAACTGTCATTCATAATGTGAAATACACAAAAAGTGGTAAAAAATAGGAAATATATATTTTTTTTCGAAATTCATCTCTTAAAGGGGTAAGGGGGGTATTGTAATAAAGTTTATATGGGCAAAGAAATAATTTATGATCAGAATTATTTGAAACTTGAAATGAAATAAATACCTGTTTTACCATTTTTCGAAATTCAATTTCATAAGGGGGTAAAACGGGGGATGAATGAAGGGTTTGTATGAAATTCTGTAATTAATATATATAAAGAACAAAAAATACAAAAAAAAAACACCTGTAGACGATTTAAGAGTTGTAAAATCACTTTTTTTAAAATGATGTCCACATACCTTAAATTTGTGATTGTGATTTTACCAATTTTGGTCGTCTTATTACTTTAGCCCACAATTTCTTCATTTTTTATCTTTCGGGAATAAATGACACCCATTTTCTTTAGATCCTGACACTGCACAGTTTGTCATTTTAATTAAATTTTAAATAAAATGACTAAAAATTCATCCTAGATGATATAGAGCTTTACAATATACTGAGGACTATAGTAACCTCGACATATAATAGGTGAAAAGGCCAAATTCTTCCCCATTGAATATGAAGAGCGAGAACGTAATAATGTATGGCAAGTGGCAAGTGGCAACTGGCAATTCGTTATAAAATTGTCAATGTCATAAAAATGTGTACATTCTGTTGTTGTTAAATTTTAATCCATTGATGGATTACAATTTAAATTATTAAAATAATAACATAAGAAAAGTGAAAGATGCTACACGAAATTTATAGAAAACGAATTAACGTAAGCAAGCATGAAGATTGTCTTGTATCTTGGCATAATTCAGTTTTTACTATTCGTGGAAACAAGTACGTACATTTAATGGACTTTTGTTACAATTTACAATCTTTAGAGAAAACAATCGACTTTAGAGAATTTACCATTACTGCGAGCTATGAAAGTCCGTTGCCAAAAAATTATCTTGTAAATTATGCAGCACATGGATTAAAAAATTTGGAACTTATGGAAATGATTACAAATCCTGCTTTTTGGCCGCATAACAATCAATTAACCCAAGAAATGACAAACATTGTAGCATACAAATGGTCTCCAGATAATCTTATAAATAATAATGAAAGTTTATTGGCAACTGTCAACAGTGTTGGAAATGTGGAGTTATTTGGACCTAAACGACAAGTTTGGGCAAGTGTAATGAATTTCTCAAAAGAAATGAAAGCGTATTTGGAAATGGAATTCAATAACCTTTACAATTGTCCTAGAGAGTTCACAGAGTTACAAAAGGTTGTATACAGTATACTGACATCAACAATTTGCTGGGCACCAATATTAAATCCTGATAACTCGTGTTACTTAGCAACTGCACAAAAATCTGGCGAAATTTTAATTTGGTGCATAAAACAAGATGATAATAATTTTCAAACAAAATTTTGTGGTAAAGTAAAAAATATGAATGATTCAGAAATTGTAACAATTCTTTGGATTCCTTTAAATTGCAAAAGTTTTCTTTTACTCTTTTCTAATGAATATGGAGAAGTTATGATTAATGAATGTGAAATAGTAGAAGAAAAAGTTACATTATTAAGAGAACATGTGGTGTGGCCACATAAAGATAAAATGATAGTCACATATCTAGAATATACTAAAGAAAATGGAAATTTAATTTTGTTCTTTAATAAAAATAGACATTTAATAATGCAGCTATTTGACAAATCATTGAAATTATTATCTCAATATGTAGATAACATAAATGATTATAAAATAACTTCCATTACTAAAAAACAAAATATATTTTATGTGTGCACAGTTAATATGAAGATTTATAAAATATTTTTTTCAATTAATAATGATGCATTAGAAGTAATGATAAAACCATTAGATATTAAAGATGCTTTTTCAACTTATGAAGTTTATGGACTTAGTTTTTCTAACAACAATGCATTACTGGCACTTACATTAATAGACAGAAAACTTTTATATAGAGAAAAAACACTTAAAGTTGATATAGTCTTCTTATGTTATGAATCTGATCTAGAAAATCTAGCAACAAATATTATAAACAATCCTTCAAAAAAGCTTACTCAGATATGGGACAATATTGAATTGTTCAGGTGCAAGGTTATAAAAGCAAAAAATCTACCAAAATTGGATTATAATAAACTAATAGAAGATGGCAACCGAGACACATATAAATTAAAATGCTATTTAATTTGTCTTATTTTTTATCATAATTTAGAAAAAATAATGACTTCAAACAAAAAAGAAATATTGCCAGAAACATCTCTTGACATTATAAAGGACAAAATACTTGTATCTCAAGCTGTAAAAGTTCTCAAAAATATTAATGAAAAACATGAAAAAGATAATCAATTAATCGATTTCGATAAAGAGTGCTTTGATTGTAGTAGAAAATATTTATACTTTTATTGTAAGACTTATTCAAAAAATCCAACAGATTATGTTCAAGAAAGTATTCTTAGTTTACCGAGTACAGATATTAAATATATATGCCAAGGTTGTGATGAAGAACTTACAGACTTTACTTGTCAGTCAGGACATTTAAATATGTTTTGTTCTCTTACTTTTACTCTTATTGATAGTGATAATTATATTGTTTGTAATAGTTGTGGTGCAACGGCTAGAGCTGAATTAATTGACCAAAAGCCAACTTGTGTGTTTTGTGACTTATATTTAACAAATAGTTGTTTACCAATTTAAATTAAAAAAAACAGTACCTACTAATACAGAATTACAGACTATATTTAAATTTCAGTGATAAAAACCTAAATTATTGTATACATAGTTTCTTAGTTTCATGTATAGTAAAAATAAAACTGAAATAATAATTTAGTTTATTATTATTTAATGTACATAATATAATGCCTACTTGGTTAGAAATAATAGAATGATATGGACCATAGAGTATATTGCTACAACAGTGAGACACATCATATAATACTAGATATGGATTTGCAATCCAAATCCGTTTAGCGCCATCTATTGAAGTTTAAGATGGATCTTCATTATTTCGTGTGTTTGTTATATCACAAATCCGAACTATGTGAAGTGTGAACGCTCGCACATGGTTGGACGCATGTGGAAATACTTTGCCAGCTTCTGAAACGCTAAGGCAAATTAACGATGCGTCTTAACCTAATGGGGAAGAATTTTTGCTTTTTTCTCCCGTCAGATGTTGCGATCACTATGACCTTCAGTATATTATAAAGCTCAATAGTGTGGATGGATATTTTTTTTTCATTTTATTTAAAATTTAATTAAAACGACAAATTCTGCAGTGCGAGGATGCAAAGAAAATGGATATCATTTGTTCCCAAAAGACAAAAGCTGAAGAAATTGGCGAAATCACAATCTTTATATTTAAGGCCATATGTGTACCATATATGTAGTGATTTTAAAACTCTTAAATCGTCTACAGATGATTTTTTTTTGTACTTTTTTACATATTAATTACAGACTTTCATACAAACTTTCATCCCCTATTTTACCCACTTAGGGGGCGAATTTCGAAAAATCCTTTTCGACACCTAAATGTAACTCCCGTTTTAGCTTTTACGTTAGGGTCTTTTTTTAAACGACTTTCAAAAAGAAGGACGTTTTCAATTCGTCGGATTTTTTTTATGTATGTTCACCGAGTACTCGAAGACGCCTGAACCGATTTGGAAATGTTTCGAAGGGTATACTTCCCAGGTGGTCCCATTTAAATTTTACCGAAATCAGTCGAGCGGTTTTCAAATAAAATCAACAATAAGTTATTATTTTAAAATAAAAAGTTTTTATCGAATATGTTATTAAAAAAAACTCTTCTTACAAATTACCTGCTTAAAATAGAAAAAATAAATTCATTTAAAATGGATACTAGAGGACGCCAGGGTATTGATTGCACACAGGCGCTACATGGGCTACAGCCGCCAACAGAGTCGAAGACCGTTTGTATAATTATGAAACTTACGATATGCCTGTGACATATTGTGTTGCCTGTGATAATATAGAAAATTGGCGGCTAGGCAACACGTTACTTTATCTATACTAATTCATACTAATATATAAATGCGAAAGTAACTCTGTCTGTTACCTTCACGCTTAATCGGCTGAACATACTTAGACGAAATTTGGTATGGGGATAGTTTGAGACCCTGGGAGAAACATAGGAAATTTTTCCTCGGAAATGGTCCCTTCATATCGTTATGCTCGGACGACGGACGGATTCGACAATTTCGGCTTAGACATATCAGCCACGAGTTCACGGAGTCATACGTTATTTTCGGAAAATAATTCTTTGGATTATTTCGTTTTGCTTGCATTGGCGATAGATGGCGCTTACCTGAAAGCGGTGGAATTATGGTCTGGTGGGTAGTATTTACGATAAATAGAGGCAATTAAGATGCTCCTATTATTTTGCAATAAATTTTTAATAACACATCGCGGTGCCTAAAAGAGCACTTACGTGATCCATCAGATCCGACTGCTTTACAGCAGTCGGATCTGATGGATCCCTCACTGATTATGTTAAATGGGTGACCATTTCACGAATATTTGTTATTATGCACCACGAAAGTTAAAGGTTTATAGAGAGTACACTTTTTGCGCACACTAGATTATTACTACTCTTAATTCCATAACAATCGTTCAAGTAAATGTATAGATACTGGTATGTTAATGTTTAAGGTTTCTTGTAAAAAGCGGGTGCAAAAAAGAGACTTTATTCAAGTAACACAATGGTAACAAATGCACACAGCCTAACACCTAAAGTAGAAAACTGTGTTTCATGATCAGATCTATCAGCGGAAATATATATTCAATGTTCATACGAGTACATACGTGAAATAATGAAGTTTGCCGCGTTTTCTGATTGTGGTCTAAATACAAATGCAGGTGGAGTTAATTAATAAAAGACTCTTATAAGTGTAATTGTATTTTAATAAATACAAAAAATAATAAGATTAATAATAGTAACTAAATTTAAACTGGAACGTAGTATCTTTTTGCGCTTCCATCCCAAGAGCTTGATGTTATCGTCTAGAAAAAAAAAATATTTTAGTATTCATTTCAATATAAGAGTTGGAAAATATTTTTGATTTGAATAAAGACAAGTAGATATATTAAACATAAAACCACTTGATGACTTAACATCTATAGTTTACTTACTAATTATTTCTATTTATCTAAGTACAAAATTTAAGTTGAACTTAATTATATGAATTGTTTTATATAATATTTTCATAAGATTTTTACTAACATTTCAAGAATTTCTTGGGGAGAATTTCTTTAATTATACTTACTTATTTAAAAAATATGCTAGAATATCTTACCACTACAAGCGAGTCTTTGGTAAATTCACTTTTGTAAGTGAGAGTTTTCCCATCTTCAAATTTCAGTTGTTGAATTACTACATTACCGTCCACTGTAAAGATGGACTTTGCCTAAAATTAAGAAAAAATATAGGTACCATTATTCTTAATTATTGTATATTTAACTTCTTGAAAACACAATGGAAGGGGGCACACTTCGGTGAGCGATGTGCTATGCGGGTGCTCCAGGTAGTTAAGGTCTGATAACAGAGAAGACCGTTGGTGTAACCCCATGCTAGTTGTAGTCGGCCTCGGCAGGCTTACTGTCGAGCTGTCGTAGTTGAGCGCGTAAGCGAACTCGAGACGCCTCATGAACACGAGGCAGGTTCCGTTGGGTTTTAATAGGTAGTACTGGCTTTTCTAGCCGGTGAGTCCCACAACCACCTGTATGTATACAGCTAATACGCGAAAATGCATTTCCCAGCCTTAAAAAAAAGTAATAATCTATCTTCTGTATACAAAAATTCATCCAAATCTGTGTATCCGTTTCTTATTATATTATATAACAACTGTCAAAAATTATGTATGTTACACACATTCATGCAAATTTAGGATCGTCCAATTTCAAAAAAAAACGTATATCCATACTAATATTATAAATGTGAAAGTGTGTTTGTTTGTATGTTTATTTGTTTGTTTGTCTTTCTTTCAAGTCGAGACAGAGTGACGGATTGGCGTGATTTTTGTGTAACGATAGTTGAAGAGCAGGAGACTGACATAGGCAGGCTACTTTTTATCGCGGGAGATCATCTCATTCCCATGACAAAACACATTATAATACAACCCAAAAAAATATTTATGATCAGAATAAGGGGGTAAAATAGGTAACGAAAGTTTGTATGAGACCTACATTTAAAATAAAACAATACGTACGGACGGACGCCGGATTGGCATGATTTGTATCGAGATAGCCGAAGAACTGAAGAATGACATAGGCTACTTTTCATCGCGGGAGATCATCTCATTCTCACGGGAAAACACGTTATAATACAACCCAAAAAATATTTATGACCGGAATTACTTGAAACTTTGTATTAATGCTCTTCAATACAATTAAATAAATACATGTTTAAGCATTTTTCGAAATTCATCCCATTAAGGGGTAAAATAGGAGACGCAAGTGTGTATGAGACCTATGGTAAAACGGCGTACGCTACGTTTAAACTCCCGCCCAAAATATCACCCGAATTGAATTCCACATACTAAATATATTTAAATAGTGTAACATAGCTCAAGTTGTCCGAAAGTGCTCACTTAGTGTTCACTGAGTGAGATATAAAATAGAGAACGGAGATTATTCCGAATTTAAGGAAAAATTATAGACATTTTCTTGGGTGGCCACAACAGTGACTCACTATAACAGACCTAGAGCGCGCGAGAGAGAAAACCTAGCTAGAGTGTATCCTGATGTTTTTAATAGGTATACAAAGGAAATTTTGGCTTGGTTTTATAAACGTGCTACACTGAGGCCCAAAACCAACAGTGCTACTTCTTTTAATAAAATCCTGCTTAAGTCCTGGGAAGGGTCAGAAATAGAATATAGGTCTGTTGATTCTGTAATGTAAATGGATGAAACAGTTTACTATCATGTGGAGTTCCCTAACAGTGTTAACCCACCAGGCCTCCTTTCTTTTTTTCTCATAAACTCCTTCTGAAGATTGGCACACCTGTAATGAATAAGTTAAAGTAATAAAAAAACTTACAAAAACTCCCTCTGCAACTTGCTCGTCGAATTCGACACCATTTTTGAATTTAATCTCTTTGGTGCCGCTATCACTACGATATACGAAAGCGTATTCGTCATCCCCAATTTTTACGAGCTTCTGTATAGATTTATTTTTTCGCACGCGTTCCGCCCTTTCTCCTGAAAGACCTACAAAAGAAAAAGTAAAGTTATCCTTTTCGTGAATTTATTACGATAATAATTCAAATGCCTTTATTTTCGTCTTACGCCCGAAATATTTCATAGGAATTCTTTATATAGATATCTATTTATTTACAATTTCAGTTTTTACAATGGCCGTAAATCATGAAATAAATAAATTGAGGTGATTGAGTATCGGGGCTAATGAATGCGTTCCTAATGTTTATCCTAAAATTTGATTTATTTTTAAAAATATAACACAGTCACTGATACCATCTGAAATATGTAAGATTTTTTCGTTTTTTGCTATTAGCTATGAAATCTTGAGAATCTAAAGATATCATATTAATTAATCCCATTTTCATCATGGTCTATTTCAAAAATAAACTTTGGGGTAAAATGATTATAATTATTATTAATCAGACAAAAAATTTGTTGATTGCTTTACTTTAACTAAAAAAAAGCTTTACTAAAAAATCTAAAATAAAAGTTTAAAAAATTCTAAGAGGACATCTTATATTTATTATCATTAATATTTTAAAACTAAATTAAACTTTTATAAAAAATATATTCACTTACCTAAGCTGGCTACGAACTCGTCAAAGTTCTCATCTTTGTCAAGGATGAATTCCTTACCAAAACCTGCCATTGTTAAAACTGAATTTCTTGCTAGTGTCCGACACAGAATTGATCAGAAATATTTAAGTTTTCTATTTATATTGACACCTACAAATCGTCGATAAACTTGGATACAGTTGGTTATCTCTTATCTAATATCAATTCGTATTTACACGTAAAGATAACTATCATTATATTATCAATAAGGTTTCTCCTACATGACGATTTAAATTTAATTAAAGAATTTAATTAAATAGTTTAATTAAACCCTTTCTACATTAATTCTTATTACCTAATGTGTACTAAAGTTCATCCAAATCAGCCCATCCGTTTCCATGTTAAGATTATTTTTTATAAATGATACAACACTGCTCTTTTTATAAAACTCTTTCACACATATACAACTGTATAAATATATTGAAATAGTTATAGCGATCCATATTTATAAAAATCAATAATTTACATGATAAATATCGATAGTGTATACGAGGTCTTAGCGTACTTAGGTACTTATCTATACATAGGTATAATAAAATTATAACTAAACCGAATCTGTACATTAAATATTTTTTGCAAAATCTTATTGAAATAGACATTATTATCGATACAGGAGCCGACTCTATAGTTTTTTAATTTTATCTGTCTGTTTCCCATCACGGAAAAACCACTGGAAGGATTTTAATAAAATTTGTTATGATGATAGCTGGTTATCCGAGTTAACATATAGGATATTTTTTACTGCGGGAAAATATCTCATCTCTGAGAAATCGATACTAAACGTTAAACCGTAAGAAGGGACGAACCCGAGCGAAGCGAGGCTGAGTCGTTAGTCTTTATAATTATTTATAATACAACTTGTGGACTGAGTGTGGGCAAACAATATAGTACGTTAAATATTCATTGTATTAAAGAAATATGTATATCTCATAAAAATATAAAAGAGATTGTTATTATTATTCTTATAGGTAATATTAGGCAATATACCAGTGGCTTTACAAATCCAGATTTTTGTTCTCTGTTTATATAAGTACTAATCACCCTTCTCGCTAACACGAAGTACTTGAAAAACTTTTTCGCATACCTTAATCATTTTTAATATATTCTAAATTCCCAGGTGTCAACTGTAGGGTATTATTAATAAAAACAATTACTTATAACCAAGTTTTATTATCCTACCAAGCCATATCATATGAATAATTGTGTACTAAAGTTGACTTTATTTATATAAACATGATAGAATCTGGGTAAGCTATAGAGCATTTTTCGCAGTATTTCTATCCCAAGTACCGTAAGAAAATTTCTTTTAACGAGATAATATATTATCTATGACACTGCAAAAATTATAAATTTTTGCCGATGGATGGATTTTTGAATTAGTTTAATGTTAAACGAATGGTTAGTAAAAAACATAAAATATGCATAAAAGAAGGAAGAATATTATATATTAGTCTTATTAGTCACTTTGAGAAAGATAATAATTATTATCGTAGATATGTCGCTACTAGGTATATCAAAATTGATAATTTGCGGTTTGCACTTAGAATTAGGTATATCAACGCATTAGTCATCCTGCCATCCAAAAAAATACAATAATAAGAGATTATTACTTATAGAAAAAAGATTAAAGTAATAATTATTTAACCAAAAAGAAAACATTTACCCTTTGGGACCTAAACATATCTATACTAATATTATAAAGAGGTCAAGTTTGTGAGTTTGTGAGGTTCTAGGGTGTAATCTTTGGATCTACTGAACCAATTTAGATGTGGCAAAAAGATAGTTTGAGACTTTACCTTTACCGACTTTACCCCCTTAAGGTATGATTTCCGAGATAAAAAGTATCCTATGTCTTTCCCAGGGTCTTAAATTATCTTCTAACCAAATTTCATCTAAATCGGTTCAGTAGATCCAGATATTACCCCCTACAACGTCACAAAGTCACAAACTTTACCTCTTTATAATACTAGTATAGATATAATCATTTTTCTTTATCTACCATCGCCGATTAGATTTCAAATGTATAGTTTTGTAAGGTGTAACCTTCAGCGTGAGTATGTCAGCAATTCTATGGAAAGTCAAATCACAGCATCGGATGGTATCGGCTAATCCAGTGACTAAACGAAGTGATTCATATTTTATCGCACTATACTCGTATATGTAATACACGATTTTATTAGCTTCTAGTAACGCGTTCAATATTTAGTAATATAGAAATCTGGGAATATTCTTCTAAAATATTTTCGTCCATAATTCCATAATTACTGGAACAAGAGTGAGTAAAGACAGTCTGTAGATAAGCCGGGAGGTACATAGGTCCGTATATTTTTACTTAGATGTTATTCATTGAAATTACATATGTATGTCTAAAAAAACCTAATAAGGAAAACTTGAATCTGAAAAATGCTAAAATACGTTTTTATTTAATTGTATTGAAGAGCTTTACCAGTTTCAAGTAATTCTGATCATAAATATTTTTTTGAGTTGTATATACGTGTTTTCACGTGGGAATAAGATAACCTTCCGCGGTAAAAAGTACCCTATGTCACTCACCAGCTTCGCACCACACAAGAAACACACCAATCTGTCACTCTGTTTCGACAAACAAACAAACAAAGAAACACACTTTCACATTTATAATACTACTAGCAGAACCCGCGGCTTCGCTCGCACTAAAACTACAAAAAATCTCTAAAAAGGTAGTTTCATACAAACTTTCATCCCCTATTTTACCCCCTTATAGGATGAATTTCGAAAAATGCTGAAACACGTATTTATATTTAATTTTATTGAAGAGCAAGTTTCAAGTAGGTAATTCTGAACATAAATATTTTTTTGGATTGTATTATAACGTGTTTTCTCATGGGAATGAGATAATCTCCCGCGGTAAAAAGAAGCCTATGTCACTCTGAAGCCCCACAATTATCTCGACATAAAAAATCACGCCAATCCGTCATTCCGTTTCGGCGTGAAAGAAAGACAAACAAACAAACACACTTTCACATTTATAATATTAGTATGGAAGTATGGATATGGATTGCGTCGACTACTTAATATCTTTTTTGTTACTTACTCAGACATCATTAATTAATAGTAATCCGCTTAGCGCCATCTAATGAAGGTTAAGATGGATCTTCATTATTTTGTGTGTGATAGAGATAGTTTGCTATATCATAAATCCAACCATGTGAACGCTCGCACATGGTTGGACGCATATTTAATGTGAAAATACTTTGCCTGCTTCTGAAATGCTAAGGTAAGTTAATGATGCTTCTTAACTTAATAGAGAAGATTTTTTGCCTTTTTCTCCCGCCAGATGTCGCGGTCACTATGACCTTCAGTATATTGTAAAGCTAAAGCTTCACATTCAAACAAGGATGTTTTTTTTTTTCATTTTTTTAAAGTGTAATTAAAACGACAAATTGTGCAGTGCCAGGATGCAAAGAAAATTGATATGATTTGTTTCCAAAAGACAAAAACTGAAGAAGTTGTGGGCTAAAGCAATAAGACGACCAAAATTGGCCAAATCATAATCTTTATATTTAAGGCTTTAAGTGATTTTACAACTTAATCGTCTACAGGTGTTTTTTTTATTTTTTTGTTCTTTTTTACATATTAATTCTGACTTCCAAAAAGGAGGAGCTTCTTAATTCGTCGGAATCCTTTTTTTTTATGTATGTTCACCGATTACTCGAAGACGCCTGAACCGATTTGGAAATTATTAGTTTTTGTTTTGAAGGGTATACTTCTCAGGTGGTCCCATTTAAGTTTTATCGAAATCGATCCAGCGGCTTTTTAAAAACAACAGCAATAAATTATTTTTTTAAATAAATTGCTTAATCGAATATGTTATTAAAAAGCTTTCTTCTTACAAATTACCTGCTTATTACATCTACACTAAAAATTGAAAAATAAAAACTAAAAAAAAAACCGACTTCCAGGCACTAAAATGTAAAAAATAACTAAATGGGAGTATTCATTTAGAATAGATACCTACCTAATCAGATATTTTCTGAGTCAGTGCCAGCCGACAATATTTTAAGATATGAATATTTTAAGGTATAAACTCTAATATTGTTAAAATATTATACACCAATTTGTGATGTTTTTACGTATCGAAATATATTATATTTGCTTTGTATCGGCTGGCACCGGCTTCGAAAATATCTGATTAGGTATCAATTCTAAATGAAAGAGAGTTCATTGAACACTGCGTGGATAATCTTCATACGTCAAAAATGGATAAACGCAGTGAAAAACTACTAAAGTCACTTGTAAAGTAAAGTAAAGTCTTCAAATTTTTTAAAATTATTATTTTGTGTATAATCAATATGATGCTACAGTTGGCAGGGATTAGACATCCTCCCCCCCCCCCCCATAAATAATGAAAGATTATCGAGAAAAAAATTCTTTCTGTACGATTTCATTTATTATATAAAACAAAAAGCTTGTTTTGTATTTGGTGACTTTAATATTATATATTAAGTTTAAATAATTAAATACCATTAAGAGAAATAAGTAAAGTAAAGTACAAAACGAATCTTCAAGTTTTTTTAACTGCATTTCAGAAAGCATCAGAAAGATTGAGTAAATTAATATAACATATATTAAGTGATTACAAATTATCAAATAATATTATTTGTACTTCGAAATTTTTATACATCTTTAGCGTTTATTTTTTAAATTTTTATTCTGTCAAAGTTTAAAATACTTTTCAATAAACTTAAATATTCCAGATTTCTTCTATTTTCAATATCATACAGTCAATTTGTAAAAATAATTTTTAATACTTACAATAATTGTCACACTGTAAACATTAGAAACACTGGTTTGAGCGACAACTGTGCAGGTTAATAGCTTATTCTTTTCATCTTCTGTTTCAATAACATTTAAAACATGACCTGATTTAAATAATTTTTGGCCTTTTTTATCGTTTTGACCTCTAATACGATCATTTTTTATAGGTTAAAAGCCAAATTTTATTATTTTTTCCATGATTTAGGCATAACTAATATTATTTAATACACTGTTTACATCACTATGATTTAACACAGGGCGCTCTACTTTCGACAGAAGTGCTGCCCTCTATAATAGTTCTCGTACACTCCATATTATATAGTCTATGTATTCCATACTAATTACTAATAAGTCATAAGGTATATAGGGGCGAACCCGAGCGAAGCAAGGATGAGTCGCTAGTATTTTATAAAGGTTGTCATTATTCTCGGACAACGGACGGATTCGACGATTTCGGCTTAGCCACAATTACACGGAGTCATTGTTATAGTTACTTTCGGAAAATAATTCTTTGGATTATTTCGTTTTGCTTGCATTGGCGATAGATGGCGCTTACCTGAAAGCGGTGGAATTATGGTCTGGTGGGTAGTATTTACGATAAATAGAGGCAATTAAGATGATTCTATTATTTTGCAATAAATTCTTAGTAATAAATCCTAGTGCCTCAAAGAGCAGGTAAAGGAGTTGGGCCTGATGGATCCTTCACCGATTATGTTAAATGGTCACCCCATGAATATTTGTTATACTACAAAAGTTAAAGGTTCATAGAGAGTGCACTTTTTGCGCACACTAGATTATTACTACTCTTAATTCCATAACAATCGTTCAATTAAATATATAGCTACGCTTGATATGTTAATGTTTAAGGTCTCTGGTAAAATGCGGGTACTAAAAAAATAGACTTTATTAAAGTAACACAATGGTAACAAATGCACACAGCCTAATACCTAAAGTAGAAAACTGTGTTTCATGATCAGATCCCCCTATCAGCGTAAATATTCAATGCTCATACGTACGTGAAATAACAAAGTTTGCCGCGTTTTCTGGTTGTGATCTTAATGAAAATACAAATACAGGTGGAGTTAATTAATGAAAGACTATAGGTGTAATTGTATTTTAATAAATATATAAAATAAGTAATCAGATTATTAATAGCAACTAATTTTGAACTGGAACGTAGTATCTTTTTGCGCTTCCATCCCAAAAGCTTGATGTTATCGTCTAGAAAAAAAGAAAATTAGTATATACTATGTATTTCAATATATAAGTTGTAGCCTTGTAATTTTTATTTTTTAAATACAAAACCACTTCATGACTTAACATATATTAGTTTACAAAATAATTATTTTTATTTATCTAATATAAGTACAAAACTTAGGTTAAACTTAATTATATGAATTATTTTTATCTTTAGTTACTATATAACAAAGTCACTATACGTGTCTGTCTATTTCTGCGCTATTTCTTGTATTTTCATACGATTTTTAGTATCATTTCAAGAATTTCTTGGGTCCTTGAATTATAGGTACTTAAATTTATTTAAAAAATATGTCAAAAATATCTTACCACTACAAGCGAGTCTTCGGAAAATTCTCTTTTGAAAGTGAGAGATCGACCATCTTCGAATTTCTGTTGTTGAATTACTACATTACCGTCCACTGTAAAGGTGGACTTTGCCTAAAATTAAGAAAAAATATACTATTACTCTTAATTATTATATATTTAATTTCTTGAAAACACACTGGGAGGCGGTCCACTTCCTTGGGCTATGTGCTATACGGGTTGCTCCAGGTAATTCTCTGATAACAGAAAATACCGTTGGAGTAACCCCATGGTTGTTTCAGTCGCCTCGGCTCCATCAACACGGGGCAGGTTCCGTTGGGTTTTAATGGGCAGTACTGGCTTTTCTAGCCGGTGAGTCCCACATAACCACCTGTATGTATACAGCTAATATGCGAAAATGCATTTCCCGACCTTAAAAAAAAGTAATAATCTATCTTCTGTATACAAAATTTCATCCAAATCTGCTTATCCGTTTCATACTATATTATATAACAACAGTCAAAAATTATGTGTGTTACACACATGCAAATTTTTGCTTGTATGTACAAGGATCTTCCAATTTCATAGGTAGGTAATTACTTTTTCAAACGCTTTCATTTTTTGAACGAACTTTAATTTAAAAAAAAACATTTAGGTACTCCACCGTGCTCTAATTACATAATACAGTGCCTAATCATATTAAATACATTTTAAATAAAAGTTATCGATTAATTTTTATTATCATTATTTTAAAAGTGTATTAATTAGTGATAACTGATAGCTCACATTTTTTATAGTTACAATATACGGGTGTATGTATATTATAATATTTTACCCTACTTATGTAATAATAATTTATCAGTTCATTGTTAAAATTATTAATGCGAAAGTTGCTGTGTGTATACGCTTGCAACCAGTTCCGGATTCAACCTTACCGCCGCCCCTGTGCATAGTAAAAAATGCCGCCTAATTATCAAAATTTTGCATAAAATGGGTAAAGTTTCGATAAAGTTAATTAATTTGAAAAGTGCAAAAAAATAAATTTTATATAAATAATTACAATTTTTCGAAGAATGTACTCGTTATTTTTTTTGTTATGTACTAATTTTTTGGAAAACAAAAAAAAGCATTTTCGATAACGCGAAGAGAATTTTTTTCCCACCCTCCGAATTGCCCCGCGAGTAAATCCAGCGATGTTTGCAACTCCTTCACACTGAAACCGCTGAACAGTTTTGGATAAAATCAGAACACCCATATATATATAGATAGATATGATCTATGGGGTAAAAAATACCGAGGGATGCTTTCGAACGAAGTCGCTAGTACCTATATAATAATTGCTATAAAATACAAATCACTGTTTGATTGCCATAGAATTTAGTAATAATAATAAAATGTTTCTGGTCCTTTCCAGTTACACCGGCCACACCGAGATTGACCATCTATGCGAGACCTTCATAGGTCGTGAGGACGTACGATTAGAGGAAGATATCAAACAGCGTTGACAAGATATAATTTTAAGAATAGAAATCTAAAAAAATATACATGTGAATGGCCTTTTATGACTGTATGACATAGGTAACGATTTTTATCATTTCAATACAATTATGTATTAGGTACTATTCTGTAACCTACGTCCAATGACATCTTGTCTCACCCCATAAAAATATTAAAGTAAAAATAAACTTACAACAATTCCCTCTGCAACTTCCTCGTCGAATTCGACACCATTAGTGAATTTAAGTTCTTTGGTGCCGCGATGACTAACGATTACGAAAACATATTCATCGTCCCCAAGTTTTACGAGCTTCTGTGCAGATTTATGTTTTCGCACGAGTTCCGCCTTATCTTCTGAAATGCCTACAAAAGAAAAAGTAAACTCTTTTCGTGAATTTATTACGATAATAATTCAAATGCCTTTATTTTCATCTTACGCCTGAAACATTATATAGTAATTACTTATATAGATATCTATGTATTTACAATTTCAGTTTTTACAATGGCCGTAAATGACGAAAGACGATAAGCACCTACATATTTGTATAGCGTCAAATAAATAAATTGAGGTGTATGGAGGAGTATCAGGCCTAAAATAAATTACATTTTATACCGCATAAAAATATATATCATATTAAAAACATTAGTAAATGGTTATGTTTTTATTTCAAATACGGAAATGACAAAAAAGTTACAAAGGTTTAAAGTTGCATTATGGAATGAGAAATAATCCCAGCTTCGATAAGCAATATAACGCCATCATTCCTGATTATGAAGAAGGTAGTGAAAGGACATAGTAATAATTTACAAAAAAATATTTACATGGCACTGAATTCAAGGGCGATGACATCATATAAGCCAGCTAAAAATCTTCGTCATATTTTGAGATATACTTAAAAAAATTATGTTTATCCTAAAGTTTGATTTACTTCTTTTCAAAAAAAGTCATAAAACTTTTCCATTTTAACAAAAAATAATATTCTTTTATAATCTATACTATAATAAAACAGTCGAATGTCTGTACAAAACAAAAAAATGCTAAAAACTGAGTCAGGGGGATGTAAGAAAACAAATAGAACAACTCCAGATTTTTTTAATTTTTTGTTTCTCTGTCTGTCTGTTTGTACGGGCTAATCTCCGAATCTATTGGACCGATTTAAATGAAATTTTGCATGGTGGTACATGGTATAAAAATAATATTACGCTTTTTAAAGCAACATGTCATGTAAAAAAGAGAATGATGAAAATAGCACAAATAATATTTTTGTTTTTTTTATCAGTTAGAATGATTACGTAATAGCGTTTTTATAATCAGGTATTAGATAGATAATATTATTTTTTACCACTGATAATTTCTGAATTATGTAATTATTGCCATAAAATTTAATAATATTATATATATATGATGATGATGAGTTTTATAACCCTTACTTGAGAAATACAATTACACCCTTGATTGGGATTGATTCCCCTTACAAAGTTCCACCCCCCTTTTCATCCAAAGTTATAAGATTTTTCGGTTTTTTGCCTATTATTTGCCAATTAGCTACAGAATCTTGAGAATCTAGAGAATATTAATGAATCCCATTTTCATCATGGTCTATTTCAAAAATAAACTTTGTGAAAAAATCAAATTATTATAATAATTATTAACTACCATTGCCCGCGGCTCCGCCCGCGTTCAGATGGCCAAAAACCAAATTCTAAGATTTTACATATTAGTATACTCTTACATTACAGTTTTTAAAATTGATTGAAATTTTTATTTGTATTTTTTCTCAGAAACGAGATAGTTTTCCGCGGTAAAAAGTATCCTATATGTTGACCCGGATAACCAGCTATCTCCATACCGAATTTCATGAAAATCCTTTTAGTGGTTTTTCTGTGATGCGGTAACAGACAGACAGACAAAAATTCTAAAAACTATAGATTCGGCCTCTGTATCGATAATAATGTTTATTTCAATAAGATTGTCCAAAAAATATCTAATGTATAGATCAGGAAATTAATTTGTTTGATTACTTTGATTAGCTACAAAACAAAAGCACTAAAAAGTAAAAAACAACTGATTGGTAGTTTTCATTTACTATACATACCTAATCAAATATTTTCGAAGTCGGTGTGCTTTGGACAAGTAATTAAAGCCTACCTATTAAATACATACCTAATCAACTATTTTCGAAATCAGTGCCAGCCCATACAAAGCAAAGCACACCGACTTCGAATATATTTGATTAGGTATGTATAGTAAATGAAAACTACCAATCAGTTATTTTTTACTTTTTAGTGCTTTTGTTTGAAGTCGGTTTTTATTTTTTTTGTTAAAAAGTTTTTATTTTTCCCTTTTTAGTGTAGACAGTAGTAGCAAAGTAAGAATTCTAACGTGTTAGGCTTGTCAAATCAAACAAAATAAGCCCAAACTCAAAGTATCTACTATTAGCCGTTGAAGAGTTCCATCTATCCACCTTCTGGCCTTACCATCAGATCAGGTCAACAATACCAAACCACTGTACTATCAACGGAAATGGAAACACTTGCAAAGTTTCAAGTCAATATGACAATTAGAAGTAGGTTAAATTCATCATTAGCTATTTTTCCACCCTTAGGAGTGGTATTTTTTTTTGAAATTTAAATGGGACCAATCTGGAAGTATACCCTTTCAAACGACATAAAAATTGTTCAAATCGGTTAATAAATGACGGAGTTCTGAGGTAACAAACATAAAAAAAAAAAAAAAAAAAACATACAGTCGAATTGAGAACCTCCTCCTTTTTGAAGTCGGTTGAAAAAAATATATTCACTTACCTAAGCTGGCCACGAACTCGTCAAAGTTCTCATCTTTGTCGAGGATGAATTCCTTACCAAAACCTGCCATTGTTAAAACTGAATTTCTTGCTAGTGTCCGACACAGAATTGAACAGAAATTTTCAAGCTTTCTTTTTATATTGACACCTGCAAATCGTCGATAATCTTAGGTTAAGTTGGTTATCTATATACGTCTTATCTCATACTAATCCGTATTCATATCATAATAGGCGTACCCAGTTTTTGGAGAGGGGATGGTAAAGCAGAAATTTATTAAACCGGGTCCCCCGTGCTTGTTGTACCCTACACAGTACACACTACACGAAGACAAAAAAAATCCGAATGTCCATTTTTATTAAGCGGACACTTTTTATTATTGTGCAACAGATTGCACACTGTACACAACATCAAGCAGATTTTTTAAATACCTATAAGATAGACAAACGACTTATCCTCGATTCGCTTGGGTGCGTCCCTACGTACCTACGCGGATTTTGCTTACAACTTCATGGATATTTCTTTGCACTGAACCGAAGTTATTTAAAAAAAATGAAAGTAGCTGAGTTTAGCTGCTACCAGGGTGCGCCAGCGTCCGGCAGAACCGCGCCAAGTTTAAGCTAAACGCTTTTTAATATGCTCAACTATATAAACGTCTCAACCTACATTGGCATTTTCTACATTTCTGAAACTATCATTTTTTTACTTTGTTGTGTCCATATAAACTTTCAAACATCATCGTTTTACAAACTTATGATTAACCAAAGTTTCAGTCAAATCAACTGAACAGTATTTTATAGCATTTTTAAAGTTATAAATACTTCTTTTGGCACGTTATGAAAAATGAAAAATGAATGATGAGTGTGAATGTTTTACGATGCGACAGATTTAGACTACAGTATGAAGTTAGTCGTTAAAAATCCCTTTATTATAGTGAGATGTCTATATTCAAGACTAGCGGCTCACCCGCGCTTCGCTCGGGTTCGCCTCTAGAAAAGCACAAACACACCTATCCCACGGGAACAAATTTTTTTCCGGGATAAAATGTAACCTGTTGTTTGACCGGCAATATAAGGTATCAGCATGCCAAATTTTTACAAATTAGGTGCATAAGCTGTTGTGTACTAAGCTGTAAAGTTACTATAGTTTTTTAACTATCCCACGGGAACTCTTTAATTTTCCGGGACAAAATGTATCAAAATGTTGACTAGACAAGAACAGACAGAGAAACAAAAAATTTGAAAAAAATCTGGATTTGTTCTATTTCTCTTCTTACACGCCCCTGACACGGTTTTTAGCATTTTTTTTCTATGTATAGACATTCGACCTCTACATTTTTATTATATGTATAGATATTCATTCCCATATTTCTATATACACAACACGTATTTTATATCGATAAATATAATAAAATATTACAAGCTTTTATTTAATTTCACCTGTCTCGGTGTCTGTCTGTAATCATATATTGCAAGTTAAATTTGACAAACTTCCCTTTGTCCGATTGAGCTGAACTTTGGTACACACGTTTGACTCTTGAGCCTGTACGATTCCCTAAATGTCGCCAACTTTAATCCAATATTGAGGACTTTACAAAATGGCGAATTAATATATCTATAGTTCATATGATATAGACATCAAATGAAAGAGCTTGTTGAGCGAAACACAATAAGCAAAGTGACGTCATTGTAAAATAAAATTTAATTTGGCGGGCTGTTTATTTTGAACTCCCATGATATGGATATCAAATGAAAGGGTTTGCTGAGAAGAATACAAAAAAGTAATAAACATTAAAAAAAGTTTAAACATTAAAAAAAAACTAGCTTTTATTTAAATGCTCTAAAAAACAAAGAAGTACTATAACTTCTTACGTGTCTACATAAGTATACACTTACACACACTTTTTTCCAATAAATGTTTCTTGTGTTTTTTTATTAAATTTGACATAACTTTGTATATTTATGAACCGATTGAAATAAAACAAATACTAAATGTTAAGTATTAAGTTGACGACACGCTTGGTTCAGTTTGTAGTGATAGTAGTTAATGTGCCAGCGATCTCGGGTTCGAGTCCCGTTGGGGTCAATCATTTGTGTGATGAGCACAAATGTTTGTACTCCAGTTATGGGTGTTTATATTTATAATATGTATGAATAAATACAAATGCAGGTGGAGTTAATTAATAAAAGACTCTATAAGTGTAATTGTATTTTAATAAATATATAAAATAAGTAACCAGATTATTAATAGTATATAAATTTAAACTGGAACGTAATATCTTTTTGCGATTCCATCCCAAGTGCTTGATGTTATCGTCTAGAAAAAAATAAAATATATTTTAGTATTCATTTCAATATGAGAGTTGGAAAATATTTTTGTTCGGTTCGTCGCTAAGTACGTTTAAAATAGATATAAATAGTTATTATAATAGATAGCCATATAATTTTTTTTATTAATAATATTGACATTAATATTTATACGATACTAACGTCACTCAATTGTTTTGCCTTCTCGGAACTTGTCCACTAAAACTTAAATTTTATGGTATGGTATTAAAGTTCAAATTGACTTTTAAGTATTATTACGAATCTTTTGTATGGGAGTATAGAAAAGTGTTGTTTTTAGACTTTTTCAGGCAATTTTTTAAATTTTTCTCTCCGTAAGAACCATTCTCGTACTTCAAAGAATATTCTATAAAAGAAAACGAAATCGGTTCAGCTGCTCTCGAGATTTGAGCTTAGCAACCCATTCAGCGATTCATTTTTATATTATAGACAAAACCACTTGATGACTTAACATATTCTATATTTTACAAACTAATTATTTCTATTTATCTAAGTACAAAACATAAGTTGAACTTAATTACATATAATTAAGTTAAAAAAAAAGTAATTCATAAATTACTTTCATCTTTAGTTATTATAAAACGAAGACTATTCGTATCTATCTGTTTCTGCGCTATTTCTAATATTTTCATATGACTATCATTTCAAGAATTTCTTGGGGGGAATTTCTTCAATTATACTTATATTTATTTAAAAAATATGCCAAAATATCTTACCAATACAAGCGAGTCTTTGGAAAATTCTCTTTTGTAAGTTAGAGTTCGGCCATCTCCGAATTTCTGTTGTTGAATTACTACATTACCGTCCACTGTAACGGTGGACTTTGCCTAAAATTAAGAAAAAATATACCATTATTTTTAATTATTTTATATTTAATTTCTTGAAAACACACTGGGAGGCGGGTCCACTTCGGTGGGCTATGTGCTATGCGGGTTGCTCCAGGAATTCTCTGATAACAGAGAAGTCCGTAGGAATAACCCCATGGTTGTTGTACTCGGCCTCGGGCCCTCGGCAGGATTGCTTGTTTTGTTGGGTTTAGTGGGTAGTACTGGCTTTTCTAGCCGGTGAGTCCCACATAACCATGCAGTTAATATGGGAAAATGCATTTACCTACGTTAAAATATACCTATATATACAGAGATATATACGTATATATATATATATATATATATATATATATATATATATATATATGTATATATATACATATGTTACGAACACACACATGCAAATTTAGAATGGTCCGATTTCAAAAAACGCATATACGAAATAATTTTTTTAAACGCTTTCTTTTTTCGAACGAACTTTCAAAAACAATTTTTCCACCGTGCTCTAATTAAGTATATAATGCAGTGCCTAATCATATTAAAGACATTGTAAATTTTAAATAAAAGATATCGACTAATTCTTATTATCATTATTTTTAAAGTGTATCTTATATCTTTAAACGAGCAATTCTTGTGTGTATATATATATATATAGATATATATAATCTGAATCTCAGAAACGGCTGCAACGATTTTCATGAAATTGAGCACACGGGGGTTTCGGGGGCGATAAATCGATCTAGAGTAGTCTTATGTCTGAAAAAATGCGCGTTTTCGAGTTTTCATGCAAATTTCTTTCGCATTGTTCCACGCAAAATGTGGTCGGTAATTTTTTGTACATTAGGCCAAAAACTCCGAGCGAAGCTCGGTAGCCCAAGTACTTAATTAATTATTAGTGATAAATAATGATAACTGATGTTACAATATCGGACACGGGTATATGTATATATATATATATATATATATATATATATATATATATATATATATTCTTTGTATAAATATTATAAATGTGAAAGTTTGTGAGTATGTATGGATGTTTGTTACTTTTTCACGCCAGACCGGCTGAATGGATCTGGATGAAATTACACAGAGAGCGATTGGCACAGAGATAGATTACAGTCTGGAATAATACATAGTCTTACTTATAACTTTTTTTCCCGGAAAAATATACGGTTGCCGAGGGATAGATTTTGTATTTCTATATAATATAAAAGGTGTATATATTATAGTAGTATATATTATAATAGTTTAACCTACTTAAGTATAATTTATCAGCTCATTGTAAAATTATAAATGCAAAAGTTGCTGTGTGTGTATGTATGTAAATGCAACCAGTGCCGGATTCAACCTTACCGCCGCTTCTGAGTATAGTAAAAACAGCCGCTTAATTATCAAAATTTGGCTTAAAATGGGTAAAGTTACGATAAAGTTTTTTTTTTATTTTAATTTAAAAAAATATATCAATTTTTCGAAAAATGAATAGTTACATAATTTTAAAAAATAACAAAGTAGTACAGTTTTTTTTTTTAGGGATCAGCCGTCCATGCGAGACGTTCATAGGTCGTAAGGACATACGATTAGAGAAAGATATCAAACAACGTTGACAAGATATCATTTTAAGAATAGAAATCTAAAACAATATACATGTGAATGACCTTTTATGATTGTATGACATAGGTAACGATTTTTGTCATTTCAATACAATTATTAGGTACTGTTCTGTAACGAATGTGCTTGTCTCACCCCATAAAAATACTAAAGTAATAAAAAACTTACAACAACTCCCTCTGCAACTTCCTCGTCGAATTCGACACCATTTTTGAATTTAACCTCTTTGGTGCCGTTATCACTAACGAATACGAAAACGTATTCATCATCCCCAATTTTTACGAGCTTCTGTACAGATTTATTGTTTCGCATGCGTTCCGCCTTTTCTCCTGAAATACCTATAAAGAAAAAGCTAAGATAATAATTCAAATGCCTTGTTTTCGTCTAACGCCCGAAACATTTTATAGGAATTATTTATAAAGATATCTATTTATTTACAATTTCAGTTTTTACAATGGCCGTAAATGGCGAAAGACGAAAGCATCCACTCGTATAGCGTGAAATCAATGAATTGAGGTATATGGAAGAGTATCGGGGCTAGTGAATGTGTTCCTAAGTCGGAAAATAAATTACATTTTATACTACATAAAAATATATATCACAATAAAAACATTGGTAAATAGTAATGTTTTTTTTTCAAATACGATGAATAACAAAAAAGTTACAAAGGTTTAAAGTTGCATTACGGAATGAGAAAAATCCTTGCTCCTCCTCGACAAGCAATATACGCCATCATTTCTCATTATGAAGAAGGTTGTAAAAGGACGTAATAATAATTTACCAAAAATATTTACACGGCACTGAATTCAAGTGCGATGACATCATATAAGCCGGCAATAATTGAAATCGCTAAAAATCTTCGTCATATTTTGAGATAGGTATATTTAAAAAAATTATGTTTATCCTAAATTTTGATTTATTTTCAAAAAAATATAGCACACTCACTGATAACATCTAAAATACGTAAGATTTTTCGTTTATTGCCTATTAGCTAAGGAATCTTGAGAATCTAAAAATATATTATTAATTAATCCCATTTTCATTATGGTCTATTTCAAAAATAAACTTTAGGGTATAATCGGAATAATTATAATTATTATTAACCAGGAAATTAATTTGTTTGATTGCTTTACTTAACTAAAAAAGGAGCTTTACTAAAAAATCTATAATTAAAGTTTAAAAAAAATCTAAGACGACTTATTATCATTAGTATTTTAAAACTAAATTAAACTTTCACAAAAAAAAATACATATCACTTACCTAAGCTGGCCATAAACTCGTCAAAGTTCTCATCTTTGTCAAGGGTGAATTCCGTACCAAAACCTGCCATTGTTAAAACTGAATTTCTTGCTAGTGTCCGACACAGATTGATCAGAAATTTTCAAGCTTTCTATTTATATTGACACCTACAAATCGTCGATGAAGTTGGTTATCTCCAAACATCTTATCTAATACCAATTCGTATTTACACATAAAAATGACTATCACCTATCTTATCAATAAGGTTTCTTCCACATGACTTGATTTAAATTTAATAAGAGTTTAATTAAACCCTTTCTATACTCATTCTTATTACCTAATGTGTACTAAAGTTTTTTTTATAAATGATACTACACTGCTCTTTCTATAAAACTCTTTCACTCATATATAACTATATAAATATATCGATAATGTAGTAGTAATGTAGTAGTGAGTAGGTAGTGTAGTGTATACGAGGTCTTAGCGTATTTAGGTACTTATTTTTTTATATTTATAATACAACTTGTGGACTGAGTGTGGACAAACAATATAGTACGTTAAATATTCATTGTATTAAAGAAATATGTATATCTCATAAAAATATGAAAGTGATTCTTATTATTATTCTTATAGGTAATATTAGGTAATATACGAGTGGCTTTACAAATCAAGATTTTTTCATTTCACCCTTCTCGCTAACACTAAGTACTTGAATAACTTTTTTCGCGTACCTTAATCATTTTTAATGTATTCTAAACTCACAGGTGTCAACTGTAGGGTATTATTAATAAAAACTATTATAACCCAATTTTATTATCCTACCAAGCCTTATCATATGAAAAAATTGTATACTATAGTTGACTTTATTTATATAAACATGATAGATTCTAGGTAAGCTGTAGAGCAGTTTTTTCCCAAATTTTTTTCAGTATTTTTATCCCAAGTACCGTGAGAATTTTTTTTAACGAGATAATATTAATATATTATCTATGACACTACAAAAATTGGAAATTTTTGCCGATGGATGGATTATATTGGTGATTATTAAATTAGTCAAACGAATAGTATGTAAAAAATATAATATGTATATACAAAAAGGAAGGAAGAATACAACGTATATTCTTATTAGTCACTTTGAGAAAGATAATTATTATCGTTGATATATCGCTACTAGGTATATCAAAATTGATAATTTGCGTTTTGCACTTGGAATTAAATCAACGCATTAGTCATCCTTCCATCCAAAAAAATACAATAATTAGTAACGTTGTTTTAATTAGAGATTATTATAGAAAAAATATTAAAGTAATAATTATCGAAAAAGAAAACATTTACCCTTTGGGACTGAAACATATTTTTATACTAGCACTGCCCGCGGCTCCGCCCGCGTTCAGATGACCAAAAACTAAATTCTTAGGTTTTACATATTATTAGTATACTCTTATATTGCAGTTTTTGTATTTTTTCTCAGAAATAGGACATTTTTCCGCGGTAAAAATTATCCTATATGTTGACTCGGATAACCAGCTATGATCATACCAAATTTCATCAAAATCCCTCCAGTGGTTTTTCGGTGATGCGGTAAGAGACAGACAGACAAAAGTTTTTAAAACTATAGATTCAGCCTCTGTATCGATAATAATGTTTATTACAATAAGTTTTTCCAAAAAATATTTAATGTACAGATTCGGCTTACAATTTTATTATATGTACTTATAGATAAACGAATCGATTTTCTCCCAAACGTAGGCGAGGGTTGGTTACGACATACCTAAGTCTTCAATATAAAAATCATACAAACGTACCTATACTTCATTAATTTGAATTTTGTTTTTATCGCTATATTAGTATTACGCATCAAAGAAAACCTATTTAAGAAATTAAATTTTATTGTTATCTCATAGGTACGTATCGTAAATTTATGATAAGATGCGTGTAAAATCTGATATTGGCAAAGTCAAGGAGTGTCAAAAGTAGCACTCGTACTGTATTACTCATAAAAATTTACACACATATATTGACACAGATATATGTAATAAGTATGTACATATATATCACAGGCTCTACTATTTATCTACGTCTGCTCCTAGGACATAAAGAAATGGGTTGAACTTTTAGAACGATTACTGTTGGAAATTTTCCAAGGGTATTAATTATAAACTGTAGAGTCCATAAATTGCCCGAAACAGAGAGATAGAGTAACAGTGCTATGCATACTTATGCTAGATGCATACATCTTAAGACTTAAACATACTTCAACATGATGCATCCAGTAGTTGGCCTTTTAAAGTTCTGTTTTCTTATATATTTTCTTATATGTTCACATACATAGGTTCTCTCAGACATGCAGGTTTTCTCACGATGTTTTCCTTCACCTTTTTTCAATGTCTATGTATTTTTTTTATTACTTGCTTAGTGCAATAAAGAATATTATATTTTATCATATTCATAGATATCCTAGATTATGATTGACCTCATATTCGATTTAACTATTAATATTTCCCATATAATCATTTTTCTTTATCTACCATCGCCGATTAGAGTTCAAATGTATAGTTATGTAAGGTGTAATCTTCAGCATGACTATGTCAGCAATTCTATGGAAAGTCGAATCACAATATCGGATGGTATCGGCTAATCCAGTGACTAAACGAACAGGTGATTCATATTCTATTACACTCTACTCGTAGGTATATATAATAGACGATTTTATTAGCTTCTAGTAACGCGCTCAATATTTAGTAATATAGAAATCTGGGAATATTCTTCTAAAATATTTCCCTAAAGTCATAAATATTGCATTAATATTAAAAAATTACAATAACAAATAAGTACAACGTACTCTACACTAATCTATACTAATATTATAAAGAGGTAAAGTTTGTGAGATTGTGAGTTTGTGACGTTGTAGGGGGTAATCTCTGGATCTACTGGACCGATTTAAATATTTGGTAAGAAGATAGTTTGAGACCCTGGGAAGGACATAGGATACTTTTTATCCCGGAAATCATCCTTTAAGGGGGTGAAAATGGGGATGAAAGTTTGAATGGGGAATCAAGCTAGGGACGAACCCGAGCGAAACGAGGGTGAGTCGCTAGTCATCTATAATTCTATAATAACTGAAACAAGAGTGAGTAAAGACAGTAGATAAGCCGGGAGGTACATAGGTAGGTACATATTTTTTTTTTTAGTTAGATGTTATTCATTAAAATTATATCTAAAAAAACCTAATAAGAGAAACTTGAATCTGAAATATTAAATTTAGTTCAGATCTAAGTTTTCTCTAATTTACTCCGCTGATATGAAATTCGCACTGAACATCTATCCGTTTGTAAATTCAATATCTTTTAAATCGATTTGTTTTAGCAAATCGATGAATCATATTTATCACCGATCATATTTATCACCTGCAGTAACAATAATTAGTAATTAGATAAACATTATATGTAATAACGAAAATCCGATGTAAGATTTTTTTTTTTATTTTGTTTTTTTTTTTGTTTGAAAGGTTAATTAGTCCGGAGTGTTCTTAGCTATGTTTGATAAAAATCGGTATAAAAAGGTCGGGTTTATTTTTTAATTTTTAATTTATCACTTGTATATATCGTATATACATAATATATTATGTGCATGTATGTATGCAGTATTGCCTATTGAAATATGGTCGAGGGTACTGAAATATAAATAATAATATTTAATAAACTAAGAGGATTAATTATACCGTACCTCTAAATCTATGATTAATACGTATTAATTGAAGGACAATGTATGGGGAATATGCAAATTGTGGTATTTTTAAAGATCGAACAATTTGATCGAAAAACAGAGGGTATAACATAGGAAATTTCAGCATATAAGCAAGTTAATACCAATCAAAATCGATTTTCGCGGAGAGCGATTTCGACTTCGACTAGCTGACAAAACACCGTCATAGTTCAGCCATTTCATCCATCACTCTCCAGCCCTCTTAACTCCACACAAAATATCACGCCAATCTGTCACTGTTTCGACAAACAAACACACTTTCACATTTATAATATTAAGTATGGATATGGATTGCGTCGACCACTTAATATCTTTTTTGTTTCTTACTCAGGCATTACTAATTAGAAAATAGTAGTACTTTGATTTAGCCGTAGTTTATTAAGCATGAGGTGAATGGCACTTCATTTTGTTGTCGAAACTGCTAACTGATAAATTCATTTACACTAAATCAATATGTAATAAATAGACAAAGACGACACAGCTCAGTAACTTTTTCTCCTCTGTTTGTCAAACTTCTTGTTTTTCAGTACATAGCTATTGACGAGTATTTAGTGTTATCAATAATCAATAAAAAAATATGGATACGGTAAGTTTTTTATTATATATAGCTATGTAGGTAAAGGCAAGGTTCTTTTGCTCTGTTTGTCAAACGATTATCTTTTTTTTTTGTTTAGCAGCTATGGACGAGCTTGAGTGTTAACAATATAAAGAACGATTGTGGTCGGATTCCTGTCACTGAGCGAATACCAGTTCCTATAACTTATAAGGCACAAATAATAAAAACCAATGCAGGTATAATAAAAATATTTATTTAAATGAATTATATTAAATTACTATTAATTAAGATTAGTTAATATAATTTAGACCACTAATTCATATATTCTAATACATTTTCCATTCCAACCATCCGCAGTTGTTATCTGAAACAATAAAAAATATATTGTATATTCATGTATTTTAAGTTTTTTTTATCTACACGTAGGTAATAATTTCTTAGATTGCCGCGAATATTTGACATTTTAAATGTATATTTACAGCAATTTTATGCACAGTAATATACATAAATATAATATACTAGCATAACCAGCGGCTTCGCTCGCGCTAAAACTACAGAAAAACTAAAAAAGTAGGTTTCACACAATCTTCATCCGCTATTTTACCCCCCTATGGGATGAATTTCGAAAAATGCTAAAACACATATTTATTTAATTGTATTGAAAAGTATTAATACCAAGTCTCACGTAATTCTGATCATAAATATTTTTTGGGTTGTATTATAATTTATAACGCATTTTTCCGTGGGAATGAGATTATCTTCCGCGGTAAAAAGT
This sequence comes from Brenthis ino, assembly GCA_921882275.1. Classification (NCBI taxonomy): domain Eukaryota; kingdom Metazoa; phylum Arthropoda; class Insecta; order Lepidoptera; family Nymphalidae; genus Brenthis; species Brenthis ino. The sequence goes on along the minus strand of OV170221.1, from coordinate 17,992,712 downwards.
AGCCTAGTTCACTCTCCAGCGGCCCAGCCCTCCAAATATCTCCACACAAAAAATCACGTTAATCCGTCACTCCATTTCGACGTGAAAGAAAGACAAACAAACAAACACACTTTCACATTTATAATATTAGAGTATGGATCTATGTAGTACCTAAAAATCCTATGTTTTAAATTTGAAGAATAAAAGTGTACAGTAAGTGTATATCGTAAATCAATGTTCATTGTCAACCGACAATTGTATGTAGATGACCTATCTATGTACTTTATGCAAATGTACACAATTGTAGTAGTATTACGTGTACTTTCTAACTAATAAAGTATTTGCCATTTGTACCTATAAAATATATAACATATTACATATTAAATAAAGATAGATTGTGTTTTTATTATCGAGTACCTTATCAGCAGGTACCTATAAGTACATGGTACCTACTTTATATTTGACCTATGTATGTACAAATAAATTGTACGTGTAATAATTTTTTATAAGCACTCTCAAGATAAGCCCAAGACATGTTATTAGGGTTCCATATTTAAAGGGACCAGCTTTAATACTGAGTAGCATTGCCCGCGGCTCCGCCCGCGTTCAGATGGCCAAATACCAAATTTTTAGGTTTTACATATTAGTATACTCTTACATTTCAGTTTTTGTATTTTTTCTCAGAAATGAGATATTATCACATGGTAAAAATAACCTATATCTTGACCCGGTTTACCAGCTATTACCATACCAAATTTCATCAAAATCCCTCCAGTGGTGTTTGTGTGATGCGGTAACAGACATACAGACAGACAGACAAAAATAGATTCGGCTTCTGTAACGATAATAATGTTTATTTCAATAAGATTTTCCAAAAAATATTTAATGTACTGATTCGGCTTAGTTACAATTTTATTATAAGTATAGATTATACACGCTCTGTCTTCTGTTCGTACGTTTATTTGTCTGCCCTACATTTGAAATGCTATATTTTTTTAAGAATAATCTTAACGTAAATATCGTAATGGTAATTAAATAAAAAATATAAATAGCAAATAATAATATATTTTTCATGTGCCATTTCGTTAGCAAATACTCTTATGTATCGCAAAATTGTATTGTGTGGCAGGACGGAACCCTCGGTGCACGATTTTTTTATCGTTCCCCACTCCCATACTGTTTTTGCCAATGAGGTCACCTTATTTTATCATTTGATTTATAAATCAATAAACAACTATAATTATTAGGTACACTTAGTAATAGCATTATGCACATATATTTTTTCTTTTTACCTTTATTCTACTTAATTTGAAATGTACTTAATCTATAGTATAGATAACATAACATGAAACTATAAAACGATAAACGCTTGTAACAAAAAACACTTTTAAATTATTATTTTTTTTATAAAAAGCAGTCATGAGGACTGCCGGCAGAAGTGATAACTTAAAACTATAAACAAAACAGTTGCTATTTTTGGATATTCAAATTAATTGTTTAATCTTAAATTAAACTTTGTAAATTAAAACTGTTTACATTTATCTGGTTTTGACATCTATCGGCACTCTGACTGTTAGCGTTAACACGTCACGTGACCATGTCGATGATAACTTATCCAAACCTTTTTTTTTTTTTAACGTTAGGAAATGCCTTTACGCATGACGTGTGGGACTCACCGACGTAATACAGCCAGTACTACCCACTAAAACCCAACAAAACCTTCCCCCGTCTTAATGGGGCGTCGCAGGATCGCTTACGCATTCAACTACGACGCCCCGACGGCAGGTCTGCCGAAGCAGACCACCACAACCATGGGGTTGCTCCACAGTCCACTCTGCTATCAGAGAAGTACCAGGAGCAACCCGCATGGTACACCGCCCCCGAAGAGGGCCACCTCCCACCGCCCACCGAAGTGGGCAACCTCCCTGTGCGTTTCTTAGCTTCGCGCCCGGTTGGATTGCCGGACACTACTGAGCCCCCCCACCACGACAAGGTGAACGCACGTTGGGGGGGGGACTTATCCAAACCTGCCTATATACGTTTTCACTTCAAAATATCGCCCTTGGCCTTTTAACTTCATTAAAATTACCTACCTGTTAATATTTTGATGATGAATGTTGCCGCGTCGGGGGACCGCTAACACTTTATCATTTTCAATTTTCTTTTTATTTGTATTCAGCTTTTTATTTTATTTACTTAGCGGTCCCTCGACACGGCGACGAATCATGTGAAGTCATGAAAGTACCTATTAATATAGGTACTTTTAATGAAGTTAAAAGACCAAGAGATAAATTTTATTTTTATTTATTCTACTCAATTTTTTTTTTCATTCTTTTAAATTACTGGCGGACACTAATTCTAATTGTAACTCTCATTGAGACTATTCTTATGAGCAAATTTCTGAGGAATTGAACATCCCGCAGACTGTTTGATGCTACAGAATCAGCTCAAGGTTAGCATGTCTTGGAAATAACACCGAAGTAACATTTGGGAGCATCTATTAATTATGTGAGACAATTTTGGCAATTTTTCGACCAATCCTCCCCCTTTGGTAAGATTTCGTGAGATTTTGCTCGACCCCCTCCCCCTTCCCTAATCTCACGTGAGATTATTTTAAATGCGTATTTGCAATGTAATTGAGTTAATATGTGCTTCGATTACATTGGATTTATTTAAAAAAAGAACAATTTTCTTATATACTTTTTATTGAAGACTAGTTAAACTAGTATTTAAGATTTTTAATAGAATCACAACGAGAAAATCAAACAATAAATAGTACTTAAATAGGAACTATTAAAATTCGTAAAAGAATATTATACATATATTTATTGAATGTTAAGAATTATTTGTTCATCTGTGCATATAATAAAATTGTAACTAAGCCGAATCTGTACATTAAATATTTTTTGGAAAATCTAATTGAAATAGACATTATTATCGATACACAGGCCGAATCTATAGTTTTTAGATTTTTTGTCTGTCTGTCTGTCTATCTGTCTGTTACCGCATCACAGAAAAACCACTCGAGGGATTTTGATGAAATTTGGTATGGTGATAGCTGGTTATCCGGGTCAACATATAGGATACTTTTTACCGCGGGAAAATATCTTATTTCTGAGAAAAAATACAAAAACTGCTATGTAAGAGTTTACTAATACATGTAGAACCTAAGTATTTAGTTTTTGGTCATCTGAACGCGGCCGGAGCCGCGGGCAATGCTAGTAAATAATAAACGCGTCAGTATTAAATTTAAATTTATTTTATTATTACTTACCACAGTAAGGGAAGTATCAGTAAATTCTCTTATGTGCGTTGATTTCCTACCATTGTCTTCTATTTGTGTTTGTATGAGACTGTTGCCTTCAATAGTCATAACTGATTTTACCTGAAATACAAAAACATATTTTGTTTTAATTTTCTCGTTTTGTTTTGTGTTAAAAGTAATAACAATTGTAATATTTAATTAAGAAGTTACTATAATCACAGATCACATAATACATACTATTATTATTATTATTAATGTTGGGTGTGGTGCCGAGGTCGGCCCTAGCTACGTCGACCAGTTTTGGTCCATTGTATCTCCCTTTATACTGAGTTCAAAGTTCTCCGCTTAGTCCTGTTGACTCCAGGAACTTCCAGATTTTCTGAGCGGGGAGCATCTGTATCTCTTCCGGTTGCATAATATGCTGCCCTAGATAGATACTTCTGCGGTGCATGAGTGGACCGCACGAGCAGAGGATATGCATAGCAGTTTCCTCTGTCTCATGGCATAGTCTGCACATTGCGGTCTGACTGAGGTAAGTATTCTGGTTACTGCACTGGTTTTATACTTGTTGAGTTGAAGCAACTCTTTTGTAAACTTTTTGCGATATCCCTTAATTAGCGCTTTAGAGTGTATTTGTCCAGAAGTGGATTGCCACTCTTGAAGTGCTTGGCGATTGCAGTGAATTTTGAGAATTGAATAGGCATGTTGTTTTGCAATGCCACAGAATGGTTCTGGCCACAAACTGGGGTTTCAGCGCCCCTTCTTGCCAATGCATCAGCCTTTTCATTCCCATCTATGCCTGAGTGACCCGGGACCCATCTGAGGGTAACTCTGTTGGATGTGCCCAGGACATTCAGATTATCCATACAGTCTTTGACCAACTTAGAGTTGGTCTCAAGAGAATCTATAGCCAGAAGTGCTGCTTGGCTATCTGAGTTGATGTAGATATTTTGGTTTCTAAGCTTCCTCTCCAGGATGACTTCAGCACATTTGTTGATGGCGAAGACCTCGGCTTGGAAGATGGTGGCCTCCTTGCCCAGATTGACACTCATGTCAAATCTAGGCTTAAGGCCATAAATGCCGCACCCTACATCAGATCCTTTCTTGGATCCATCCGTAAACCAAACATGACTGCCCTTTTTGTGAGACTCTTGGTTTTTTAGCCACATGTCCCGGTTGGGAAGATCTATTTGGTACTGTTTTGCGAAGTTAAACTCTGTACTCATGCCATCGACTGGCATTTTCAGAGTTTTGTGTTCGAATGTCAACTCCTTGAGTTTGTTCATATATTGCGATTGCAACTTTACATTCGATTGTGTACAGAGCCTGTAGAGGCAAGATTTAGCTTCTTTTTGCACGTGGAGATATAGCGGAGCTATGTCCAACAATGCATTTAGAGCGTCGCCTGGTGCCGAGTGGAAGGCTCCCGTGATGATTAGACATGCCATCCGTTGTATGCTGTCTAGTTTACTCATAGTTGTCTTTTGTTTGGTTTTGTTACACCATACGACTGAGGCGTATGTTATGATCGGCCTTACCACGGCGGTGTACATCCAGAGAGCCATTTTGGGCTTGAGGCCCCACTTGGCTCCAGCCATTCGACAACATATCCAGAGGGCCATTTTGGCTTTTTGTATAATGTTGTTGAGGTGAGAGTTCCAGGTCAACTTTTGATCAATAGTGACTCCAAGGTACTTTACCTCATTTGATAGGTTAAGGGTTTTGTATACATACTATATCTATACATGTAATAAAATTCTAACTGAGCCGAATCTGTATATGACATATTTTTGGAAAATCTTATTTGAAATAGACATTATTATCGATACAGAGGCCGAATCTATAGTTTTTAGAATGTAAGTCTGTTTGTCTGTCTGTTACCGCATCACGGGAAAACCACTGGAGCGATTTTGATGAAATTTGGTATGATGATACCTGGTTATCCGGACCAACATATACGATACTTTTTATTGCGGGAAAATATCTCATTACTGAGAAATCTATACGAACCCGAGCGGAGCGAGGGTGAGTCGGTAGTCTATATATATAAAACAAAGTCGGGTTTGTTACAACACTTATAACTCAAGAACTGCTGGCCCAATTTTTCATGGTTTTTGATTTCTTTGGATTGTTCGTATGGCTAGTACCTACTACTTTCTATGTGAAAATAAATGAAACAGAATAAATATCAAACCAATCTTTCTCTTTGTTATGATAAACCTCAAACTAATCATAATGGAATTTATATTTTAACGTAACTGTAGAGTTGAGAACTGTGTAAAAGAGCTATACGTGCCCTAATTCTGCTTGGGCACAGGAGTGTGATTCTTCCCATTTTCAGACTTGTACTAAGAAATTCTTGTCATAAGCCTACCTATCTTTTACCTAGCCTTCTTTTTATCCTTGGCGCGATCTAGGGCTTGAATTCAGGACCACTGGATCTGTAACCTTACATAGAAGCCACTAAACCAGACCAGACGAAGCACTCAGTATCGTGCATTAAGGTAAGGCTCCATGAAATAAAAAAGGACATGCTGATCACTATAATAACGTGGTGATAAAATATCAATCTTAAGGCAGAGTAGGTATATTAATAGGCACTTACAATTAGTATGTATCTCAACAATACTTACTTTTACACCGTCAGCTCTTTCTTCAATAAATTCTTCACCTAGTTTAAAAGTTACAGACACTTTTCGTATAGGAGTGACTAGAGTCAAAGAGTAAGATCCATCTTCGTTTTTCGTCAATATACTAGTTGGGGATAGAGATGTAGCTAGCTTTCTAGATAGCATGCCCACTTCTGTAAAACAATATTATAAAATTCAATTAGTAAATTAAAGTTGTGAAAACCTATCTTCATGATCCTGCAGATGGATGTGAGTTTGTGACGTTGTAGGGGGTAATCTCTAGATCTACAGAACCGATTTAGATGATATTTGGTAAGAAGATAGTTTGAGACCTTGGGAAGGATATAGGATACTTTTTATCTCGAAAACCATCCCTTAAGAGAGTGAAAATGGGGATGAAAGTTTGTATTGAGAGGAACCCGAGCGAAGCGAGGGAGAGTCGCTAATATATTATAATATGTAAGTAAATATTCAATGAACCATAGATTTTCGTCTTTAATTAATCGATGAATAATAATCGAGGAAGAATTGCATAATGTAGCTAATACTCTCACGTGTTCCTTTGTTTATATTGAGGCCAAGCCTGTGTATGACATACAGTTAACTTATCTTGTCAACTTTATGCCGTAATCATACCATACATTATACATGAATTTGTTAATAATAATAAGTACCTATTATAATATGACGTACAAAGACAATGGTATTAAATACCAAATTGAAGTTTTTTTTTTGTTTTTAAGGAAATAACCTTTTAAAAATTAAAAGTTATTACCTATTATATTTTTGAATTGTAGTAGAGGTGAATCTAAATAACCAATTAATTTATAAAGTCATGACGTAAACTTGAAGAATATTCCTCTTAGAAGTTTTAGTTTGCCATTAGAATTCTAAGTTTTATTTCAGCTCTTTCTTTTTATATTTTTTTTTATTTTAGGATTTGTAGATACAAAGTTGTGTGTAAAGCATTGGCATGTTTTTCAAAGCGACAGAGGTAGTTTATGGCCCATTTCAGTAGTCCCTTGTGATAAATGAAACAAAATTTATCATCTTCTTTTATTAAATATCTTCTGAATCAAGCAATTAGTAACGAAGTAACCTGCCGAAAACTAGAAAACGAATCTTAGATGTTCATAAGATATTATTGTTACGGTATTTATCATTTTCGGGGGTATAGGTACCTATATCTTCTAATAGTTATTATGGATGGTAGTAAAACTACAGACAGTAATATTACAGTGTAAAAAATAATAATTTATAGACTGTGGTAATATGGAATAATTGTATATACAATTTTACACTTCTAATGAAACGTAGCAAAACTGGTTTATAAAAATCTAATCATGTCACGACTACGATTGTGGTAATATATATAATATAAGCATTATTCCATTGCATTTTTTACTAACTAATACTTACTAGACGGAAAATAAATACTTGAGAAATGAGCAATTTTAAAATCAACATTATATTATTTTTATAATATATTTATTTATTTACAACTTTTTAAGTACTTTTAAGTAGGAAAATTAGCGAGAATAGTTGTTAACCAACTTTAAATCATTATATATCCTAAAATGTGTATTTAAAATGAAAAATGATGAAAGAAACCTAAAAATTATTTTTAAATACGTATTCAACGATACCCCGCTTAACATAAGTTCGTCGATTTTCATTTTTTTTCTTTTTCACATTATGGAATCTAGCAGCCCCCATTTTTTTTGTCACCTATCTAAGAACACTTGGACTAATGAGACGAATCTAAAGATACCTTAATTAAAGAAATCCATCGAGTGATTTGGAAGATATGAGAGAATAAAGAATCCCAAAACAAACAAACATACAAAGATAGACGCGAAAAACATAGCCCTTTCCTTGCAATCAGGTAAAAATATAGGTTTCAGACAAACTTTCATCCCCTGTTTTACCCCCTTATGGGATGAATTTCGAAAAATGCTAAAACACGTATTTATTTAATTGTGTTGAAGAGCATTAATACCAAGTTTCAAGTAATTCTGATCATAAATAATTTATTGGGTTGTATTATAAAGTGCTTTCCCGTGTGAATGAGATAATCTACCGCGATTAAAAGTAGGTAGCCTATGTTACTTTTCAGCCCTCCAACTATCTCGACACATAAAATCACCCCAATTCATCGCTCCATTTCGACGTGAAAGAAGGACAAACAAACAAACACACTTTCTTCACATTTATAATATTAAGTATGGATTACCTTATATTAGAAATGTTGTTCGGAAATAGGAAAACAGCGTATTTTAATAAGTCCTTTTGTGCAAATCCTGGCCATCGAACCCTACATCACTATTGTGATGTGCTGACGCCCTTACACACAAGTAGTATTTTTGCACAGTACTTAGCATTTCACAGCCATCTTTCATTGCACTTTACGCGTAAAAATTCATCTTAGTCTAGTGTATGTGCCTGCACTTGATACTTAAGCCATGATCACTATTTCGACCCCTGCACGGGGCAAATAATAGGATCAGTCTGTCCGCTACTTCACCTATCCTATCCTTCACTTTTTATAGGAACAGGAAGGTTAAGATGGCTCTTGTATTTATTTTGAAGGATAAAAATAATGTTGCGTAATAAAAATAATTTCATCGAATAACGAATTACATCAACTTGTTCGTTAGCGTAATTAGTTATGGCATTAACAGATAGAGGCAGGTAAAAATTAAGAGTAATTAAAACAGATAAATCTGTCGATTTGATATCTACCCTATATGTACCAACTTCTGTATCCAAAAGCCGCGTAATCTATTCAGATAAATAAAATTGAAGTGTCTGTTTGTAATTTCAAAATAACGGCTCTTTATTAAATGCGTATGAAGGTATGTATATACGGTACTTATAAGAAATTGCCAATTCTTTTTTTTTGTCTATCTGTTTGTTAAAGCTAATCTCCGAAACAGCTGAACTGATTTTGATTGGACTTTCACTGGCAGATAGCTGATATGTTATAAAGAGTAACTTAGGTTACTTTTATTATTTTATTAGATAATGCGAGGGTAAATCGCTAGTAACTAAAAACAATGTAATGAAACACCTGAAAATGCTTATTAAACTACATTTAATGCACTACTTTTCGTATATTTCGTATATTATAAGAAATTTATTCTATTGTATAATGTACCTACTAGCTAAATTAAAATTCATGTTTGTAAAAGTTCAATACAGGTCAAATAATTTATAAACCTAATATAAAAATAACAAATTTCTTGACTTTGTGTGAACTGTGAAGTTGAAAATTCTACCTCTGTGGACGGAAAATTTTCTTGAAAATTATATAAGACTACCTTAGAGATAAGGCATAAAAATCATTATAAATCATTATATGTGTATTCATAAAAAGAAGAATCATTCAAATCTGCTCATAGAAGATATCGGGTAACATAAACAAAAAAATAAACACCGAATTCAATATCTACGTCGCAATATTCTTATCTAAATAACTTCAAAAACGCCGAATTAAGGAATAAATCTGGAATTGTAGATGTTACTTGTACATATATGTGGCAAAATTAATTCTTAAATTCGTTTATCCTGTGTTTTATGATTTATCCTAGACTTATATTTATGTTTCTAGGGATAAAAAATTGCCAGAAAATCTCTCCTCCAGTCTAATCATCTCCAAAATACAGATTAAATTTTGATAAGAAACGTGTTTTTTCATTTTAGTTAGACTTTTTTACAAACAAACAAAAAATATAGTCTCCATATTGACGTTGTTTGTACATAGAACAAAATGCTAAAAACCGAATCAGGGGAATGTACGAGTAAGAAGAGAAATAAAACCAATCCAGATTTTTTTCAAATTTTTTGTTTGTCTGTTTGTACGGGCTCATCTCCAAAACTGTTAGATTGATTTAAATTAAATTTTGCATGATGGTACCTTATATCCCCGATCAACATTTTAGATACTTTTCATTCCAGAGAATTAAAGAGTTCCCGTGAGATAGTTAAGAAACTATAGTAACTTATACAGCTTAATATTTATTATTTTGTAATGTACGTAAAATATATATATATATATATATATATATATATATATATATATATATATATATATATATATATATATAGTAAAAAAAAATAAAGTACTTACCAATAAACTTAAGGTACTCGTCGAAATTCTCCGACGATTTTAATTTATATTTTTTGCCGAGATATGTGTCCATTTTCAACTTCACTAGCAATTCACGTCAGTTATTCAAGGCGAGCCAGCACAGTATAAACAGTATTTTCTGAGATACACGTTTAGTACATTGACCAATATACGGGCTTTGCTTATTTTTTTAAAACCAATTTATTTAATCTTCAGTGAAGTTTTTAAAATCTCTCGATCAACGAAAGCTAGAAAATTCATTCTTTTTAATTTATTGACATATACATGTAAGTATTTACTCAGTAGTATCTGCCAGTGTGTGTATATTTTATTTAAAAAAAAATAAACCTATCCTGTGGAGACTTTTGGTACGAATGAAAAAGTCTCCGGCATAATAACCTAATAAAAACAAAAAAAAAACAAATTTCATTAATTATTCATCAATATCATAAAAACGCTACAGACACACATACACATTTCCTCAATTATTATATAGGTACGATTTATATTGAAGCTGGACTGATCTATACAATTAGTATTAAGATGATAATAGATTATTTCCACACGCTATAAAACGTGCTTATATGAAAATTCTTTCATTTTAACACGCTTAAACCTTGCACTATATAATATATATGAAATTAAACACTACTAAATGTAGTAGAGTGTCTTGAGTTTATATTTTGGTTTGATTTTACTAGTTTTTGCGACTTGCCCGCTCCCTGTTTCTGACGTCATCCTCGTTTGATTATTTGAATCATAGAACATATTTCAATTTCTCAGATCGTTTTACACATTTTCGATAAATTAATGATGTATTTATTTCGTAAAACTTTGGGTAAGGGAAGAAGCTTGTTATGGAAAAAACTGGAATGGTAATAGCAGCTATTAGGTATCCTCAGCTTATAATCTACATATATCTATATTCTATATAATAAAATTCTGAGTCGATTGTGTACATTAAATATTTTTTGGAAAATCTTATTGAAATAGTCATTGTTATTTTATAATATACAGAGGCCGAATCTATAGTTTTTAGAATTTTTGTTTGTCTGTCTGTCTGTATGTCTGTGACAGCAACACGGAAAAACCACAGGAGTGTTTTTGATGTGGTATAATTACTTTTTACTGCAGGAAAATATTTATACTTACTAAACATTAAAACGTAAGTAGGGACGAAACCGAGCGGAGCGAGAGTTTATAAATAAAATGCGACTCCTAATACGTAAAACGCAAATAAAAAAATTTAAGAACACACTATCGAAATTATAAAGATAGCCAGTGTTTTTGTAAAACTGCATTTTATTTTTCGTTAACTTACTATTAGCCGTTAGGTATAACAATTTAAAAATTAGTGTTACAAAAAAAAAACATCAGCTCTTTACTAAATTCCAATATACATAAAAAGGCGAATAAAAGCGATTCGGATAGCAAGGATTCAGAAGATTAAAACAACTTTCGTTCGAGCTTTCCGTGCCTGGGTTTTAACATTATTTTTTTATTCAATCAATATTTATTCAATCTTCTCCGGGTAAAAAGGCTGTGACAGATATAAAAATAACTTTTGTCTACGGATCCCTAAAATATGTTAATAGACTGTAATTTTCTGATAAATGAATTAATTATATATCTATATGGTAAAAAAGCACGATTATTTTATATTACATAATATGATGCTCTTGCGCAAATGAACAGAAAAAACTAACTAGTTTTAGGTTAGTATGTTAGTAAGGATTATTAAGAAATTAAGAACACTTAGGCGAAACTCGTGGTCACGCCACTGTTTATATAATAGTTTTAAGTAATTTAAACTGAGTTTGAATAAATTTCTGATTTGTTCACATTTGTTCACATTTTTTATTGATAATAATGGGTGATGGCAGTCAAATGCTTGCCTTTCGGTTTTCCCTATAAAGGAGTACATGAAACACGTTAATAAGGTAGTACATAAATATAACATATTTTACTGACTTGTCTGTATTAGATAATGAGTGGTTTTTAAACACTCAATGTTTTTTTCTCTTTATTGTAAATGTTAACAGTTAGACTCTTGCATCTTGTTTATAATTTTGAAGGACTACAGTTCCAAGTTCATTTTAATATCACAAATGACTTTTTTCATTTAAGTGGAAAATATTCACCTATTGGCGACTAAAGGAGTCCTCTTGCAACAGTCTTGTACATGAATAATGAATATTCGAATAAAACATGATAAATAAATGAATATAATAAATAATTCTTAATCAAAGTATAAAACATTTTATAAAATATAAATTTTATAAGTCATTATAAATTATACATATTCATAAAACTACATTCACGTAACTGTGCCCCTGAACAAATGGCTCAATCTTTAAATGGCAATAACGCATAAACGTGAATATCGCATTTTAAATGACGGTAAAAAAGAACGGCAAGGATATGTATATGACCTTTGGCTGTGATTTGATTATGAGATTTAAAAAAAATCTATACTAATATTATAAAAAGGAAAAGTTTGCGAGTTTGTGGCGTTGTAGGGGGTAATCTCTGGATCCACTGAACCGATTTAGATGAAATTTAGTAAGAAGATAGCTTGAGACCCTGTGAAAGACATGGACTTTTTATCCCGGAAATCATCCCTTAAGAGGTGAAAATGGGGATGAAAGTTTGTATGGGTAACCAAGCTAGGGACGAACTCGAGCGAAGCGAGGGTGAGTCGCTAAAAGTAAATATAGTTTGAATTGATTTTTTTAAGTCAATGGCATCTTCAAAATGATTAAATAAAAAAAAATTATATGATATACAATCAGGTTTTTACTGATTACCATATTTAGTAGCGTATACATTTTTTTCCTACTATAAAAACGTGGCTTAAGAATTTGTATGTCGTGTTTCCGTATTATCAACATTAATGCTGTTAACCTTTAACCTGCACTTAGTTTTTTATTACCGTAGTAGTATAAATTACATATACTTACTTATAAAAATAAAAAGCCAAGATATTCAATTTGGTGTACAGAACAAGGCAACCAATCAATAAAGTAAAACAAATCTTGATTATAAACTTATCTTCTTGGGCTTGGGAAGCAAAAAAGAAGTAAAAAAGCTTTACGTTCTCGACCCAGATTCGAAATATTTTTATAGCATAAAAGTGGAATAATTTAATGATGAATTAAACATTTTGATTTTGATATAACTAGTTTGAAAAGAATTCTTCTTAGAATGTTCGCCATTCTCGAAGGAATGAGTTTTAGGGCACTCAACTTTTTATCTATATAATTTAGTCTAATAAGTTATATAATGTCTTGTTGTGATATTTATTTGAGCATTCATATTTTTAACTGACTTCCAAAAAGGAGGAGGTTCTCAATTCGTCGGAATCTTTTATTTTATGTAAGTTCACCGATTACTCGAAGACGCTTGAACCGATTTTGAAATATATTTTTTTTGTTTCAAAGGGTATATTTCCCAGGTGGTACCATATATTAAATTTTATCGAAATCGGTCGAGCAATTTCTTAAAAAATCAACATAAAATTACTTTTTTAAATAAATTGTTTAATCGAATATGTTATTAAAAAACTTTCTTCTTACAAATTACCTGCTTATTACGGCTACATTAAAAATAGAAAAATAAAAACTTAAAAAATCCGACTGCCAGGCACTAAAATGTAAAAAAACTAAACGGGGGTTTTCATTTAGAATTTCATTTAGAATCTAATCAGATATTTTCTAAGTTGTTTTTTTTAAGTTATTTTTTTTATGATGATATTCTATTACTATAGTGTTATCTGCATAATGGTAAGTGGTGCGTGACACGTAATTAATTTTCATCACACTGCGTGATACACGACAATCTTGTGACATTTTCCATAGAGTTTAAACAAATAATAATACCATTATAAAGATAACTTTGTTAAAAGAAAGAAAGTAAACATCACAACGGTAAATTTCGACTTTAAGGAAAAGTCATAGAACTTATAATAATGGCTCCACACATTACCAAAATTATTCATCCAAATAAAGATGAAGTAACACTTGTATGTATATGTCCTAGGAGAGTGAGGATTCGCTCTACGTAAGCTGGTTGAGTAGATTATAGTTGTATTTATTTAAAAATAACGCCTGACAAAAAGACATAGCAATCACTATATCTCTGGTTTGTTACAGCTTTGCGTGTTGGTTTCTTCTTCAATCAAAGGAGAAAGAGAAAAAAGCAATCATGAGGACTGCCGACAGAAATCAAGACTTAAAACTATAAACAAACAGTTGCTATTTTTGGATATTCAAATTAATTGTTTGACCTTAAATTAAAATTTGTAAATTAAAACTTTTTAAATTTATCTGCTTTTGACATCTATCGGCATTCTGAGTGTTAGCGTTAACACGTCACGTGACCATGTCGATCATTCGATGACGACTTACATGAATTTACTCCACATCCAAACCTGCCTAAAGAAGTTTTCACTTTAAAATGGTGCTAGCGATAGTTACGTTATCGGGATGGTGGGTTGTAAATTGTAATGAAACAAAGTTCCTCGTCGAAAGGGTAATTACAACTAACTTTATTTCTTACTGTTTACGTTTATATAGATTACATTAGTGCAGGAGTGTGTCGGTTCTCAACAAAAAACAGCCCTCAAATTATTTATCCTTTGACAATATATTAATAGTTTTGCATTTGCATTTTTACATTTCGCAATAACCAGATCCTTCCGAGAAGGATATCTAAATAGCTGGGTTATATAACTCCTCCGCCCATAAGAGAAAGGCGTGCTGAAGACGAAGGCTGATACAAGTACTGTAGTTGCTGCAAGATATGTTTCAAAATTCCAACGGCTGATTTGCTCTTCTTCTCCTCTAGAGTCATCAGACTAACCACCAATATCAACTTGACCTGGTTACAAGAATTGGAATTTTTCTTATCAGATTTGATTTGCTTTTTATTTTATAATAGTTTTTTTACCGAGTTCAAAAATATCTGATTAGGTATCTATTCTAAATGAAAACCTCCGTTTAGTTATTTTTTGCATTTTAGTGCCTGGAAGTCGGTTTTTTTTTAAGTTTTTATATCATAATTAATTCTTTAACTAAATGATGCGGATCTACAATACTAGGATGCAATATGCCTATATGTTCAAACGCATGAACGAAGTGGCTAATTCGTTCATGTTCAAACATTATTGCGTTTTCTAAAGTACTTATTTTACTATTTTATTGTAAACATATTTCTAATTGCATAGAGGAGTTAATAATATTTACAAGTTTATTCAAAGTATTACCTACTATTATAATTTAGTTGTTTCATTTAAACTATTAAATTGTAGTTTTATGTTTGTATATTACTTGTGTGATTTCATGTTTGTTTCATAACAGTTTGCATTATACCTAAAGTATCACCTTACATTTGTTATGTATTTATTTATATGTAATTGTTGTAATTGATCAATTTCATTTTCAATGTATTTCATTGTCAATATGGTGAGCGTCTTCTTGATCCAGATTGCCAGTTTTAGCCTTAACTATGGATCCTAATCCATTGATTAGGTCTTTTTTTATTCTAGGGGAAAAATGTACGCTTAACTAATACTTTTATATCCTAAATATACTAACTTACTCTCTATAGTGTCAAATGTTAATCATGTGTTCTATTCGTTGTTTATAGTTCTTTAATTTATATGACGACGCGTGTGGCTCATTTTGTAGTGACCCTACTTGCTGTGCCAACGTTCGCGGGTTCGAGTCCGATAGGGGCATTCATTTATGTGATGAGCACGAATATTTGTACTCCAGTCATGGGTGTTTATATTTATAATATGCATGTATTTAAAGTTATATATTATGTGTAGTGTATCAACTATCTGGTATCCATAACACAGGCCTCGACCCTCGTAGCTTACCATGGAACTAGATGGTGCTGTGTGTTAATGCCCCAATATACTTATTTATTTATATACACTAAATAATATTAGAGCTAATATATCCTATTAATGATTATCTTATGATAAAGCAAAACAAGAAAGTATATAATAATAAGTATAAGAATATTTCGGTATGGTAAAAAAAATCTTTAAATCCATACTAATATTATAAATGTGAAAGTGAGTTTGTTTGTTTGTCCTTCTTTCACGTCGAAACGGATTGACGTGAGCGTGATTTTATCTGCGGAGATAGTTGAAGGGCTGGAGAGTGACATCTAAGGCTAATTTTTATCGTGGGAGATTATCTCATTCTCACGGGAAAACACATTTTAATACAGCCCAAAAAATATGTACGATCAAAATTACTTAAAATTTAGTATTAATGCTGTTCAATTCAATTTTATAAATATGTGCATGTTTTGAAATTCATCCCACTACAACGTTAAATAGGGAATGAAACTTTGTATGAAGCCTACACCTGTTTAGAGATTTTTTGTAGTTTTAGCGCGAGCGAAGCCGCGTGTTCTGCTAGTAATATAGTAATATGTACCTATTGACTTATTATTTTCTTATCTTATTACAACCAATCGTATTATTTCCCTTATAAAGTCACACACTGACTAACTAAAAATAGGGACTAATTAATTTAATACGTGTTCCGTTTTAGATAATGATGGTAATTGTTTGCTAGCCTTTTATTATACCTACGTAGTCTTTAGTTATATTTATTGTTTACTATATATGTAATAGGGAACATAAATAGTAACACACACAATGACAGTTTATCGCCTTTTATATTTAGTACCTGTCTATTCAAATCCATTTGATAAAATTTAGGGATCCGTAATACTAGCGTAGCGTCAAGTGTGCTGTATCAAAATTGTTAAAAATTTATAATTTTTAAATGCAGGTGGACAGCAGAAAAGTTTTTGTATGTGTGCGCTTCACTACTTATTAACGTGAGATCGGAATAAAATTTAAAATTAGGCGCGATTAAACGCATTTCCAAACAAATATGGAACAACTATCCAGAAGGAAACCATTATGACTAGAAATTCGAATTTTCTATGACGAGACTGCCAGGTTATTGTATTTTTTTTTAATAAAAGAGCGGCAATTTTGTGGAGTTTTGATGGAGAAGGAACTGATTTAAACATAAAGTGATAGTGATAGTGGATATAGTGGAGAATTACAAATAGTGAAGTACACAAAACTAAGGAAACATTTTCATAATACATATATTGCAGTAGCCATTATTTACTTATTAAAGAACTCAAGCTCGTTACAGCATATTATTTTATCTACTAGCGACTCACCCTTGCTTCGCTTGGGTTCGTCCCTAGGTGCGTTTTAATTTTTTTGAGCGGAGACCTAACTCTTTTTCTAAAATAAAAGTAGCCTATGTTACTCCCTATAACATCAGCTATCCAGTAGATATCCAATGAAAGTCCCGCATAAGCAGTCCAGCTATTTCAGAGATTATACAGAACAAACAGACAGACAGACCAAAATTTAAAAAAATGTGTTTTTCTTATAAGTACCGTATATGAATTCATATTATGCATTTAGTAAAACGCTATTATTTTGACATTGCAAACAGACATTTTAACTTTATTTATCTGTTTATATTACTTTTTCATACTTGTAAACTTTTCAATTAAGTAGAGAGGTACTATACATATATCAACGTGATTAAGAGAGAGATAAGATAATATTGTCATTGTTGTTTTAGGAAATAATATAAGAAAATTTCTTCAACACTTTTATCGCAGTCAGACAGGCACCCTTTTTATGACTTTTATACACATCTACAGACTAAATAGTGACTAACGGTCGTAAGTTAATTCTGCGACTTGCCAATACGGATTCTTTCCACCACAGTCGCCGCAATAAAGTATATACGGTAAGGCAAATTTGAAATTATATAAATAATTAATTTATCTATATATAAATAGGCAGAGACAAAACAATTCAGTACCTTTTACACCTCTGTTTATCAAACGATTTTGTATTCTTTTTAGTTAAATAAATATATTAAAAATTCATCAAATGTAAAACAGCGTAATTTATTAATAATCAAACTCATTAATTAATTAAGACGGGGGAGGTACCGTTGGGTTTTAATGGGTAGTACTGGCTTTGTCAGTGAGTCCTACACGTCATGCTTAATTAAATACATTTCCCAACGTTAAGAAAAGGCAACCAACTATCATCATACCAAATTTCATCAAAATCTGTCTAGTGGTTTTCTCGTGATGCGGTTACAGACAGTCAGACAGATAGACAAAAATTCTAAAAACTATAGATTCGGCCTGTGTATAGATAATATTGACTATTTCAATAAGATTTTCCAAAAAATATTTAATGTACAGAATTTTATTCACACATTAATCGAAAACAACTACTTTTTTAATTATAAAAATCAATTGTAATACCTATACAGTTATCACAATACTGACCTCTGTATTGAAAAATCTTTCAACCATTTTATTATTACATTCGAGCGTTAAAACGATTATTGTTATAAAGTTATTTACCTATCGCAAGAAATTTCTTTATTTATTTTAGTAAGATCTACATACAGTTCATATACTTTCATCAGTCCGCTTTGTCTCTCAATAAAGTAAATAAGCTTATTGATGTACTCGTATATTTTTTTACAGAAATGAGTAAGATCATATCAAATGCCGTCTTCTGGTACTTTAACGAGGTGACATCGCGAGTGGTGGCTGAATCGGGTATAGCAAGTGACAGGCATCATTTGGGCAAAATATTATTTCAAAGCTTCAAGGATGCTCCAGATATGATAATGCAGGTATATTTATCCCTTTAGTCTCTACTAAGCACTAGAGATTTGCACTCGCTTCATTCGGGTGCACCCCTAGCCCCTAGGTGTCTTTTGGCACTGCACGTTGATAAAGCAAATTAACGGCCAGTTTCCTTTCGTCTTCATTTAAAGTTATTATGAATCTGACAGTAAATACATTTTTTCGAACATAGACATTTCGGTGGTAATTTAACCTCCTTTTATTTAAAGTGGTTACGTCATCATAATATCATCATTATTATGATTTATTATATAATAAATCATAATAGTCATAATAATTTTTTGTTATTATTTTTTTGTTATTTCCTTATTAGCTTTTATTTTCTCTCTTCAGAACTGCTAAGATTGAAATAATCCATTATTTATATAGGGCAGGCTTAGGAGTAAATTCAGAACATGTGGTACGACGGTAATCGGCATTGAGGCGTAATTTTCCAAATTTAAATTCCAAAATTTTTCTCTTGCATTCCATGTAAATAATCATTTTGCGTACTGTTTAATCATACACTGCAATATCTATAGACAATCAAATGTATCTATAATTCGAAATTGATACAAAATAAACTGAAAAGGAAAAAAAGCTCTACATAAAATTCTTAATGTGTTTTTTTTTGTAATTTTATGTGCTTATTAAATTTAATGTTTTTATATATATATATATATATATATATATATATATATATAGTCTGTATGTTGTATTAAAAAATAAAATCTTATAAAAAATTAAAGCATAAGCGCTAACGCGTTTTAGTATTTCATAAACTAAACACGCATTGTCTTCTGTAAGGAACGACGAAATAAAGTAGATACCTACTCAAAGTAAACCGAAATAGACTCGAAAGCACAATAAAACTTTTCAAAATAATACGTATAAATATTTTATCTTTCTCTTATTTTTTACAGATAGATGGATCCACCGGCAAAAAAGAAACTTCAAAGTCTGCACTGGAGCGTACAGTGCGGTGTGCCACAAGCTTTAGGAACATAGGCCTGGAGTACCAAGATGTTATTCTCGTTATGGCCCCCAATCACCTTGATGTGACAATACCAATATATGCCAGTTTCTATTTAGGTTTAAATGTAGCTACTATCGACATGAACTATGGAGTATGTGAGTATCACCTATCTATCTATTATTTACATGTCAAAAAGCCAGTAGTAGAAAAATGGTAACGCGCTCACTTCGAAAACCGGAAAGCAAAGCGGATTCAAATCCTGGGTTTCGCACCTCTGATATTTAATCTGTGAATCATTTCCAACATAATTACCACTTGTCTTACGGTGAAAGAAAACATCGTGAGGAAACCTGCATGTCTGCAAGAACATAGCAAGTTTTCGAAAGACATGTGAACTCCGCCAAACCGCACTTGGCCAGCGTGGTGGTAGCCTGATATATATGTGGATGAAGAAGATAGAAGGTTGTTATACTTATAATCCACATAGATATACTGCTAGGCTCGGGCCTCCCTTCAATACGAGGGGGTCAGGCCATAATCCACCACGCTGGCCAAGTGCGGATTGGCGGACTACACATGTCTTTCGAAATCTTTCAGACATGCAGGTTTTCTCACGATGTTTTCCTTCACCGTAAGACAAGTGGTAATCACGTTAGAAATGATTCGCACATGAAAATATCAGAGGTGCGAGACTCGGGATTTGAAGCCGCTTCATTCGAATTCCCAAGCGAGCAATTAAAAAAACTCTGCATTTATATATTGCTTCAATGATTTCTTTAAAAAAATTTTTAAGAAGAAGGTTATGACGCCATCCCTAACAAAATAAAAAGCTATAGGAATCTTCCAGGGTGTAAAATTTTTTTACCACTGGAGTACCACTGCCTTTTATAGTAAAGTTATAGTGAGTGGTGAAAAATAGTGTTCAAAGACTTAATTAAATCGGAACTGTGTATATGTCGCAGGCCAACTGGCTTAGTTTTACATTGTTGTTCTTAGCAGGTGTCGGTATAAGATGTAATCTCTAAAAATTATACGAAAAATAACTACTCATCTGCCAAAAATAAGTTTTTTTTTAATTCGAAACATGACTTTACAGATAAGTTTTATAAGTGGCGCATTCGGTTATGGCGCCTTACTGTGTAATCCCATCTAAATATTATATTATTAAATTATGAATGATAAAAATTGAGAATAGGATATGATTTTCGATTTCAGATGAACTTCAAGAGACACTGAAATGTGTTGTCCCAAAGATAATATTTTGTGAGAACTCTAATGTAAACAATGTTCAAGAAGCCTTGCAACTGTCGAACATGTCGGCACATATTGTAACGTTTGGAGAGAAAAAAGAACACATGTCTTTTTCAGAATTTCTGATCAAATACGACGATAATAACACAACCGTAGAAAATTTCAAGTATGAATCTGAATTTATTCATAATAAATACTAGCGACTCACCATCGCTCGATTCGCTTCGGGTTCGTTCCTAGAGAAAAACAAGTCTAATCGCACATTTTTTCGAGATGATATATAGCCTATCTCAATAAACAGGCTATTTAATGCAAAAATAATTTTTCAAATCGGATTAATAGTTACTGAAACAAACAAACAAAGAAACAAAGAAACAAACAAACGAACAAAAAAACAAACAAACAAACAGCCTCTTTATAATATTAAAGTAGACATATATTTAAAAGTTCTATTATAATTATGTAATAATATTTTTGACACTGCTTTTCACGCGGTAATAATAATGATTATTTAAATTATATTTCGAGAGGATTTCGTAATGGGAAAAATAATTTTGAAATGATTTTGGGAGACGAACTTTGGGATGCAGATTGCAAATAGTCAGTATGCTACTTCTTAATTCTTATTGCTGCGGAATAAGGAGTCAAAGTTTTTATGTTTTTTTTTATTATATATGTAAAAGTTATACATTTTTTCTTACTTCATAAAGGAGGAGGTACTCAAGTCGTTAATAAATAAATATTGACATTTTTAATAGGTAGTGCCTGAAAAGTTAAACCGTATACCTCTTATAAAAAAAAATCCTCTACCTAGAATGATTTTAATTGATTTTGAATTTTCGATGTCGGTATTTAATTTTTTGGAATATGGATAACAATAATTATGAGACGTCTGAATCCTAGGGAATAAAAGGTCTGGACAGGTAGGAAAAGTATATTTGTATAAGAATGTAGAGAAGTAAGTAAAGTATTTAATCATTATTATTTGAATATTGAATTAATTGTTATAATTTACATTTTCAGACCGTCAAATTTCGATCCAAAAGTGACAAATCTAATATTAGCTGCCACTAGTGGGTCTACAGAACTACCGAAAGCCGTTATGATGACTCATGAAAATGTTTCAATTAATTTTCCTCATGCATTGTAATAATATATTTTGCTTTTAAAGTCAATTCTATTTTTTTACTACTAAGATAGAGACCAGGCTTACAGATTTATTTATTAGCTTATTATTCCAGCTGTGGCGTTCATGAGTTCCCGAGCCCCTTCAAAGTTGGTTTGGTTATATCACCCATTCAGTGGGTGTCAGCAATAATTCAGTTCATAATGTCACCTATCTTGAGGTACACGCGAGTACAGACGTCATCTCCAATAAGCCCAGAACACGTTACTTTCCTTATAAATAAATACAAGGTAAGATTTAATTAATATGAGTAATATTTAATAATTAATATAACAATCTAGATCTGTTGCAATGTTGCTCTAGACAATGACCTTTCGCCAAACGCGCCAAAATGGTGGGCGCTTAAAGTATCTGTATGATATTTAAAAAAAAATGTTTTTATACAAAATTTTATTTTTTTGGAGCTAGATATTTTTTTTCTAATTATATAACAATGTGAGCTATTGTTACATAAGCAAAAACAAAACACGCATATTCCCTATTGCTTGATTTATTATGATTATTTTATTGAAGATTATAAATCTATACATATAATAAAATTCCGAGTCGAATCTGAACATTAAATATTATTTGGAAAATCTTATTGAAATACACATTATTATCGAAACAGAGGCCGAATCTATATTTTTTAGAATTTTTGTCTGTCTTTCTGTCTGTCTGTTACCGCATCACGAGAAAACCACTGCACAGATTTTGATGAAATTTGGTATGATGGTAGCTGGTTATCCGGGTCAACGTATAGGATATTTTTTCCCGCCGGAAAATATTTCATTTTTGAGAAAAAATACAAAAACTGCAATGTAAGAGTATACTAATATGTAAAACTTAAGAATTTGGTTTTTAACCGCGGGCAGTGCTAGTGAATTATATAAAGTCGTAAAGGTGAATGATTAATACCTTTATTCTTATAAACGGTCTTCTTTCGTTTCGCATTTTTTAGGCCCAGGTCAATTTTATAGGCCCAGGGGGCTACATATACTACTGCTAATGATATAATTTAATACTGTTTTGGTATATTTTTAGCCAGAATTCTTTATAATCAGTCCCACATTCTTGACGAGCTTGTTCAAATATTCACTAAAGGAAAAGTGTGATTTTACTTCTTTTAAATATATATTGGTTGGGGGCAGCGTAGTTTCCGAGGAGCTATTGAATGAAATGACCGTACGTAAATGATACCGTTTTCTATTTATATGCTCAAAAATTTAATTAATTTTTGTGGCGTAGAGACGCGTAGTATTTCATTCATAAAAATATTTACAAATATTACACATCAATAAAATCTACGTAATTAAAAATGAATTCATTAAAAATGAAATTGGTAAGCACATCATTTAAGAACGGCTGTATCGATGTGTCTGGTTTAAAAAAATATTAAACAATCAAATAAAGTTTTATGGGTAAGCTTCACGAAAAATTGGAAATTCGGGAAAAATTGATTTTTAGTAAAAAAATCTGGTTTCTAATATGTGCACTAATATCCATACTAATATTATAAATGTGAAAGTGTGTTTGTTTGTTTGTTTGTTTGTTTGTTTATTTGTTTGTTCGTTCGTTTGTTCGTTTGTTTATTTGTTTGTTCGTTCGTTTGTTCGTTTGTTTGTTTGTTTGTTTGTTTGTCCTTCTTTCACGTCGAAACGGAGTGACGAATTGGCGTGATTTTTTGTGTAGAGATAGGACTGGAGAGTGACATAGGCGTTTTACCACGGGAGATTATCTAATTCCCACGGGAAAACACGTTATGACACAATCCAAAAAATATTTATGATGAGAATTACTTGAAAGTTGGTATTATTGCTTTTCAATAAAATTAAATAAATACGTATTTTAGCATTCTTCGAAGCTCATCCTATAAGGGGGTAAGATAAGGGATGAAAGTTTGTATGAAACTACGTTTTTAGAGATTTTTTTGTAGTTTTAGCGCAAGCGAAGCCGCGGGTTCTGCTAGTTTATTATAAAGAGACAAAATTAATATTTATATGTAGGGTCTATACTCTATAATATCTAAAAATACTAATCCTATTCTGCATTATTTCCCCCAATAGAAAGTTATATTACCGTTATGTTACTTTAACAGCTCTTGTTAGGCACCTAGGGGTGTACCCGAGCGAAAGAAGGGTAAGTCACTAATTATTAAAATTATCATACAAAATTAAATACATAATCAAAAAAGAATAACATCAGAGACCTTTAATTCAATTATATAAGCTGTTATAAATTAATTATTCTGACCAAACGTTTTTTACACATGAACACTACACATGATCTTATCTATTCTAATATTATAAAGAGGAAAAATCAGTTTTTTGTTTGTTTGTTTATATTCGAATATGCTCCGAAACTACTAAACCGATTCAGATGAAATTTAGTAAGAAGATAGTTTGAGACCCTGGGAAGGACATAGAACATAGTTTTTATGCCGGAAATCATCCCTTAAGCGGGTGAAAATAGAGGTGATAATTTGTATGGGGAAGCAAGCTAGGGACGAACCCGAGCGAAATATCGCTAGTAACTATTAAAGAGAAAGAGAATATATGAATTTTAGAAAGAATCGCCGCAAACACACATTCACAACAGTTATGGATTGACGGAAATATCAGGAATATTCTCAATGGGCGTGCATTCACCTCGCAACTCTATCGGACAACCTTTGGGCGTTGCACTTTACAAAGTAAGTGGTTACTCAATGAGGGTGAAAAAAAATATTTAAAACTATTTGATTTATTTGACTAGATGAAACTTGCAATGTATTTAATTATTATTTTTTTCAGATTGTTAGCCTAGAAACGAATGAAACTATCAGTAGACCAAATGTACCTGGTGAACTGCGATTAAAGGGGCCTAGTGTTTGCAAGGTATATATTTTTTATTTACCTAAATAAAATAATAAATAAAACTATCTTTTCTGACTTTTCCATTTGAAACGTCGGGAACCAAAAATCAAAATAAATCCGCGTAAAAAACTTAACAAATAGTTTTATTTAAAATGTCAAATATTCGCGTTAATTTTTAGTCTTATTATATGTGTATTGTTAAGACCTACATTGGCTCCACTCGGGTGCGTCACTAGTTCCTAACTAAGGTCTATGTACACTGAGCAAGTCATAGTCTATGCCGATGTATGTTCACCTTGTCGTGGTGGGTGCCACACTCGCTTCCAATAATCTGTTACTTTTCTGATAGCAGAGTAGACCGCGGCAGCAACCCCATTGTTGTAATTTTGATCTGCCTCGGCAGGCCAGTCGTGGGGTGCCATAGTTGAGTGTGTAAGCAATCCTAAGAAAATCTATAAGACCGGGCAGGTTCATTCGGTTCCGATATACTTCTTCATTTATATGGTTTAATACGAAGTATATTATTTGATAATATGAACCATCCCATACCCATCACTATAGTAAAATGTATCTATGTATTAAAAATATCTATGTAGTTAGCAATAGATCGACGTGATTTAATCCCTCAACGACCGCGGACACGCCGGCGTTACGGTTAACAATATATTTCTTAGAAATTTAATTAATTTCTTAGAAATTTACCTGGAGGTGATAATGATACACAGTGTGTTAAAAAAACCCTGTCCGATCGGAAACCAGTGTATAGGTATCCCAATCACATGACCAAATAAAATAAGAAATATAAAATATTCATGATAGTAAACATATTAATGAAATTTAAAAAGTTCATTTATTTTGCTAATTTCCCCACAATTCTAGGAAATTTTATAAATGTACAACACTAATTTCGGCGGTATTATAATCATGTGGCGGCGGCATCTTTGATGTGTGCCGACAGACGATGCGCCGCCCGTTGTCAAAGGTACCGCTCGGCACGTGTAGAGGCTATCCCGACCTTGAATTACATACTTACGATCACTATTTGTTTGCTTTATTATTTATTTCACTTAAAATTATGTCAGTTTCGCGAAACATTGCATCCGAGTGCACGTGTTGGAGAAATTGAGTTTTAACTATGTCGTATACGAATGAAGAGTACTGTAATATGATAATGTGTTTGGGGAGGAGTGACTGCAAATTATGCAGAGGCTCATAGAGGACTATGAAGTGCGTTTCGCAGTTCCGCGGGGGTACCATGGTGCCGTCAGAGCGTGCGGTTCAACGTCTTCACAATCGTATGTACACCACGAGCAGTGTTCACGGCTACGAAACGCATCATGCTGATACAAGGACACCGCGTATCGACATGGATATTGAAGAGCAAGTGCTTGTGTTATTCAATGAGGACCCCACCCGAAGTACTCGTTCTGTTGGCACGACAACTGGGGCGCTTACCACGTTCAGGTGTGGGAAGTGTTAAAAGAAGATGGCCAGCATTCCTTTCCACTACCGTCCTGTCCAAGCTTTACTACCCAGTGATTATGAACCCAGAGTGGAATATTGTGCATGGATTTTAAGGAAAATTGAAGAGGACGCTGAATTTTTAAACAGGGTTATTTTCACCAATGAATGTTCTTTTCATAGAACAGGCGTCTTTAACAGCCGGAATGAATATGTGTGGTCGACGCTAAATCCTTACGCCCATAATCCGTGATAACCTTTTGCGACGCTGTCAAGCCTGTATCACTAGTAGAGGCCGTCACATGGAACAACATCTCCATCACAGCCATCGCATTGGCGTCCTCATCGAATAACAGACTACCTACTTACAAAATACAAATTGATAAGCGTAGTTTGAACTTTGAGGTCAACTGCGTTCATGACCTTATGACGTCACCAGTATTGCTATGTAAGTTTCACAATGTATGAAATATTTTAAAATTTTAAGCGGGGTAATTTTTTTTTACTTGGAATCTGTTTTTTTTTACATAAATAGAATCGAATCGCGATACCTAATAATACCTTCACGGATCGGACAGGGTTTTTTTAACACACTGCAGATAGTTTAGGAGCCGGTAATGACATATGTACATTATTTTTCATTTTGCTAGTCTCTTTAGGTAGAGACTACAAAAATGATGACTAACAAAGTACTTTCTGTGAGGCATCATGTATACATATATGCGTGGTTTTAATAGGTTCAGTCGAAGGATAAATAATTATAAGGTAATATAAGTAAAAACTTGTCGTTGATCTTTTATTTAAATGCCAGGGTTACTACAACAAGCCGGAAGAGACTGCGGAAGCTTTCGATGAAGATGGATGGTACAAGACCGGAGACATCGTATACAAAGATGAACACTCTAATTTTTATTTCTTAGGCCGCATAAAATTATTACTAAAATATAATAATCACCAGGTATTTGAAATATTAAAATTTATAATTATAATAATTATAATAATGTGAATTATTTTAAACAAGAACGTATATTACGTTAAATACCTTCATATAGTAGACTCTCACTGCCTCAGTGGTGTGGTTAGTAGCTAGCATGTACGGCTGCACATCATGTTCGAGTCCCGGGTCAGGCCGAGTTTAGTTATTGAGTCTTTCTGTTTAGTAAGCCTCAGTAACAGCCCGGAGTTGTAACTTGGTGATATTTTACCCCAGTGCCTCGGCGAGCACGTAAAGCCGTCGGTCCTGCGCCTTAACTCTCACTGGTCGTATCGAGTCCTCCAGAGTATGACCCATACTGTCATACTGTATGAGAGTGACAGGAATAGAGAGGGCACTTGTGTTTACGCGCATTGCATGCATAACTGCATTTTATTTTTTTACAAAAAGTTTAACTGACCCGGGAATCGAATCATATAAAAATGCAAAAAAGGACACCGTCACTATTTTATCGAATTAATCGATAGGGTCTATGGGAAGCATAAAATCTCTCGAACAAACATTACGTTTTAGAATTGTAGAACACGATGAAATCTTACAAATTATACATATCGACTCTTACATCGTAAAACGAAAGCACAGGACATGGAAGAAAAGTGTCTTATACAGTGAAAATATCAAGTTTCACTCAAAGGAAACATTATTTTATTTTTAAAAATAAGATAAACTGCTTTTTTTAAAGAGGTGACCTAAACCGGTAATCGAATCAACTGAAAATGAAAAAAGTACACCGTCACTATTTTATCGAATTAATGGATATTGGATAGAGTCTGAAATGAAAATTGTACGTTACAATTAATGAAAGCGATGAAATCTTAGAAATAGCACATATCAATCCTAACTAACATCACATCAATAATAATGCATAGGTATGTAATATATTTCAGATATCACCTGTGGAACTAGAAAGTGTGATTATGAAACACCCGGGCGTGCTAGATGTTGCTGTGACTGGTATTCCTGATCCTGAATGTGGGGACTTACCAGTCGCGGTCGTAATTGCTCACGATGACTTCGATGTTACTGCACAGGATATTAAAGATTTGGTTAAAAGTATGTAATGAAATAAACTAACTTGCCAAAAGACTTTCGTACAAGTAGTGTATTCTCTTCTACTGTTAATTTTGGCTTGTGATATATATCAAAACTATGTTTTCTCATTCTAATTCCCAATGTTATAAAATCGAAAACTAACCCATTCTAGCTACACCATATATTTTGTCTTATATAGGGTATACATATCTATCACTTTTTATATAAATCAAAAACATTTAAAAATTAAATATACCTACCTAATTAAACTTTACAGAAACGCTGTCAGACCCTAAACAGTTGAGAGGAGGAGTGATATTTATAAAAGATTTTCCAACAACCGCCACTTCAAAAATAGATAGGACAAAATTAAAAGAGCTCGCTATGAGAATGAAAAGAGAATAAAACATGACTATTATGATATGGTTTTTTTGTAAAATTGTAACGTAGTATGATGTATGCGTAAAAATGTATTCAATAAAATAAATAAATTTATATTTATTTATATTTATTCATTAAATAATAATTACTAACACTGCGTGTTAAATAGTTTTTAAGTTTTATAATTAATATATATGTTAGTTTTAAGGTATATATGCTATGGGCCTCTGTTTACATGTTTAAGATCCTTTTGTAAATATTGCCTGAAATAAATGATTAAATAAATAAATAATAATATATAATAAAATTTTGCACTATACCTATTTATCCTAAACAAATATATTTGACATTTTAAATAAAACTATCTTTTTGGATTATTTCGCGTATTTTATTTTGATTTTTGGTTCCCGACGTTTCAAATACTTCACAGCAATCATGGTCACGGGAGAGACTAATAGTTATAGACGTCTCAAACACATGCTTGTTACAGACAGTGCCTACCCACTATTTTACAAAAATGATTTCAAAAATTCCAAAAATGGCACTAAAGTACCTTACAATATTTGTTGATTTTTATATCTAAACATTTTAAAAAATTTAATAAGTATTGTAATAAAATATAGCAATATAATTTATTTAATTTTAGCTGTATTTGTTGATTTTTATTTCTAAACTAAAAAGTTATAGAAATACTTATCCAAAAATAGCAATCAATTTTTGTGCGTCTCTGAGTACTCCACTCGTTCATACAGGTTGTATGGAGTACTGAGACATGATGAACTGGCGTAATATATGTATCTTTAATCCAGGATTATATTCCCCACTAGGCCGCGAAATTTCAGCTATAAAATACCAATCTTCTCTGGGTAAAAAGGCTGTGACAGATATAAAAATAACTTTTGGCTACGGAACCCTAAAAAAATGTTAATAGACAATGTCATTTTATAAATGAATTATAATCTATATGGCAATAAAAACACGATCAGTTTTATATGTATAATTCTGATGCGCAAATAAAGAAAAAAACTAACTAGTTTTACATAAGTATGTTAGGGGTGAAATAGGGGTTGAAAGTTTATTTGGGTCGTCCGTCATTTTTAAAGTAAGAAGTATGAAATTTCATATACAAGCTTCTGGTTAGAAATAAATAATTAATAAATATTTATTTATTTTGGCGTAATTTTCTCATATTACTACTTGTACTTAGTAGCGTGACCACGACCCTAAATTTAAACTTTCAACCCCTATTTCACCCTCTTAGGGGATAGATTTTTAAAGACGCTGTAGTACATATTTATTTCTAACCATAAACTTGTAAATGAAATTTCATGCTTCTAACTTTGAAAATGACTGATATCCTCACAACCGTTCATCCCTTATTTTGCTCCTATAATCCTTCTTAGTGGATGTTTACATCGTAAAATGCTACAAAAATTACAAGTTTTTAACCCTCGTGGCTTAGGCTCTACGTTGATGAATCAGTCAGGATATATAGATTTATTTGAGCAAATTTTTTTCTTCATGATGAGATTTCATTACTGTAGTTTTATCTGCATAATCGTAGGTAAGTGGTGTGTGATACGTAATTAATTTTCATCACAATGGGTGATAGACGACAATCTTCTGTCATTTTTCGTAGAGTTTTAACAAATCAAAATACCATTAGAAAAATAACTTTGTTAAAATGAAGAAAGTAAACATCATAACGGTATATTTCGATTTTAAGGAAAAGTCATAGAACTTATAATTATGGATCCACACGTTACCAAAATTATCCATCCAAATATAGAAGTAACACTTGTACATATATGATCTAGAAGAGTGACGATTCGCTCTACGTAAGCTGGTTGAGTAGATATTATAGTAGGTAGTATTTATTTAAAAATAACGCCTGACAAAAAGACATAGCAATCACTATAACTCTTGTTTGTTACAGTTTTGAGAATTGGTTTCTACTTCAATCAAAGGAGAAAGAAAAAAAATGATGCTAACGGTCCATACAACATTTTCATTGTCGTTGTTATCAATTTTTTGTAAGGATTGTTTGATTGTGGTTGTGTTTTCGTTTAGGGATATAAGACACGAATAGCTGTTAATTTTATACGATTAAGTAATTAATAATTATGCTAACTTACATTATTATATTAAAATACTCGTAATGCAACAGTTTCAAGCACTTTTACAACACCATTATCTACTATAAAAGATTTACAAATAAAATTTAATCTACAGACTTGACCTCTTTACTATTTTAATACTAGGGAACATATGTAAACAAAAACAATAATTTTTATTACCACACACTATGAGAGTTGATAAACTCGCCTTTTTTATATTTAGTACCTGCCTACTCAAATTCATTTGATAAAATTTAGGGATCCGTAACACTTGCGTCAAGTCTGCTGTATCAAAATTGATCAAAAAATATAATTTTCAAATTTATAGTCAGAGGACAACGGATAATATTTTTTGTATGTGCGCGATTCACTACTTATTAATGCCACGGTAATTGCATAACATTACCTTTTTAATACAAATATTTTTGTACTGTAAAGATACTTGTTACGATACTTACACATAATTTATGATAAGGTTCAGTCATAAATAATAATTTTTAACAATAAACACGTCGTGTCTTTGTAGTTCGTAAGCGTTGCAACATACGACGAGGTTTATTTACTTCAAAAGTATTTTTAAAGTAATCCATACTAATATTATAAATGTGAAAGTAACTCTGTCTGTTATCTATTCACGCTGCTAAATAATTTCAATAAAATTTGGTAAGGATATAGAATGCATCCTGGGTTCGAAAATAGGCTACCCTTCATCACTGCCCCGCTTATCTGATATATCTATTTATGCAGAACCCAACCTCATAGTAGAACATTATTACCTATTAGTTCTTCATACTTGTAAACTACAATTCAGTGTACTCGTATATCGATAAGATAATGTTCTAATGGCTGTTTAAATGTTTTAGAAAATAATATAATAGGCAATCTCTCTACGACTTTTATACACATCTACAGACTAAATAGTGACTAACTGTCGTAAGTTAATTCTGCGACTTGTCAATACGGAATCTTTCCATCACAGTCGCCGCAATAAAGTATATATGGTAAGGCACATTTGAAATTATATAAATAACTAGCATTGTCCGCAGCTCCGCCCGCGTTCAGATGACCAATTACCAAATTCTTAGGTTTTACATATTAGTATACTCTCAAATGCAGTTTTTGTATTTTTTCTCAAAAATGAGATATTTTCCCGCGGTAAAAAGTTTCCTATATGTTGACCCAGAAAATCAGCTATCATCATACCAAATTTCATCAAAATCTGTCCAGTGGTTTTCTCGTGATGCGGTAACAGACTGACAGACAAAAATTCTAAAAACTATACATTCGGACTCTGTATCGATAATAATGTCTATTTCAATTAGATTTTCCAATAAATATTTAATGTACAGATTCGACTTGGTTACAATTTTATTATATGTAATAAAAAAAATAGATATAACATCATCATACATATGTATAGATATATTATACGAGTTATCTGGAGGATTATTTATATATTATATATGCGGATATAGTTCTTGAGATAACGCATAAAAACAAGTTGTTAATTATTAATTTATACTAATAATTAATAAATGACTTCATATATTAGTTAATTATCTCTTCAAGCTGTGATGACTCAACGGAATGAAATGAAATGTATACGTAGCTTGTATGTTGTATCATGAATACAGGCTACATTTTTAACCGACTTCCAAAAACGAGGAGGTTCTCAATTCATCGGAATCTTTTTTTTTTATCGAAGTAGGTAAGAACTAAGAAGTATTCCTCGCATTGCGGAAAAAACATAGATATCCTTAAAAAAATGTAATAAGCTCACAACGATTTCTATGACGGAGTAAGTACATATATTGAAATAAACAGACGATATTAATATGAGATTTATTTGTCTTTTTGTGTATTTTCATAATTCTATTCTTTTGGCTCACTTTCATTAAAAAAGAGACTTGTAAAAAAACATTCTTTTAGTGACAGATATAAACTGTGCCTTGTATGCCATCTAATTCCACAGTCGGTCTGTGTTATGTTTTTATTAAGGTGGTTAATATTGTGTTAACTATTGATGTTTGTATTGTATATAAGTATTATACATATTCATAACAAATGTTAAATTCAATTTACGTACGTAGTCGTCGCCATCTTGATTCTTAATCATCTTCGAGTATATTCAACTCTCTCAACACATCGAATAGCTTTATTTACCGCGTTATTGTTCTGCGTGGAAGAGTTTCTAGTTGTTAGTCAAAATAGAATCAAAATTCACTACACTCTTATTTGGTAAGTTTTAAATTTTAAATCGCTTTTGTTAATGATTTTTTGATTTTAAAAGTTCCTTAGAATTTAATTCCTATTTCAAAATAATAATAATTATGCAATTACATGTAAATTCTCCGACACTTTGTATTGGTTTTGGTGCTCTTCATATTTCTATTCTATTATTTAATGACAGGTGCCAAGTTTTGGACTAAGATCCCGCTGCAAGATTGCTACGTTCATAGCGTATTTAATCAAAATCAGTTTTTTTACACAATAATAAAAGGGACCTATTAAAATTTGCCCGCTAGTCTGTTTAATTAAATAAATAATAATTGACATTTTGGAACAAAATCGATGTAGTTGTTATTAAAATGAATTATACTCCACTTCACAGAAATATACGTATAGATCTTGAAAAGTGATAGCTGCCTTTGCGCACTTGGTTGCAACCTCTTCGCAGCCAGATGTAAGCAGGTTATATTTTGTTACATTTATACGTTCATGGCGTATATTCATTATTTATATATCAAATTAAAGCTATTTTTTTCTATACCTACCTGATAATCTACGCCTGCCTATGTAAAAGTGGCTGCAAAGGGCGCTGCCAGTCATTAAAGATTTTTTTGTTACATTAATAAACGTTCATTTACGGTTCGGTTACCATGGCAAAGATAGATTAAAGTGAAAGAGAGTTAGAGAAATTTTTAGTTAGTTTTTTTTTTTAAATGTTTGTGTGGCTAAAAACTCCGAGCGAAGTTCGGTAGCCCAGGTACTTATGTTTATACAAGAATTGCTCAATTGATATTAGGTATAAGATAATTCATATCTCACTTGAAAACAACTACAATCATATAATAAAATTGTAACTAAACCGAATC
Source organism: Brenthis ino (assembly GCA_921882275.1). Lineage (NCBI taxonomy): Eukaryota > Metazoa > Arthropoda > Insecta > Lepidoptera > Nymphalidae > Brenthis > Brenthis ino. Next base: position 17,958,673 of record OV170221.1, on the reverse strand, counting down.
TGTACATTAAATATTTTTTGGAATCTTATTCAAATAGACCTTATTATCGATACAGAGGGCGAATCTGTAGATTTTAGTATTTTTGTCTGTCTGTCTGTTTGTCTATGACCGCATCACGGAAAAACCACTGGAGGGATTTTGATGAAATTTGGGATGATGGTAGCTGGTGGTCCGGGTCAACATGTAAGATACTTTTTACCTATAGCAAGAAATTTCTTTATTTGTTTTTACTAAGACCATATTTACAGTTCATATTATACTTTCATCAGTCCGATTTGTCTCTCAATAAAGTAAATAAGTTTATGATGTATATTTTTTACAGAAATGAGTAAGATCATATCAAATGCCGTCTTCTGGTACTTTAACGAGGTGACATCGCGAGTGGTGGCTGAATCGGGTATAGCAAGTGACAGGCACCATTTGGGCAAAATATTATTTCAAAGCTTCAAGGATGCTCCAGACATGATAATGCAGGTATCTTTATCCCTTTAGTCACTACTATATTAAGCACTAGAGACTTGCTCTCGCTTCTTCGAGCGCGTCCCTAGGTGTCATTTTATTGCTTTATTAACTAAAGGAAAGTGCTATGAAAGGAACAAGTTCAGAATGGGACAAATTAAATTTATGGTATTTACACTAGGAAACAAGGAGTAGATATTTGTATTCTACATTCTGCTTACATTTACTCAGTAACAATATTGTAAATGCCAAAGCGTGATTTAATTATTTCATGAGAAAAACTATTTTATTCGTTGTTAGTGAAGTTTATTTATTAGATTATATAAATAATACTTGACAGTTATTGTACCGCTAACTAACCAATGGTTTAACTGAGATTGAGAGAGAAAGTTGACTATTGAGAAATATTGACTCATATGCGGGCTATCTATACACGCAAATTGTTATGTTAATAAAATAAATGTAACTTCGATATTTAAAAGAGGAATTGTTGAGTTTCTTGCCGGCTCTTCTCAGCAGAACTGCTTTCCGAGCCGGTGGTAGCTTCCTCGCGGACGCTTACATTAAATAGACGATTCAAAAGCACTTGTAATAAGTCTAATTGAATAAAGTTTATTTCATTTCATTTCGACTAAGTACTTAAAAGGTGAGTGCACAATAATACAAAGTTATTCGAATATTTTTAAAACAGTATGAAAGTCTTGTTTGGGACAACTAAATAGGCCTTGGAAAGAACGAAATAGTAGTAGTTGAGGCAGGACTTAAACGCATCCCCACCGATATGTGTTCACCTTGTCGTAGTGAGGGGGCTTATTAGCGCCGGCAACCCAGCCGGGCAAGAAGCCAAGCGACACACCGGGAGATGGTCCACTTCTGTGGGTGGTGTACCTTGCGGGTTGCTCCTGTTATTTCTTTGACAGCAGAGAGGACCTTGGAAGCTTGGTTATGCGGCTTGCTTCGGTAGAACTGCCGTCGGGGTGTCGTGATTAAGTGCATAAGCGATCCTGCGACGCCCCATTAAGACGGGAGAGGTTCTGTTGGGTTTTAGTACTGGCTTCTCGAGCCGGTTAGTTTATTCCTTTTTTCGTGAAACGCGCACACACGAACAGACATACAGACATTTTATTTTTTTTAATAACTATGGTTTTGGGATATGTAGGTGACTTATAACAATATATTTAATTTACCATATTTATATATGAAAGTTTTCATTTCATAATATTTATAGTTTATTTAATATTTAATTTACGTATTATTATCATATACACAATTATTAATATTTATTAAATTCACAAACAGCCGCGCGAAGTCGGTGGTATACGGCAGGTCGAAATTTGATCTTCACCTACCGGCCACTTATAAAAATTGTATCTAAATCGAATCTGTGCAATAAATATTTTTTGGAAAATCTTATTGTAATAGTCATTATTATCGATACAGAGGCCGAATCTATAATTTTCAAAAATTTTGTCTGTCTGTCTTTCCGTCTATATGTGACCGCATCACGAGAAAGTCACTAGATAGATTTTGATGAAATTTGATATGATGATAGCTAGTTATCCTATTTCATCTCTATTTCTTCGCCACATTCTATAGATAATGTGAATTGTACACCAAATATTTATTCTTATTAAAAACAAGTCGCATATACAATAATGAGTTTTGCGAACATTACACGTTGATTTTTATTAAAGTTTAAACGATTTATAATTCTACCTGCGGCTCACCCTGTAGAAACTCAAAAAACAACCCTATCCCACGGGAACCGTACCGTGATAAAAAGTAGCCTGTGCCATTCCAGACTATACCCTATCTCTGTGCCAAATTTCATACAGACAACGAGACAAGACAAAGAGTAACAAACATCCATACCTACACAAAAAACTTTTACATTTATAATATTAATACGGAATCGATACAGATATAATATTAATACGGATTTCTAACACATTCCTCCTTACACGATTTCTTATTTTTAACAGATAGATGGATCCACCGGCAAAAAAGAAACTTCAAAGTCTGCACTGGAGCGTACAGTGCGGTGTGCCACAAGTTTTAGAAACATAGGCCTAAAGTACCAAGATGTCATCCTCATTATGGCCCCCAATCACCTTGATGTGACAATACCAATGTATGCCGGTTTCTATTTAGGTTTAAGTGTGGCTACTATCGACATGAACTATGGAGTATGTGAGTATAACTACATATCTATTATTTACATGTCATTTAATGTCATGTCATCAATAATTAATAATTACAAAGGCACGTCTGAAGCATGCTTTCCTCAGACAGTTGTCAACATATGACAATTAGCAGGCAAGAACGTAAATCGTAAATTTCCGTGTGTAAGAAACAAATAGTAGTGTGTGTAAGGTCGTGATATATCACGTATGTTTCGTTGAATTCAGAAGGCTGGAAAAGTTCTTGCAGAAGTATGGAATAACATCGTTATCGACAGAGCTAAAAGCTTTATTCCAGACCTGACTTCTCCACAGTGGTATAGCGAGCATGTGCGAGAGATCCAGTATTTGCTTCAGGTACAGTAGAAATCTCATTGTTATTATTTTGTCATTTATTTGTTTTATAACACAAAACAATTAAAATATCTTTAGATTATCACCATCGACCGCGCTTGCTGTGGGCATTTGCAGAATTTTCTTGAACGTGTTCTTCCGGAACGCTTCGTGACACCTCCTTACCAGATTTTGCAGTCGTCCAGTGGCTTATGTATTCCGAAGCCTCAAGAGCATAATAGCAATACGTTTGCTACATTTCTTCTGTGTCGGTCTATTGGAATTACGCCAACGCTTGAGGGCTTTGACAAATTGCGTTATGATCTGTATTGCCCTAGGGCCTAGCCTGAAGAATGATCGTCAGCAGCTTGTAGGACTAACGTGTCACGTGCCAGAGGTGTGGACTGTACTTCTGTGCACAGAAGAATGTTAAGGCACATGTAAATTCATGTCACAAGCAACCTAATGATCCGAGCAATAACAGTCCTGTCCTAACATATCCTTTTTTCTGAATAAGCCGTGCGACATAAACTGTTAATTTAATTACTTTACATAAATAAAGAATGCTCAAATTTTAAATATTTCATATTTATTATTTTCATCACACGGTTACCCTATTCTATGAATGGCCTAAGCATCTTCCAGCCAGTTTATTAAACGTTGTATTAGACTCTTCCTTATATAATTAAATGTTGAAATTAAATTGATGTTTTATAGTTAAATGTTGTATTGCACGGCACGCGCCGTTTAATTAAGAAACTAGGCAGTTAATTAAACGGCTAATTAATCTAGTTGGCTGCGACCTATATACTGCGTGAGTTTTTGAACCGCCATAAAGAACTTTTGTGTTACAGAAGAAATGAAATATCTGTAGTGCAGAAGATGTACTTTATTTCCGAACCCTGAACTCAACAATATTTTACATAACATAATAATACAGAACGTAACAATATTTTAGTTATTTGTCAGTATTTATTATCTCTCTTTCCCACTCACACACATTATTTATATATTTATTAATTATATTCTTTATCACTTGATCTTTTGCGACTCTTTTTTTATAGCTATTTTGCCCCGTAGTTTTCCTTAGTAAACCCATAAACAATAAGAATAAATTAAATATTTTCTCCACACGCTTAAGTTAATTCTATCTTCAAAAATATAATTAAAAAAAAAAGACAAAACTCAATGATTTTCTATATCGGTATGCCCATTACAACGGATAGCATTGTAACTTAAAATAATTTAAATATGGAAATTATTTCCGCATATACATATTTTAAGTTCCAATTCAAAATTGCTACAATACTAATATAAGTTACATTGTTGTTTTTAGCAGATGTCGATATAAGACGTAAACTCCAATATTTGAAGTCAAAACCTTGGCGCACTCGGTTATGACGCCATACTGCCTAATTCCATTTAAATCTATACTTATTATAAAAATAAGTCCCCCGGCCGCGTCTTTCTGTCCTCCTGTCTGTCCTCCTGTCTGTCTGTACGCGATAAACTCGAAAACTACTGAACGGATTTTTATACGGTTTTCAACAATAGAAAGAGTAATTCTTGAGGAAGGTTTAGGTATATAATTTATTATGCTTTTATGTAAATTAGCTGAAATACGGCGACAAATGTTGAAGAGGTCGCAAAAAATCTCGCCAAATGGGAACTTTCCACGCGAACGCCGCGTAAACTAGCAAAGATACAGTTAAGTAATGTACTAGAGAATTCAAAATCTATAAAAATGCTACAAAAAAGTCCGCGATAGCATATCTCTATCTCTTACGGTTGACTTACAATAACCACTTTTATGTTAACATTTTTAATTAAAAACATTACGTTATTTTCAAAGTTATTTTCTTTAGTTCGGTATTAATCCTTATCCAAATGAATATTTTAGTTAGCTTAGTCATTTAATGCAGATTAAAATTGCTCTTTACACTAAATCAATCAGATGAATAGTTTTTGAGATATCGTTGTTAGAAGTAATTAGTAGCGAAACATTTTTAATGCTTGGCGAGCATTGAGATGCCTACGGCGAGTCCATCCCCTCTGCCCCGCATCGCTCGACCGCCTGCTCAAGCTATATAAACCGGGCGATGTAGCGCGCGATCCTAGGATACTTTTTACCGCGGGAAAATATCTTATTTCTGAGGAAAAATACAAAAACTGCAATGTAAGAGTATACTAATATGTAACACCTAAGAATTTAGTTTTTGGTCATCTGAACGCGGGCGGAGCCGCGGGCAATGCTAGTATTTTATAAATAAATTATGAATGATAAAAAAAAATTGAGAATAGGATATGATTTTCGATTTCAGATGAACTCCAAGAGACACTGAAATGTGTTGTCCCAAAGATGATATTTTGTGAGAACTCTAATGTAAACAATGTTCAAGAAGCCTTGCAACTGTCGAACATGTCGGCACATATTGTAACATTTGGAGAGAAAAAAGAACACATGTCTTTTTCAGAATTTCTGACCAAATACGACGATAATAACACAACCGTAGAAAATTTCAAGTATGAATGTGAATTTATTCATATTAAATAATTTAAAAGTTCTATTATAATTATGTAATAATATTATTCGACACGGCTATTCACGCGGTCATAATCATTATTTAAATTTCCAAGGATTTCGTAACGGGAAAATTAATTTTCAAATGATTTTGAGAGACGAACTTTGGGAGGTAAATTGCAAGGAGTGAATATGCTACTTCTAAATTCTTATTCCTGCGGAATAAGGAGTGAAAGGTTTTATGAAAATTTTATTTTTATGTATGTAAAAGTTACACATTTTTGACTTACTTCAAAAGGAGGAGGCATTCAAGTAGGCAACTGCGCAGGAGATATTATAGTGCACAAGTGTACGCGCAGACACAACGTGCACTCTCTATTTCTGTCACTCTCATTCTCCGGTGGGACTACTGCTCTACACAACCAGTGCGAGCTAAGGCGCAGGACCGAACCGGGACTCGAACCCAGGACCTCCGGGTGTGCAGCCGTACATGCTAGCCACTACACCACCGAGGCAGTTAGTTTAATATAGTAACAATGCTTGAAAAGTTAAACTATATAAGTAGGTACATACCTATGTTGAAGAAATTCCTCCACTTAGAATGATTTTAATTGATTTTGAAGTCGGTATTGTGAAAGTTATTTGGAATATGGATAATTTACATTTACAGGTTTAATTTACAGGTAGGAAAAGCATAATTTGTAAAAGAATGTAGAGAACTGAATTATTTTAATATAGAATAAATTGTTATAATTTACATTTTCAGACCGTCAAATTTTGATCCAAAAGTGACAAATCTATTATTAGCTGCCACTAGTGGGTCTACAGGATTACCGAAAGCCGTTATGATGACTCATGAAAATGTTTCAATTAATTTTCCTTACATATTGTAAGACTAATATACGCTTTTAAAGTCAATTCAATTTTTTTGACTAGAGACTAGGTTTATGATTTATTTATATATTTGCTTATTATTTCAGCTGTGGCCTTCATGAGTTCCCGAGCCCCTTCAAAGTTGGTTTGGTTATATCACCCATTCAGTGGGTGTCAGCAATATTTCAGTTCATAATGTCACCTATCTTGAGATACACGCGAGTACAGACGTCATCTCCAATAAGCCCAGAACACGTTACTTCCCTTATAAATAAATATAAGGTAAGATTTAATTATGTGTCATACATTTTTAATAATCATTTTTTAATAGTACCTACGTGAAAGTGTGTACGTACCTACTCCAAAATATATGAACGTACTCGGAGGCCGCGGTATTGCGGGCGCAAACCTCATTGAAAGTCTATTTATTAATAGGGAATATGCGGGTGATTTAAATAAAGTATTGTAATAAATTTTTTTATAATATTTATTGCTTCTGAATTTAACCTACATCAAAATTTTTTAATATAATTTCTTCTTAATATGAAGCAAATAATTATTGAAAAGTGCAAGAATAGGTGTGATATTTATAGTAGTTTATACGCAACGCCATTGGTCAGATTGAATGTGATATCAAAGTCTATTATAACAAAGCGCTGTTGATTGGTGTTTGCGATGGGTTCTAAGAATCTAGACCTGTTTATTCGTTGATTGTAATGTTGTCATAGACTATGACGTCACGCCAAGCGCGCTAAAATGTTGGGCGTTTAAAGTATCTGTATGGTACTTTTAAATTTGTTGAAGTTTTACTTATTTAAGCGCATTTGGAAAAAGATATGAAAGTAAAATAATTACGGTGCGAGAGCACACCGACAGCCAAAAAGCGACATGATGAAGTTAGCTGATAACAAATATTCATAACTCTATAAGACGTGTTTTATATCAGTAGAGATAAAAAAATATATATTTATTTTTCTTAATTTATCATTCCTTTTACAGAAGATTGTGACATACGGGATAAAATCTTTAGCTATTTTTGTTCTATTCAGCAAAGAAGTATAACTTCTTACGTGCGTACAAACACACACGTTTTATTTTGTACAAAATTTTAGTATTTTGGAGTTCGATATTTTTTTCCAATTAGGTATATAATATAAGGATGTAAGCCATTATTTAAGAAAAAACAAAACACGCATATTCTCCATTTGCTTGATTCATTATGATTATGTTATTTATCTAATATGTATATTGAAAGCGATCTCGGGTACGGCTCGAACGATTTCGCTGAAACTTGGTGCATGGGGGATTTCGGGGGCGAAATGTCGATCTAGATTAGTCTTATGTCTGGGAAAAAGCGTGTTTTCGAGTTTTCATGCGGTTTTGCACGCAAAATGTGGTCGCTAATTTCGCACGCTTGGGCATAAGCATCATGGTGAAGCGACCAAGGCGCAAAATTGGCAATCACTGGTGTCCGGGTTCGAATCCCGGTCGGATACAAAGTTAACACTTTTGTATTTTTCTGTTTTTTTTTTGTATTTATTCAAGTTTTTTGTTTTTTTTTTTTTTTTAAGTAAAATTAAAAAGAAAATTCTCCTTTTGGCCAAAAACTCCGAGCGAAGCTCGGTCGCCCAGGTACTTGAAGATTATAAATGAATCATATAAAGTGGAAAAGGTGAATGATTAATACCTTCATTCTCATAAATGGTCTTTCTCTGGTGATATGATGATGATGGTTCTCGCCTTCTTTAGGCCCAGGGGGCAGGGCGCCAAATTTAAACATACACTACTGCTAATAATATACATAATTTAATACTGTCTTGGTAAATTTTCAGCCAGAATTTTTTATAATCAGTCCCACATTCTTGACGAGCTTGTTCAAATATTCACTAAAGGAAAAGTGTGATTTTACTTCTTTTAAATATATATTGGTTGGGGGCAGCGTAGTTTCCGAGGAGCTATTGAATGAAATGACCGTACGTACATTATACCGTTTTCTATTTATAATATGCTTACAAATTATAATTTTTGTGGCGTAGAGACGCGTAGTATTTTATTAATAAAAATATTTACAAATATTACACACCAATCAAATCTATGTATAATGAAATGCTGGCATTGGTAAGCACATCATATAAGAACGGCTGCATCGATGTGGCTTGGTTAGAAAAAAAATAAATGATCGAGTAAAGTTTAATAAGGATAAGCTTCACGAAAGATTGGGAAATTCTGAAAACGCTGATTCTTAGTAAAAAAAACTAGTTTCAAATATGTTTACTAATATTAAAAAGAGGCAAAGTTTCTAAAACTACTTATCCAATTCTGAAATTTCTTCCCCAATAGAAAGCTATATATTACCGCCGAGTGTTATAGGCTATTTTTTATTAAATCTATCTATACATACCTACCATGAACGAAGTCTCTAAATCGTCCATGATACCTACATACAATAAAATTCCAACTGAGTCGAATCTGTTATTATTTTTTGGAATATCTTATTGAAATAATCATTATTAACGATACAGATGCTGAATCTATAGTTTTTAGAATTTTTGTCTGGCTGTCTCTTTCTGTCTGTCTGTTTGAGAACACATCACGAGAAACACACCACTAGACAGATTTTGATGAAATTTGGTATGATAATAGCTGGTTATCCGGGTCAAGATTTAGGTACTTTTGTACTTTTTACTGAGGAAAAATATCTTATCTCAAAGAAATCTATAATAAAATTTTAAACTTAGCGTTTAATACTTTAACAGCTCTAAGAGCTTGTTAGGCACCTAGGGACGCACCCAAGCGAAGAAAGGGTAAGTCGGTGGTTTTTAATATTATTATTTAAAATTAAATACATACAAACGCTATTTACTCTCAAACTCTACACATTACCTTATTAAAGCGAGAGAGACAGAGAGAAAGAATATACATATATATATATATATATATATATATATATAATGTGTGTGTGTGAATTTTAGAAATTATCGCCGAAAACACACATGTACATCGGTTACGGACTTACGGAAATATCAGGAATGTTCACATTGGGCGTGCATTCACCTTGCAACTCTATCGGACAACCTTTGGGCGTTTTACTTTACAAAGTAAGTGGTCACATAATGAGGGTACAATGTAATTATTTAAAACTATTTCATTGGCAAAACTTGCAATATTTGCAATTTTAAACTGACATCCTCAAAAAGGAGGAGGTTCTCAATTCGGCTGTATGCTTTTTTTTATGTTTGTTACCTCAGAACTCCGTCATTTATTAACCGATTTGGACAATTCTTGTTTTGTTTGAAAGTGTATACTTCCTAGATTGGTCCCAAAAATTTCAAAAAAAATACCATCCCTAAGGGTGGAAAAATAGCTAATGATGAATTTAACCTACTTCTAATTGTCATATTGTCTTGAAACTTTACAAGTGTTTCTATTTCCTTTGATAGTACAGTGATTCGGTATTGTTGACCTGATCTGATCTGGTAAAGCTAGAAGGTGGATAGGTGGAACTCTTCAACGGCTAATAGTAGATACTTTGAGTTTGGGCTTATTTTGTTTGATTTGACAAGCCTAATACGTCAGAATTCTTACTTTGCTACTACTGTCTACACTAAAAAGGGAAAAATAAAAACTGTCAAATAATTTCGAAGTCGGTGCCAGCCGATACAAAGCAAAGGACACTGACTTCGAAAATATTTGATTAGGTATGTATAGTAAATGAAAACTACCAATCAGTTATTTTTTACTTTTTAGTGCTTTTGTTTGAAGTCGGTTTTCATATTTTGTTAAAAAGTTTTTTTCCAGCTTGTTAGTCTAGAAACGAATGAAACTATCAGTAAACCAAATGTACCTGGTGAACTGCGATTAAAGGGGCCTAGTGTTTGCAAGGTATATTTTTTTTTTATTTAAATAAAATAATTAATTAAACTATTTTTTTTAATTTGTCATTTGAAACGTCGGGAAACAAAAATCAATATAAATCCGCAAAAAAGACCGAAAAAATAGTTTTTTTTAGTTTAGGTGGTGGGACCGCTTGGTCCCACAACCGGATGATGGGTGCCGGTTGCGGGACTGTGGTCGCAGGCCCACATTCGGCGGAGGGGTAGGCCGCGGCGGGAGAGGAGTGCCGGTATTTCGGTGCGCCGTTCTCCCTACCTTCCGCGGCCTAGACGGGGCCGCCACCGTTTGATGGCGGACGCGGTGGGGCTGCAGGGGAAGAGGAGTGTCGGTGTTTCGTTGCCGCTCTCCCTGTCCTCTGCAGCCGATTGGAGGTGGCCCACTTCGGTGGGCGGTGTTTTGGTTTTATGGGGCTGCTCCGGGTACCTTTCTGACGTAGCAGAGTTGACTGTGGAGCAGCCCCATTGGTTTGGTGGTCTGCCTAGTATTTAGGCAGACCTGCCGCCGGAGCGCCGTAGTAGTTATGCGCAAGCGATCCTGCGGCGTCCCACTAAGACGGGGGGAAGGGATGTCGGGTTTTAGTGGGTAGTACCGGCTCTTCTAGCCGGTGAGCCCCACATCACCACCTGGGGGATCAGGTGGTATGCGTAAATGCATTTCCCGGCGATAAAAAAAAAGGCTGTCTGTAACAACCTTTCAGACATCTAACACCTCAGTCTCTCCCGTGACCATGATTGCTGTAAAGCATTCGAAACGTCGGGAACGTCGGTTCGAAAATTCGAAAAGATAGTTTTATTTAAAATAAATATAGGAATATTGGTAGGTACATAAAATCTTATTATTTGATAATGTCAACCATCCGTAAAAATGTACGTACTAAATAATATCTATGTAAATTAGCAATAGATCAACGTGATTTATTTATAGAGATAGCTTAGGAGCCGGTAATGACATATGTATATTATTTTTCATTTTGCTAGTTTCTTTAAGTAGAGACTTGAAAAATGATAACTAAAAAAGTAGTTTCTGTGAGACATCATGTATCTAAATATGCGTGGTTTTAAAAGGTTCAATGTAAAGGCGGATGTAATTATAAGAGATTATAAGTAGAGTATAGATGATCTTTTATTTAAATGCCAGGGTTACTACAATAAACCGGAAGAGACTGCGGAAGCTTTCGATGAAGATGGATGGTTCAAGACCGGAGACATCGTATACAGAGATGAATACTCTAATTTCTATTTCTTAGGCCGCTTGAAATTATTACTCAAATATAAAAGTCACCAGGTATTTTAAATATTATAACTTAAAATTATAATAATAATGTAAATTATTTTAACGTCTCCGTGGTTAGCTTCCGGGAAATCAATTGTTAACTGACATGCCGGTGTATCCGCGACTCTTCAAGCGTACAAGAACGTATATACCTTCATTATAGTAGACTCTCACTGTCTCAGTGGTGTAGTGGCTAGCATGTACGACTGCACATCCGGAGGTCCTGGTTTCGAGTCCCGGGTCGGGCCAAGTTTAGATATTGAGTCTTTCTGTTTAGTAAACCTCAGTAACAGACCGGAGCTGGAACTTGGCGATATTTTAGCCCAGTACCTCGGCGAGCACATAAAGCCGTCGGTCCTGCGCTTAACTCGCAGTGGTCGTGTCGAAGGTCGTCCCACCGGTTTATGAGAGTAGTAGTAGTCTCAATGAGATAGGCCGCCGTGGCCAAAAATCAGTCGGGAGGACATTATTATTATAGTAGATATATTTGAAAAATCATTATTATTCTCACTTCCCAATCAGAGTAAAATCACTAGGTAGGTATATATCACTTAAGGGTTTTCTGATTAATAATGTAGGTAATATATTTCAGATATCACCTGTGGAACTAGAAAGAGTGATTATGAAACACCCGGGCGTGCTAGATGTTGCTGTAACTGGTATTCCTGATCCTGAATGTGGGGACTTACCAGTCGCGGTCGTAATTGCTCGCGATGACTTCGATCTTACTGCACAGGATATTAAAGATTTGGTTAAAAGTATGTAATAAAACAAACTACCTAACTTGCCAAAAGGCAATTGTGTTGACTTTCATAATGTATTCTCTTCTACTGTTAATTTTGGCTTGTGATATATATTTATAGCTACGTTTTCTCATTCTAACCCCCTTTATTACAAAATAGAAAACTAACCCATTCTAGCTATAAAATGTATTTTGTCTCATATAGCGTATAAATATCTATCACTTTTTAAATAAATCTAAAACAATTAAATATCAAGTATACCTAATTAAACTTTACAGAAACGCTGTCAGACCCTAAACAGTTGAGAGGAGGAGTGATATTTGTAAAAGAATTTCCAACAACCGCCACTTCAAAAATAGATAGGACAAAATTAAAAGAGCTCGCCATGAGAATGAAAAGAGAATAAAACGTGATTATTATGATGTATTTTTTTTTAAATAAAACTATCTTTTCGGATTTTGTCGCGGATTTATTTGCATTTTATTTTTTGCATCATTGTTTCCCGACGTTTAGAATGCTTTACAGCAATCATGGTCACGGGAGAGACTTTTATTTAAAATGTCAAATATTCGCGTAAATCTAAGAAAGTATTATGTATTTTTTTGTAAAATTGTAACATAGTATGAAGTATGCGTAAAAATGTACATACTCAATAAAATCTACATATTATGGAAACATGAAATAATACCTTCATCTTCTTTTGCACTATACCTATTTATCCTAAACAAATTATTATTATGAGCTTTATTTTTGGGGTTCCGAAAAAAAACGGACCTCATAAAATTTCATATTGTCCGTCTGACTGTATGTCATAGCCATTTTACTCGGAAACTATCGGTTCTTACTCTTATAATAGAAGGTAATGTGAATCACTATACAATCTTGTAAGAATATTATAAAAAATAATAATAAATACTAATGAACAATGATATTTGAAATATGTACATAATTTATATGAAATGTGAATGGTATTCCTTATTTCGGCATAACACAGTTTAAGCAACAACAATTTATTTTGCTAATCTATACCTACTAATATTATAGAGGTAAAGTTTGTGAGTTTGTGACGTTGTAGGGGGTAATCTCTGGATCTACTGAACCGATTTAGATGAAATTTGGTAAGAAGATAGTTTGAGGCCCTGGGAAGGACATAGGATACTTTTTATCTCGGTAATCATCCCTTAAGGGAGTGAAAATGGGGATGATAGTTTGTATGGGGAATTGAGCTAGTGACCTTATAAAGAAGGCGACTTGACTTCAAAATATATGTATGTTTAAAGATTAATGATACGTTAAGAATATAGCCTAGATAATATTGTCTGGTCATTTCAAAAAAACATAGTAAAGGTCAAGAATTTCTACAGCACTACGCTCGTGCGGAGTGAAATCTGTCGTCAGGGTGTAGCCAACGTCACGACTAACGAATCCGCTGAAAAGTGTGTGCTCACGTTTTTCAGACTGGATTTAAAACGTGATCGTCACTGTTTTAGACATGGAAGATTAAAAATCAAAATAAATTATAAATCCACTAAAAAATTCAAAAAGATAGTTTTATTTAAAATGTCAAATATTCGCGTAAATCTAAGAAAGTGTAAGGTAAAAACCAATTTGTTTTTTCTCTTCAGTAATATTATAATATTGGCACATTAACACACAGAACCATCTAGTTTCATGGTAAGCTACGAGGCTTGTGTTATGGATACCAGATAGTTGATACACATATATACTTTAAATACATACATATTATAAATATAAACACCCATGACTGGAGTACAAACGTTTGTGCTCATCACACGAACAATTTCCCCTGGCGGGACTCGAACCCGCTACCGCTGGCACAGTAAGTAGGGTCACTACAAACTGAGCCGAACGTGTCATCAAAATGGTTGGAGGCAGTAGTTTGAGCTTCCGATTTTTTCAAGTCCTCCGTTTCTTTCCCAATCATTTTTATCATGATTGGGTTTTCACATTAATGAATATTATAAAATCTTAAATAATAAAGTCAAACACGTTTAGGAAGGTAAGGGCAGAGAAAAACATATTATCACCGCTCCTTTATATTATATATCTGAATGATCCGGCCTCCGGGCTCCGATTATATATTTAGCACAGATGAATGAAGCTCGTATGACGTATCCCGTATAATGTATTCATTGTGTACCTATGCTATTTATGATATCTATTGAGTACCTCATTTAAGTGTGTCATGGCCGGTTTACACGTGTTAAGTAGTTTAATAGTTAACTAAATTTTAACTTAATTTTAAGTGACTTATATTTTAGTAGATGTCTAAACGTGTTTAGTGGTTAAGTAGTTAAGCTCTTTAGTTGTCTTCTCTATTCTACGTGACATTGGCGGACTAATCTGTGCTCAATTAAAGAATTGAATTGAAGCTCTTTATTTCATTCAATATGGAAAATCAACAACGTAATGAAATCGTAAATTCTGTGCTTAAATTTGTTTTAAGCGAGATAATTCATGCTTTTTACGTTCCATAAGCATTCTTTTTTTAAATATGCTTCTTAACAAAAAATAACGAAAAAAAATTAAACTTAGCTCGTCATTACTTATGCGTTTTACTAAACTACTTATGCGTTTATAACTAAATTGTACTGTCCAAGTGTCCAAACGTGTCAAGTGACAAGCCCCGCCCACCAACTAAACCGAAAAAATAGGAAACATTCTAATTTAGTAGTTAAGTAGTTAACTTAATTTTAACTTGCAACTTGCTACTAAGAGCATATTTAAAAAAAGAATGCTGATGGAACGTAAAACGCATGAATTATCTCGCTTAAAACAAATTTAAGCACAGAATGTACGATTTCATTACGTTGTTGATTTTCCATCTTTTTTCTATAATCAATATCAATTCTTTGTCAAATAAATGTTAATGTCCCGCACTGTACTCCTAGATTTCCTATAAAAAATGTGTATCTGTGGCTGTTATTTACTATTTCAATTTGACATTAGTCAAAAATATTATTAAAAAAAAGATTACTGATATACGTAACATTATTAATAGTGTTAAGTGTTTATTTTATTCGCCTTCGATTATAATATCGTATAGTTCTTAGTTTATAGGTAATCTAAGATTCCTATTATTAAGTTAAGCAGCAAAGCAATAATTGCAAGTTCCTGGTGACAAGTGATTTGTTTATGTTTAAATTTGATACTTTCCATTTATTTTCATTTCGTGATAAAATAACATCATGATGAAAAATGAATGAAAATGACAATATTAACAATTATATACCGTCATTATTAAATCCAAGAACTATAAGAAATGAAAATATATCATTTACACAAGTAAGTTTTGAATAACAACATACTTTTGTGTTTATTTAACAATATTTATACTTTACTTTTAATTCATAATAATAAGTTAGTTTAATCCCACATTTACTATAAGAATGATTAAATTTGTCACGAAAGTTTTAGAATACTTGAAAATTCACTTTTTTGTCTTGTTATTTTAGAAAGCTAATGTAAAAAATATGAACTTTAATAATATCAACATATATGATGGTATTAGTTATTTATAATGGTAGATGGCAATGTCATTAGCAATATTTGATACCATTCTCAATTTCATTCAGAAACTTTCAAATATATTTTACTTTAGAAAAATCACTTTAAATAAAATTTTACTAAGATTAAATTGGGTTATTTATCCATCTTTTCCAGTACTCGATTATTTCTACCAGTTCATTATCTTTGAAGAAAAAGTTCACTAATAATATTAAAATAAAAGAGAACAAGGTAAATATGTATTTATAATGTTTGGCTTTTAATATTGTACATATTCATTTGCACAATATCATATATTTTTTTAATTTGATCAATTCAAATCTGATTAAAGGTCTATAGACACAAGAAAGAAAACGTGAATGTTGATAATATAACTGCAACAAAAGATAAAAATATATTCATAAGTGATAAAAGTAATGGAAACCATTCCTTAGGAACATCTGCTATTGAAGATTTAATATTTAAAGATAATATTAATGAAACAAGCCCCATCAACATAGATGAATATAAATCTTATAAAGAGGTTTATGATAATATTTGTAATGGAAATAAAAATAGCTCTCTAAAATATAAATCATTTGTAAATAACTCTAGTGTCACATATAGTAAAACTGCAGATAAGCATGATTCTTATAAAGTGAAATCTCCAGTTTCTCTTTCTTTTGGCATCTCTAACTGTAAAAATATATATGTTTATTCAGAGAAAAGTACTCTGAAAGGAGTTTCATTCCAAGTCAATGAAAATGATATAAATGTAGATTGTGAACTAAGCGAAGGATCTCAGTTATCACAAATAACAATTGGAAATATGTCCAACATGAGTGAACCTCTTTTTAGTCCACTAAAAAGGAAATCTGTTGCTGTCAACTTAGAAATAAAAAAGATGAAATTAGCAGCCACAGATAAAAATACAGAATCTAAAGTTCTCTTTTTGAATACAAATGCCAATGAAAAACTGGTCTATGTCATTGAGCAACCATTAAATTATAAATTATTGAAGCGTACAATTATTGATAAAAATAAATCAATTGATTCAATACGTAAAACAAAAACAGTATTTAGGCATGAAATAAATGGCAAAAGTATTAAATTAAAGCAGTTATCTCTAGACTCATACTTTCAATGTAATAATCGATTGAAAACCCCTTTGAAATCTAAATTGGGGGATAGTCAAGTGTGGCATAATGAGTATAAAGTGAAACTAGACAATAATGACAAACAGGACATGAGCAAAAATTCAGTTCAGAGCGATGCTATTAGAAGAACACCAAATAAGTTAAATAGAAATGACTCAAAATCGCCACAGTCGCACAAAACATTACCAAAACTTGACATTCAGCCTATGTTTTCTGAAGACAAGCGAGCTTCTTCTTCAAGATCGAAGAAGGGTAGTACAGGTTCACACTCGCCTCGGAAGAATATGGACTCCATACAGTTGAATCAACTATTGGATACCAAATCTAATAGAGCGTCAATTGTCGCAAGAAATGTTCCACATTTTAAAATCGTAGCAGGTAATGATTATATATATTACACTATTTTTAGACAATTTACTAAATATTTAATTGCAGAATAATGATAATTAATTTATTATTGTTATAAAAAATACGTACTGACTTCACTCTAATCACTAACTGCTAGTACTACGGAACTACTAGTAGTTCCGTTTATCTTCTACATATAGAAAAAGGCAGTGATAACCCAGTGGTTACGGGCTCGCTTGGGAAACCGGGTGAAGCGGGTTCAAATCCCGGGTCTCGCATCTCTGATATTCATGTGCAAATCATTTCTAACATGATTACCACTTGCCTTACGGTGAAGGAAAACATCGTGAGGAAACCTACATGTCTGAGAGGCTAGCAAGTTTTCGAAAGACATATGAAGTCCGCTAACCCGCACTTGGCCAGCGTGGTGGACTATGGCCTGATCCCCCTCGTATTGAAAGGAGGTCCGTGCCCAGCAGTGGGACATTAAAAAGGGCTGAATACATACAATACATATAAAAAAATATAATTAATATTGAAATTATTTTTACAGGAACGCATTTTGCCGTCGATGCTTTTTCATACGGGGAAATTCCGAATGTTAAACATTATTTCCTCACCCATTTTCATTCCGACCACTACTTGGGGCTACGAAAGACTTTCAATAAAGTGTTGTACTGCTCAAAAATAACTGGTAAGTTTTTGTGTTGTTTTTTTTATCGTTTTTTTTAATATTATTGACACATACACAATTTAATATGAGTGCCTAAGTAGGCTTTAAAGGGGAGAATAGGGAATCACGAGCCTCGTCAATTGTAATGGATGTATTAAATATCGATTTTATTATAAAAATAAAAACATTTCTATTGATTAGGCAATTCTTAGGAATTAGGCTCTTATCTTAAACCATTATCTCTAAAACTAATAATATTTAATACATTAGTGGCCCCAAATGCGTATGTAAAATAAATATTTCTTAATATTTCATGTAGTACAATAGATAAATCGTTTCTTTTTGGAATAGATATTATTATTTAAAGTCAATACTTGTAAACACGCCTTTATAGAAAAAAAATGAGTGCATGTAACCTTCACGCGCGGTTGAAGTAAACCTTTGGCGCTGTTACAGATACCGTAATTAAATCAAAAGTTTTAGTGAATATAATAATTATAAAAAAATAATATAATTAATAAATATTTTTATAAATAATAAATATTATAAAAACATAATATATTTTTTAAGTTATTAATAATAACTTTGATTCTCACTTCCGCAACACTCATTTTTCCAATTTACTGACTTACCTCTCAGCCTAAAGAATTTTTACTTCAATAAAGTCCTATGTAATTCAGATTTCTTTTACAATATACTTATCTATAATTACTATTTATATCGTTAATCCTTCTACTTAATGTACTTGAATAAAAATAAATGTTCCAAATTCTAGTCCTAGTAGCAAACATTAGTTTCTCTAGATGAAATCTTTTAGGAATGTCAATAAATTTATTTCTTGTAACACGGACACGGCTCTAACGATTTTGATCAAATATTGTATAGGTTTTGATTTTTAATTTTATCTATAGAGGTGTCTTTGCTGAAAAAGCGCTTTTTCACTATTATTTTATTAAAGCCCTTTTCTGTCTGCCCTTATGCTGACAGTGACATATAGAAGCTCGGTCACTCAGGTACTAAAATATTTATGAAAGATGATGCTATTGGCAAATGATTGTTCGCAAGGCATTATGTAAATAGTTAGAGTACATATTTATTGTAAAATAGTCTGATAGACGGTATTTTAAATATGTATGTTGTTGGGATATTAACACAGCACCATTTAGTTCCATGGTAAGCTCGTGTTATGGATACCAAATAGTTGATACACTACACACATATAACTTTAAATATATACTTATTATAAATATGTACCCATGACTGGAGTACAAATATCGTGCTCATCACAAATGAATGCCTCCATCGGAACTTGAACCTGCGACCCCTGGTACTGAGCCAATGTGTCGTCAACATTTTAATTAAAAGCTATGTGTTTCATCTTATTTATGATATTGCTATTAATAATAAAATTTTAAATACATTTTTATACGTATACATTATTGAACCTTCTTTGATTTTTTTTAGCAAATCTGTGTAAGTCACGTTTAGGAGTGAACCCGAAATGTATTAACATAATAGACGTCGACGAAACAATTAAAATCGACGGTGTAGAGATAACTGCGGTGGACGCTAATCAGTATGTTTATTCATTTGTTTTTCTTTTTTATGGCACACAGCTATTCATTTGTGTACTACCATAAGCTCACTTTTTTTTGCTTTTTAAAAACCTACGTAACACCCAATCTATTGGAAGGATGCTCGCCGGATGGACCAATCTTTACTTATATTATAAATATAAACATGTGTTTGTTTGTAGCCAGAGTCGGATTTAGAGGACATGAAAATGGACTCTACAATAGAAATTTCTAAGTTATGCTTAATAAATACGTTTTATCAGTGGTTCTGTTGACTAATTTAAAAAAGAAAAGCCAACAAACCTCTTAACAGTATTCATAAGGGCCTCCACTCTTTAATTGCTTAACTGTCCCGAGCCCCACATTTCTAAATTCGGATCTGTTTGTAACCGACAATAACATAGAATACTTTTTTGTCGCTGAACTCCCTAGTGTTCATTCATATAGGGTGCGAAATATTAATATAAGTAACATTCAGTACCTACGGTTTTTGATATTTTTGGTTCATAGTGAAATCTTCACAAATTCCGACAGATTGACAAAAAATTTAAAAATACTGATTATTTACCATTTGAATCAATTCATTTGGATTACCATTACAAATGCAAAAGTTTGTATGTATGTATATATGTATGTGTATGTTTGTTACTCCCTCAAACTGAAATGGCGGGACCAATTTGGTCGGTATAGAGATAGACTATGACCTAGAGTAATACATAGGATACTAATTAATTTTATAAAATGAGGGTTCTTAAACCAATCAAAAAATTAATTAGCTAGTCTATACATATAATGAAATTGTAACTCAGCCGAATCTGTACATTAAACATTTTTTGGAAAATCTTATTGAAATAGACATTATTATCGATACAGAGGCCGAATCTATAGTTTTTACATTTTTTGTCTATCTGTCTGTCACCGCATCACGGAAAAACCACTGGAGGGATTTGATGGTTGATATGATGATGATAGCTAGTTATTCGGGTCAACGTATAGGATTCTTTTTACTACAGGAAAATATCTTGTCTCTGAGAAATCTATGCTAAGCGTTAAAACGTAACTAGTCTATCTATACTAATATTATAAATGTGAAAGTTTGTGAGTATGTATGGATGTTTGTTACTCTTTCACGCCAGAACGACTGAACGGATTTGGGTGAAATTTGGTACAGAGATAGATTATAGTCTGGAATAACACTACTTTTATAATAATAAAAATGTACGGTTCCCGTGGGTTTCCTAGAGGTGAGGTTAGTCGTTAGTATTATATAATTAAATTATAAAGTTACATTTCAGTTGCCCCGGAGCTATAATGTTGGTGTTCACACTGCCGAATGGTAAGACGCTGCTGCACACTGGCGACTTCCGCGCTACTCCCGCGATGGAGTCGTATCCCGTGTTCTGGAATAAGGATATACACACTATATATCTTGATACTACGTGAGTATAGTACTACTTATTACTTATTAAATTTTGTACCGTGTTTGCGTTTTGTTCGGGTTAATCTCAGAAAGAGCTGTGAGTTTTTTTTTTAACTTTATTTTAATTTGAGATAATTAAGTTGATTAATTATCTCAAATCAAAATAAAGTCATAATAATTATATTTAAGTTTGCCTTCAACTGGTCATTGTGAACTTTTCCTTATAATTTTATGCAACCTAATTGGTCGGGGGGCTTGGCTAGGACAACGATGACTCACTATTATCTAACTACATACATACAGGCTAGCATGTACGGCTGCACACCCGGAGGTCCTGGGTTCGAGTCCCGGGTCGGGCCAAGTTTAGTTATTGAGTCTTTCTGTATAGTAAGTCTCAGTAACAGCCCGGAGTTGGGAAGTTGGCGGTGTTTCACCCCCGTGCCTTGGAGAGCACGTAAAGCCGTCGGTCCTGCGCCTTAACTCTCACCGGTCGTGTCGAGCAGTCGTCCCACCGGAGTATGAGAGTGATAGGAATAGAGAGTGCACTTGTTTCTGCGCGTACACTTGAGCACTATAATATCTCCTGCGCAGTTGGCTAGTCTCAATGAGATTGGCCGCCGTAGCCGGAATCGACTAGGAGAACATCATCATCATTATGATCATTGTATTATATTCATAGATCTTTTCCAGATATTGCAACCCGCGCTACGATTTCCCCACTCAAGAGCAATGCATAGATATGGCGATACATTTGCTGAGACTAAAGAAAACGGCGGTGGAAGATGCTGGAAGGCAGTTCTCTTCTGTTCTCATAGTCTGTGGCACATACACTATTGGTAAGTTGAAAGAGATTTATTTATTTATTTAGATAATATGTTTAATATTTATTAGTATAGTATTATATTCACTTTATTCTATAAATGGATGGATGGATTTTTATTCGATAAATGGATTATTAAAATCTATTTTTAATTCTCAACGATATTGTGGAACATGTATGTAAAATATCTAATTTGGGTTTTTTTCTTATTTAATTCCTCTTTAATACTTTCTTAGATTTACGCGAATGTTTGAAATTATTAAATAAAACTATCTTTTCGGATTATTTCGCGGATTTATTTTGATTTTTGGTTCCCGACGTTTCGAATGCTTTACAGCATCCATGGTCACGGGAGAGACTGAGGTGTTACATGTCTTAAAGATATAGTTGTTACAGACAGCCTACCCACAGAAAAAAATGTTTAATGTTTAATAAAAAAAATGTTTAAAGTTAAAAATATTGTAATGTAATTGGTGCAATTTTCATTTTGTTAATTGTGGGTAGGCTGTCTGTAACAACTATATCTTTAAGACATGTAACACCTCAGTCTCTCCCGTGACCATGGATGCTGTAAAGCATTCGAAACGTCGGGAACCAAAAATCAAAATAAATCTGTGAAATAATCCGAAAAGATAGTTTTATTTAATAATTCCTCTTTGAGATATAGGATTGTGGTTTTAACTAAATTTTAGTTGTCATGTAATTTTTATTCTAATTAGCTATTGTATATAGGCCTACTGTGATGTCGGTTCTACACGCTTGCCAAGCCTCAACAAGCTATCAAAAATTTAAACATGTGGAGAGGCAAGGGCTCTCTTGACTGGTCTAAGTTTGAAAGGACTTGTGGTTTTTCCGATTGTATGTCGGTTTTAGTGCAGATGAAAGGGCGGCAAATGCTTACGATTAGAATGTGTGTTTGTGGTAAATGGCGAGCGTGTGGATCCGGCGTTAGACATTGTCGGCTCAATGACTTAAGAATGATTTATGATGTGGTGGAATTATGGGTACTCGTTAGGCAAAGAGAAGTTCTACGAGGGCGTGTCGCGGCGCGTGGGCTGCGCGGTGTGGGCGTGCCCGGAGAAGGCGCGCGTGCTGAGCGCCGCCCGCGCCGCGCCCGCCGCCGCCGCGCCCGCCGCCGCCGCCGCCTGCCAGCTGCACGTCGTGCCCATGCGGGACCTCACGCATGACGTGAGTGCATACACCTATGCGCATACTGCATACACATATATACATATACACAAAGTGAGAGAAGGACAGACACGCACAGACGAATGGACTGACGGACTGGTGCTGCAGCGTTGCTACGCGCTACGCGCTTGTTACATGCACATATATACTGTTATATATTGATCTAGTATATGGAGGTGTCTACGCCATCATAATTCCCCTTACTTCCCTGTACCTCACACAGAGTTACAGTTAGGTTAAATAGCCGTAGAATTCAATAGATAAGTCAGTCTTTATTGAGCTACGGTTATTATAATACAATTTTGTAATTCAATTTAAATATAGTGAAGTAATTTATATTATTGACTATTATAATAGTGTAATTTGGTGTAATATAAATATATCTTTTTTTAAAAAGACTTTTAAATTACATCTCGTAGCATTACACATACATGTTACATACCATACAATATGTCCTTACTTATTTATTTAATCTATAATATAAAAATGAATCGCTGAATGTGTGAAGCGCAAATCTCGAGAGCAGCTGAACTGATTTCGCTAATTCTTTTTTTAGAATATTCCTTGAAGTACGAGAATGGTTCTTACGGAGAGAAAAATTTAAAAAAATGCCTGAAAAAGTTTAAAAACAACACTTTTCTATGCTCCCATGCAAAAGATTCGTAATAATACTTAAAAGTCAATTTGAACTTTAATACCATACCATAAAGTTTAAGTGTTAGTGAAGAGTCAAAATAATTGAGTGACGTTAGTATCGTATAAATATTAATGTCAATATTTGTCAATACTATTAACAAAAAAAATTAAAATTATTAGTCATATAGTTAACGCTGGCTAATAACTATATCTATTTAAAACGTACCTAGCGACGAACCCAAGCGAAACGAGGGTGAGTCGCTAGTACACAATAAATTTCCATATTGCAAAATGATTGATTTAGGGCTTCCCTCTCAAATTGAAAAGATTCTTTTTAACATAATATTCTGTATCCAGTTTTCCAAAATAATTAAATTTCAAAAAAAAATAAGCATATTTCGTATTTTCTGCAGACATTGCGAAGCTACTTGAACAGTCTCAACGGTGTGTTCACTGAAGTAGTAGCGTTCAAGCCCAGCGGCTGGGAGAATGGGAAGAATTCGTTTATTGAAAAGGATTGTGTTACGATACACGGTAATTTTATCAATATGGTTATCACTCGGTTCACGGTGAAGATAAACGTCGTGAGGAAATTTGCATGGCTGAGAGTACCTGGCAAGTAGTTCCAACTTGCTCTTGGCTAGCTTGGTGAACTATGGCCTGATACTTTAAGTATCGAGGGCTATCGAGTGGCCCATTTTAACAGTGGAATATTAAAAAAATGGACAGACTAAAATTTTTGATGTCTCAATAGTTATAGTTATGACGCAAAAGAATCTAAAATTGTAAAAAAGCTGCCATTTCCATTTTCTAACAAATTGTTATTGTATTATTTTGTAGGTAGATCTCTTTAAAAATATTGATCTCTCCCGTGACCATGTTTGCTATAAAGCATTCGTAACGTTGGGAACAAATAAAACAAAATGAAACCGCGAATAAATCTAAAAAAAATAATTATGTGTTTATGTACCCACGTAAGAAGTTATACTTCTTTGGCGTAACACAACAAAAATAGCTAAAGATTTCACCCTATATGTCACAACTCTCTGTTTGTAAAAGGAATGCAGCTAACTTCATCATGTCGCTTTTTGGCTGTCGGTGTGTGCGCGCATCGTATAAATTTTACTCTCATAATTTTTTCCGAACGTCCCAAAAGAAGTATAACTTCAAAATATAATTATATTTAAAACTATGCATTTTCAGGTATACCGTATAGTGAACACTCGAGCTTCTCAGAGTTGGTGCGATTCGTGAAGTTTCTGAGGCCTAAGCAAGTTGTGCCCACCGTCCATATCTCCGGAGGGATTGAATCTGTTCAGGTAATGTTCTTTTTCTCTAAAATAGCTCACCCTAAATACATTCTCTTGCCGAAAATGTTAAATGGCTGAAAATATTAAATAAGCCCTCGTTACTATTTTATTTGATGACGGCACGTTTGGCTCAGTTTGTACTAGCGGTCGTGAGTTCCAGTTCCGCTGGGGGCATTCATTTGTGTGATGAGCACAAATGTTTGTACTCAGTCATGGTTGTTTACATTTACAATATGTATGTATTTAAAGTTATATATGTGTATCAACTATCTGGTATCCATAACACAGGCCTCGTAGCTTACCATGGTACTAGATGGTGATATGTGTTAATGTCTCAACATACTTATTTACTAGCGACTCACCCTCGCTTCGCTCAGGTTCGTCCCTAGCTTAATTCCCCATAAAAAAAATTATCCCCATTTTCACCCCCTTAAGGGATGATTTCCGGGATAAAAAGTATCCTTTGTCTTTCCCAGGGTCTCACACTATCTTACCAAATTTCATCTGTTCAGTAGATCCAGAGATTACCCCCTACAACGTCACAGACTTACAAACTTTACCTCTTTATAATATTAGTATAGATTTGCTATTATATATATTGTTATTTGCTACCATCTGTACATGATGTTATTATTTTTTTAAAACCGGAAGGGAATTTTAAAGCCACAGGTCAAGTATTTTAGCGATAAACTTATCAGTTTTACTTGTTGTTTGTTCTTTATTTATCTGTATTATATTATTATGATGAAATAAGTGGTAATACCTATCAAAAGTCGGTCAGGGGTCAAATATTAAGATTTAGGTTTGATTTTTTGGTAAATTAGTGGTATCCCATTAGTACCTATAAACTTGTTTGCAAAATCGAGTGTAGCGGGCTTAAACCCATGTCTCGCACCTCTGGTATTTCCATTTGCACAACATTTAGCCTTAAACCCTAAAATATAGGTGTTTATCTTCCAAAAATTGTAAGAAAGTGAGAAAACTCCTTACGAGACTCTTTACTCATTAAAAACCAGAGCGAAATCTGCGAAAAATAGGCGTTGGAATATCATTTTATATGACCTGACAAAGCCCCAAAACTAACATTCTTTTGCACATTTTTTTTCATATCTTTGAAATATTTTTATGAAGTGAAAACTTCTATAGGCAGGTTTGGATGGGGAGTAAATTTATGTAAGTAGTCAGAGTGCCAATAGATGTCAAAACCAGATAAATGTAAACAGTTTTAATTACAAATTTTAATTTAAGATCAAACAATTAATTTGAATATCCAAAAATAACAACTGTTTGTTTATAGGTTTAAGTGTTCACTTCTGTCGGCAGTATTCATGACTGCTTTTTTTCTTTCTACATAACGTACTTATTATAATTTTCATTATTCCAATATTTTATATTTAAATAATAATAATAATTGTATGATTTCGTTACAGGAATACTTCCGCCCCTTCAAGCTGGTCAACAAGGACGAGATTCAATGTAAAAACAAAGTCACAGATTACTTCACTGTTCAAACAAGACAACCAGTAACATAACTATAGGTTTGTTATTTATTACTTAGTATAATTGGCATTTAATAGTTGATTTTTGAGTCGCATTTACATGGTGGAAGACCTTTCGCCTGGAAGCTAAAAATATAGAAGTTGCGCGACAATCTGTAACATACGAAGGTCTTGTGGTGTAGTTTAAATTGCTTGATTATTATATTTTTATTTTAAATACAAGAAAATTAGTTAATTAAAATAGGTATTGTATTGAATTTTTATTAAATTAAAATGGCTGACAAAAGGAAACTTGGGACAGGTTTAAAATTAGTTCGCATTTAAATAAATGTTACATATTACAGCAAACAAAATTAAATGTAGTTATAGTTCATTCTCGTTAAGAAAATAGTGAGTCATCGATGTCCACCGGCCTAGCCACGCCCCTCGACCAATTAGATTGCATAAAATTTTAAAAGTAAAGTTCACAATGGCCAGTAGAAGGCAGACTTAAATATATTATTAATTACTTTACTTTGATTTGAGATAATTATATTCATTAATTATCGCATATCAAAATTAAGTCATTAACATTATAATGATGACGTTATTTTGATTTAAGATAATTAAGTTGATTATCTCAAATCAAAATAAAGTCATCATCATCTCAAATCAAGTTTGAGATAAGTAAGATAATTAAGTTGATTTTTATCTATTAAACTTAATCTTTTGAAATGTTGAATTAGAATTGAATTTTTACTCCCACTTTGTATACACCTTTACCTGCCGTTGCACTTGATGACTCACTATATCCTTAACGCGAACGGATTATAGTAAAGTTACTACTTAGTCTGTAAAGTCTAATTTAACGATTACAGGAGTAACAAGTGTAGGCGTGTGTTCCCTACCCTTCTTTTTTTTAACGTTGGGAAATGCATTTACGCACGAGGTGTGGGACTCACCGGCAAAGCTAGTACTACCCACTAAAACCCAACAATGCCTTCCCCCGTCTTAATGGGGCGTCGCAGGATCGCTTACGCATTCAACTACGACGCCCCGACGGCAGGTTTGCCAAAGCAGACCACAACAACCACGGGGTTGCTCCAAGGTCCACTCTGCTATCAGAAAAGTACCAGGAGCAACCCACATGGTACATCGCCATCCGAAGAGGGCCACCTCCCACCGCCCACCGAAGTGGACCACCTCCCTGTGCGTTTCTTGGCTTCGCGCCCGGTTGGGTTGCCGGGCACTACTGAGCCCCCCCACCACGACAAGGTGAACGCACGTTGGGGGGGGTGTGTTCCCTACCCTAAGCTATGGCTAAAATGAAAATTTCGTTAGGTGTTGCTTAAAATAGTTAAGGAAATTCTTATAAATGTGAAAGTTTGTATGTATGGATGCTTGTTACTCTTTCACGCCAGAACGGCTGAACGGTACTTCTATGGCAAAAGTGCCCCCCATAGGAACCTATATCGTAACCAATGTTATATTATTGAGGACACCAACAATAGTTGATCGAGTAAATATTAGCGCTATATCTTAGTTAATTGAGGAGCTATTCGAAAAAAAAGTGTCCGGGGACGACTTTTTTTCAAAGCGATATATCTTAGTTAATTTCAAAGCTAGCAAAATAAAACTAAATGTAAGTGTTAAAGTACACTTTATAGTTTATTTTATAGGCGTTTTCTATGGACCAAGCCTAAATGAAAGTATTAAAAAAATGCAAATAAAAATTTTGTCAATCGATTTCTATCAGATTTAATTAAATTACCACTTTGAAAAAAATATATAATAATTATATATATTTTGTCTAATAGCATGCCAAGTTTCATTTAAATCCAAGGGGTGCAACATGTCGAAAAAAAATCAAAAGTAAGTGAGCACGCACTTTACGACCACTATGTTGACACTTTTAACGTGCATTACATTTTTAGTTTTTCAATATTGGGCACGAAAGGTTTAAAGGAAATGGAATATATATTTTTTCAATAGAAATAAAACCGATATTCAAAAAAAGTACTTTTATTAGTCATCATCACTATCTTCATTAATTACAACCTGCTCGTTATTTATAGGAAAAATACTGGATAACATTTCTACTGGGGCAAACTATATAAGATTTATATCTTGCACACATTCGATAAATAATCCTACTAATATAAAAAATGCGAAAGTTTGTGAGGATGTATAGATGTATAGATGTTTGGATGTTGTTATTATTTCACTCAAAAACTACTAAATGAATTTTAATGAAACATTTCAATAATATATGTATGTAGCTCATACATCAGAATAACACAAAAGGTACTTTTTATCCCGGAAAAATGTACGGTTCCAGTGGAATATATTTGGTAGTTGTTGTGTCTAGTAATATATAATTGCCTCCATGTAAGAGGAACTCCCAACTGTTCGATTTACATGTGCACAGTCACAGCAATAACACCGAATATCTTCGTGTCTTTGGCCATTGGATTTGTAGTCAATGTAACATCTATATGTTTTGCTAATTGATATGTTGATGCGATGTTACTTGCAGTTTTAAAATATTAGATGCATCCTATGACAAAACATATTTCCAGTATATAAAACAAAACCATTGCACGATAAAATCATTAAAAATATTAATGATAGACAAAACATGAAAACATGCCGACAAAGTGCCAACTAACAACTGGAATGAACAACCTTTTCATCAACTTGCTTTAGAAGTTTCTGGAAAAGAAGTTAAAAATACTTGTCACTGGAACCTACCAGCTTTCACGTGCCATTTCTTATTTAGTTGAACTCATAGGGAAAGACAATAATTTTCATGTGCGTCAAAGATTAATTTTTCATTAAAATCCATTTAGTAGTGTTTGCGTGAAAATATAACAACATGCAAACATCTATATATCGATACATCCTCATAAACTTTCGCATTTTTAATATTAGTAGGTTTATTTATCGAATGTGTGCAAGATATAAATCTTATATAGTTCGCCCAGTAGAAATATTATCTAGTGTTTTTTCTATAAATAACGAGCTCGTTGTAATTAATGAAGATAGTGATGATGTAATGACTAATAAAAGTACTTTTTTATGAATATTGGTTTAATTTCTATTGAAAAAATATATATTCCATTTCCTTTTAAACCTTTCGTGCCCAATATTGAAAAACTAAAAATGTAATGCACGTTAAAAGTGTCAACATAGTGGTCGTAAAGTGCGTGCTCACTTACTTTTGATTTTTTTTCGACATGCTGCACCCCTTGGATTTTAATGAAACTTGGCATACTATTAGACAATATATATACAATTATTATATATTTTTTTCAAAGTGGTAATTTAATTAGATCTGATAGAAATCGATTGACAAAATTTTTATTTGATTTTTTTTTAAACTTTCATTTAGGCTTGGTCCATAGGAAACGCCTATAAAATAAACTATAAAGTGTACTGTAACACTAACATTTAGTTTTATTTTGCTAACTTTGAAATTAACTAAGATATATCGCTATGAAAAAAAGTCGCCTCCGCACACTTTTTTTCAAACAGCTCCTTAATTAACTAAGATATAGAGCTATAATCTACTCAATGAACTACTGTTGGTGTCCTCTACAATATAACATTGGTTACGATATAAGTTCCTATCGGGGGCACTTTCGTCATAGAAGTACGGCTAGACCCTTTGGCACAGAGATAGATTATAATCTGGAATAACACATAGGCTACTTTTTATCCAAAAAAAATTACGGTTTCGGTGAATAGGTTTGTTTTTGTTCTGCTAGAGGTGAACCCACGCGAAGCGAGGGTGAGTTGCTAGTACATAATAAAAAATGTCGCTGCAATTTGTAATAATTCAAATATTTCTCTCTCTTTCAATCTCATGAAGTTTTTTATTTGTGAACGTTTATTAAAAATATTTTTTTTACAGGTACAAACAAAATAATATTAAGTGACTATTTTTACTGTGATTTATTTTTAATGCTGTTTAATTTAGTTATTGAACATGTTGTTGTTATGAAATTATAAGTAAACATATTAGTGTTTCTCTAATATATTTTTTTATTTGACGATATATTTTGTTTTTTATTTAATAACGTTTACCTGCTTTGCCTTAAACGTGATCACTGCTATTTATGAAAACGCGTTAGACACGAGACGACAAAATGATTGTGTATATTGTTTTATCCTAAGAACCATTCATTAATTACGTAAAGACAATTTTGGCTACTTTTGACCCCCTCTCTTCTATCACCATGTAAGAGCACATAAGATTTCTCGGACTCTGATTACATGTGGTTTTACAAAAGGATCAATTGCACAAAAATCATAATATGACGTATATAAAAAAAATATTTTTTATAAAGAGTAAATACTAAATAGATCTCAGAGGTGTTTTCCCCAACGCTTAGCTCTCAAATATCTATCATCCTGTGAGAAATCACACATTTCGACTTATAAAATATTACGTAAGAATGGCTTTTACCCCCCTTCCTCACGAGATAAGGACATCTAGCGGTAAACCTAATGCAATTTTGAATTCCTTACAAATTGCTGTATTATAAAGGTAGATTAGATAGGTAAATATTTCGAAATCAATAAAAAAACACTGAAAAACGTTAAATATAATAATGAAAATCTAGTCCTAAGTATTAATTTTACTAGCATTTTCTCTCCGCTCGCGTATTTCAATTATGTATAACTATCCCATCAATAATATAAATGCGAAATTTGGATGGATGTTTGTAACTCAATCACGCCAGAACGGCTGAACTGGTCTGGATGAAATTTTGCACAGAGATAGATTATAATCTGGAATGACACATAGCTACTTTTTATCCCAGAAAAATGTGATGATGTTCTCCTGACCGATTCCGACCACGGCGGCCAATCTCATTCAGACTAGCCAACTGCGCAGGAGATATTATAGTGCACAAGTGTACACGCAGACACAACGTGCACTCTCTATTCCTGTCACTCTTATACTCCGGTGGGACGACTGCTCGACACGACCGGTGAGAGTTAAGGAGCAGGACCGACGGCTTTACGTGCTCTCCGAGGCACGGGGGTGAAACACCGCCAACTTCCCAACTCCGGGCTATTACTGAGGCTTACTATACATTTCTCTTCTTCACTTCACTCAAGAACTAAACTTGGCCCGACCCAGGACTCGAACCCAGGACCTCCGGGTGTGCAGCCGTACATGCTAGCCACTACACCATCGAGGCAGAAAAATGTACGGTTCCCGTGGGATTTGTTTTTATTTTAAACTAGGGACGAACCCAAGCGATGCGAAGGCGAGTTGCTAGTATATTATAAATTATATGTCTAAAGTTTCATTAAAATTCATTCAGTACTTTATCCATGTATCAGTTACAAAAACACATCTTAACATCTCATATATACATACGATTATCGATCATTGGTTTTGCTTAACACAAAGCACACACGAATGAACATACACACAAACTCGACGAAGAAAGGTCATGAAAATAGATTTGAGAAATAGTTCAAAAAAAAATTCTATAGATGGCGTTATATAATTAATAAAAGTTGTTTAAAATTTCCATTCACTATAGTAGGGGAGCCCAAGAGGGGATTTTCTGCAGTTACTCGAGCGCGGCAGATTAACATAAAAGAGGTTACCTTGCACTCTATTGAGTACTTTCACCACAATATAAGTCTTCTATATAAAGGGGCGCGTCTAGGGAAGCCGATTAAAATATTTAAAAAATGTTTTGATAAGGTAAAAATACTTGAAACCGTCAGATTAAGGTGTGGTAGGCTAGTCACATCCTGAAAAGTGTCCAATTTAATAATCTGCCGATTTGCACAAGCCTAAGAGGCAAAAATCATCATAAACTTTATAGTCGATTTTTGCCTCTTCGGCTTGTGCAAATCGGCAGATTATTGAATTGGACACTTTTCAGGATGTGACTAGCCTACCACACCTTAATCTGACGGTTTCAAGTATTTCTACCTTATCAAAACATTTTTTAAATATTTCAATCGGCTTCCCTAGACGCGCCCCTTTATATAGAAGACTTATATTGTGGTGAAAGTACTCAATAGAGTGCAAGGTAATCTCTTTTATGTTAATCTGCCGCGCTCGAGTAACTACAGAAAATCCCCTCTTGGGCTCCCCTACTATTACTTAATGAAAAATCCGACCTTTAATATGTTAAAACCGTTTTTAAACAGTCATGACTGCTGTTTTATTAGTTTGTGAATTACAAAATATTATGTAGTTCCTACAACTACTTTGTAAACGACATCTACCGGTTACTAAGCCCAAATAGAAAAAAACTAGCAAAATATAAATAGATTTGGCAGTACCGTTTCTATGTATGTAGACTGTAGTAGTAATATTATCCTACGATATAGGATGAGTAAATTGATTGAAACACTGGGTTAATTATGGGCAAAATATATCTATTTACACTTTAAAATGCTGGTATGAACAATATACATAACTTAAAAATAGCATGAGTACCAATTCAAATAAAGCAAAATGGTGTATACTACTAGACTGGTGGCCTCTGAAATTTACGGTTAACTCATTAGTATCAATCAGGAAAATAAGAAAAAAACTAGAATTTTCAAATAACTGAATGGTAAATTTTAAATTAGACTCAAACAATAACGGCCAGCCTAATAATATTGTACAAAATTGTACGGAATGAACAACATTAAAGTTTATTGGTTCATACACTCCATATCGAATGAAGCATTTCAAGTAGATATCCAATCTAAATAAATCTATACGAAATCTAAAATATCTTCATTGATATATACAGAATGTTTTGGTATTGGATTAATTTAATACCACAAATAAAATAAATTGTTTATTTGTTTAATTCTAAATTGTAGTATTTCCAACCATACATTATTTATGCTCCCAAAAATTTATTCAAGCTATGGTCCATTTGAATAACTCTTCATTGAGTGTTAACATAGCAGTGTAGTTATAAATATTATTGCTATAATACTATGATATTTTTGTATGTATTGTGTTCAGCCCTTTTTAACATCTCACTGCCGGGCACGGGCCTCCTTTCAATACGAGGGGGATCAGGCCATAGTCCACCACGCTGGCCAAGTGCGGGTTGGCGGACTTCACATGTCTTTCGAAAACTTGCTAGGTTCTGTCAGACATGCAGGTTTGCTCACAATGTTTTCCTTCACCGTTAGGCAAATACTAATCAAGTTAGAAATGATTCGCACATGAAAATATTAGAGTTTTGAGACCCGGGATTTGAACCCGCTTCACCCGGTTTGCCAAGCGAGCGTGTTACCACTGGGCTACCACTGCCTTATTTTTTGTATAGCATACATAAATTAAATATATTTTCGATTATGATGACACGCATTGTGTACTGTGAAATATAAAAATTAGAAAATCAAAATACATTAAAGGCAAAAGCTGTTCAATTAAAATATCACACACTCGTATGTTTTAAAGCAATATTTTTTATATAATTGTAGGGTAATTATTAAATGCATATAAGCATAAAATATAATAATAATGTATAAATAAATCATAACAACTCCAATATACATGCCTAGAGTATACTTTGCCAAATTTTAAATTAAAAAAATATAAATATGATCTCACTTTATAAATTACACACTGGATTCCAAAGTTAGAAAATAGTGAACATTTTATAAAAAAATTAAATTAGAGACTACACCATAGCAACCTGCTGGCAATCATTGCAATACACATAAATATAGAGAATTATAATGTTAAATATTAAAACTTAATACTTTTATTTAAACTCATTCAGGTTTTAATACTACTCTCATAATGTGATGACCTGAAGACTTCATAAAGTAAAATTATTTAAATTAATGGTATACATTTATTATCTAGCACATACAACACTCCAATCACATAGATTTTGATTATAAGAGTACAATTATACACATTAACTATGCATTCATAATATCCTAATGTAATATTTGGAGTAAATCAACCGTAATGCTCATCGTGACAAGGTTGGTCAACCCAGCATAGACTAACTTCAAAATATAGAGATACAATGCGACTAATCCATAGATAACTGTAGAAAAGATGCACAATGTTGAATTACATATTATAGATTAATATAAAAAAAAAAAAAAAATTTAAATATTATTAGGCCTGATGACTTATTCTTGGTAATATTTTCCTGCTTCATATAGTTCTCATTTAAATTAGTTACATTTAAATGGGTTAAATGAAGAATTGGATGTAGTGATGCAAAATGGACTGCAGCCTAAGAAAACCTTTTTTTTAGGTACTGTCATAAATGGCACCTACATGTCAAGTTATAAAAATAGATAAAATACCCAATATTTTAGAGCAATTAAAAAACTACAGGCTTGTTATTTTGATATACCAATTTTACTAAAACTCCTATTTTCTCAAAAGTAAGTTTTTGTAGTTAGATCTATTTTGCATAACTACATCCATTTAAAAGTTATTATTATAAATGTTATAATATTAGCTGTTATCTAATATGTAATTCAACATCAAGTGATGACTAACCTACCAACACTGCCATGATAATATTCAATAGAGATCAACTTACACAAGGTACAAAATACCACTACTTTCATAATAATCTACAACTGTATATGATGGTGTGAAAATATACTGTCGACAAAAGAGGTTTCTATTTCACTTCACTAAAAGTGATAAGTTTTTAACTCCACATTTTTGTTTTAATCTCCAGAATTAAAAAAAAACAAATATTTACGAATTATAAAGGTACATACAAACAAAAGATAAATGCTTAACAAAAGCTTCCTGTTCTTATCTAAAATGTTTTGCACCAGATTTTACATTTTTAAAATCTCATCATATGACTATATGAAAAAAAATATATTATGAACTAAACAATTTGACATATTATTCCTTAAACATATTGCAATAAATGGTGACCATCTTTATTTATACAATAATGGAATTTGCAACTTATCATTCTTAGCCAACTTTTTACATGGCTGGGGTCCCATAGTGTCCTGCTAGGGTTGTGCAAGTGTCTCTCAATATTTGAGCATTGTAAAAGTGACATCCCTGGCTCAGTGCCACTGTCCATGGTCACTAGCAACATCTCTTTTTTGTTTTGTTACTTTTCTTTAAGTGTACTGTATCATTCGCTGTAACATTTTGTCTCTCTTTCATTTCCAATTTTGATCTCAAAACCTGAAATATACACAAAATACATTTGAATTAAATATGTATTTAGTTATTTAATAATGTCATTTACAATAAACATTAAGTCTATGTATAATATGAAATACTACTATAGCTTTTTACTTATTAGTAACTAGCTGTTACTGGCATCCTTATCTGCACAGATATTAGGTAATTTACTCTGGAAACAGAAAACATGTGACCTTTTTTTATATATGAGAAAGCATAAAGTGGGGAGTTAAGTTGTTTAATAATGTCTTGCTGACCAATTTCATCCACAGCCACCAAGTTCACTGAGACTGGCCAACTATCGAGGAGATATTATAGTGCACAAATATGGGTGCAAACCTATTCTTATATTCCAGTCACTGTATAGTGGAACTCTATACTCTATAGTATACTATAGTGGAACAACAACTCGACACAAATGAGACTGTGAGAGCTCAAGTGCAGGACCAAATACTTTACATTCTCTTCAAGATATGACGGTGAAACATTGTAATCTTCCCAACCCTAGCTGTTACTGAAAATTTCTTGACAAGAAATTTCAGTTACTAAACTTGGCCCAACTTGGGACTTGAACCCAGGCCCTCCGGATCTGCATCATTCATGTATTGCCTTCAAATCATTATTTATGCTTTGTGTGTATATACTATGCTACTATATTACTTGACATTTGGACACAGCCAGGTTTGGTCATTAGCTGTACTATAAATAGCATAAGCCCAACAGGAAAATACTAAACATTATTGATTTAATATGTGTTATATACTAAGCATTTTTGTAATTAATTTTTTTAATATTTACTTTTAACTACATTAGCATATATTGCATAATTAGAAGACATCCATAGAAAGTAGAAACAGAGAATAGTAACAAAATTTTTGTTTTAATATTATAATTATAACATTTATATGATTAAAACTTCTGCTCACCATTTTTGTGATAGTAAGAAACATTTCTTCAACATTTATATTCTCTTTTGCACTGGTTTCAAATAATGGTATGTTCATTTGATTGGCAAACCTTTGTGCATCCTCTGTTACAACCACTTTTCTTGAAGGGCAGTCATTTTTATTACCAACTGCAAGTAATTACACAGAGAAATATTTTTCTTTATTCATTATAATAATAGTTTACAATCATGTTATATGAATCATCATAAATAATTAGTTTCCTGCCCATTAATACTAAGTTATAATTATCAATTGATTAAAAAACCTTTATGTACCTATATTTATCAATATTTAAAGCCAAAATGTATAGTTATCATTGTTGATGAATTATTGGATGTTAAAAAAAAGACTTACCTAGAACTTTGTTAACGACATCACAGTTCTGTTCAATCTCATGAAGCCACCTTTTCACATTGGCAAAAGACTCCCCATTAGTGACATCGTACACAACGATGACACCGTGAGTCCCTCTGTAATACGTACTCGTTATGGTTCTAAACCTTTCCTGACCCGCGGTGTCCCATATCTGTAGTTTAACCCGTTCACCATTTATCTCTAAAGTTCTTATTTTGAAATCTACACCAATAGTCGTAATGTAACTACCGGAAAACGTGTTGTCGGCAAACCGCAGTAGGAGACAGCTCTTACCTACACCTGCAACACAAGAACATCATCCCACTGTTTATCTCTAGGAAGAAAGAGAAAAGCTTAACATCACTCGCGAACTCAGGCCTCGCCCACTCACCGCTGTCACCGATAATCAGCAGTTTGAAGAGGTGATCAAACTCGCGAGCCATTGCTTATTATATATACAACTACACCCCTAATAGGTCATGTATTTAATGATAGCAATAATAATTGATCAACAACTTTTAGTACCGAATTATTAGATAAACGCATGCCGTAGAACGTTAGCTTGCGTCACTTTATAAATCGTCCGCCATTATTGTTCTGTGATCTGTCTATCGTTTCGTTGTATGATCATTCAATTTGAGTACAGATACATTACCTCTATAGACATACACAAAAAATTAATTTATTTTACGAACATTTTAATTTATATATATACATTGATTTTATTAGTAAACACTATGTATGGATTTAAAATACTTTAGAAAAAAATATACTTAATAGACACTACGTAAAAGACATGACTATAAAATATAAATCTCTTAAACTTTTTTTAAATCAAATACTTTAGCACTTTATTTGTCATCCATGCTTTATGGCTTATGAGCCTGTGAACGCTAAGCATGGAAATGATTGCTACTTTTAAATCATTATCACGTGATGAAATTACAACAATTTTTCACGTGATTTCACCTGCTACTTTTCACGCATAGATTTTTGATTTCGACGGTCTGGTGTCACACTTTATATTATTTGCTATTAAAATGTAGTATGAAATGTCACCAATGGCGCTACTGATGTGATATGGAGCAGAGATATAGATCTGACGTAGTTGCATACGTACATGGTGCTTTGAATGAACCTATTTTCAAACAATGAACTTTCCCTCATACTTCTACAGGCTTGGGAATGACAATGTAAAATTAAATGAATTTTAAATATATCAGAGTAATCACACGGTAAAATTGTATTAAGCTAAGTTCCATAATTACATTGGCGTATTTAAAAGTTCATTGTTTTTATGTACAATAAGAATTTTTATAAAAGAATTTTATACACTTTTTTTTTGTTTTTCTTAATTTTTTTAATTTGTTTATAATCATTTTTTTTGCTTTTTGATTTTTTTGATGATTGATTTTTTTATGAGATATCTATATACAATAGTCTTCATTGCTTTTTAAAAATACAAGTTCCGCTGTTCGTTTTCTGCTTAATCGTGCTCTTTTTTGGGTTGCAAAATTTCCCGCTTTTGAAAATACTCTCTCACACTCCACTGATGTCACCAAGATGTGACAGTGCTCATGAAATATTTCCGCCAAATTGGGGTACATATAGGAGTGAGATTTCCACCAAACTAATGACGAAGAATCGCGCGGAAGCACTGGTTCATT
Organism: Brenthis ino; assembly: GCA_921882275.1. Taxonomy (NCBI): domain Eukaryota; kingdom Metazoa; phylum Arthropoda; class Insecta; order Lepidoptera; family Nymphalidae; genus Brenthis; species Brenthis ino. The sequence goes on along the minus strand of OV170221.1, from coordinate 17,920,147 downwards.
AATAAACATTTCTAGCTCGTTCTCAGCGTTGGTGGTTATGTCTGTACGTATTACACATAATCATTCAGTAAAAATTATAAGTATTTGTTGGATAAAAAACTAAAAATGTGCTCTAAATTTAATTGTTGTTTCTAATTTAAAATTATTTCTAAACAATATTTCTAAGAATCCGAAATCATGCAACTCGAAATAAATAAACTCCCCAATTTACTGATCAACGGTATTAACTGAAAATTGTATTTTGTTGAATAAAAAATCAATAAAAACATCAGTACGAAAATGTATACGGAAAATGCGAGTAACGAAATGCATTCGTGAGTAACGTTTAGGTACTCGGTACTAGATGGCGTACCCGTTACTCAGTAACGAATACATACGGTTTGCTACAGCTCTAGATTTCACCAAGTTGTGATTTGTAGCAGCCACTATGAATTTAAGTAGCAGGTGTGACGCGTGATTACGCATTTCACGTGATTTTTCACTTGCTACTCGTGAAATGTCCCATCCCTAGTGAACGCCAGACCTTCGTCATTTTATAAAAACTGAAAGTTTGTCTGCGCATGCTCCCAACACAGATAAGAACGATGGACCATTATGAAGTTCAGGCTATGGTGGCTTTAGCAGGTACACGGTACTAAAGGTGTATAAAATACTGATTTAAATTCGTCAAATAATAAAGTGTGATTTTTGGTATTACCTTCAGAATATTATTAAAAATCACGTCATTCAATGCCAGACACTTAACACACATAATAGAAGCAAAAAATCTGGGTATAAAACAAATATCACAATAAATTGCTTAACCTCAGACTGAATGTATATAGGCCATATGTGTGGCGCCCTCCTTTCGATTAATCTTCCCTAATAATATATTTATGTCTACACATAATACTACACAATGTGTTCTGTGCATATAATTAATAATATTATTGCCATTGGCCACAATATATGGATGACTCATGTCATGACGATGTCATGTTTGTCGTTCCGACTTCCGAACGTTGCTGACTTACTGTCAGAAATCAGAATCATAGTTGTTGAGAGATAAAAATTGTAGGAACTCTAGGTGTGGTATTATAACTAAGTTTTTATAAAACTACAATTATGTCGGCCACACTAAAGCCTTATTTAACAGCAGTACGCCATACGCTGACATCTGCGATGTGCTTAGAACATTTTTCATCTCAAGTCGTAGAAAGATATAACAAACCGGAGGTTGAAGTGGGCACAAGCAAAGAATTGTTGTTGAATCCTGTGACCATTTCGCGGAACGCTAATGAGAAAGTGTTAATTGAATCATCTATCAATTCTATAAGAATAAGTATTATGATAAAACAAGCGGACGAGATTGAAAAAATCTTGTGTAAAAAGTTTATGCGTTTTATGATGATGCGAGCGGAAAACTTTATCGTACTAAGGCGGAAACCAGTCGACGGGTATCATATCAGTTTCCTGATTACAAATTTTCATACCGAGCAAATGTTTAAACATAAATTAGTCGATTTTGTAATATATTTTATGGAAGAAATTGACAAGGAGATAAGCGAAATGAAATTGGCTGTAAACGCCCGTGCTAGGATTTGTTCCGAGGAATTTTTGAAGAGATTTTAATTAACATGCTTTAACTTTTTTGTGCTCAATATATTGAGTTTTCAAACTCATGGAAGAAGTTTATATTGGACTGATAAGACTTTAATTTCTACTCTAAGTGATCTTGTAAATATATTTTCGCAATTCATAATGTTATGCATTTATTTTAAAACCCTATCTGTAATTTAAAAATCCAAATTATATAAGTTGATAATACTTTAAATGTAGCTTTATATCTACTTATATACAACTTTTCAAAATAAAATATGCCCTAAATGTGATTGATGCTTTAGAATAAAGAATAACTTGTATAGGAAAGTATCAATAAAATCTTTTTATAATACTTGTTTCTTTTATTTATTTAATCTAGTTTAGATAATTTCTTTTGAAGGTTGTCGTTTATGTAATTGCTTATCATATTCTTGAGGCTTTCAGAGGCTTTATTAAACTCTGTTTTATCGCTAGGGAACCCAGTGTTATGCCAAATTTTTCTAAGTCTTCTTCTTTCCTCTACTTTTTGTTTAATGTATTTTGGATAGTAATGAGAATTTGGAGCAGGGTTTTTATCCATGGGTGTGGAGTTATGTGCTGCTTGGTGAATAAGGATATTAAATTTTTCGATTGCTGATTCTACATCCTCTGTGGTTTTTAGAGAAATCGCTAAGTTAACTCTGTTATTGATGGTATCTTTATATGTGTCCCAATTTGTGTTCTTGTTGTATAATCTTAGCGGATAATCTGTCATGATGACTTTGTAGTCTAAATTTAATATAACAGGTGTGTGGTCTGAGGATAGGTCAACACATGATTCCACAATCATTTGATTAGTTGGAATGCTTTTGGTGATAAAAAAAAGTCAATTAAGTCTGGCAATTTATTTCTGTCTGCGGGCCAGTGAGTTGGTTCGCCGTGTGATATGCATTGTAAGTTGAGTTCTGTAGATGTTAAGTATAACTGTCTCCCTCTTGGTGAAACAAGTCTTGAGCCCCAAAGTACATGTTTGGCATTCCAGTCACCACCACTTATAAATTTATTTCCCAGAATTGAGAAGTAATCCTTAAAGTCATTTTTAGAAAGAGAGTGTCTCCATCTAAAAGAACAGATCACTCACTATGGAAAGTTACTAAACAAATCAAAAAACCAACTCGGCATACACCACCAATTAGGAATAATTTAGGCCTTTGGGCTAGGTCCGACAAGGATAAGGCTGCCGTATTTGCACAACATCTTCAGAAAGTTTTTGAACCTTTCCCTGGTTCTCATCCAGATCACGATATTGAAATACGCAACTACCTAGACTCACCCCTACAACTCGGCTTACCCCTCAAACCCACAAACTTAAAAGAAGTACAATCTATACTAATGAGCTTAGAACATAATAAAGCACCAGGATACGATCAGATTGACGCTACCTTGCTTAAACAGCTTCCACGGAAAGGTATAGTCCTTCTTGTTATAATACTGAACGCATGCCTTAGAATTCCAGTCTTTCCTAGTCAATGGAAAATTGCACAGGTGAAAATGATACCAAAGCCTGGCAAACCACCACAAGAGGCTGCTTCATATCGTCCTATTAGCCTTCTACCAGTACCTGGAAAAGTTTTAGAAAAAATAATCCTCACTAGACTAAAACCCTACCTCGATTGTGTACTACCGCAACACCAGTTTGGTTTTAGGGAAAAACACGGTACTATAGAACAGATTCATCGCCTTGTCGACACCATTTATAGAGCATTTGAAAACAAACAATATTGCTCAGCAGTTTTTCTGGACATACAACAGGCCTTTGATAAGGTTTGGCACGAGGGCTTACTCTTCAAAATAAAAAAAACATCTTCCTCACCCTTTTTTCAGACTGTTTAATTCATACCTTGGCAAAAGATGTTTTGAAGTTAAGGTTAACTCCGAGACCTCCAACATGTGCGAATCTCTCTCAGGAGTACCACAAGGGAGTATTCTTGGCCCGGTTCTATACTTACTATATACGGCTGATCTACCAACCCATGATGACATCTTAACTGCCACTTACGCTGATGATACAGCGCTGCTTTCTGTTCACCATGATCCTAACTTAGCATCAGCAAACCTACAAGCACATGTCAGTAGAGTTGAAGAGTGGTTTGATAAATGGCGTATGAAAATAAACCAAAACAAATCGACACATGTAACATTCACACTTAGAAGACAACTCTGTCCTTCAGTTAAAATATATAATACTGAAGTTCCACAGTCAGAAGATGCCAAATACCTTGGAATGTACCTTGACAAACGACTCACCTGGCGTAAACATATTTGGACCAAGCGGAAACAACTCGACACTACGATGAGAAACTATTACTGGTTAACTGGAAGACGCTCACAGCTATCTCCAACCAACAAAATACTAATTTATAAAACAATTATAAAACCAATTTGGACATATGGTATCCAATTATGGGGAACTGCAAGTAACAACAACGTTGAAATATTAGAAAGATTTCAAAGCAAGACGCTACGTACTATGCTAGATATACCATACTTTGTAAAAAACAAATATATACACATAGATCTAAAATTGAACACAGTCAAACAAGAAATCAAAAATTCTATTAAAAAGTATCAGATTCGTCTGGCAGCACACATCAATAAATTAGCGATGGAACTCCAGGGCGCCGAAAGAGCGCAATTCTTTCGTCTGAAAAGACATAGTGTATTGAGCCTTATTGATCGCTTCTAGCCACACTGCGAGGGAAACATCAATGGATGCTTCTTTGCACTAACATCTCATAACAAGAATTATAATTCTAACACAGGATTGGCTTATTGTTTATAAACAGATTGCCATGAAACAGAATTCAAAATTAAAAAAAAAAAAAAAAATAATCTAGTATAATTTAATTACTTACATTAAAAAAAAAACCTTTTGTCAATCAATCGCCTGACCTACTTTGGCTCTTTGTTCATTTGCCTTCCATACAAACTGCAACCTTATAGTTGAATTTCAGTAAGTCAATTCTTAATGGTTACTTTTATCATTATAGGAATAGGTTTCCAATATTCAACTCTATCCAGATCCAATAGTGTCTTGAACATTGATAATCTGGGATATTTTATTATTAAATATTTAGGTACTCTGATATTGTTTCGAATAGTATTATGGTTTAAAAAGGTGAAGTAAAAAGAGTTTGGTTTCTTACAATTTTTTTATTGGAATTAATTATAAGATTTTACAATATTATGGTACATTTAAAAAATTAGGTTATATTATTTTTTAATTTTTGTCCAAAGTCTAAAAATAAAATATAACTAAATAGTTATATATTATAATTAGTTCTTGGACTTAGCAGTACGTAAAGTAAATCCCTCTCCTTTAAAAGCTTCAAATGGCTCAGACGGTATCTCCTCCTTTGCACTAGTGGGTCTTGAATTTCTGATAAATCTGAGTGTACCGATTACATAATCATAGTCAGGTATGCCACGGACATAAGGCTAAAAATAAAACAACATATTACGTAATTATTATGATTTCCTCAATGTAATATTGTGTAGTACAAAGTACAAAGAGATTTAACATGGAGCTATGATTTGAAACTACAAAAATTATAATTATAACACAATACAACAACATCTTACCTGTCTGGAGTTTGAAGCTTGAGGCTCTGATTCACTTTCACTGGTCAATTTCTTCTTCTTTCCATCAAGCCTGTTTCCCTCTCCACTAAATGCTATAAAACCACTAGGTTCTGGCATCATAGCTTCTGGGTTTTCATCCACACCTCCCATTTCTGAACTTCCTTCCCCTCTGCTAATATGGTCCTCCTCTTTATATCCAACTGGTGGAGCAAATTCCACCTGTAACAAATTTAATATGATAAATCCCATCCCATTAATATTATAAATGTGTAAGTTTGGATGTATGTTTGTTACTCAATCACACCAGAAAGGGTAAACAGATCTGAATGAAATTTGGTACGGAGATAGATTATAGTCTGGAATAGCAAATAGGTTTCTTGTCATCCCGGAAAAATGTATGATTCTCGAGGGATAGATGTTTTTGTTTTTCATTAGGGACAAATCCGAGTGAAGGGAGGGTGAGTTGCTAGTTATTAATAAAATATACTGGTCCCAATAAACATTACAGTGTATCGATGTATGTTTTCATAGATAGATTTTTTATATTTTAATATAAATACAATTTTATACAAAACTTACAAATTGTTTGTTGTTATTTCCTCATATAAACTGTAAATAACACAATACTTGCCCATAATTAATAGCTAAATCATAATTTAGTTTTTCTTTAATATTTATTTTACCAATTTTATATGATTATTTAGTGACCTTGGATGTACAACTAAGCTATATTGTCAAGTCATTTAAGTATTATTTGGACTGAAAATATACTTACATTCATATCACATTCAATAATTATAACTGCATTACCAGGTTTGGTTTCTAGTACACATAATTCATATACTTTGGAATTATACTTGATAGCTATAACATCTCCAGTTGTTAGACATGAAAAATTTCTGAGGCAGTTTTCAAGAACTGAAACAAATTAAGACTTTTACAATTTATTTTACAGCACATTTATCCCTTTTTATAATTGTAATTAATAAAATTACTGATTTTGACAGAAATCTTCTTAACTCTGTACCTAATACTATCTATAGCAATTCAAAACTTTTGTAAGAATTTTGTTGACTCTTAAGGAGAAGTAATAAATTTTCTAATGTTTTATTATTTGAACTTGTTTTATTATTATGGTAATTATGGAATCCTACCTGCTTTTGGATTAGTAATATCAAGAAAATCTTCTGACAGTGGTTGAAACTTGGAGAAAGTGGCTACTGGCAGTGATACACTTTCTATCTGGATTAGAGCTCCTTCTTCCAATACAAGATTTGCCATCATCTACCAAATTAAATAAAGTTTAGTTGACCCTTTGTTTATGCTTTCCTACTTTTTAACATATTATTTTATATATTATGAACATTTAAAATGGGAATTTACTTATAAACAGCATAACTACAAAGAAAACATATATCAGTTCATTTTTTGAAATCTGTACCTTACTAATAAATTTATATGTTAATAAATATGGGATCAATTTCCCCATTTATGTATTTACAAGAAATTAAAATACTAACCCAATGAGGTAAATATACTTTTCCTTCATCTGCAACAAACTCAAGTACTCCACAATGTGTAATTCTTTTAGTTTTTTTATTGGTCAACTTAAATATCATTGGATATTCAATATTCAGCCTAGTGAGTTGATCTAATGCGGAAGGGGGCATGATTACTGTAAGAAGCAAAAATAAATAAAAATAGAAAGACTTACAAATTAAGATTACTGGATATTAAAACATGTTTTATATTATCAATCTTTCATTTTTAATATAACATTTAACATTATCCTTACTTTTCCCTCCTCTTTCTACGTCTTGTCTTTCATTTCCAGGCAGCATAGAAACGGAGTAACATCGATATGTCATCATAAATGGTCTTGTAATTTCATGAAACATGTTGAACCCAAACTGAAACTGCAGATATAATCAAGATAATAAAATTTGTTAAGGACAAAAAGCAACTTACATATGTACATTTCTTTTTACCATTTTGATAAATTTGGTTTATTAAACAATAGAAAGCTATCAAGATTATCTGCAAATCATCTGCTACTGGCTGCAATCAAAACACAAATCATGGATGACAACTACAAGACACAAATTCGTCGAATGTCAGTTGTCACTTTGACAATTGATTTAATTTAGCAGAGTCAATGTCTCTATTGAATGAGAAAGATTTCTCGGAAGGAGGACGCCACACGTATGGCCTATTTACATCTTAAATACATAAATGAATATGTTGGTACATTAACACACAGTGATCTAATTCCATAGTAAGATGAGGCTGGTGTTATGGATACCAGATAGTTGATACGCTACACATATATAACTTTTAAATACATACATAATAATTATAAATATAAACACCCAAGAATGAAGTACAAACATTCGTGCTCATCACAAAAATGAATGCCTCCAGCTGGACTCGAACTCGCGACCGCTGGCACAGCATGTAGGGTCACAAACTGAGCCAAACGTGTCGTCAAATTAATGTAAGTGGTAGTGTAGTCAGTCCGCGAGGAAGCTACCACCGGCTCGGAAAGCAGTTCTGCTGAGAAGAGCCGGCAAGAAACTCAACTGTTGCTCTTTTAAATATCGAAGTTACATTTATTTTGTAATACAGTACAGTGTTATACGCTTTGCTTAATAAAATATTTTTATTTATCTTTAAATTTTTGAAGAGGTATATCTAGGACATTTGGTAGAATCTTATTATATATGCGTATACTCACTTCCATGAAGGATTTATTCACCTTTTAGAGTAACAAGATTATGTCTATTCCTAGTATTTATTGTGTGTCTTTCACTGTTTTTTATTTAAATTTTTACAAACAAGTAATACACTGTACAATATATATTGTGACGCAACCGTAAGAAAACCACTTTTTTAGAAAACATCTCGCAGGGAATCATGAGTTATAAAATCATAAATAGCCCGTACTGCTCTTTTTTGAAGAATAAATATCGAATTAATTTCCGCGGCACTGCCCCAAAGAAGTTTTCCGTAAGATAAAATACTATGAAAATAACTAAAATATACACGTCGGGCAGTATTAATATCCGTTAAGTTTTTAACTTTCCTAACCGCATAGGCAGCGGAGCTGAGTTTTTCCTGCAAGTGTGAGACATGAGGGTCCCACTGGAGTTAAAAGTCTAGTGTTGTACCTAAAAATACTGCTAATTCAGTTATTTCCTGTGTTTCATTATTCATAATCAGGCTAAAATTCTGCTTTTTTAAGTTAGGCAATGTAAAATCGACACATTTTGATATATTTTTTGCATTTAGTAGGTTGTTTAAATAAAACAAGCGTAGCTTATGTGACAATGCACTATTTACTTCATCTTAACTAAGTTTATCTGGTTATCTGGTTATCTTAACTAAGGTATCATTAATATTATTATATATAAGAATAAAAAGGGACCAAGAATAGATTCTTGTGGAACACTCATTTTTAAAAGAGATCCAGTGGATTTTACGTTATTTACATTAGTCCTTTTGGATTCTTTAATTGAGGTACGAGGCAACAAGATCAAGCGCAGCACCCTTAATTCTATAATGATTTAGTTTAAGCAAAAGTGTTTGATGATCTACACAATCAAAAGCTTTAGACAAATCGCAAAATACACCAATAGCATTCTCCCATGCATGGTAAATGTGCGAAAGAAGCGCAGCACCCGCATTAATTGTAGATTTACCTTTGGTAAAGCCATACTGTTAAAAGAAGTTACTTACTTGGTTTAAAATTATTTTTTCAAATATTTTGCTTAATGCTGCTAGTATTGAAATATGCTTAGAATTTTTAGATTCAAACCTATCACCACTTTTAAACAAAGGTATTACTTTATTTATTTCATTAATTAAATCGGAAAATGTACTGCTATCTACACATTTATTAAAAATAAAAGCTAAATAAGGAGCAATATTTATTATAATATAACTTAGCAATTTTACTGACATACTCCATAAATCACCGGTCTTTTTTGGATTTAAGGTTTTAAATATTTTCACAAATTATTATTATTTAATGTAACATTAGATTTTATTATTTTAATTAATGTGCCTCTTATGGCGATGATTTTAATGATAGAGTTACGGTATTTAAAAAAAAAACACAACTACCTGCCAATTTACGATCCGAACTTCTGCTAATGTTATTAATATTTAAGCTAATGGTTCTTTAGGAGCTTTAAATTTCCTTATAATGTCAGTAATTACGTTCCTTTTACGTTTTTTTAAATTTTAAATTACGTTCCGAATTTCTTTCCCCAATTACTATAATTAATGATGGCCTTAAATATAAAGATTGTGATTTCGCCAATTTTAGTCATCCTATTGCTTTAGCCCACAATTTCTTGAGCTCCTGTCTTTTGGGAGCAAATTATATCCATTTTCTTTGCATCCTGGCACTGCACAATTTGTTATTTTAATCGAAGTTTAAATAAAATAAAAAAACATTCACGCTATAGAGCTTTACAATATACTAAGATCCATAGTGATTAGTGATTATGACCAAAGAGAATAATTATGACATCTGGCGGAACAAAAGGGCAAAATTCTTCCCATTATATAGGTATTTTTATATTTTAATTTTATTACTGAATTGTTAATCTCGTATCATAAAACTAAACAATTAAGGCTATTAAATACCTATTATGTATTTATTTAAAAAGAAACAAAATTTGATAATAATCAACACATATTTTGATATGAGTATTCGTGCATATCTGCCGATTGGACAACGATTAATGTACCTATCTCTTTCTATCTCATAATCGTTCACAGTTCATTTCGTTTCATTCATTTGTGTATGTGGCAGCCGCGGGTGCATTGTTCGTCATTTCTCTATACCAATAATAAAATATTTTATTCATCTATTTTTTCTTCATGTAGAATTAAATTGGAATAGTGAGTAACTACAGTAGCTTTAAAAAAATATGTATATATGATTTAGTGTTCCGGTCGTTGTTCTGATTCCTTCAAACATGAATGAACGCCATGTTGATTGTCAAAGGTGTTTCGTATCTGATGAGACAGCAGTGAATTGAAATAACCGTGTTAAATTTTCAGACTCCGCGATTAAAGAGGATCGCTCGTAAGCCGTTTCGGTTTAGTTAGAGCATACAAACAGCAATCATGGCTCAAGTGTTGCCGATACGTTTTCAGGAGCATTTACAGGTGAGTACGCCCATCAGTTTTTATTAGATTTGCTTTTATTGATAATACAGGGGACGTAATATCTACCCAAAATAGGTATAAGAGTGTTTTATTAATTGCTGTGTTGTGTAAAAGTGGGAGGTGATAGTAGAAATGACATTGCGCAATTATATGCGTTGACAGATACCACCCCCTAAGCCGTGCACGGAAGAGTGCCGGTATTGATTTGTTCCACATTCCCTCTGGATCATATGATGTACGAGTTATTCAGCATTTTGGCAGCTTTTCTCTCGCACTAAATTATTAATTAATACTAGTCGAAGAAAAGATATTAGATAGTTTGAAAAGTTTTATTAGAAAATAAATAAATGATAAATTTTAGACACTGATTACTATTAAATATTAACCGAATCTATAAATAAGACTATCTTTTTATTAAATTAGGATAAAAGGAACATTAGTATAAGTAAACTTTTAAATTGATGTGTTGATTGATTTTTGGAAAACAAAAAAACAGATAACAAGTTCATTAATTGCTTGTTATTTACATAGTTTATCTTAAAATATTTAGACAAAACAAATGAAAGAAAATTATACTTTGTTTAATTAGACTTTTCAAGCACTTTTGAATCATCAATTTATAATAAGAATAGAGTATACTATTCTAATTTATAAGAATTAAGAAATACATAAAAATGTATGATATTAAACTATACACATTGTGTAATAAATAATTATAAATTTAAATGTCTGCTAGATATGATTTATAAAAAATATATATTGAAAATTTTGATTTTAGTTACTATGCTAAATTTAATTAAGACTAATGATCAAACTCATAAAAATATAAATCTATATTATATACCAGTATAAAAAATGCAAATAAAAAGTATAGTATCAGGAGACCTATTTTATTGGGCATTGTGCCAAGACTTTCTTGCAAACATAAGAAGATTATTGCCTTTAACATCAACTTCACAGTTCTTGAATCTGAAAAACAATGGCCATTATATTGAAAGAGGTTGAGTTGCAATACTTAAATCTAACAAAGGTAATTATCATTTATCTTTGTAACATAAAGAGTATTATCACCTTTTACAAATGAAAGTTATATTTTAGGTAGGGAAGAAATAATTTATAGGTGAAATTTTTTTTTATTTTTTTGAATATACCTTAACTTGAAATAGATAACAATGTTTGGTTTTTAAATTTAAAAACAATTATATAGATATGGATCTTGTAATATGTTTTGTTATAAAACCCATAAATATGCACCAAAAACCTATAAATATGCATTATCAATATGTTATTAAGCACATATGACATAAATTATTAAGTTTACATGAATAGCTTAAGAAGACAAAACGAATGGGAGACTGGCGCTACCTAGCATCATAGATACTAGCTTACAGTTTTTCATACAGCTATTTTTAATATTACCAATAGCATCCATTTTTATAGATGTCAAATTCTAGTTATGATAAGAGTGTGGCATTTGATACTTGAATATCATTCAACAATTTGTTTCATATTACTATCATAAATCAGAGAAGGATGTAGGAGTATGGAATGGAGAAAATATATTGTAAAATCTCTTATTTAAATCAAATTTAAACCAATTTTTTACTAATACAATTTCATATTAAGTGCAAAAGTTTTTGCTTGTTTCATTGTGATGATAGATAGATAGATGATAATTTTCATGTAATTATTTATGTATTCATTTTTGGGTATTTAAACATATATAATAAAGTTAGTGTGTATGTTATTACTAAAGGCTTAACAAGGATAAGACTTTGACAGATATACGAGCAAGTATGTCAAGCAGTGTAAGGATTCCGATGTTACTGTATGAGACTGTTAATTTTTTTCCTTTATATAATGCTTAAGTCTTTCAATACATATAATTATCATTTTATTTTTTGTCTAATAGCTCACAAACATCGGGATAAATCCCGCATCAATATCTTTCAACACTCTCACCATGGAGTCGGATAAGTTTATCTGTGTTCGAGAGAAAGTCGGTGAGACCTCAGAGGTGGTGATTATAGACATGGCCGACCCCACCAATCCCATCAGACGGCCCATCAGTGCCGACTCTGCAATAATGAACCCAGCGAGCAAAGTCATCGCACTGAAAGGCAAGGCTGGAGTGGAAGGTGAGACATAATTAAACAATTTAGGCCTTTTATGCTTTTAGCTTTAGTTCATATTTGTGTGAATATTGCAAAACCAAAATTTAATAAAAATCTATTTTTTTTTCTTCTTAAGAGAAATTTCTTTTTATTAATTTGTATTATTTGCTCCACTGTACATCTTTATTGCATTGATGTGGGCCCTTTAAACTTTTTTTAGCAGATATTTTTATTTCTATGCACTATTCTAGATAAATATTGCATTTATACTTAAAATTTTACTGTTTTACACAGGTAAGTTAATTAACATTTAAAATAATTTTCTGAGTGAAACTAACTCTCCTAAGTAAAATTTAGCCATCTTCTTCTTCTTCTCGTGTCGATGGCAAGTTTTAGCCATGCAACCTAGCTAGTGATGTGTTGAATCGTTAAAAGTGTATATCCGGGGATACGGATCATTAGCCTGAAGATCCGCGAATACGGAGTCGGATACGGAGCTCATATAACTAAGCTACCTATCCTAAATGTTCAAATATTTCATAATTTTTTATTTAATAAGAACACCATATATTTGTAAGGCTTGTTTGTAACTCACTACAATAAATGATCTAATATTCACCTTGTGCAATACAAATGTGCCAAATGTGTCTTTTTAAGAAATAATAATACTTTCTTCGATTTACGCGAATATTTGATATTTTACAAATAAAACTATCTTTTCGGATTTTTTCGCGGATTTATTTATCTTTTCGGTTCTCGATAATTCGAATGCTTTACAGTTTACAGCAATCATTATCATGGTCACGGGAGAGACTTAAGGTTTTAGACCTTTTTTTTTAACGTTGGGATATGCATTTACGCACGACATGTGGGACTCACCGGCGTAATACAGCCAGTACTACCCACTAAAACCCAACAAAACCTTCCCCCGTCTTAATGGGGCGTCGCAGGATCGCTTACGCATTCAACTACGACGCCCCGACGGCAGGTCTGCCGAAACAGACCACCACAGCCATGGGGTTGCTCCACAGTCCACTCTGCAATCAGAGAAGTACCAGGAGCCACCCGCATGGTACACCGCCCCCCGAAGAGGGCCACCTCCCACCGCCCACCGAAGTGGGCAACCTCCCTGTGCGTTTCTTAGCTTCGCGCCCGGTTGGATTGCCGGGCACTACTGAGCCCCCTCACCACGACAAGGTGAACGCACGTTGGGGGGGGGGGGGAAGGTTTTAGACCTGTCTGTATACAACCTAACCTAACAAGTATACCTTTGATACGTTTAAAATTAACATAATAATTTAAATGGTATTCAAAAGTGTTTCATTGCTACCTACACTTCGAATTTCATTCACTTCATGAAAATATATAATGATAAAAAAGATCCGATCGAGATCCGTCAAAAACTGACAGATACATATCTTTTTTCTCCTTAGGATATCCGCGGATACGGATACGGATATCCGGTGAAACACTACTTAAAACCCCCGAAATAATAAATTACCTTCACATTCGTTACATGTGTTCTATCAAGAATGCCTTTTTTTCATCTAGTTCTGGACCTAAGAGTTACTGAATATTATCAAAAAGTAGAACATCGGCTTAATGCCAATCTAGAAGCCAGACGTCAGTGCATTGTGATGCGGCAGTTTTACTTAATTCTTTGTAAAATAATTTTATTATAATCGCAAAACTAATTTAATTGTGCTAAATTCAAACTCGCTTAACTATTTATTTCAGCATTTTCGCTGATTTGTAATTCTCTCTCGTGACATTTAAATCTACACGAGTTATGGATGACCCATTTCGTTAACCGCACCTACATATAATTGACCTTCATGTACGTTATACTTAGCCAAAACTTTTTGGAAACGTACGCCAGTTAGGCCAGAACTATATTTCAGTTGATACATAACTGACTTAGTTGATTTAATTTCACTTTATTTATCGAAATCGAAAGATTGCCAGCTATTAGTAGACTCCGGTCCAAAGTAGTTTATTTGAACGGCGCCGTTACATATACTCTTAAGACAAACACAAATAAGAGATTAAATGTTTTATGCTCAAGTATAGCCTTGTTGATATGTAATTTTATATGTTATAAATATCATTTTTAATTTTGTCTTTCTGAAAAAAACGTTAAAATATATGAAGTTATAGAGTCGATTTTGGACGAAACTTATGTAGAAATGCTTTTTTTATAATAGTACAGGCAGCAGGCTACTCAGAAAGTTCAAGGTTAAAAGAATATGAATCCGTGATCTATCCGTTCAAAAATTATTTAAGTAATATAAAAAAAACATTATTTATTTAATTACCCTTACTAAAACATGAATCAAATCATCGATGATATTGAACTTTGAAGCAATTAATCGTCTTACTCGCCAACATACATACATACATACTCGTATGTATGTGTTATTTATTAAATTTATGATTAGCAATGTTTATATTATTGACGGCTGGAATAGACAAAACTTTAAAAATAAACATTTTTATCAGTTATGATTCACGGTAATATCTTTGTCTTCTGGATTAATTGCGAAGTAAAAATAAAATTCAAATAAGGTGATACTTTGATCTAAAAACGACAACGACGTGTGAATTGTCTATTGCGAAATTATTTGTGCAAATTTTTTTCCTTTTTTTTAAATTAATAACGTCTTTTTTTGTAGAATCAACTATTTGTAGTAATAGTATAGAATATTATCTCCAAACTTAGCTCCAAAAAATATCTTCCAAATATTTTATCTGCTACCGTTTATTATAGGTACATTACATATATTATGGATATTTTATAAGATATTCTAATATAGTGAATTCTGTTTTTTTTTTAATATATAGATATATCGTATCTCAATCGTGATTACGTCATATTAGCGTCGTCCACTCTGAACATTGAAATTCAATGAATCACCACGTTGCACACAGAACAGCGAGTGTAAAAGTGCCATCAAACTTTCTGTGGAAGTTCTGTATACTTTATAAGTTTATATGCACTCACAAATGGTTTTTTTTATTAGATTAAAACTACTACTATTTTAATACAATATATACTTACTTACGTAATGAAACATGCATGGGATCCAAAAAAAATATGTACGACCTCATAATAATATTAAAAAAAGCATTTGTCAACTTAAGGAACCTATGTCATTCCCCTTAACATATATAGGATGTCTCTTTTGTCATGATTATTTTAATGAGTAATGACTTAGGTACTTCAAAATAATACGATTAATATAATTTAAACGAATCCTTGCTAATATTACATACATAAGTGTTTCTAGTCAAAGAAAAAATAGTAGAACGAAAATTATTTCGAGTGGTACATGATGTGATTTTTTTGCAAATGCTATTCTTTATCTCGGTACATGAAGTACATTTTGCATTTTAGATTCGCATACTATGCAAATGTTTTTAGTCCTTTAATTAATTTATTGGGCAAAATAAATAAGCTACAAACTTAATATAAAAACAGTGTTAATATTACAAGGTTGGACACAATTTCGATAAGATTCTCCAAAAAATATTTAATGTACAGATTTGACTCAGAATTTCATTATATGTATAGATACAGATAAAGGACCGATATTTTGTATCTTTTTATGTACATAATTATGTAAGTTAGTGAAAAAGGCAGGATTACAATTAAAGGGTTTCGTTATATTTTACACGTTTGATGTCGCAAACATAACAAGGTCTTGCGACTTCTTCGTCATTTCACACTTATGTATGGTGTTGACCTCATCACAGAAATAACGTATTATGAATATATTTGAAGCTTTAAGGTTTATTTTAAATTGTAAATTGCCATATATATATATATATATATATATATATATATATATATATATATATATATATATATATATATATATATATATTCATTTTTAATAATTATACTTGTTATAAATAATTATAACTAATATAATGGTTATAAAACCAAGAAAAAACCACTTCATTTAGGATTTTTTTGACTGACATTAAAAAAGGAGGTATTTAATTTGTTTGTTTTTTTTTATCTTTGCTATTGAAATCAATTGATTTCTATAATTATTTTTTTAACTAAAATATGAAAAGACTAGCATTGCCCGCGGCTCCGCCCGCGTTCAGATGACCAAAAACCAAATTCTTAAGTTTTACATATTAGTATACTCTTACATTGCAGTTTTTGTTATTTTTTATCAGAAATGAGACATTTTGCTGCGGTAAAAAGTAACCTATATGTTGACCCGGATGACCAGCTATCACCATATCAAATTTCATCAAAATCCCTCCAGTGTTTTTTCTGTGATGCGGTAACAGACAGACAGACAGACAAAAATTCTAAAAACTGTAGATTCGGCCTCTGTATTGATAATAAAGTCTTTTCGATAAGGTTTTCCAAAAAATATTTAATGTACAGATTCGGCTTAGTTACAATTTTATTATATGTATAGACTTAAAACCTCCAAGGGTTGTTCTATATAAATTTTAATTAAAAAAAATCTCTCTCACTTTTACATCGGTGGGCATGACGAGTTGTCGTCCCACTACAGTATAGACTATAGAGTATAGACAATGAAAGTAAAAGGAAAAGATAGCGCAAATAAGTTTGCGCACACACTTGTTCAGTAGGTATAATATAAATTAAGTATACATAAATTTTACTTAACTATAAATAATACTTCTAGATAACAAAAAACAAAAACAAATCTAACCTAACATTTTTCCGGAATAAAAAGTACCAACTAAGCCGTCAATTACCTATAATATAATCATTTATTTTTATTACAATTCGTTTTTTCTATATTTTCGTAGCTTTTACTTTTAATGGTTTATTCGATGAATAATGGAGGGGGGGGGGGAGGGGGGTGAGCGGGGGTGTATTCCATACATTATTTATGTATTTGTGGAATATCATTACATCGCCTTTTTTATCAGTCGTCTTCATCCTTATCGCGTGCGTCTTAAGTCATCGTAAAACATAATAAAAAAAAAATGGATAACAGAAACCTTTATATTTTCCAACAGTGGAAGCGGTCACCTACAAACATTCTTATTCATTATATTAAATAGGTTAATTTTATTAGAAAATAGCATTGCTTAGTACGCATGGCTGAGTTCAAAGCTGTTATATGCATCAATATGTAAAAATCGATTACTTTTCTCACACTAGCCTTTGCCCGTAGAATCGTTTACGCCGTTTATTTATGCAAAAAGATTTTTTCAAATCATAGTGGTTCTAGGGATTTTAAACAAACATACATACAAAATAACTCGACTTTTATAATCTATACATAATAAAACTGTAGAGTTCGAATGTCTGTACATAGAAAAAATGCTAAAAACCGAGTCAGGGGGATATAAGATGAGAATTAGAACAAATCCAGATTTTTTCAATTTTTTTGTTTCTCTGTCTGTTTGTACGGGCTAATGACCGAAACTGTTGGACCAATTTAAATGGAATTTTTTATGGTAGTACCATATATCCAGGGCTGCCAGATCGTATAATTGTATACGAAAATTGTAAAATATGGTTATTTTATGTATATTTCATTTTAAGTTATTACGTATTTTTATCGAAATTTTTTATTCGTCACAGACAATTTCTCAACAGTTTTGTTTAATTTGTACATACCTATAATAAAATTTGATTTGGTATAATTTGAGTGATCCAGCGGTATAAAAAAAGTTGTCTCTACTGGCAGCCCTGCTTATATCCCCGGTCAACATTTTAGATATTTTTCTAAAATTAAAGAGTTCCCGTGGGATAGTTAACAAACTATAGTAATTTAAACAGCTTAGTACACAACAACTTCTGCACCTAATTTAGTAAAATTTGGCATGCTGATACCTTATATTGCCGGTCAAACAATAAGTTACTTTTCATTCAGGAAAAATGAACGGTTCCCGTGGGATAAGCGAGGGTGACCCGCTATTATAGAATAGATGCTGTAGATTCACGACGGATTTTAATGAGTTTATTATATTTATTGGAAAAATGTAAAATATTAATAGTATTAGGTATATTATAGATATCTTTTTAAAGATAGAGATATAAGTAAAATAATACGCAAACAAATAGTCAAGAAACACTTCTAAAAACTCGTCGTCATTGATCCATGCGACACCTGCACTTGCATATAGCATGGCTTCATTCAATTGAAATTACGAAAATGTTTTCTTTAGACACTAATCAACAAAAAGAATTCTAATCAACATGGAACTGCTAGAATTTCAACATAAATAAAGTTTAATATACACAATATCTAAGGCTTCTTTTATTTATATGATGTGTTTGACCTCAGGAATGTAATATTAAGGCACGCCATTGTATTGTTACTATCGTCAGGTCGACGTTCTTATTAAAATAGTGGAACAAAAATAATACTCCCATTTTTATTATCATTTCTATTGCTTTGTTTATTTCTACTCGGTTTATATAATTTAATGATTTTTATTTAAATGAAATTTGTTTGCTTTGCTATCTATACAATAGTAGGCGTATCCTAGACGATGCATACTTATTTATTTTGATGTCCCAGCAGCGCAAAAGACGCTGCAAATATTCAACATTGAGATGAAATCTAAGATGAAGGCGCACACCATGACTGAGGATGTTGTGTTCTGGAAGTGGATATCTCCGAACACCTTAGCCCTCGTCACCAAGATGTCAGTATACCACTGGTCCATGGAAGGTGATTCGACCCCAGTCAAGATGTTCGACAGACACTCATCACTGGCCGAATGCCAAATTATCAACTACAGGACTGACCCCAAACAACAATGGTTGCTGTTAGTTGGTAAGTTTTAAAATGATATATTGGCTCTTGAATTATATTCTTTTCATAGACCAAAACTTGGAACCGGTTTAAAAAAACGGTTAATTTCGGTAATGTGATGGTCAATTCATTGCTCGTTCATTAACCGGTCAATAAAAACGAACGACTTAGTAGACCGAAATAATAATGCCTAATGGTTATTCTTAAATAAAGGTTAGTTTTAAGATTTGATACTGAAATAAACCGGTTAATTCATTCATAATTAAGAAACGTACATGTACCCTTCTACTACGTAATTCACCATTAGTAAAGATTCGACAAATGTAAACATACCAAAACCCCTTTTAACTGGTATTTTCGATCATGGGACCTAAATCCTTCAAAAACCGTTCTCCGGGTTTTAACCGGTTAAAGAACGTAACCGAAACCTTAAACAGAAAAGACTTTCGGTTTGGGGTCAATGACCAAAACCGGTTTAAAAATTGAATGGGTGTCCGAGTCATATCATAGACATTAAGGTGGGAGGAAAGAGGTTTGAGGGAGAACTTATCTTCCTCTATTAAAAGTGCCACCCGCGCTTAATGATTGAAAGCTTTCTAACTCAATACAAATTTCGGCGTGACGATTTAGTTATAAATCAATATTTCTACAATCTACATCTACTCCACTATCGTTATAGCTTATATTAAGTTTAAGTTATGTATGTGTAGTATTTACAATATAAATAGAATTTCAAATAATACATTCATTAGATTTACCCGAATATTTGACATATTAAATAAAACTATCTTTTCGGATTTTTTCGCGGAAAAATATTTTTTTCGAAATTAAAATAAATCTGCGAAAAAATCCGAAAAGATAATTTTTTTAAAAGAATTTAAAATATTTTTATTTTTCTTGTACTGTATAGGTATCTCAGCGCAACAAAACCGCGTTGTGGGTGCAATGCAACTGTACTCGGTAGAGCGCAAGTGCTCTCAGCCCATCGAAGGGCACGCGGCTTCCTTTGCCACCTTCAAAGCGGAGGGGAATGCGGAGCCATCAACGCTCTTTTGTTTCGCAGTAAGGACCGCTCAGGGCGGCAAGCTGCATATTATCGGTGAGTTACTTAATGTATATGACGTAATGTTATATAAGAAAGGTTTCGTTTGGATAATATAAGTGTCCCAAAATATGGCGTGAATACATATACTAGCGACTCACCGTCGCTTAGCTCGGGTTTGTCCCTAGGTATTAAATGGATATAGTATGTTATCCTTAAGAGATAGGCATATGCCATCGCGGACTTTTCTGTAGACCTATATAAAATACACAATTCCACCATACATTATTTTGTTATATCTCAAAGGGTTTAGGCAGCGTTTTCGTTAAAAGCTCCCAGATGGCTAATTTCTTTCCGACACCTCCAACAAATATCGTTATATTTTAGCCAGTGTATGCAAAAACTTAACAAATTATATACTAAAACCTTCCTCGAGAAGCACTCTACCCATTGGAGAAAACAGCATGTAAATCGGTGCCGTAGCTTTTGAGTTTATCGCGAACAGACAGACAAACGCGGCGAAGGACTTTGTCTTATATGTAATGATTTTCGTATATAATAATCTTTATATTTTATAAAGAGCAATCCTATCGTGGAGTTAAAGAGCGTGGGTGGGTGGACTGTAGAGATCATACAAATCTTAACATATAAGTTGATTTGAATAGGTTTTGTTTACACTAAATAGATATAAAGTGAAAGAAGAGTACAATAATGTTTCACTACAAGGGAATATATGTAAAAATTTATAAAAAAATCACAGAATTCATACATAACATGATATTTTCAGAGGTCGGCCAAACACCAGCAGGTAACCAACCGTTCCCTAAGAAAGCAGTAGACGTATTCTTCCCAGCCGAAGCCCAGAACGACTTCCCCGTGGCCATGCAAGTGTCGCCCAAGTATGACGTCATCTACTTGATCACCAAGTACGGATACATACACATGTACGACATCGAGACTGGCACCTGTATATACATGAATAGAATATCTTCTGATACTATATTCGTGACCGCACCTCACGAGTCCACTGGTGGGATTATTGGTAAGAGATTTGTTTTTATAATAGATGCTTTGTGCATATATCATATTTTGCTTAATATAACTTTGTGTAGAAACTTACATGGATATTTCCTAGTTAAATGATAAATTAAAAAAAAGCCGACCATCTTTGACCGATTTTCATCAGACTTAGCTAAGAACACTCCCCTCTAATTCACATTTCAAAAAAAACAAAACCAAAATCGGTTTATCTGTTCGGGAGCTACGATGCCACAGACAGACGCACACACAGACACGTCAAACTTATAACACCCCGTCGTTTTTGCGTCGGGGGTTAATAAACACGGTTCTGAACAAAATTTGTAATATAATAATAATGGTTACATTATAAAATTAACTGATTATAATTAATCAAAATAAATGAGTTAAAATTAAAATCTTTCTTTATCTACAAAAAAAAAAATACTTTCAGTTTGGATTTACCATATTTGATCTAATATAGTGAAATATAATATTTTTTATTAGCATTTTCCTTTGGAATAGAAATAGATACACATACAAAAATACAAAACCTGTCTTAAAAAAATGCAAAGTATTTGTCCATAACTGTAAATTTACTTTCTTTTGAAATTATACAACAGATATATTAGGATATTATATTAAATAATTTCATTCTGTCTCAGCTGTTTAATTTATTACATTTTAATCACTTGTTATAGGTGTTAATAGAAAAGGCCAAGTACTCTCAGTGACAGTGGAGGAAGACTCCATAGTACCATACATCAACACGGTACTTCAAAACCCAGAGCTGGCTTTACGTCTCGCTGTGAGAAATAACTTAGCAGGTGCTGAAGAGCTGTTTGTTAGGAAGTTTAATATGCTCTTCACTAATGGACAGTACGGAGAAGCTGCTAAGGTAAGACCCAATTTGTTATTCTAAGTTCTATTACAAAATTAAAATAAAGTCCAATTACTAAAAGTTATAAAGGTCATTGTTAAGTTAAAAGAATGCTTTACTTCCTATTTTAAGAACACAGAAAAAAAATTGAAATAAAGATAAAAACCTCTATAAACCAGTTTGAAGTACAGGTACAATTAGTTATAAAATACTTACTATAAAGTTTTATTTATACACAACTGTCCCTAGTGAAAAACAAAATCAAATCTATCCCACGGGAACCGTACATTTTTCCGGGATAAAAAGTAATCTATGTGCATTCCAGACTAATCTATCTCAGTGCCAAATTTCATCTAGATCCGTTCAGCCAATGATTGTGGTGTGATTGAGTAGCAAACATCCATCCAAACTTTCGCATTTATAGTATTAATGGGATTAATAAATGAGTACTGTTTGTTTGTACTTTGCACCATATAGAATATGTATATTCATTTTTTCTCCATTTTTAAATTAATTTTTGTAACTTTTATCTAAGCTGGATTATAAGCTGGTGCTATAAGCTGGATTCGTTAGGCAATATTTCTTTATATACTAGCATTACCCACAGTTCCGCCCGCATTCATTCAGATGACCAAAGACCAAATTCTTAGGTTTTACATATTAGTATACTCTTACATTGCAGTTTTTGTATTTTTTTTTCTTAGAATTGAGATATTTTCCCGCGCTAAAAAGCATCCTTTATGTTGACCCGGATAACCAGCTATCACCATACCAAATTTCATCAAAATAAAGAGACAAAAATTCTAAAAACTATTGATTCGGCCTCTGTATTGAAAATAATGTCTATTTTAATAAGATTTTCTAAAAAATATTTATCAAGATTTTACAGATTCAGCTTAGTTAGTAAGTAGTACATATAGTAAGTTTCAAAATTTGCTCTGTTCTAAAGCTTTGTCACGGTGAGAAATGCATGGTAAAACTATAATCTGAAACACAGGTTGTTAACTAGTTCAGGTAGGTTTCAAATTGTATTGTGTCCTTGGTTATTTATTCTACTTTGTAAATATTATAATAACTTTGTTAAAGTATTTTAATAAAATTATTATTATTATTATTAGCTTTTAGCTGAGAATCTATACACATAATAATATCATAATATAATATGTTGTAGGTGGCAGCAATGGCGCCACGCGGTATACTCAGGACCCCGCAAACGATACAGCGGTTCCAGCAGGTGCCGACGCAGCCGGGGCAGACGTCGCCGCTGCTGCAGTACTTCGGCATTCTGCTCGATCAGGCACAATTGAACAAGTTCGAGTCGCTCGAGCTTTGCCGACCCGTGTTGTTGCAAGGTCCTTATAATAATTTCTTATTGTATACATACAGCCCTTTTTAACGTCCCGCTGCTGGGCACGGACCTGCCTTCAATACGAGGGGGATCAGGCCATAGTCCACCGCGCCGGTCAAGTGCGGGTTAGCGATCTATTCTTAGATTTACTTATATAAAACTATCTTTTTTTTTCGCGGTTTTTTTAATGTCATTGTTATTAGATTTTGTTATGTTAATTACAGGGCCCCACGGCGATGGTTGTAGATAGATTAGATGATAGACATGGTGGTACTAGAAATTGTAAAGTACTTTGGTGTCATTTTCATATTGTTGTTTTTAAATCATTTTGTAATTTTGTGGGCAGGCACTGTCTGTAAGAACTAAAGAAATGACCTTTGAGACGTTTAAAATCTTACTATCTTCCGTGACCATGATTGCTGTAAAGCATTCGAAACTTCGAGAACCAAATCTCATAAATAAATCCACAATAAATTGCGAAAAGATAGTTTTATTTAAAAAGTGAGGTCGTTTTATTATTTGTATTATAAAATGTGGACGTTTGTGAAGGTCTTTAGATGCTTATGAGTCTCTCAGCATTTAAGGAGATGGTCTATGTGAGTCGGGATTTTTATGTATGTCTTCACTTGAGACAATAGTAGAACTTTCTTACTCTAGTTCTAAACTCATCGCTAGATGGCGCTGCCCAATAATGTTGAAAGTATCTATGTTTATTGCATAAATTATAAAACGTGACTTGTTTGTATGATTGAATGTTAACATTAAAAAGATATTACGGAGTGTCACCTTGTCAAAGACTTTATTTCAATTGGGTTTTTGTTGTATCATTAAAATTAAACTATGGCTAAGACTAGTTTTATCTAGAAGAGTCAGGAAGTAGCTATTATGCAGTAAAAATGTAACTAAATATATTTTTTTTCAATCAGGTCGTAAGCAGTTACTTGAGAAGTGGCTGAAAGAGGAGAAACTGGAGTGTTCAGAGGAACTGGGTGACCTCGTGAAGCAAGTGGACCCCACTCTCGCTCTGTCTGTTTACTTGAGGGCTAATGTTGCAAGTAAAGTCATCCAATGCTTTGCTGAGACGGGACAATTCCAGAAAATTGTGCTGTATGCTAAGAAGGTAAGATTCATATGTATAATCATTTACGGTTTATATCCTTTTTGCAGTTTATCAAAAAAAAAGTTTTGCGATTTTAGTGAAATTTACTGATTTTACTAAAGTTTAAAAATATGAAAATAACAACATGTCTATAATAAATCTGTGTTTTTCCGTAGGTATAAGATATTTTATGACAAAAACTTTTTTCTATGTCACTTTCCACCTCTTCAACTATTCCACGTCTAAAACAACACATAAAAAAATGTCAATCCGTCCTTCTTCTTTAATATTAAAGAACAAACAAACACATTTTACCATTTATAATATTATTAGTATACATTTTGTTAACAATTTCCATTTATATACAACACAACAGGTGAGCTACACCCCGGATTACATCTACCTGCTCCGCTCAGTGATGCGCACCAACCCCGAGCAGGGCGCGGGCTTCGCGGGCATGCTCGTTGCCGAGGAACCACCCCTCGCAGATATACAGCAGATCGTGGACGTGTTCATGGAGCAGAACATGGTGCAGCAGTGCACCGCCTTCCTGCTGGATGCACTCAAGAATAACCGCCCCGAGGAAGGACCGTTGCAGACTAGGTAAGTTTTGATCAGTCATATAGTATTGGGTACAGATTAAGGGGTTTCTTGTCCGATTTCACCAATATCCCATAAGCTACCACCTACTACTACTACTATACCACGTATGGGATCCCTAGCTTACAAGTTCCCCTAAACTAGCCCCTAAATTAAATTTCGTTTAACCATCGTCAGAGCCCCTATTTCTAGTACCTATATTTAGGTGGCGTTTAAACATTTAGGTGACCCCTAACTGTCGGTGAAACAGAAACTGTCCCCTAACAGCCCCCTAACCATGCTAAGGAGATCCCTTAAACTTAGGTGACGTTGGTGAAATCGGCCATCAGTCTCGTTGTATTTACGAGTCATATTTATTATTTGATTTTATTATATTAATAACGGGATCCCATGACGATGGTAGTACCCAGCCATCTTCCACTATCATCTCCATATTTAATTATAATTAAAATTATAAAAATGTTTAAAGTTAAAAAATATTGTAATGTAATTGGTGCAATTTTCATTTTGTTAATTGTGGGTAGGCTGTCTGTAACAACTATACCTTCAAGATATGTAACACCTCAGTCTCTTCCGTGACCATGGATGCTGTAAAGCATTCGAAATGTCGGGAACCAAAAATCAAAATAAATCCGCGAAATAATCCGAAAAGATAGTTTTATTTAAACAATAATGTTGCTTTCATTAATTGATATTTTATTTTCTTTATGTTTATAGATATAATAATGGCAACACTAAATAAGATAACTATTTAATTATTTTTTTTAATTGTAACAATTATAATAATAACAGCCAAAATATAATAAATAATATTTCATGTTTAATTATAAAACATATTAAAATTATAAAAATATTAAAACATACATACATACAAAAGGTACCCTAAATGTTGACTCGAGTAATAAGTTATCATTTCGCCAAATTTCGTTGAAATTGGTACATTACTTTTCGCGTGAAACGCACACACAAAAACAGACATACAGGCAAACAGACAAACAGGCAATTTTTTTAATAACTATTGTTTTGGGGTCTATGTTGTGTACATAATACGTTACAAATAAACAAAAATATCTATCCCACGGGAAAAGTACATATTTCCGGGATACACAGTTACCTATTTGTTATTCTGATGTATGAACTATATTATTGTAAAGTTTCCTTAAAAATCCAATCGGTGGTTTTTGTGTACTAAGCTGTATAAGTTACTATAGTTTTTTGACTATCCCACGGAAACTTTAATTTTCCGGGATGAAAAGTAGCTGATTTGTTTTTGTCATGTATGAAGTATATTATTGTAAAGTTTCATTAAAATCCAATCAGTAGTTTTTGTGTACTAAGCTGTATAAGTTGTTATAGTCTTTTAACTATCCCACGGGAACTCTTTAATTTTCCGGGATGAAAAGATGAAAGAAGAAGATGTTGCCCGGGGATATAAGGTACCACCATGCAAAATTTCATTTGAATAGGTCCAATAGATCCGGAGATTAGCCCGTACAAAGAGAAAACCAGACAAACAGCTCGCTCGGGTTCGTCCATACCTACGAATATGTTATATTATCTCTTTAACCATTAATCCAAATTATATGCAGTAAAAGGGAAAAGTCTCTTTTTTTTTAAATTTTAGACGATAAAATTACTTATTTTGATAAGAATTCATAATTGTTGATAATATGACCAATAAACATGACCTACCGATTTAAATTATTCTTTCAATATAAAAAACTACTTTTTGTGACTTAAATATAAAAGTTAGACATATGCTGTCGCTGACTTTTTTGTAGGCATTATTAAGCTCTACAACTTTTCTCTAGAACATAATCATATATCTCTCATCGTTAAGGCAGCGTTCGTAAGAAACGTTTTCGTTCGACCGTTTTTTTTCCGACTTACTTTGCAAATCCGACTACCACGAAAAAGCCTTTTCATTTTTCGGGTTGATATATAGCCTATGACACTCAGAAATAACGTGGCTTTCTATTGGTAAAAGAATTTTGAAAATCGGTTCAGTAGATCCAGAGATTACCCCCTACGACATCACAAACTCACAAACTCACAAGATCACAAACTTTTCCTCTTTATAATATTAGTATAGATATATGTGTTGTTTGTGCAAGTTGAATTTAAAATTATATGTATATCAATAACCAAAAATTATATAAGTCAAAATATATTTTTAAGACTTTATCAAAATGTAAAATAAAACTGTAGCACCTACATATCTCATTTTAACAAAAAGTAGTTTAAACCCATTTTCCCTCAGACATTTCACAATTAATATTAATAATATTCCCTCTGGTCTTAACAGGTTGCTGGAAATGAACCTGATGTCTGCTCCGCAAGTGGCGGACGCGATACTCGGCAACGGCATGTTCACGCACTACGACCGCGCGCACGTCGCGCAGCTCTGCGAGAAGGCGGGCCTGCTGCAGCGCGCGCTCGAGCATTACACCGACCTGTACGATATCAAACGGGCTGTGGTATGTGTCTTTTATTATTTTACTAGCCAAATGGTAACCTACTCGCCCGGGTTCGTCCCTAGATTGATTCCCTATACACAATTTTATCCCCATTTTCATCCCCTTAAGGGACGATTTCCGGAGTAAAAAATTTCCTATGTCCTTCCCAGGATTTCAAACTATCTTCTTACCAAATTTCTTCTATATTGGTCCAGTAGTTTTTCAGTTTATTCGTTACGTACAAAAATACAAATCTTTCCTCTTTATAATATTAGTGTGGATGTCCAAATCTCTCAAGCCATTTGGTGTGAAAGAGTAACAAATATACACCTAAAAATACATATTTATTTCATAACTTTATATTTGTTATCACAAACCAAAATTATATTTCATTTGAATCATTATTTTGTAAATATAAGAGAAGAGACCAAAAAATATGTTCTATGACGAATGTGTACATTCGTCATAGAACATATTTTTTGGTCTCTTCTTTCACGCGACACTAATGAACTCGAAAATCACGTTCTAACTAATATGACCAGAGGGATAGCTTCTAAGATATTTATTTTTAAAATAATACAACAAAATAATTAACTTTAAACTAATTTTCTATTTCTTAGGTCCACACTCATCTACTATCAGCGGACTGGCTGGTCAGCTACTTTGGGACGTTATCTGTAGAAGATTCCCTCGAGTGCCTTAAGGCAATGCTCCAAGCGAATATTCGTCAAAATCTACAAATCTGTGTGCAAATCGCGACTAAGTATCATGAACAGTTAACCACTAAGGCTCTCATCGAACTTTTTGAAAGCTTCAAGACATATGAAGGACTGTTCTACTTCTTAGGTTCTATTGTCAACTTTAGCCAGGATTCAGAAGTGCACTTTAAGTACATTCAGGTTAGTAGTTCTTTTTTTTTAATTACTAGTATAATTAAAAAAGGTCTTTACCAATCGTCTTATAATAAATACTATACAAATGAATATAATAACAATTTTAATGAATTTGCATATATAAATAAATTTGTTAACTAGGTATTTAATTTTTATGTTTAATGTATATTATATTGTTGGAGAAGGCCTATGTCCAAGATAACCTGACATCATAGCTGCCAATGTCAATTTCTTTATACCTACAAGTTTTATTAGTTATTATTGTTATATATATTGGCAAAATTAATTAATTGGTTTAGAAAATCGTATAAATTATAATATAATATGTATATTTACTTAAAATTTGCAATTAGGGATAAGCTCATTACTAAAATATATGTAACTAGGTATAAGGTAAACATTGGTCAGAGAATTAAAGGGTATTTTTATTTACTTATTTTTATATAATATTTTATAAATAACATAGTATTTCAATTCCAGGCTGCATGTAAGACCGGTCAGATCAAGGAAGTGGAACGCATTTGCCGTGAATCCAACTGCTACAATGCGGAGAGAGTCAAGAACTTTCTAAAGGAAGCCAAGCTGCCCGATCAACTGCCACTTATCATAGTGTGCGACCGGTTCGACTTCGTGCACGATCTCGTGCTTTACCTGTACAGAAACAGCTTGCAGAAATACATCGAGATTTATGTGCAAAAGGTATATATTAAAACTTAAAAGTATTAGTATTTATAAATCTACCTAATCTAATGCCTTTGAACGAGCAAGTCTTCTATATTTATTTATTTATATATACCGGCGATTTCGCTGAAATTTGGTATGTGGGGGTTTTCGGGGGCGAAATATCGATCTAGATTAGTCTTATGTCTGGGAAAACGCGTGTTTTCCAGTTTTCACTTTTCATGCGGTTTTCTTGCACGCAAAATATGGTCACTAACTTCGCACGTTCGGGCATATGCATCGTGGTCAAGCGGCCAAGGCGCAAGATTGATAAACACAGGTTTTCGGGTTCGAATCCCGGTCATCGTTTATACTTTTGTTTTTTTGTATTTATTCAAGTGTTTAGTTTTATTTTTAAAAAAGAAAATTGTACTTTTGGCCAAGAAATCCAAGCAAAGCTTGGTCGCCCAGGTACTGATTAATAACAAGCTAAACTTCTTACTACGCTAACTTCACGCCCAACTTTTTTTCTACGAAAATTTGATAGTGGTAGATACAATAATTGTACTATTTATTTTTAATGGAAGTATTCACAGAAAAAATAAAACAAATTACTGTTGGTCAATAACAGTGATTTTTTTATTCGTTATGAAATTAGTCATTTACATTAAAAATAGAATGTCTATCATATACAAATAATTTATATTTATCTGTTGCATACAGAACTTGTTTAAAACAGTGGTAGCGTCACTTGGGAAAGAGAGTGAACGGGTTCAAATCCCGGATCTCACACTTCAGATATTCTCATGTGCAAACCATTTCCAACATGACTACCACTTGTCTTACGGTGAAGGAAAACATCGTGAGTAAAGCTGCGTGTCTGAAAACAAGCAAGAAGAAGAATCTAGCAAGTTTTCGAAACACATGTAATGTCCGCCAACTCGCATATAGCCAGTGTGGTGAACTTTATGGCCTTATCCTATTGGAAGGCTCGTGCCCAGCAGTGGGACATCAAAAAGGCTTGAATACATACATTAAAAAAATAAATATCTAAAATACTAAATCTCCAGGTGAACCCGTCTCGTCTGCCCGTGGTCGTCGGCGGTCTGCTCGATGTGGACTGTGCAGAGGATATCATCAAGAACTTGATCCTAGTAGTGCGGGGACAATTCTCAACTGATGAACTGGTAGCTGAGGTCGAGAAGAGAAACAGGTTAATACATGAAAACATTCAAATATTTTTTTTAATAATTACTGTCTCTCTATCTTTGTCAGCAGATTGAGAAATATATTTCTCTGTCAATATTTTTTACATATTTAAAAGTACAGAACTAAAGTATGGAAATGCAATCAGAACATTGTCTATCTTTGTGCAAAGTTTTACCAAAATTCGTTTTATTTGGCTCATGATTGAGTAATGACCTTCTAAATTCCAAACGTTATATTCCAATAGAACGGGCAAAAGCTAGTTTATAATATTAATAAAATTATTCGATATATTGGCACTATTGTACTATAAAATTTTTTGGGAAGACATTGTAAAGTGTTGAATATATTTGTTATAGACTGAAGTTACTTCTCCCCTGGTTGGAAACTCGCGTCCACGAAGGTTGCAACGAGCCGGCCACGCACAACGCCCTCGCGAAGATATATATCGACTCCAATAATAATCCTGAAAGATTCTTGAAGGAAAATCAATGGTAAGTTGTTTTTTTTTGTGATTACATACGTGATTATTCGATATCCTTCTAATTGCAAATTAGTTTTCATTTTTTTTAATGTATAGATTTATACCTCAAGGGTGGTCCTATAGACATTTGGTACTTTTTAGTAGTGGTAAATTTTTGAAAGTTACCATTTTTGTTAAAAAGTTATTATAAAATTATTGCTTTATTATCGACCATCTATGTGTGCGCGTATCTATTTATCCAGAACGAATGTATACATTCTTGATATGGGAGCAGAACTTGAAGCTATTTTTGATTCTACTATAATTGAAATCAATCCTTGCTATATTTTTGATGATTCCATTAATAACCCAGTTGACTATTACACCTTAAAAAATTGTATGTATTGTGTATTCAGCCTTTTTTAACGTCCCACTGCTGGGCACGGGCCTCCCTTCAATACGAGGGGGATCAGGCTATTATAGTGAATAGTCCCATATCTTTTGAAAACTTGCTAGGTTCTCTCAGACATGCTGGATTCCTCACGATGTTTTCCTTCACCATAAGACAATTGGTAATCATGTTGGAAACGACTCGCACATGAAAATATCAGAGATCCAGTATTTGAACTCGCTTGCCATTGGACTACCACTGCTTACAAAAATTTTACTAATTAATAATTTCCTTTCCGCTCTTTTCACTTATTTTCTTGTATCCTTTTCTATCGGTTGCCTGTAACAGATCACTTTTAGTGACAAGGCTGCCTTTGCACATCTCTTTAATTGTATTTTTTTTTGTTATTGTACCATTTTCGTGTGCAATAAAGTGTTATAAAAATAATATTAAATTATTATAATATACACTGTAGGTGACTTATACTATAATTTATTTAATTTATCATATTTATATATTAAACTGTTCATTTCATAATATTTATATTTTATTAAATATTTAATTTACGTATTTATATTATCTACTCACCTACATACACACATACAACACGTATACATAATTATTTATATTTATTTATTATCATTTATTCATATGATATTAAATCGACAAGCATAGCCGCCTGAAACCGGCCTATATACTGTCCTCTGAACCATCCTCACCCCGACAGGACAATATTTCTCCTGCTAAGGAATGTCCCATAAAAACGACACGTTCGGGACGCAGAGTACACATCCCTGATTTTTATCGTCCGTAGACACGGCCTCTGGAGGGGAGTGATGTAGGTGACTTATACTATAATTTATTTAATTTATCATATTTATATATTAAACTGTTCATTTCATAATATTTATATTTTATTAAATATTTAATTTACGTATTTATATTATCTACTCACCTACATACACACATACAACACGTATACATAATTATTTATATTTATTTATTATCAATTATTCATATGATATTAAATCGACAAGCATAGCCGCGCGAAACCGGTAGTATATAGTGGATCGCGATTTGTTTTGCTTCTACCGACCACTAATAACATTTTTTCTAACAAACAGTCGATGCTTTGCCGTTCGATGCTAATTACTTGTCTTTATATAATTTAATCGTTTTCGTGAGATATTGTATGTGGACTTTATATGTTTGTACTGTAACTCTTTGTGTCATAGTGTATTTCC
Source organism: Brenthis ino (assembly GCA_921882275.1). Classification (NCBI taxonomy): domain Eukaryota; kingdom Metazoa; phylum Arthropoda; class Insecta; order Lepidoptera; family Nymphalidae; genus Brenthis; species Brenthis ino. The sequence continues at coordinate 17,887,590 of OV170221.1, read as the reverse complement.
CTAAACGTTCCTTCTGTACTGTTTTTACGTGTGAGTTGACTTTATTATTACAATTTCATCAGTGACGTAACATATTCTTTTATTGTGATTTATCGTCACGCAACAACCACCAAATACACTAATTTCAATTACCACCACAGGTACGACTCGCGCGTTGTAGGCCGCTACTGCGAGAAGCGCGACCCGCACCTCGCGTGCGTCGCGTACGAGCGCGGCCAGTGCGACCGCGAGCTCATCGCCGTGTGCAACGACAACTCGCTGTTCAAGACGCAGGCGCGGTACTTGGTGCGTCGCCGTGATCAGGACCTCTGGTTGGAGGTGCTGGCCGAGTCCAATCCGTTCAAACGGCAGCTTATTGATCAGGTAGATATTGTATTTTTTTAAAGTATTAGCGATATTACTACAATATTTTTCTATATCTAAACTTATTTTCAAATATGTATGTGTTAAATCCTTCTATCCCTATATCTCGGTTACGACGGCCAATCTCAACGAGAATAGCCACTTTGCAGGATATACAGTGTACAATTGTACATGTAGACACAGGTGCACTAGCTATCTATTCCTTTAGTCCGTCAGTCTGATCTGATGAGAATTTGTCATTTGATATAATCGATGAGTGATGAGGCGTAGGACTGACAGCTTAATGTACTCTCTGAAGTGCAAGAGTCTGCACAACTCTGACTTAGCATTTCCAGGCTGACACTCAGTAGTAGTAGTATTATCTAGTTAGTCTCGTTGAGATTGGTCTCCATGGCCAAAATCGGTCATGAGAATGCTATTATTAAAAAAGTTTTTTTTTAATTCTTTTTTCTGTTATATATGTAACAAAATATGTCATTTATTAAATCTAAGAAAATAAGTTGAAAATTTCACTAACATAGTTAAAAAAAATCTTATAGGTAGTCCAAACTGCTTTATCCGAGACCCAAGATCCAGAGGACATCTCCGTCACGGTGAAAGCTTTCATGACTGCAGACCTCCCCAATGAGTTGATAGAGTTACTTGAGAAGATTGTGCTCGATAACTCTGTGTTTTCTGATCACAGAAACTTGCAGAACTTGCTTATTTTGACAGGTGGGTAAATATATATTTCGTCTCTTCTCCATTCTTTGTGACATTGGCGAAGTAATCTACGCTTAACTAACGCGTTTTGAAGCCATTAATAAGAGAATTGAATTGGATTTATTTTATTATAAACAAGATGGTTTTAGAGTCATTATGGTATAGGGTTGACTGATTAACCATTCACACTCACGTCATCTTTGTGAACTCAAGTTCATAATTTAAATATTATGAATTGATCTCGTTAAAATATTTGTAGATCGTTAATTAGTTTTATTTTATAACTATTAAGTTACCCTCGCTTTGCTCGTGTCCGTAGGCTTGAATAATCTAGGAACGCATAAAAGACGTACGTCCAAGGACAATTTTTTTTCTAGACTTAAACTTTCACAGGCTTATACAGAATAACCCACCAGCGTTTCATCACAATCGGATCGGCTTACGAACACATAGAGAACAAACATACGAACATTCTTTTTATTTATATATAAGACTAGCGACTGACCCTCGCTTCGCTCGGATTCGTCCCTAGGATGATTCCTCATACAAACTTTCTTTCCCAGTTTCAACCTCTTTAGGGATGATTTCCGGGATAAAAAGTATCCTATGTCCTTCCCAGGGTCTCAAACTATCTTCTTACAATTACAAAAAATGTCATCTAAATCGGTTCATCAGATCCAGAGATTACCCCCTACAACGTCACAAACTCACAAGCTTTACCTCTTTATAATGTTAGTATAGATGAGATTATTAATTTAAACAATTGTTTATTATAGCCATAAAGGCGGACCGCACTCGTGTCATGGAGTACATCAACCGTCTTGACAACTACGACGCACCGGATATCGCGAACATTGCTATCAATAATGAACTGTATGAAGAAGCTTTCGCTATTTTCAAGAAGTTCGATGTCAATACTTCTGCTATTCAAGTAAGAACCACAGTTTATTTCTTAAACTATTCTATTTCCAAATTTTATGTGATTAGTTAATATTGCTTTAAATGAAAGCAAATCTCACAAGACAAAAATAATACAGCCAGCAACATGTTACTAGATTCTCTGTTTATGCTTCTAAAGGAATTAATTGTGTGCAAAATACGTTAAATTTCGTTAATATAAAACTAAAATTGATCAAAAATTACCCACAAATAATACAAGTAAATATTAACAATAAATTACGTTCAAAGGTGCTGATCGATCAAGTGAAAGATCTCAAACGTGCATACGAATTCGCTGAGCGCTGCAACGAGCCTGGAGTGTGGTCACAACTAGCTAAAGCCCAGTTACAGCAAGGCTTAGTGAAGGAAGCCATCGACTCCTACATCAAAGCTGATGATCCCTCTGCCTACATGGACGTTGTCGATACGGCTACACAGCAACAGTCGTGGGAGGATCTTGTGCGGTATTTACAGGTTAGTGTTTATATATATAAATTTATTTAAATATTAACATGATTTTGTGTGATAATAATAAATATGAAGTAAATAAACAAATTTGTTGGGACATTAACATACAGCACCATCTAGTTCCATATTAAGCTACGAGGCTTGTATTATGGATACCAGATAGTTGATACACTACACATATAACTTTAAATACATACATATTATAAATATAAACACCCATGACTGGAGTACAAACATTCGTGCTCATCACAGAACTAAATGCCCCCAACGGGACTGGTACCCGTACCGCTATTCCGATCCGGTATTCCGATCGTTAGACCGCATCCAATCAGCAAGTAGGATCACTACAAACTGAGCCAAACGTATCGTGATGTGATACCATTACTACTATATTAGATGCAAAAAATGTTTTCTTTTATATTAAATATTAGGTCTTTACCTATGAAATGGCCAATAATAAAATATACAGAAAGTTAGTGATATTTTATAAATATTTTTTTATTTCTATCAATCAAAATATGCACCCATGCTATCGATGCATCTCTGCCAGCGCAGTGGTAATTTTTCAATGCCGTTCTTGAAGAAGCCAGGAGGTGTATAGGAGCCAATAAACTCTTCAAAGGCATTTTGTACTGCCTCTTGGGTATTAAATTTTTGCCCTGCCAAGAAGTTGTCTAAGTTGAAAGAATGTTGGAAAAAATAGAATTCTGTGAGCGCAAGGTTTGGTGAATACTGTGGATGACGCAAAATTTCCAACTCTTGCTCTTGTAGCTTAGAGACTGTCTGTTGCGTCATATGAGGTCGAGCGTTGTTGTGTAGGAGCTGCGGGGACGTGGGATTAATCAAGGCTGGCTGGAGATTTGCGAGCTTCTCCATCATTGTGTTCCGTTCAGTTCTTCATAGTTCACATCCGCAGTAATGCTGGTGCCATTTGGTAAGAAGCTGTGATGAATTATATCGGTACTAGACCACCAAACAATGACCAGGAAATTTTTAGGGGTACGTTTTTGTTTAGGGCATTGCCTAGGTGCTGAACCAGCGTCTAACCTACATGATGAGCAACGCAAGGCATGTCTCAACGCGTTCGTCGCGCTTGCGACCGTTCAGTTCGTGCGGCGCCCGCTTATAATTTTTTTTTACCTTGCCAATTTGACGCAAATGGACCAATATTGTTTTGATGCTAACGTTGAAAGGTACTGCTAACTCAGCTGTAAATTGAGTATCGTCAGCTTCCACTATCGCCTTTAATTCGTCGTTGTTGATTTTAGTTGTCGGGCGACCACGGAGCTCATTTTTTAGATCAAAATTTACATATCGGAAGCGTTCAGACCAATAATGAGTCGTGCATTCATTTGTATTGTTCACTCCGTACAAGTCAATGATGTTGCGAGCCGTTAGTCCGGCATGGCTACCGCGACGGAACTCTTATTCCATAATTACTCGTATTCATATTGTGTCCATATTGACGGCAAAGATACAAATGTAGTGAAAACAAAATACTAATCACTAAACAAATGATTGAATTTGAAAATAGAACTCTATACTTTTAAAATAAAATTCATTTAAATTGATAATTTATTGCCGGCCATTCATAAATTACTAGTCAAATGGGATAGTATTGTAAAACGGCAACATCATAGGTAAAGATCTATTATCATTTAAAGTATAATAAACTTTATACCTAAAGTTTTGTAAAAAGCAAATGAAGACCCATAGTATGTTTTATAAATCATGAAAATCAAATTTGGATATTGGGAGCAAAACATGTCCATACATGAAAAGAACCAAATAAATTATGCTCAACCATTATTTTGTAATTTTATAAACACTTGTAATCTATTAGTGACTTAAACATTCTATATATAGTAAGATATATCAGAAAAAGACAGCATCATGTATCAAAACTTATATATTTTATATAGATTTGATAACAATTTATTAGTGAACACTTATTCTCAACAATTTCTTATTTCCTTTTTTTTTCAGTTAAAAATAACGGACTGCATCCACCTATGTCGATTCCCCGTCAACCAATCCTGTTTTTTTGTTTTTCTAGCCTTTCTATTTTTATTTCTTTCTTATTTCTTTTTTTTTCACCCCCTTTTAACTGCCTGAATTATAAATGTATCTGTATTTTGTGCATTCGTGTCGTCAGTGTGGCCAGTATAATATATTAATGACTGTTTTGTTATACATTAAAATACCAAAACCTTACATTCTACCATTCTGACGACGTGTATGCCCTCATAGACGTCTGGTGAAACCATATACGGGGCAAAATTTTACATATCACACTGTTATCTGATGAGTACATTTAATTTAAACCATTTATTTAGCTAGCTTTACATATGCATTTATTCGATATCAAGTCTGATATAAACTTCTTCAATTTTGATTTTATGTTTTTCTTTCTTTCTTTCTTTCCCAAAAACATCTTATTTATCTAATTATCTATAATTTATTTATCATTATTTATATAATTTATTTATCTAATTATGAATTTATCCATTTATCAATTTACCCAAATATCCATTAATATAAAACCCATCAATAACCAATATCATGCATGGATCACCCATCTATCAATATAAAACCCATAGATAACCATATCAACCATAAATTTGTAAACCAATCCGTCTTTTATGATGTTACAGCTTAACAGATGAACTATCATTTCATGGCAGCCTATCATTTGCTCGTAGGTACTTGACCTGAAAAAACACAAACAATAGACATGTAAACACACTACAACAATAAATAAAAACGGTTAATGGTGTATTTAATAATTACAAATTAGTGGTAGTATAGACTAGTTACATTTTAACGTTTAGTATAGATTTCTCAGAGATGAGATATTTTCCCGCAGTAAAAAGTATCCTATATGTTGACCCGGATAACCAGCTATCATCATACAAAATTTCATCAAAATATGTCCAGTGGTTTTCTCGTGATGCGTTCCCAGATACACAGACAATCACACAAAAAATCTGAAAACTAGTAGGAGGAAAAAAGACATAAAACCTTTTGATGTAAAATTTTAAGCTCTACATATTTTTACTAAAACTTTTTTGTCTAACTTTTACCGTTTTCGAGTAACTGCGAAAAATACTTTTGACTATTTTTTTTTGAACCCTTGCCGGGGGTTGTGGACACTGAAACCTTTACACATTGGTTTTGTATCATTGAAATTACATAATATAAAAATGCAAAGTTGAGTGCCAACATTTTGATTTCAGTCCTTATTTGACTGGACTAATCGATAATAAGATTTCTACCTACTACTATTTCAATAAGATTTTCCAAAAAATATTTAATGTACAGATTCGACTCGGTTAGAACTATCAAACATGTATTATCTATGTATAGATAAAGAATCCTGCTTCACGTCGTAAATACCACCACGTAATATTGTATTTAAAAGCTTTCATACCAGGTCTTATATTAGCTAAATCAGTTTTGCATGGCAAATTGTACTAACTGCCTTTTCATCCCAGCCGTAAATATTTGCATACTTATTGATCTTTTGAGCCATATATTACGTTGGTTATTTTCCGATAGATTAAATTCGGGAATAATATTTGCATGATGTAATGTGTTTCTATTGGGTATTACGTTTCGATATACAGGCTGCGATAGTAAGGCATCTTTAATAGATTGAATTATTTGAATCAAATCTCTAGAGGAAAAGGTAGGGCTACATGATCTTTTGTTATGTTGCTCTGGGCTCGTGGAGTCTTTTTCCTTTTCGCTGTGACAACTCGGCAGCCCACTATAACGACGACGCGACGTATATATCGATGTGTTCGTTGACTGCGGTGTCCACTACGTCAGCGATCCTCCCAGCGGCCGGTGAGCCTCGACGGTCACTGCGCCGACGTTGTCCACGGTCACATTCCTCTTGTAGGTCCATCTCCATTCGACGAAACACTCCCGTTCTCGAATCAGCGCCTGTTCCTTCTCTAGCAGGCAGCAGCTGTGGCTCCGGCTTCTACTTCTCTGGCGCATACCGATTTGGCTGCGCTCAAAACGCGAGCATTCTAGTCGAGAAAGTCTCGCACAGAGAGTAAACATGAAATAATATTAAAATTAATGCATAGAAAGACAAGAAAAGATGATAAATAATTATCTATATAAGTGAAATAATCTTATTCCCCAAGGTGAAGAAATTTTAATATCCTTTGTAATAAATCTTTAATGGTTCATTGTTCAAAATAAATTATAATATTTCATATCATCTATTATGTTTTTAAATTAATTCTAAATATATGAACAAAATAATACAAAAATTAAACGAAATTATCATTTCTATTTAAAATAACTTGATTTAGTTAATAGATCTTAGAACTATTATTTTATCATTATTGTTATTTACTTTTTTTTACTTGAAATTTTTACCTATTTAAGTTTACATTATACAAAATTATTAAATGAAAATCTATTCCTAGAACTAACGTTTCTTAAAGATAAAATTATATTTCAATAGAACTCACTACATATTATTAAGGGTTCCAATTGCAAATAATTCAAATTTCAAGAGTAATAAATAATCAAAAAATAACATTATCGGTAAGTATTAAATAAATATTTCTCTAATATCTCGCTTCTGAGATGTAAGATATCTCAGGAAAAATCAGCATCATGTTTCAAAACTTATATATTTTAACTAAAGTTGGTTATATTTTATTAGTAAACACTTATTCTCGACAATTTCTTATTTCCTTTTTTTACCAATTCTGTTTTTTTTTTGTTTTTATAGTCTTTCTATTTTCATTTGTGTTTCTTTCTTATTTCTTTTTTTTACGGTCTGAAATATTTATAAAGGTATCTGTAATTTGTGCATTCGCGTCGTCAGTATGTTAATTAATGACTGTTTTATTATACATTAAAATAGCGATACCTTACATAATCTATTTTTTTTAATTTATACATATTTATTGGAAAATCTTATTGAAATAGTCATCATCATCGATGGAGGCCGAATCCATAGTATTTAGAATTTTTGTCTGCCTGTCTCACTGTGACTGCATCAGGAGAAAACCACTGGACAGATTTTGATGAAATTTAGTATGATGATAGCTATTTATCCGGGTTAACATATAGGATACTTTTTACTGCAAGAAAATATCTCATTTCTCAGAAATCCATACTAACCGTAAAAATGTACCTGGGGACGAACTCGAACGATACGAGGGTGAGTCGCTAGTATGTTGTACTAATAACAATTATTCACAATACAGATGGCACGTAAGAAAGCCCGCGAGTCGTACATCGAGTCTGAGCTTATCTACGCATACGCACGTACCGGCCGTCTCGCTGACCTAGAAGAGTTCATTTCTGGTCCGAACCATGCAGATATACAGAAGATTGGTGACCGATGCTTTGACGACAAAATGTATAACGCCGCTAAACTGCTCTACAATAATGTTAGCAACTTTGCCCGCTTGGCTATCACTTTGGTTCATCTCAGAGAATTCCAAGGTTAGTACTTGTAGCAAATGATTTGATGTCAATATATTAAAAAAATATTTTGTTATTAAAAAACTTATTTTAAAAGATAAGAGTGAAAGTAACTTATGAAACATTCTGGCTCAGAAGCTATCTCTATTGCAAAAATATATTTTTATAGTATTATATACACATACATTCTGTTTATCTTTAGTTATGAAAGTGTGTATTTACTAAATGCTCTATATTATATTTAATATGTAAAACCTAGCCAGATTACATATACAAAAAAAAACAAATCAGTGATTCTCGAGTTACAAAGGCTTAACATCATCCAACATATTGTATTCAGCTCTTTAACGTCCCACTGATGCGGACGGGCCTCTCTTTAAACTACTGGGATGAGTGCATGTATTCTATCACCGTAATATGAAAGGTCATAATTAGAAATGATAATAAAAATATCAGACGTGCGAGACCCGGGATTTGTACCCGGTTTACTCGGTTTCCCAAGCGAGCGCTCTACCACTGAGCTGCCATTGCTTATATAAATTAACTATTATACATCTTTTTTTTTCTTATTTGTTTAAACTTAATTGGTAAATGTGTGTATTTTTTGTTGTATGTTCTGTAATACTCTTTGTTTCCCTTAAATGAATAAAAATAACTAAATAATCATTTATATAATATTCATTTAACAAACATTATAACCATGACAACAAAACAGGTGCGGTGGACAGCGCCCGCAAGGCGAACTCTACGCGCACTTGGAAGGAGGTGTGCTTCGCGTGCGTGGACGCGGGCGAGTTCCGGCTGGCGCAGATGTGCGGGCTTCATATCGTAGTGCACGCGGACGAGCTGGAGGATCTCATTAATTATTACCAGGTAATATACAGGTATCAGTTTATTGTTGAAACTATAATTCTTTTAACACGTTTGGAAAAAAATATGACAGTAAAATTTTTACCATACGCGCGCACACCGACAGCCAAAAAGCGACATGATGGAGTTACCTGCATTCGATTCACAAACAGAGTTGTAACATACGGAATGAAATCTTTAGCTACTTTTGTTCTGTTACACCAAAGAAGTATAATTTCTTATGTGCGTACATAAGTACACACATACACGTTACCGATCCAGCAGTGACGGAGCTGAGACCGGTCGGTCGGCTGTTACGACGTAGATTCTGTCAAGCCCAAATAGATGGCGCTGACGTCCCGATTGGTTATAATAATAATGATCTTTTCCAACATATAAATAGAAACGCGAAAGCTGAAGAAAAAACTTTAGTTTTAATTATTATTATGAAAAAATTTTACATAAATTCCAGTTTGGGCCATGTTATGCACAGGTCTGAGACCTTATTTATATATATTTCAAAAATGATTTATAATATAAATTGAATATTTATAATTTTAAAATAAATTCTTTATTTCGACATAATATTATTTTATTTCACAGGACCGTGGTCACTTCGACGAACTGATCAGTCTACTGGAAGCAGCTCTCGGTCTGGAGAGGGCTCACATGGGCATGTTCACAGAACTGGCGATCCTCTATTCCAAATACAAGCCCGCCAAGATGCGCGAACACTTAGAACTCTTCTGGTCGCGTGTTAACATTCCTAAGGTAATTAATTACAAATAAATTATTTATTAAAATCTCGAGTCACATAAAAAAAGTTATATTAATAAATTAATATATTATTGTATTTATTACATTAATATATGTTTATAATATATTAAATGTATTTTAATTAATCAATAAGTTTATACTTTATATAAATTGACAATAATTTATTTTTCTTTTTTTTTTAATATAATAAGTATTAAGCTTTTTAATATAATAAGTATTAAGCTAAACTTATCTGAAGTTATTTTCGTAAATAATATAAACAATATTTTAATAGACACTTATCTAATTGAAAATATCAATTATCAAAATGAACAGGTCCTCCGTGCAGCAGAACAAGCTCACCTCTGGTCGGAGCTGGTGTTCCTGTATGATAAGTATGAGGAATACGACAACGCGGCCCTCACCATGATGCAGCATCCAACTGAAGCGTGGCGCGAAGGACACTTCAAAGATATTGTTACCAAGGTATATTACTTAAAAAGACTTTTTCAATTATATCATGATTTATTTCAAACTTTACTTACTACATATTTATATATTATTAGAACATGTCACAGTATAAAAATACAAATTACAATTATGTCAGTCAAACCTAAAACTATTTCCCCACTGCCATAAAAAAGTATGTTGAACTGTCGGAAGCGCCTCACTCGCATCTCCCTTATCATATAGACTTCTTCGTTAGCTCACTCTATCGATCAGTACACTGTGGCATTATAAATGATTCAAACAATAACATAATTGTTTCCATTCAGGTAGCGAATATGGAGTTATACTACAAAGCGATCCAGTTCTACCTCGACTACAAGCCCCTACTCCTCAACGACCTGCTGCTAGTGCTGGCGCCTCGTATGGACCACACGCGCGCCGTAGCTTTCTTCACCAAGGCGGGCCACTTGCAACTCGTCAAAGCGTACCTCAGATCTGTACAGAGTCTTAACAATAAGGCCGTGAATGAGGCGCTCAACTCGTTGCTCATCGATGAGGAAGACTATCAGGTTCGCTTTGGTGCTAATGTTCGAACTAAAAAAAATGCTTAGTATGTAACACAAAGAAATTACGACTCAATTTGTAAGCGACAAAATCGCTAATCGCTCTGTTATGATATACTCTGACGTCATATTCGATCTGACCAATGGCTTTGCGTTACAACTATTTTTTGTACTTTTTAATAACCATTTTCTTCATCAAAAAAAAGTTACATTAAAAAATATTAATGTAGGCTACATTCAAAAGCAATAAAGATTAAAAAAAAAATTCACCTTTATGTAAATCGCACGCATATTCCCAATTGTTAATTCTGTATGTTTTGTGTAAATTCTAGGGTCTGCGGACATCGATAGACGCATTCGACAACTTTGACACTATTGCGCTCGCCCAACAATTAGAGAAGCACGAACTTACCGAGTTTAGACGAATTGCGGCTTACTTATACAAAGGTAAACTATATTATTTTAAATATTTAGGTTGGTTGTAGTAGTTTTAAAGAACTGAAAATTATGTTATAAGCAATATCAATATGACATAATAGCTATTCTCCTTGTGGCCTAATGCGTTGAATATGTTTGCCATGAAACTAGATGGTGCTGTGTGGTAATGTTCCAACATATTTGTTTATATGATATTGTGTAAACAGGCAACAACAGATGGAAGCAAAGCGTGGAGCTGTGCAAGAAGGACGCGCTGTACGCGGACGCAATGGAGTACGCATCAGAGTCGCGCCAGCCCGAGGTGGCTGAGGAGTTGCTCGACTGGTTCTTAGAGAGGAACAACTATGAGTGCTTCTCTGCTTGCTTGTACCAGGTAATATGTTATATAGATATACTAGCAGAACCACCGGCTTCGCTCCCGCTAAAACTACAAAAAAAAAACTTAAAAAAAGGTAGGTTATGGACAAACTTTCATCACCTATTTTACCACCCTATGGAATGAATTTCGAAAAATGCTGAAACACGTATTTATTTAATTGTATTGAAGAGCATTAATTCAAAGTTTCAAGTAATTCTGGTCATATTTCTTGGGTTGTATTACAACGTGTTTTCCCGTGGGAATGAGATAATTTCCCACGGTAAAAAGTAGCCTATGTTGCTGGCGAGTTCCAGCTCTCCAACTATCTCCACAAATAAAAATCACGCCAATCCATCTCTCCGTTTCGACGTGAAAGAAGGACAAACAAACAAACACACTTTAACATTTATAATATTAGTGTAGATATTTTGACTTGAATATATTATTATTAATGTGTAAAGTTCACATCCCTTTCTTCTGGAAAGAGCAGACATTTTCTCTGCCTTAGTGTAGACTAGAAGAAATCGTTGCTAGCGATAAAGCCGCCTCTTGTGCACTCTCCAAGGATATTGTATATTTTGTCTTTGTTTTGGTGTACAATAATGAGCTATTACTATTAATAATAAATAATAATATAGCTTTTGTATGTTCATGATATCTTAACTAAATATATTGATCTGATTTCTATGATTCATTTTTAAAAATAATTAATTTGTAAAAACGTTAAGAAACATTTTTTAAATTTATATTATTTTCTTTCAGTGCTATGACCTATTGAAACCAGATGTAGTTATTGAATTGGCATGGAGACATAACATCATGGACTTTGCTATGCCGTACCTTATTCAAACCGTTCGCGAGTTGACAACAAAAGTAGAGAAATTGGAAGAGGCTGATGCTAAACGAAGCACGGAGAGTGCAGAGCAAGAGGCCAAGCCCGCAATGATCATGGAGCCACAGCTTATGCTTACTGCTGGTATGTTTATTTTATTCAATACTAGCGACTCGAGGTTCGTCCCTAACTTGTTTCCCAATACAAATTTTCATCCCCATTTTTATACCCTTAAGGGATGATTTCCGGGATAAAATGTTGATTGATTTTCTTCCCAGGGTCTCTAAATTATCTTCTTAATACCAAATTTCATCTAAATCACTTTTCGTCACAAACTCACAAACTTTACCTCTTTATAATATCAGTATATATGTACAAGGTTTCATGAAATAAGTGCAGTAATTTACATCCTTATATACTACAGAACAACATAAATATTAATTTTCACAAACAGATTTAATATCAGTTTGTCTCTTTATCTGTCATTGTATGCTTCTTGTATTTAAAATAAAAGACGTTTACATAAAAATTGTTTAACAGGACCATCAATGCCTTACCCCGGCGTTCCCGCACAAGCATCGCCCTACGCGTACGCGGCGCAAGCTCCCTCCCCCGCGCCCTACCACGGGTACGGCATGTAGGGAACCGCCACCCCTGCATGGGGGACCTACGCGCACTTCTGAGCGACGTGCCGACATACCGATACCCGATATGCCGACATACCGACACACCGACACCGATATGCCGACACCGATATACCGACACTGATATGCCGACATCCATTCAAATAAACTTTGTACAATTCAATATAATATAACTTATGCTATTTATATAATTCGGCAGATTTCGGCATTTCTTTAAATAGTGTACATATTCTTATGCTTATATGACTCGTGGATCGTATTATTAATAATTTAGATGTTGATTAGAATAGAATAATATTGGATATAGTAGACCAGTGATTTACATTTATGGGGCGAATGGACGTCGGCGTGTCACCGCGGTGCAGTTGTTGTTTGTTATAACCTGAAATTCTCTATGCATTTTCGAATTCAACTCTCATTATACTTTTATATGAGATCAAAGATATGAAATAGACTAGATTTTCTACAAGACGGGTTTATTTTCGTAAGCGGCATGGCCTAATTGAGTTTTTTTTGTTTCTCATAAGTTTTATTAATCGAAAATGCACGGAGACCTATAATTAATCTATATTAGCTCGTTGGACCGACAAGTAACTATAAAGAAATCGGTCTGTACAAAAATCGTATTAAAATCATATAGCTCTCAAATAAAATTTTCAATGTAGAGAGTTATTCAATCAGTCATTAATCGTTGATGTGTGTAGGGATTCAGTCGACTTAATGTTTACATACGCTGATGCGTTAAGTGATACCTACTTATATATTTAACATAATGTTTGTTACGTGAAATTAATTTCACTTGAAAGTAGATTGAATCTCTATAACGGATGGCTTATTTGAATATATAACGTGCTCATCATCCATTGATCGTTACTGGTTTACAATAAATTCATAATATATGTATGTAGCAGTAACTCATACACACGGCCTTAAATTCTTAAAGCTGCAGTCTGTTTTTCATTGCCGATTCCATCATCGATCCATCATTTAAATTCGTTAAATTAAGTGTGCATATGAAAACTAATAAGAATTTAATAGTTAAAAAAAATCTTTACTGTTACCCGAGCAGCTGTAACCAAATTATAGATTCAAAGTTTAGGTGCGCCACTAGGTGCATAGATAAAATATTGAACGTTTATGTACATAGTGGTTATTTATCGCGACATTGTCGCCTGAAACCTAAATAATTAGCTATTTAAATTATAAACTATCTGATATGTGAGAAAATTATTCAAAATTATAATAAACTAAATAATATTAAATATTTGAGTTTAATTTGATATAGTTGTTCAATAGTAAACAATACATACAATTAGATTAAAAAAATGTTCTGAAATCTATATACGCAAAGGTCGATAAGTTAAATAAATTTCGTTATAAATAGGTGCAATAATTGGTTTAACATTAAGATATTCAATGTTTGAACACAGGACACATCCATATTCTTTAATGTACAAAAAATAAAACGTTCATTTGAATTGGTTATTGTTATATGTATATAATGCTTCGTGAAAACTATTGCGTGGGAGACATTGGAAATTAACACTTATAAATTGCAAATTAATGGTTATAAGTGAAAACTTTAGGTACGATTAGATTTAGTTTAGGCGGTATGTAATTTTTTTTCGAATTAATTAATATTATGTTTGCGAGCGTGTGCGAGTTTGTATCAGTCACGCGTGCTGCTTGCGTTGCGTCTATCACACCTTGGTATGCCTTCACTAGATAATACTTAAGAATATTAATTATAGTTAGCCGGCTGCCCGACAGAGCCTTTTGTTATTTTATTTCTATCATTCATTTTTTTTATCGAGATTATTTAAATTTATAATGTTTTTAGAGACTGTTGATGGCTCCACATACTGTTATAGTATTTGTAACAATATGATCGCGAGTTACATTTATTATTGATTATTAAAAAAATATATCATTTAAATCATTCCTGTCATTAAATTAAAAAAATAACGTTTGTTTTTCTTAATAGAGCAAATATTAACAAAATAAGCCAGAAAATGTTTAATTAATACATTATTAGTATTGTATTTATTCATGTATGATACGATTTCCCTGAATTTTATCATAGTAAGATTATATAATATGAATAAAGTGGCTTGTTTCTTTAATTACCTATTACCTTTTTTTTTTTTTTAACGTTGGGAAATGCATTTACGCACGACGTGTGGGGACTCACCGGCGTAATACAGCCAGTACTACCCACTAAAACCCAACAAAACCGTCCTCCGTCTTACTGGGGCGTCGCAGGATCGCTTACGCATTCAACTACGACGCCCCGACGGCAGGTCTGCCGCAGCAGACCACCACAACCATGGGGTTGCTCCACAGTCCACTCTGCTATCAGAGAAGTACCAGGAGCAACCCGCATGGTACACCGCCCCCCGAAGAGGGCCACCTCCCACCGCCCACCGAAGTGGGCAACCTCCCTGTGCGTTTCTTAGCTTCGCGCCCGGTTGGATTGCCGGGCACTACTGAGCCCCCCCACCACGACAAGGTGAACGCACGTTGGGGGGGTAATTACCTATTATCTACTACATTGTTTAATCTTCAACTTAATAAAAAGAACTGTGGGGGAAAAATTATTTTGAAATCTTCATAACTTCATCTTAATCTTTAGTAGGCAAAGGCAATCATCTCATTCAACCTTATTTGTGACGTCACCACAATATTTTCAGATTTTATTTTTTTTTCTCCAAAACCAAGCATTAAAAAAATCCCAAAAAAATATATTTGTACTCAAAATAGGAAAATAAAGAAACGGTATTTTTATTTTAGGGTCTTCATATTTCTGAAATGTTGTCAATTGACGAAACAACAAATGACGTGTTGATTTGATACCCAATCTATGAGGTATTCATTAAATAATAATAATGTCTCGAATCGAACGAATCTCATTGAGACTAGCCAGATGCTCAGGAGATATTATAGTGCAGCACGTGAACGCGCAGACACAACTGCACTCCTATTTCCTTTTACTATCAAAGTCCGATGGGCGATATTTCGACACGACTGGTGAGAATTAAGGCGCAGGACCCAACAACTTTACGTGCTCTTCTAGGCACGGGGTGAATACGGTAACAGATAAACTCAGTAATTAAACTTGGCCCGACCCTTGGGACTCGAACCCAGGACCTCCGGATCTGCTGCCGAACATGCTAGCCACCAAGGCGGTAAATATTAAACTCGGATAAACAAAATATGAACCGATAGTCTTGTTCAACGTTACGTTCGATGGTAACATTACATACTCTATGGATGGTAAAAATCACAATACCAATTACCAATAAGGTATGGAAGATAAAGGTAAGAAGAACTATCTTCGTGATGAAGTGTCCATCGAAAAGCGTTAAATTAGGGTGGTGGTTTAATGTGTAAAAAACATCCAAAATCAGTCACTAAAGAAAGCTAATGTTTATGAATAACGATTTGTTAAATATTTAAATTGTTCTTAATAAATTGAATTTATGTAAATAAAATATTTGTGGTTTCAGGTTAAATTACAAGCATAAGTCGACTGTCGTCACTCGTAGGGATGTTCATGTAAAAAATGTCGATATAATATATCGTATTGTTGTATCGATACTCTGCGATATATCGTATAATTATATCGATATTTTCGATATATTGTAAGTTTTAAGTTATTTGTTTGTATTTAACTAATCTGTGATATTAGTTAGGGATCAGGTTAATATGAGTAAAAACTGTTAGTGAAGAAACAAAACATTTATTTATTTATCAATCCCAATACTTTTTCTCTAGACCTTGCAAATACAAAATTTTATTAAAACTTTTGGCATGCAGTCTGTTTCTCTGCCGAGTTAAAATAGCCGTTTTTATATATCGTTATACACACTAATTGTATTTAAATTTCGTAAACTGTATTAAACAAAACAGATAACTTTTATTTATACTATAGAGGTTATTTTGTAATTTGTACTGAGAAGTGAGAACGATGAATGAAGCGTAAGTCGGAACTCGGATTTCGGAAGCGAGTGAGACTCAAGGCACAGACACACTACGAGTTATGACTACAGTCACAGATTATGAAACTTTTACTACTACTAGTCTGCCTTCACGAAGAGTAGGACTTAGAAGAATAGTTTTCGATTGTCGGGTCTTTGCGTTCCGTTATTGCGAAGGCTAGTTTTTCAATAATTCGGGGTTTTACATTTTATTCTTACTCAAATTGCCATCCATAAATAAACGAATCAATATAAAAAAAAGAAATGTGCTTTAATTTCTCACGACATTTTATAAAACGGATGAAATATATCGATATATTAATAATATCGATACTAGATGATTCGATAATATCGGGTTGAAGCGATATATTGCGTACATATATCGATATATATCGTGCACTCCTAATCACTTTTATTTTTTATTTTTTTATTTTTAAATCTTGTTATTAGATGTCAGTTGTCACTTTGTACTTTGTAGTCTCCTTTATCTGTGTGTCACTTGTCAGTTGTCACACACTGTATTTGTCATTTGACATTAACATATTGTAAAAACGTTTTGATTTTTAAAATATTATGACCTATAAGCGTAAAAAGTATCATGTTGGTGATACTCATCTAAAAAAGCGTTGGAGAGTGCGCAATCGGAAGAAGGATCTTGATCAAATTGATAAGGACATAAAAGAAGGTATAACTAGTTTTTAGCAAGAGTGTCACATGGTAAATGTTTTAGGTTACATGCATTATGTATATTTACTTTTTAACTATTTTCAGAAAATGCTGAAAAGTTACTTAATCAAGCTGTAGATCTTGATTTACCAGGCGCTGCACAACATTATTGCCTACATTGTGCGAGATACTTTATTGATAATCATGCTCTTTTGGAACATTTTAAAACAAAAGTACACAAAAGAAGATTAAAAGCTTTAGAGTTGGAACCTTATACAATAGAAGAATCTGAAAGAGCAGGTGGACACGGTAATTTTAAGCTACCTAACAAAAGAAAAATTACAACTCAAAATACAGGTAACACTGACATTACTGAAAAAGATAGTGAAGAATTAGAGGAAGAAAGTCCAAGTAAAAAGAAAAAAGTTAGTGATAATGCTACTTAAAACTAATTTAAGATTTCTTTCTAATAAGGCATTCAAATTTTTATTGTTAAAAAGGTACTCTGCACTGTTTATAAATGGTCCTAAGGCAACTGATAACTTTACATTTGTAACACCACATGTTGATTTTCATGAGCAAATGAAGCATACAGATGTTATTAAGTCTGAATTAAATAAACGACAAGTAAAATTTGACTTAGATAAACTCCAAAATCTTTGGTCTGTGTATGAAAGTATAAAAACTAGAAAAAATGAATTGGATACAAAAAGGAAGACAATAAGTAAAGAATTGGGAGAACTGCTTCAGAATAACAAAGAAGATAACCATGTAGAAAAATTAAAAATACAAGGAAATTTATTAAAAGAGAATATAAATAAATTAAAAGTCCCTTTGTGGTCTGCTGAAGAAGCTGCTATTACTGAATTTCTGAAATTACCAAATAGATTGCACAATTTAACTCCTGAACATAAAAATCACATAATTCATGAATTGGGTTTACCACCATCCAACAATAAAGATCATTTAATTATAGGCAAAACATACAATTTGATTCATTTTATCAAAAATGAAAATTATTACCTTCGAGGTGATGCAGCCATATTTGAGCTAGGTGCAAAATTTTATATCAGTCATAAATTGAAGCAAAATAAATTCATTCAGTTTTCTAATCCTGATTTTGTTAAAAGTCTCGTAATAGAGGGGTGTGGAGAAGATCATACAGATTCTGATTCAACATTTATACTCCATCACAATGAGGACACGAAGCCTAACATAGATAACAGGTTGCATTTAACTGGAGCTAGTTCTATATATTCTTTTTTGGCTTACCACACTAAGAATGTGTTGCATAACAAAGTTTTTCCATTGAAATATTTTTCTATGGGGAGACAGTATATACCATCACCAATAGAAGAAGACAGTTTATTTCATGTCAGTCAAAGCTCTGCTGCTCAGATATTTGTTGTGGCTAAGAATAATTTGGAACTTGACCAAATTCTTGGTGATGTGATTGATATGGCTAAAGATATATATAATCATTTAGGTTACCATTATAGATTGAGCTTTGTTCCTGCAAATAGACTAAATATATGGGAGTCATTAAGATTGGCTATAGAAATGTACTCTAGTTCTTTAAAAAGTTATGTAGAAGTTGGAAACATTTCCCTAAGTGGTGATTACATGAGCAAAAGACTCATGCTTACTTATACTGAAGAGAAACAAAGCCATTTTCCATATTTATTATCTGGTACAATTTTGAATGTACCAAAACTTTTAGCATGTGTTTTAGAGCAAGATAATGATTTTGTATTACCTGAACAATTTAAAGTTGAGAATTGGTCTATTGAATCTAGAATGTAATTTTACAACCTACACATTAATATTAAATACTTGTCAACTAGCTTCAATAATTTATTACTTTGAAGGTAATTTAATGTATAATGAATCCTCTGCAATATAACATTAAAGTGGGAAACTGGAGTGAGGTGGCTTCAATAAATCTGCATTTAGTTCAAGGTAAATAAAGTATCACAACAATTGTGTAATAAATAGATAATTTTGTAATGTTTAATATGATATTTTAACTTTAAATATATTATAACAATTTTTAATATATATTTGTCAAAACTTGACATTTCAGTTAAATATTAAATTGAAATTCATTTCTCTCCCAAACAGGTTCTTCTGTATTTATTGGTGATTTCATGGTTATTTCCACTAAATCAACATTTTTCAATTTTGTCACAAGTAAGATAGTATGAGTTCTGAAATATATAAATGTTATTTAAATAAATAAGGTAAAATATTATATTTTAAGCATTACAATCTATATTAAAAACATTCATAGTCTTTACAGCCACCTACCTTGTACCATATCTTTCTTCAGGTACTTTTACAAATATTGAACTTAATTCTTTATATATTTTAGGTTCCCTACTTTCTAACTGAGCATCAGGTAAATTTCTGAAAAATATTATATTGTTATTACTCTTCATGACCAATATAAATGATGTAAATAAAATAACAATATACCTGCACTCATTTTTTAATAGTTTTATTAATTCTTCTACTAGTTGTTCTTTAGTATTTATTTTATTAAATTTAGAACAAATGTCTTTAAGAAGTTTTTTTCCATTTTCCACTTTTTTCAGAGGCTTCTCTGGTAAACTATTCCCAAATCCTATATACTGATCTGACCATTGACTTAATGTGTCTGTGGCATTGTTATATGTTTTTATTATTGGAATTGAGTTGCTGAAATTTTAAAATATATTATATTCTTTTAATGTACTTCATGATTTATTTATTTTTTTCAAATTTAAATGTGCTTAAAATATTTAATTCATATTTCTTACCTAAATTCTACAGAAATAAATATAAATTCATTGCAATCTTTACAATATTTTTGAATACTACTTATGTAATCTGAAATACTTAATGCATTTTTTACATAATCTTCTACTATTTTACCTCTACCTGTAAAATAAAATTAAGTAATTAAAAAAAATCTTATTTATCAAAAGAACAAAGCAAAGCATTACCTTTTGCATTTTCTTTTTTGACTCCTGGAATATTTAACAAAACTCCAATTTTTTTGCGTGTTGGAGCTACAGCTAACCATGTGCCTCCTTCAAAATTACTTTCTAAGTCGCGACCTGAAAAATATAAAAAATCAAAAGCAGATTAATAAAAAACGTTAAATTCGGACAACTGTGAGTTTGCTCTCGCACCAAGGGTAAGTTTAAAAGTAAATACATATTTAGAAATTGATATTGAATTCATTATTTGCTTAAATTTTTTCACATGTGTGGAATGCCAGGCCTAATTTGTAATTTGACTACCTTTTTTTTTTTTTTTAACGTTGGGAAATGCATTTACGCACGACGTGTGGGACTCACCGGCGTAATACAGCCAGTACTACCCACTAAAACCCAACAAAACCTTCCCCCGTCTTAATGGGGCGTCGCAGGATCGCTTACGCATTCAACTACGACGCCCCGACGGCAGGTCTGCCGAAGCAGACCACCACAACCATGGGGTTGCTCCACAGTCCACTCTGCTGTCAGAGAAGTACCAGGAGCAACCCGCATGGTACACCGCCCCCCGAAGAGGGCCACCTCCCACCGCCCACCGAAGTGGGCAACCTCCCTGTGCGTTTCTTAGCTTCGCGCCCGGTTGGATTGCCGGGCACTACTGAGCCCCCCCACCACGACAAGGTGAACGCATGTTGGGGGGGTAATTTGACTACCTGATTGTTTAGCACTTAACAACTACTTTCCAAAGTGCAGTATTATATATATACCAATAGGTTCCAAGTAAATTAAAAGCTTTGACAGACGGATTATGGATAAGTATGATATAAAGCATTGTCTTTAAAGGTTACAGAATTCTAAAAAATGCAATATATATAAAAATATATAAAAAAAATTTACCTCCATAAATGGTCGGGTCCTCCTTCCAAAGTTCCATACATTGTGCTGGTCGGTCATAAAATTCATCTCTATTAGAAATGAGAATAAGACTATAGTCGCTTTCGACTTCACTGCTTCCATTATATATAAAAGTTATACACATAATTTGTGTATATAAGAAAAGTAGTTATCGATGCTACACGCAGATTTTAGAACTTTTTTATCACCCTAAATTATAATTTACGATATTTTTATATTATAAACCTAATTTATATATAAAAAATAACGACAAAAGGGGCAATTATATTTACCAGACTAAAAATATTTCAAAATAAACGTTATGTAATATTATTAATTTTACGTATTTTTGTCAAATTCAGGTGATACAAGACTTCAATTATTATTTTAACACTGATTGTAGAGCTCTCTCTCCGCTGTCGTCAGACTTCAGAGCAAAGAGTATAGTTATAAACTGGGAACTTCAGAGAGTAGTATGTTCCTTGTTGTAGAGACTAGAGTGACAATACGTAATTACTTTTTATTATAATTAACAATAAGCCTATGATTATTCAAGATAGGATATATTTTATTTCACAATAATTGATTAACTTATTTTTCTCTTATTTAATTTTTTTTTCATATATTGCACTATATATTTTTTTTCTTTAATGGCTTAGAGTTGTGAATATATTTATTGTTTACAAATTACAAAACGAAAACATTGAAATTTGAAGTTGACAGTTGCAAGTTTATTAATCAATATTCATTTTTCCATGTTGCAAGGAACAATATTGTAACTCAGTATTGAAATAAATTAAAAACTGTAATCAAATTCTAAAAATTATGAATCTCTTAATAATTGTTCAATTAAATAAGATGTAAAAGGTAAAGGAGTAAATCAAAGATCTTAAGATGTTAATCTTATGAAATATTTACTTTACTATTTGTACCTTATGTAGGTAATTTTTTGTAATTTTTCTAAAGAAGAAATAATAACGGAACGGAAATATCACATTATAAAAATGTTTTTTTGTTAGCTCAATCAAAATCATCGTATATTGGACTCATTGTTTCAAATTAAATTGTTCAATTCTTTGAAAAATGCAACTGTAATGTGCAATACCTTAGATTTTTCTGTAATATTATAAACATTTTTTTTGCATAGTTAAAAGTGTACAAATCGGAGATTTGCAAATAGCCTGCGGGCCGATGCGTAACAGCCGCTGTTCTAAGCTTCATGACTTTATTTGTCATCCATACTTCATGACGTTATTTATGTCAATGTCAATTGTGAATAGTGTTCTGTGTTAGTGAATTGTTCAATAAATCAATTGAATTTGAACTGTAAAATTATGGATCGACTCAATCAAATTTGTTTTAAATACTTAGTTGTGAAATATAAATAAAAATATAACATGTTCTTATTGTTATTTATAGGATACTTAATAGTAGGATATATTTAAATATTTTTTGTTTATTAATAATGGAGCCCAATATGTCTTTCTTCAGTTTACCCGTAAGATACATAATTTAACATTATATTTTCATTAATACAAATTTTTATATACATGTGCAAATTATTCTAATTATCATTAACTTTTTCTAGTTTGTGGACTCGGAAACTTCAGATCTCGTGTTTAATAAAAAGGTTGATGAGTGTGATTATGATTTTCAAAGTGAATTGCCTTCACAAAGTGCTTTGTTGGGTACAGATGATGTACTAGCTCAATTTTTGACAGCTGATGGTCCTTTAGAAGAACCAGACTTAAATGGACCAGCTACTTTGCATTGTGAGATATGTCATAAAAGATTTGATAATGCAAAGAAGTACTATGGACATTTACGAGTACATTCTAAGGATAACCTTTGGATTTGTGGTGGGTTGCAATTACGATATGATATTTAAGTTGCTATTACTATATTTTAAGAAAAACAGTATCTTAATTACCTATTCTTCTCTAGCTGTCATTAATATGTTTGTATGAATTTTGTTCTGTGAGAGTTATTTGCGTTTCTTTCAGAACTAAATAATATTTATGATTACTATGTACTTAATAAATTCTTTATTCATTCATTAATCAATGATGTCTTAATAAAAAATATTTTAGCAGATGATATAGAAATATGTATGAATATTCAGCTACATTTAGATATTCCGAAATAACACCAATAATATATGTATTTACTATATATTTTAGATAAATGCCCAAATCAGAAATTTTCTACGAAACAACAGCTGATGAAGCATAGCCTTACTCATAAGCCACTTGCAAGAGTCTGGAAGTGTCCACAGTGTCCAATGGCATTTGAATCATTATGGCGCCTTCAACAACATGTTTTTGCCAAACACTTTGATTATAGGTATGAATATAAAAATTTATTAACGTTGATCTCTTCTGGTATCTAATTTTAATTATTTTACATTTAACTATTTTAGGCCACACAAATGTGATCAATGTGAAAAATCATTCCAGAAATCTTCAGATCTTAAAAAACATAAAGATTTACATAATAGTAAGTATATAAACAATTATTTTGATATAATACTAACTGTATCTGGCCACATGATGCTTTTTTTTTTTTTTTTTTAATGTTGGGAAATGCATTTACGCACGACTTGTGGGACTCACCGGCGTAATACAGCCAGTACTACCCACTAAAACCCAACAAAACCTTCCCCCGTCTTAATGGGGCGTCGCAGGATCGCTTACGCATTCAACTACGACGCCCCGACGGCAGGTCTGCCGAAGCAGACCACAACAACCACGGGGTTGCTCCACAGTCCACTCTGCTATCAGAGAAGTACCAGGAGCAACCCGCATGGTACACTGCCCTCCGAAGAGGGCCACCTCCCACCGCCCACCGAAGTGGGCCACCTCCCTGTGCGTTTCTTGGCTTCGCGCCCGGTTGGGTTGCCGGGCACTACTGAGCCCCCCCACCACGACAAGGTGAACGCACGTTGGGGGGGTGGCCACATGATGCTACAACTATGTATTAGTTGAATAGTGTATCACACAGAAGGGAGAGAGGTGATTCAGCAAAAGAGTAACAGTAAAAAAATATATCAAAAAAAAACACCAGTTTATTGATCACGAAGTTATTTAACTACATAGTGTCCATTTTTGGTGATCTTGACTTTGGTAAAAGTTATATTCCTGTACTCAATCTTACTCTACAAAAAAAATATTTTGATTGAGGAAAATCTGATATAAAGCACCACAGTATACTCACCTATGTTATTAAATTGTACTTTTGTGCAAGTCTACTATTTCTTGGTACACAAAGGCTTCCACATATAAGCAAAACTGTTCAATATAAACAGAGTATGTTCTTTTGCAGACACAAAACAACATTGTTGTCCATGTTGTGAAAGACAGTTTGGACATAAATCGAATTTGAAGAGGCACATGTTGACACATACCAATGAGAAACCTTTCAGTTGCACAAGTTGCAATAGCAGGTTTACACAGGTAACTTATTGTTAATATTAATGTTATACAGTAGTGTCAACACACAGTCTTGTTGTAACACTTGATGAATTTAGAAGAAACAACTAAAAATTATCCACTCCCTTTCTTTTATATTCTCAATTCTATGCAACATTGGCCAAGTCAACTTTTTTTTTTTTTTTTATTTATTGGCCAATACATAACAAATACATTATAATTTGCAATTTAAGTACCACGAAAACCTCGCGGGTTTATCTGGGTACAGAGAGTCATTCAGTTTATTCGGTTTGTTTTTGTAAAAAATATTTTTTAAAAAGTGATTTGTTTTTCGTGGTACTTTTATACATTTCTTGCAATTCTCTGGGCAGTTCGTTAACATATTCAGGTATTAAGTAGTTATCAGTTCTCTTTCCATACTTATTGTTAGTTTTTGGTAAGTGGTATTTATGGTTTAAATCAAGTTGACGTAAGCCTAAAGGTCTAAGTTTTTCATTTAACAAGGTTGTATTATTAATTTGAGTTAGAATAGAAAATTTAACTTTATCATATATGTTCATAACATTACAATGCCGAAATAGCTGAATATAGTTGTTCTTATAATTATTAAGTATGCGTTTAGGTACAATTGTTTTTAATAAACTTAACTGTAAATTGTAAATATTTTCCAAGTTTGATTTGCAGGATCTGCCGTAACTACTAACACCATAATCGATAACCGAGTCACCCAAGGCCACGTACAGGAGCCTTAGTGTCTGGTATGGTAATTTGGCTTTGAGTATACTTAGTTTACTTAATAATGATCTTAATTTTGAGCAAACGTGATCTGTATGCGGGCCCCAGGTAAATCTGTCATCGATCATTAAGCCTATGTACATATGTGTTTTCACTTGCTCAACAGCTACACACGAACAATTCAGACTGCATGAAGAGTGCAAACAAGAGTGGTTGTGAGCCACGATGGTAGGTCTGATGTCTGTCTGATTGTGCGACGAGTGAATATGTATAAACTTCGTTTTGTGTGCGTTTATTATCAGACCTACATCGTGTGCCCATTTACATAATTGATTAAAATTATTTTGTAGTTTTTCCTGGGCATGTTTGACCGTTCTTTGAGCTACCACTAAACATGTGTCGTCCGCGAACTGGTATACAGTGCCCTCATTTATAATATTAACCATGTCGTTCACATATAACAAGTACTCAGTAGGGCCGATAATTGAGCCCTGTGCTGTGCCCCGTTTGGTTGATATTAAGTTACTACATTGTTTGGATAGGCTTACTGTGGTTTTTCTGTTAAGATGATAATTTTTTAATAATTTCAGTAAAGGACCCTGTATACCACCCCGCGAAAGTTTATCGAATAAAATATTGTAATTTAATACATCAAAGGCTTTGCTAAAATCTATGAGTAAAACGAGCACGTGAAGTTTTTTGTCCAAATGCGTGTTAACTTCGTTAGTAAATTTTCTTAGTAATTCAGTGGTGCTTTTATTTTTCTGAAAACCATATTGTTTATTATTAATGATTGAATGTTGAGCTAAATATTTATTTATTTTATCCCCTAGGTACCTTTCTATAATTTTATCTACACATGACAAAATAGTGATGGAACGGTAATTATTATAATCGTCATGCTTTCCCTTCTTATAAATCGGCCGAATTACGCCAATTTTTTTTCAATTGATGTAGCTATGCACTGGTTTATGAGGTGAGTAATGACTGGTACTAGATGTGAGGAGGTATATTTTATATCGCTTGCCCTAATTCCGTCATAACCTGGACTTTTTTTGTCACTTATACGCAAAATTATACGTTTGACATCCTCTTCACGTGCTCGCTCTAGTCTGATTGAAGTTTCTGATATATTTTCATACGAGGTAGAATTTAACATTTTCAAATCACAATCGATACATATACTTTTCACATTATTGTCGAATTCTGTCGCAAAATTATTTGATAGACTAAGCGGATCCTGCTTAAAATGCTTAATAATTACATCGTCAATACATTTAGCAATTTTTCCGGTAAGATTGTTAACTATTTTCCAAATTTCTCGTTGATTTTTAAAGTTTTTACAGATATCATTCTTAATTTTACGATTATTTAAGAATTGAGTATACTTGTTTGTTTTGTTTCTATACGAATTATATAACAATCTCTTTTCAGAATTTTTTTCATCGGCACGCCAAATATTATAAAGTTCGTCCCGTTTTTTACACATATACTTTAACTTTTTGTTTGCCCATATACAAATTTTTCTTTTACTTTTATATTCTACACAATATTTACTCGTTTCATATGCATTTTTAAATTGCTTGTAAATAAAATTATAAATATCGTTAGGGTCACTAAGACTAAACGGTTCGCTCCAGTCAACACTGCATAACTTGTTTCGCAGATTGTTATTATTTATTCTCGTAATCAGCTGAGGCAGGCGTGAGTCATCGGTACCGAGCCGCGCGTCGAAGATCGCACAACATGTTATACAATGATCGGCTAGGACGATTTTTACAACGCCGGTATATATTTCACAATTAGTGATATTTCTAATAAATACATGATCAACACAAGATTTACAAATTATGTCCATGCGTTTTTCTATTCGTGTATATTGATTTATACCCGAGTAAAAGCCTATTTCGGATAGGGAGTTTAAGTAAAGATTTGTAATAGGGCTACTTTTTTTAATGTCTAAGTTTATATCTCCAATAATAACATAATTATTTTTTGAGTTATATTTTGAGACAAAGGATAGAAGTTCATGAATAAATCCTTCTTTACTATAATCCGGTGGTCTATAGATTGCACAGATTCCTAATTTATAACTAAAGTCTAGAATTAACTCTCCGGTAATACATTCGAAGTATTTAAAGGAAGAACTATGTCTAATGAAGGATAATGAATTATGAACATAAAGTAATAAACTTCCACCTTTTCTGTATTGCCTAAGTTCGTAGTACATTGTGTAGTCTGGGAGTTCGTACATATTAACACAGTCTTCTTTTATGTTAGCTTCAGTTAAAATCAACAAATGAATGGTTTTATCGGAATTAAATAATATGTATTCGAGTTCAGCGAAGTTTTTGAGAGTAGATCTTATGTTTACATGAAATAGCAATAGCGGTTTGTCGTAATTCGGCAATTTATTTGTAAAATCGTTTAAGTTAATACAAGTTAATTCTTTAGAGTCACAAATTGTGTCATCCATTTTTTAAACAAAAGTATATACATATTGATAGTACAAATATTAGAGTATAAAAAATTTAATTTAACTATTCTAGTTTACGAGTATGCACTTCCAGCTGTTGTAAGGAGTGAAAAGAAATGATTTTCTCATTTTCGGATTTCCTCGCTAAGACAGTTCCATTCTTGCACCATACATATTTAAAACCATGACGTACCTTTAGTTCTGATTTTGTCTTCCACAGGAGGTATGCAGTAGCCGGTGTTAAAGACTCACGTAGGTATAGATTTTGTTCACCTTCCGCTCCTATATCACGAGCTGAGAACTTTACCTTCTTACTCGCTTCCAGCCAGGGCCGTGCCTGGGTATATGGCCGCCTGCGTGCCAGTCTGTATGGCCGCCCCCAGGATAACATTAAAAAAAACTACTTTAATTTTTAATGTTTATTATTATACACAGGGCATCAAACCGGGAAAAAAATCAGTTTTTGGTTAACCGAAATCGAGAACGAAAAAAAATATTGGTTTTGTTCCCAAAACCAAAAATTTTGTGATAAATAACAATAAATGTAATAAAATAATGTATTTACAAGTAAAAAGAAATAGTGCTGCTTCCGCCGTTATAGTTTTTACACCATTTAACAGAACATTTAGTCATTTTTGGGAGATGTTTTGTTGACAAGTAAGTGCTTGAGACTGACACAAAAAACAAACGACCTAGGCTAAAATTCCCTGGTTACAGACATGACCGTTAAAGGTCCGCTTATATGTCTGGTCCAGTGGTTAATTCGTTCATGGACTAGGTATATAAATACTACAACGACCTAATCAGTTTTTATATATTTCTTATTTCTGAGAAACTCTTTTTAGATAGATTAGATTAGAGAAACTGTTTTTACTTCGTATCTTAATGAAAACAAACCAATTGTATTTTTGCCCAGTAAACAACTTGTAACGATTTGGCCGCCTCTTAATTTCGGCCGCCTGCGTGCGGTGCACGCAATGAACGCCCGTCAGGCACGGCCCTGCTTCCAGCCAAGCACTACGCATACCGTTCCTCAGAATAACGGTAATGGGGTTGTGTGGAGATTCAATCCTTTTAGATTCGGTACGCTTGTGGGCTGGTACCTTCTTTCTATATGCTTTGATGACGTCGGAGATGTCGGTGTTAATTTTAGATGCCACGTTCTTTATTATTTCCATCGTGTCTTCCCGTTCCACTTCCTTGACTCCGCAGACTTCCAGCTGTTGGGATAGTTGTGCTTGCTCTAATTGGTTACACTTCCCTTCAAGGACGTCATATTTTAATGACATGTTTTTGAGATTATTTTTCAAATCAACGCACTGATTTTCGACCGTTTTGATCCTGGTTTCATATAATTTCATGCGCTCCTCATAGTCGTTTATCTTGTCGGAGTAGTACTTAAGCGAACGTTGTAATTCAAACTGAACAATGTCCTTAATTTCGTTCCTTATTTCCCGTAAAATTTGCTGCGTCATGTTGTTGTCTGGGATCAGAAACTCAGGGTCGGTATTATCGTCGCCTTCATCCTCGATATCAGGCATGATACATGACAGACGCCTGGATTTAGTTCCTTCCGCGCAAGTTCTACACTTCCAGTCGATAGCCTCGGTGGAGTTCAGGGTGATCTATTTATCAGAAGTAAGACCGGCACATAACGCATGTAACCACTTATTACATTTGCCACACTGCAATCCAGGTAGTTTCTTTGTAATTGTTTTAGTACATTTTATACATTTGACCATTTTAATTTTTTTTTTGTTTCGCGGGTAGTCGTAAGTGAATGATCGCACTGTACTTGATCAGACGAACGCTAACTGATGCAATGTTTTAAAGCCATTAACAAGAGAATTTCATTGAATTAAAATGATCCAATACATCTTTCAGGTCATTATCTCATTACAATAGGGAATACGCATGATTTTTTTATACAATAGCTTATATCTTTATATACTTGAAAAAAAAGCCAGCTCCAAAAAACTAAAATTTAGTAAAAGTTTTTTTAAATATCATACTGATATGGATACTTTAAAATTTCGCCATTTCGCGCGCTTGGCGTGACGTCACAGTATGATATACACAGAGAAATGACAACTCAATTTATAAGTGGCAAAATCGCTAATCGCTCTGTTATGATAATACTTTGAGGTCATATTCAGTCTGACCAATCGCTTGTGTTACGACTACTTTGAATTTCCCACCTATATTTGCATTTTTGATAATTATTTTCTTAATAAAAAAGAAATTACTTTAATAAATATTGAAATAAATGAAATCACACGCATTTTCCCTAATGTGCAGTTATAGATTTTTTTTTCTTAGAACTCATTACAAAAACAAATATAAAAAGTTACAAAAGTTTCATACCATTATGATGCATGGTTGAAATGAAAATGTATTACAAAAAGTTATACATGTATAGATAGTATAATTCTTTTCGATTTGTCTCTCCCAAAGTACAATTTTAAAACTTGTATGAAATTTCGTTGCCATTTTTGTGTGTTCTTTGGATATATAAGTAGACTGAATTAAAAACATGATATAAGATTCCTTTTCAATCAGCTGAGGAGGTACATAAATGTCTCAGAAATGTTACACCTTACATTAGAGTACATCTCATAATGCAGATTTGTTTTTTTTTATTGCCTTAAAAAAATGACAGAGGGCGGGTTAATACCAGCTTCTAAAGAAAAATGTTCAAACCTTTTGTTCTAAAATGTTGTTTCAGATAGCGTCACTAAAACGTCACCAAAAGAACTGTGCTCTATATAAGAATCGTAACGAAAATGAGGATCAAACCAGAAAGAACTACTGTCGAGCCTGTGGAGAGTCGTTTCAATACAAAAGTGCATTATTGGAACATTGTGTTAGGTAAATATCTAGACATTTTGTGTTTTATACATCATTTCCTAGTCCCATTTTCATGTCAAATTAAAATCTAATCCAGTAATTGTTTTTCTAGTATTCAAAAAAATATGGTACAATATTTAAGAGACACATTTATTTCGGAATAGCGACTCACCCTCGCTTCGCTCCGGTTCGTCCCTAGTTTTCGTTGCGCATGTCAAATAAAATTACTATTATAGGCAATTTTTTGATTGCACCCAAGCTAGGTTACATTATTGCAATGTTCATAGCGATCTCTAATTTTTTTGAAAATAAAATATGGTAATTATAAAATATGGTATTTAGTTTATCTATTACAAACAAATATATAAAAAAATCTCTAGATATAGATAGTAATGTATGTGAATTATATGTTCACTTCAAATGTAAAACAAATATTATAATAGATATTGAAATCTTTAACACTTCTCTATAATTTTGGTTACATTATTTAATAAAATTTTATTTTCTAGACAACATAGCAACACTGGTGACAATGAAGAACAAAAATTACAAATGAGCCAAACCAATATTGACACAAACAGAACTGAAGACAACATCGTGGATGATATCCTGTCAGCCGAAGATGATTACATGACCATGCCCACACAGCAAGCACTTCAACACTTCAACCCACCGACCCTACCAGATACTAACACTTACGATAACCTCATGCAAATAGAATTTCTTAAAGAAATGAACCAGCTTCACATTTTAGATGAAGAGGAGGATCTGCTATACAACGATATAGACTTCGACTCATTCCACAGCAACCATATTAGTACCAGTGATATTGATTATATGGGAGATAAGCATGGGATACTATTCGATGACATGTCAAATAAAAGTGTAGATCAAGATATAATGAATGCACTATACCAAGTCAAAGCCGACCTACCTGATGAGCTATTGAATGTGGAACCCCCTAAAGCAATTGAAACACAAAACCCAGTATCTGTTAACGAATGCGCGACTATATTCGAAAGTGATGTAGACTTAGAAGCGAGTACTAATTTAGCGGCCAATTTAAATCAGTTGATTGGCGAAAATACAGTACAATATATATCTACTGAGGATGACGATATGTTTATAATTAGATTGAACAGTGAGATTGATGCAGAACAACTGACAGACATGTTGAATATAGGTGTAGAGGTAGTTAATACGAATGCTGATGATAAACCGAGTAAGGAGGAAGAAAATAATGCTGTCAATAATGATTCTAATAATGAAAGTATGCCACCTCCAATAGTTATTAAAATAGAAGATATAAGGGATAGGCAAATTGAGAAGAGTTTGGAAAATACAGAGGTAAAAGATAAAATGCCTAAACAGATCAAGAGTAAATGTAAGAAGCAGGTACTCTATGTGTGCACAACTTGTGATAAGATATTTAAAAAAAAGGATAATTATAAATCTCATATAGGTAAGTGGTTTTATATGAATAAATAATGATCAATAATAAAATCATAAATATGTTGGGACATTAACACACAGCACCATCTAATTCCATGGTAAGCTACGAGGCTTGTGTTATGGATACTAGATAGTTATTACACTACATATATATATAATTTTAAATACATACATGTTATAAATATAAACACCCATAACTATAGTACATTAAATATACAAATTAATGCCCTTAGCGGGATTCGAACCCGCGACCGCTGAGTAAATAAATATCAAGTAATAATAAATAGCAAGTAGGGTCACTACAAACTGAGCCAAACTTGTCGTCGAAGTCCCAATATGGATTTTTATACCGTGCTATAACTATGCGTTGCGTAAAAAAAGAAATAAATAAATAGATAAAATAATAGAATAAGTAAAACGCAACCAACTATGTATCTTAATTAATTTGTCATACATATGTATTTTTACCGTCTAATTATTATATTTAAATGATGCATGTTGTGTTTACCTGTAAGTGGCTTTGCATTTTAGATTTGTATCCTTAATATGGTTTCTTGTGTATGTATGAAATGAAAAGTTGTTGGTGAACCTAATAAAGAAAAAAAAGGAAATAATTGGATATAGTTTGTAATCTTTATCGTAAACCATGTCTGAATAAAGGCTTATTATAAAAATTGGACCCAGTTATGTAAAAAACAGCCATGTGTGTAAAAGTACCAACAGAGTTATAAGCATTTTTCTTTTAAATAAAACTATCTTTTCGGATTTTGTCGCGGATTTATTTGTATTTTTGTTTCCCGACGTTTCGAATGCTTTACAGCATCCATGGTCACGGGAGACACTGAGGTGTTACATGTCTTAA
This sequence comes from Brenthis ino, assembly GCA_921882275.1. Classification (NCBI taxonomy): domain Eukaryota; kingdom Metazoa; phylum Arthropoda; class Insecta; order Lepidoptera; family Nymphalidae; genus Brenthis; species Brenthis ino. The sequence goes on along the minus strand of OV170221.1, from coordinate 17,854,456 downwards.
AGATATAGTTGTTACAGACAGCCTACCCACAATTAACAAAATGAAAATGGCACCAATTACATTACAATATTTTAACTTTAAATATTTTTATAATTTTAATTATAATTGAATATGGAAAATTATTTATTTAATTTTTGCTATTATTTTTATAATTATTACAATTTTAAAAATATTAATTAGTAATCTATATTTAGTGTTGCCATTATTATATTTATAACCATAAGAAAAATATAAAATATAGTATTAATTATTTAAGCCACAATTGATCTGTGTAATTTGAAAAAGTTAAGATTAATTAAAAATTATAATTTAAATTTAAATTTGCTATTATTTAAAAAACAAATTATTAAGCAACACATTACTACATACATTTACAAATGAAAAAGTGAAAAAAGTGAAAAATATTATTAATCAGAAATGCTATCATTTTGATCTACACAGTAAGAACTTACTACATCTACCTGTCTGTTATGTTTAGATTTATTATTAGATTTTATTATATTAATAACAGGATCCCATGACGATGGTAGTACCCAGCCATCTTCCCTATTGAAATTAGGATGTTTTTTAATTTCTATGGCTTCTCGAATCATTCTAGGGCGATATTATTATATAGGCGATATATTCGGGAAACAAAAATACAAATAAATCCGCGACAAAATCCGAAAAGATAGTTTTATTTAAAATGTCAAATATTCGCGTAAATCTAAGAAAGCATTTTTCTGTCGATAGTTGCACTTGGGTTATGTTTTGTTTTTCTGGTTATTTTAAAATTGAACAATATTTATATAAGTATTGTTTATTTTTTATAATTATTTTATTTTTGAAGTGAAACTTCTTTAGAATCGTTGTGATTTGAAACTCGATGCAACGGAAATGCGACAGTAAAAAGAGACAAACATATAAATATATAGGATTAAGCCGGCGATAGAATGAGATAGAATACATTGCGATGATGCCATGGTAACCGTTGTTATTTGATAGAATACATTACACAGGAAGTGAAAAATAATAAAATTCATTACTGATTATTATGCAATGTTTATATTTATGTCAAATGAAATGTAAAATAACTTTTAAACTTGGTAAAAATAATATAAAAAAATCCTTATGATTATCCTACTCCTGATACTCTATATTCATATCATTTTCTGAAGTTTCACTTCTATGATGTGTGAATTGCACACACTCTTTTATTTATAATAAAATCCTTATAACTCTGTTGGTACTTTTACGCACATGGCTGTTTATTGCATAACTGGGTCCAATTATTATGCTTTTAACCATGCGTATTACGCAGCGACGCACAGCGCGGCGCTGCGCCGCCACGCGTGCCGGGAGTGCGGCGCGCGCTTCAGCTACCGCTCCACGCTGGTGAAGCACGCGCGCGCGCGGCACCCGCCCGCCGCGCCCGCGCGCCCCGCGCCCCCCGCGCACCGCTGCGCCGCGCGGCGCTGCGGGCGCGCCTTCCCCGCCGCTTGGATGGTGAGACAGTGTACACTATACACTATATCCTACGCACTATTTTATCATACACTTTGCTATTTACACTATATGGAGTGAGAAAGATGACGATTATGCCATCTGCTCGGAAAATACACAAAGTGATGGTAAACAATATTAGTTTTGCATTATCAGCGTTTTTTAATTATTTTTTGTAAGTTAAAAGTGTTTGTGATGTCTTCATCAAAAGTATCTTGCTGTATTCGTGGCTGTTCAAATATGCCGTATAAAAATAATACACAATTAAAATTTTATCGTTTCCCCGAAAGTTTATTGAACACTGCATGGATAATCTTCAAACGTCAAAAATGAATAAATGCAGTGTAAATAAAGTCTCCTCAATTTTTTTCAAATCTTTTTTAATTATTATTTTGTGTATAACCAATATGATACGACAGTTGCAGGTATTAGACAATTTATAAATAGTTTTTTTCATACATAATAAAAAAATATTATCGAGAGAATAATTTTTTTCTCTACGATTTCATTTATTATATAAAACTAAAAGCTTGTTATGTATTTGGTGACTTTAATATTATATAATAAGTTTAAATAATTAAATACTATTAAGAGAAAAAAAGTAAACATTTGTGCAAAACGAATCTTTCAAGTTTTTTAACTACATTACCAAAAGCATCAGAAAGACATCACAAAGTACATTAATATGATTTGATTAAGTGGTTACAAATTATAAAATAAAATTATTTGTACGTAGAAATTTTTAAAATACTTTTTAAAGAGCTTAAATATTGTATCCTTTTAATCCGGCTCTTCTCAGCAGAACTGCCTTCCGGAGCCGGTGGTAGATTCCTCACGGACTGACTACACTGACATTTAATTTAATTTTAATATGTAATTTTAAAGTTATTCACGATTCAAAATTGCTTGTGAAAGTTTATTTGAATAAAGTATATTTTGATTTGATTTTGTAATGTAATTTGATACAGTTAAAAAACCACATAGAGCGTGACCACGAGCGCCTCACGCCGCACGCGTGCGACGCGCCCGGGTGTTCCAGAAAGTTCTATAAGAAATGCGATCTTGTAGTGCATAAAAGGTTTGATTTCATACATAAATAATAATTTTAAAATGTCCGTCCGTCTGTTGACTTCACCTTAAAGCTAAGATTGTTTAGTTTCTACGAGTAATATTTTAGTTGATCCACTTTTGCGATGGCGATCCAAATATTCAACAGTAACTAGCACATGAGTACCAATAGAGGTTAATAAACTTTCTGGTCTTTTCTTTCCGACGTTTCGAATGCTTTACAGCAATCATGGTTAAGGGAAACCAAAAATCCAAATAAATCCGCGAAAAAATCCGAATAGATTTATTTTATTATCTCTATTGTATTCAGCCTTTTTTTTGCACTCACGTGCTAGATGTTAAGTATTCACTTGAATCTAATAAAGTACTGCAGAGGTAAAGATTCATACAACGCGCAATCAGAACCGATCTGATGATATTGCCAAGTGCGTCAATGTATAATACTAACACTTGCGACTTTTACTTCAACTGTTACACATAAGTGTTTTTGTTTAGTATTTTAAAAGTGTAAAGTACAATATAAAATTTGCAATACTCGGGGCTAACGATTTGGATCAAGTTTTGTATTTAGATAAGGTTTTGCTTTTTTAACTTATATATATTATATATATGAAAAAAAAATTTTTTTTATATCTTCTCCGATAAATGCCGATTAAGTACTGATTATTATAATGTAACTGCCTCGGTGGTGCAGTAGATACACACCCGGAGGTCCTGGGTTCGAGTCTCGGGTCGGGCCAAGTTTAGTTATTGAGTCTTTCTGTATAGTAAACCTCAGTAACAGCCCGGTGTTGGGAAGTTGGCGGTGTTTTACCCCCGTGCCGAGGCAGAGCATGTAAAGCCGTCGGTCCTGCGCCGACATTCTCACTGGTCGTGTCGAGCAGTCGCCTCACCGGAGTATGAGAGCGACAGGAATAGAGAGTGCACGTATAGTGCACTAAAATATCTCCTGCGCAGTTGGCTAGTCTCAATGAGATTGGCCGCCGTGGTCGGAATCGGTCAGGAAAATATTATTTATTACAATTTACCTTATCGCAGGTACCACACGGGCGAGCGGCCGTTCGTGTGCGAGGTGTGCCAGTTCGCGTTCCTGCACGTGTCGCACCTGCGCCGTCACGCGCGGCTCGTGGACTGCGCGCGCAGGTAACCTCCTTTTTATAGGTTATAGCTGCACGACTGCACTTCAGGAGGTCCTGGGTTCAGTTGAGTATAGTAACAGTCTGGAGAAGGAGGTGGTGTTTCATCAAAGTTACCTGATATCTCACCGTGAGTGTCGAACTATCGTCCAATCTTTGAGAGAGACAGAAATAGAGAACTACCATTTTTACTATTTTAGAAAATTACTATTTTATTGTTGCAGGGTGCAACGACAGCAACGCAAACAAGAACAGTAATAGAGAAGATAATAGAGAATGTAAATAAAACAACTTTGATTACATTAAATGTTTTTTATTATACAAGGCACTTAACGAAATTATGACTTTATAAAAATACTCTCATTAATAATTAAGTTACGGGAAACTTTCCCGTAGCTGGGAATCTTTCTTGTTTCTGAAAAATATGGGAAATTTTTGGATCTGAAAGCTAGAGCTAAATTTAATCGATCCATGGGGCAAGCGGGCAAGGAAAGCTTCCTGTTGATCGTGCGAATAGCAGCGTCCATTTTTAAAATCATAGACGACAACATAAAAATGGTAAAGTAGAGCCTACCTGCCATAGAAATAATATATTGGTATGTTATGGCACCTAATAATAAAAGTTCGTGTTTTTATACCTATGTCTCTATAAAAATAAACTAAAAATGAATGAATGAAATGAACTTTAAAGAACATAAAATTTTGTACGCGCTTTAAAGGATGTTAATCTAAAAACAACTTAAGCTATTAAGACTAAATAATATAAAAATATTTACTCATTATTACTTTTCATTTTAACCAATCATCCTGAATGTACGATATAATGCATTTACTAAATGTCGAGACGATAATCACACTCAATTCAAGCTTTAAAAATATATGTACATATTATGCTAATATAAATTTGAATTTATATATATTTATTCCATTATAATACAAAACAAGACATTATAATAACATATATGTATGTGTATAATTAGACATTTGTAATAAATATGTCGGCACATTAACACACATCACCATCTAGTTCCATGGTAAGCTACGAGGCCTGTGTTATGGATACCAGATAGTTGATACACTACACATATATACCTTTAAATACATACATATTATAAATACAAACACCCATGCCTGGAGTTCAAGCATTTGTGCTCACCACACAATTTAAAAAAAAAACATATAAGTACCATTTACACTTTCATAAGCATTTAGTAAAACGCTGTTATTTTGACATTACAAACAGACATTTCTATTTTATTTATATGTATAGATGTCTCTCTTCTTTTATGTACGCAATAAAGTATTTATCTATTTAACTTTCTATCTTATGTTAGTTAATTAGATTGAATATGGCCGCCTGAAATTGGAGATTTACCTAGTTTAGTAACTATTCTTATATCGATATATGTAATATCAAATATGGCAACCCCTTGGAAAGAAGGAAAACGGGGCATTAATTATTTGTGATGCTTTATATTATTTGTATTCCTAATATAGGTACTTAGCTCTAAAAAACAACTACTTAGACATGTTGACAGATTTTCATCTTTATTTTGATCTAAAATGATATTTGAGAAAAAACAGCAACAGCTAAAGAGAAATATTTAAAAAAAAAATTGTAGGAATATAAAATGCATAGATTTTACGTTCTATGGATGTTTTAAATTATGCCGAAATTAAGCTGCTTGAATTAATTTATGCTTAATATTTCGACCTTTTTTCAGTCTTTTGTAGAGGGTTGACATCAGGCAGTTAAATGGTAAAACAGAATGAAATAAAAATATAATTTATATTGTTATTTAGAATTTTAAATGTTAATTAATAGTAAGATTTAAAACAATGATTTCTAAAAAATATTTACAGAGATCAATCGGTCAAAACAACATTTTTTTGGAGTATTTTAAAAAATACATAAAAAATAACTCATACAAAATTTCATTTGGAACATAACACTAACTACCTACTGAACTATTATGACTAAGTAATCACCTACTAAAAATCTAACTAAAAACCAGAACATTTAAAATTAAGTAAGCATGCCACTTAAGAATTATGCATAAATATTCTCGTCGTTCATCTATACTTTTTTGTTATTGAATTTTAAATCCTGGTTATTATTTAAGAAATGCTTTCCCATACTTTGGACTTTAAATTAATATGTTTATATGTATATACTTTCCATCCAGTAAGTACATGAATTAAGTATATGTTGATTTTTACTTTTTCAACCAAAAAGAAACCGCAGCTCATCAAGTTCATGGTCACGAGTTCGACTCCCGTAGACAGCTATATGCTCTTATACCGACATAATATAGTATATTTTAACTATTTATGTATGTTTATATTAAACTAAAAACGTACTTATAAAAATATTGCCAATTTTTCATTATCAGCTTTCTTTTATTTTTCAATTTTCGTTTTCCGTTTCTTCTCCTGCTTCCTTTTGAGTCATTATTTCCATAAACGCTTTAATGCCACTTGGATGGTTTATCAAGCTGCTGAAGTTATGATTTTGTTTTTGCTCCAACTAAAAAAAACATTTAATTTCCTTATATATACCAATTAATAACTGCGACTTAGCTTGAAAATTCATTTTTATTTTACTAATGACATTATATAAACTATATTACTGCAAAATTTTATCATAATCCGTTCAGTATACTTACATACATATGTACACCCCTACAAACTTTTGCGTTTATAATATTAGTATGACAAAATAACATCATACGATTAATAACTAGGAGTTCTGTGACAGTAGACCTCGCGAGCAAAAACTCCGTTTTGAGGAGCTGTTCCACGGATCACGGCGAAGATCCTCATCAGATTTTCATTAAATATTTATGAGACCAACTTAAAGTTACTAGCTTTCAAATAAAAAATGGACCATCGAAATCAGATCTCATAAGGCGGAGATATCCAGTAGCACCCTTTTTGCCCCTTTTGGAGGAAGTACTCCTTCAACCAAAAATTCCGCACGACAAAAAATCGATAAAGTCGTAAAAACTACTTATACCAAGTTTCTTCCAAATCGGTTGTAAAATAGCACCTGTAGAGAAGTACCAACAAACTGACGAAGGAAAGCAAATTTTGCCAGTCTTGAAGCAGAGACGCTTCGCTCGCTCGGTCAATCATTTTTCTTATGTATGTTTAGTTGGTAGGTAGATACATAATATTGAATAAAACTAGTTCTTGCCCGCGACTCTGACTCCGTGATAGATAGACACATATTACGTCGATAAAAAATTGCTTAATTTATGTATTACTATAATATTAATTAAAATTGTACATATATAGTAGCATTTACAGTAATAGTGTGACTTTAACAGAACCCGCGCTCTTCTCGACCTCCCACCTCACAATTGGTATATAATTTCTGTGGTCATAATCGAAAAAGATTGTGTGTGTGTGTGTGTGTACTCACGCGTCGGCGCGCCCACTCGGAGATGTGGCGCGTGTAGTTGGGGCGGCGGTAGCGCGCGTCCAGCAGCAGCACGGCGCCCCAGTCGCGCGCGTGCCGCACGCTGCGCCCCACCGCCTGGTTCAGCGCCCTGCACGCACAGGGTGTACCAAACATATACACATAGAGTAAGCCAGTCGACGAAACATGTGACATCCCAATAGATAGAGACAACGACAAGTAGATAGAGACAGAGAATAACGGTACTAAGAAAATCTTGGCCAAATCTGTTTGGGTCACAGTTGTTTAAGATTTTATTAGTTTATACGAAGTTTCATTCGTATTGAAGGGACGCCCTTTTTAACATCCCACTGCTGAGTGGGATGTTAAAAAGGACGAATAAATAGTACAAATTTAATGTGCAATAAACAATACACTTACAAATTAACAAAACCGTTGAGAAATAGTCTGTGATGAATTAAAAAATCAATAAAAAAACGTTATAACTGAAAATGAAACATACATAAAATAACCATATTTTACAATTTTCGTATCCAATTTTACATTTGCTCTGCCTCGGCACGGGGGTAAAACACCGACAACTTCCCAACTCCGGGTTGTTACTGAGGCTTACTATACAGAAAAAATAACAAAACTTGACCCGACCCGGAACTAGAACCCAGGACCTCTGAACCTGTAGCCCGTATATGTTAACCACTAAACCAAATCAGTTAAAACTAAGACGATTATATGAATATCTAATTATATGATTATAGGTATTCATATTACGTTATAGGCAGTGGTAGCCCAGTGGTAACGCGCTCGCGTGGGAAACCGAGTTAAGCGGGTTCAAATCCCGGGTCTCGCATCTCTGATATTTTCATGTGCGAATCATTTCTAACATGATTACCACTTGCCTTACGGTGAAGGAAAACATCGTGAGGAAACCTGCATGTCTGAGAGAACCTAGCAAGTTTTCAAAAGACTTGTGAAGTCCGCCAACCCGCACTTGGCCAGCGTGGTGGACTATGACCTGATCCCCCTCGTATGTAAGGGAGACCCGTGCTCAGCAGTGGGACGTTAAAAAGGGCTGAATACAATGATTATATAGTACAATACCTGAATGCTTGTACGTAGAGCCAGTCGCTTCCGGAGAGAAGTTTCATCTTAAGTGCATTGTTGTCATTATATTCCATTTTGCTGCGGACTGCTTCGTCTTTAATGTTCGGAAACGGTACGCCTACCTTTGTGAATAAATAAAAGGTTTAAATGATGAAAAAAAATATTATTAATCTATATTCTATACGAATAAATAAAACCAAAGTGTCTGCTTGTAATGTCAAAATAACAGCTTTTTACGTATAAGGAAATGAGATTAATTTTTTTGTATTATCTGTTAGTTTCGGCTAATCTCCGAAACCACTGGATCGATTTTGACTGGACTTTCATTAGCAGATAGCTGATGGTAGAGGAGTAACGTAGGCTACTTTTATTAAAAGAAAAAAACAATTAGTGTTCGGCGCAAAAAATTTAAAACCCATGAAATTGTGAAAAAATCTGATTCAAATAGGTAATATATAAAGGAGTCTCAAAATTCACGCAAGATTTCAATTTGCTACCATTCACGCAGTAATTGTCTGCAACCACAAAAAAAGAACAATTTGAGCAACTGAGAGAATAGGGTTAATAAAAATGGAGCATTTCACCAAAGAACAACGCGTTTTCATTGATGAACAGTATTTCAAAAATAATGATTTCTTAGAAAATATAAAAGGAATTTTAATTTAACTTCGTCAACTGTAAAGAGAGTAATTGCATGAGATATTTTCTGGTTGTGTACTCCTCGTTTCGGTGATTTGAGTTGGGCTCCTAGATTATGTGATTTAACACAATTGCATTTCTTTCAATTTTTAGTTTCTATAAAAAAATTAAAACTTTCGTGAATTTTGGAATACCCTGTATATAATAAAAAAAAATAATAAATAAAAAAGAAACAAAAAGAAGTTTGCAATTTTATAACTGTTTAGTCTGTGACCGTAGCTTATACGTACGAGCACGACGGCCCGCGCCTGGCGGTCGCGGAAGTCCACGCCCTCGGCCGCCTTGCCGCGGTACACGGCCAGCAGCAGCGCGCCGGAGGTGGTCGCCGCTTTCGTGTAGTTCTGCAGGTTTAGATACATAGGGATAGAATAAAAATTAGGATCTTCTAGACCGATTCTTTTTAAATTAAATTAACTTTCGATTTTTTCGCGGATTTATTTTAATTTTTGGCGATTTTTATTATCTATGTTTTCAGGTATATTAGCAGCGGATGGAGCGAAATAAAAGGTGTAATGTTGGATTAATTGCGTTGTTTTATTTTTCTCTTTAGACGATACAAATAACATGGATGATTGTTCTGACCGGCGTACACAGAGAGAATGTTGCCATACAAAAAATTCAATTAAAATATTAATGTTGCCACATTCTTACAAATATTCAATACACCCCTCAATATGATATTTTAATTTAAAGTACACTTATTAACCCCTTAACAATTTTGAAACACTAGTGCACCCCCTTAATAACACAACAATAACCTCAAAACAAATACTCAAGAGTCAGAGCCCTCAACTTAAGAATAACAAACATCTTTTAGTCATAAGATACTAACTCAACACTTTCCTATGCATGTTTCTACTTATAAAGTTAGTTTACAAAATTATGACAATATCATATCCCTAAGTTTAACAAAAAGTATTTTTCCTAATGGTTTGGTAAACAAATCAGCAACATTGTTAGTACTACAAACAAATTTTATTTTAACTAAACCTGCTGATACATTTTCTACTATGTATTGATACTTTATGTCTATATGTGTTAATCTCTTATTACTGTCATTGTTGTTTGCTATATTAATTACACTTTGATTGTCTTCAAGTATTTCAAAATATACATTATCATATCCAAAGTCTTTGAGTAACTTTTTCAAAAAATATCCTTCCATAATACTCATACTAAGAGCTACATATTCAGCTTCACAAGATGACATTGATACACAAGATTGTTTCTTGCTATACCAAGAAACTGGAGAATTAAAAATATAAAATATTTGTCCTGATGTTGACTTCCGGTCTGATACATCACCGGCCCAGTCTGCATCACTGTAACCTTGCAGTTTACATACATTTTTACTTTCCTTATCATATTTGTATGTTAAAGATAAATCAATAGTATAGTACCATTTATGTATCTCAATATCCTCTTTAAACATTTAAACAAAACTACACTAGCACAATGCACATACCTACTAAGAAATCCTACTGCAACACATAAGTCTGGTCTAGTACAAGTAGCATATAAAAGACTGCCTACTAAACTTCTACATGCTTTTTCTATTTCAATACTTTCACTTTTATCTCTCTGTAATAATTCAAAATTAAAGTTATGTTCCATTGGAGTACATACAGATTTACAATTTGACATTTGATATAAATCCAACAACTTTAATAAATACTTTTTCTGATTAATTACAGTTACATTATTTCTAAGATCCTGTTTAATATTTATTCCCAAATAATTACTGGCCAGACCCAAATCTTTCATTTTAAAGTTTTTACATATTGAATTTTTAAAATCATTTACTTGGTTTTTATTATTACCAAAATACAACAAGTCATCCACAAATAATAGCACATAAATAAAATCATTTCCAATATGTTTAACATATAAACAAGGGTCATTCTTTGATCTTAGAAAACTTTCTTTTGTCATAAAACTATTAAATTTTGTGTTCCAATATTTAGGTGATTTTTTAAGACCATAGATTGACTTTTTTAATTTACATACCTTATTGTCTGGTAATCTCATAAAAACTGTCTCATTTATGTCACCATAAAGAAATGCCCCAGTAACGTCCATCTGATACACTGGTTGGCTTTTCTGGGTAGCTACAGCCATCATGGTTTTGAAAGTAGTTAATTTAGCAACAGGTGAGTATATCTGGTCATCACAGTTTTTCTGCTCGAATCCTCGGGCCACTAAGCGAGCTTTATACAAAGCTTTTCCTTCTACCTCCTTGACTTTAAAAACCCACTTGCTACTTACTATGTTTTCTCCGTCAGGAACTTCTGCCACTTCCTCCCATGTATTATTTTCCTCCAGTGTTTGCAATTCTTTATTTATGGCTTCTTCCCATTTTCTTTTATCGGGTCTCTTCATAGCTTGTTGGTAGGAAATAGGTTCATCACAGCTGTAACTCAGGAATATATTTTCATCTCCTTGTTCATAGTCTTTAAACCAGCTTGGCTTTTTCCTCGCCCTTCTAGGTCTTTCGGTTACCTCTTCTGTCTGTTGTGATGTTTCCTGTTCTTCTTCTATCTCTTCCTCTAATATTGCGGACTCCTCATGAAAGGAATGAATTGAGTTCTCTTCTTTTTCACTTTCTATTGTTTCAGGGTCCTCAATATCTTCGTACTGGCTTTGTTCTAGTTCTAATACTTGTTCTGTGTCTTCTTGAGTGTCAAAAGCTATGTAATTTTCTTTTTCTTGTCCTCTGTCTCTTTCTTTGTATTCTTCAGACTTTTTTATAAATATTACATCTCTCTTAATGTCTACTATGTTTCTTTCAGGAAAGTATATTCTGTAGCCTTTTGTATTTTCTCCATATCCAATGAAATAGCCTAATTCTGCTTAGCTATCAAATTTTAACCGTTTCTGATCCGGAATATGTACAGATACTTGACTACCGAAGACTTGTAGATTATTTACATCAAAATCTTTATTCCACCAAAGTTCATATGGAGTTACATCCTTCACGCGACTTGAACCAGTTCTGTTGATGACATAGACAGCGGTATTAATTGCTTCAGCCCACAGATTCTTGTTAAGGCCGCTCTCTAGAAGCATAGTTCGTGCTGACTCAACCACTGTTCTCATCTCGCGCTCTACACAACCATTTTGTTGTGGAGTGTAGGCTACACTTTGTTGGTGTTGTATTCCGTATGAATTTAGCAAGTTCTCCATTTCTTTACTGATAAATTCTTTTGCATTATCACTTCTTAAATATTTCACTGTGTGACCGGGGTTCACTAGCACTTCTTTCAAATACTGTTTTAAATATTCTATAGACTGACTTTTGTTCTTCAGAAAATACACCTTTCTATATTTGGAATAATCATCCTTAATAAGTAAAAAGAACTTTGCCCCTCCTAGTGAAGTTTCTTCTATTGGACCTCCAATATCTATATGGATAACCTCTCCTGGTTTTGTTGCTCTATGGGTACTCAATGGGAAGGGAAACTTATGTTGTTTTCCTTTCAAACATGGCAAACAGGTTTCTTCTTTACTATTTTCAAACTTTATATTTTGTTTCATCAAGATGCTTTTCACTTGGTTAATGTCTTGGTGAGCTAGTTTAGTATGCCATTCCCTTAAATTTGACATCACTTTTCCAACCATGGCACAAGCATCGGGCTTTTTGAATAACATTGTGTACATTTTACCATGTCTCTTCGCTATAGCATAGACACTATTGTTTTTTATAAACTGGCACTCAGTAGCAGTTGATTCCAGCTTGTAGCCTTTATCCAGAGCAGCACTCATGGAAAATAGGTTTACCTTGATGCTCGGCACATACAAAACATTGTTTATTAACGTTTTGATCCATTGTTGACCATCATATGCTTCAAGGTCAATGTCACCATAACCTAATGCTTTTATTATTGTCCCATCCCCAATAACAACGTCTTTAGGCACTAACAACTTTTTATAGTTTATAAAATTGTCAGTAGACAATACTCTACAGTAGTAGAGCACATATGTTCGGAAGCACCACTATCTAAGAACCACTCATTGTTTATACTTTTTGACGCAAGTCCACACGCTGACATGACAAACGCGTTTTGTTTATTATTTATATTTTCTTGTTTTTTGTCCTTGTTGAACCAACATTTTTCTTTTGTATGTCCACGTTTTTTACATTGTTTACAAAATGGAATGTTTTCAGACTTGTAGCTGTTTTCAACCTTTTTAGCTTTACAGTCTTTTTTATAATGCCCCGCTTTACCGCAGATAAAGCACTTTCTTGTTTTTGTGTCAGTCTTGAATGCTGTGGAACTACTGCTTCCACTCTCTTGGTACATTTTGTTTCTTTGCTCTTCTATAATGAGCCTAGCTGTCAACTCAGACAGGGTTCACTTTTCTATTTGAACGGAGTCCCATGCAGAGACAAAGTGTCGAAAGTTTTCACCTAGCGAACTTATAATTTTTGTAACAATCATGTTTTCAGCAATCTCACCTTTTGCTTGCCTTACTTGTGTCACGATTGCTTCTATTTTGGCTATGAATGTTGATACATCTTCTGAACCGATGTATTTTTCTTCAAAGAAACGCTGCTGCAATATGTGGAGTGACACATCAGATTTTTGTTCATAAATTGTATTTAATTTGTCCCATATCTCTCTGGCTGTTTCACAATTCTGTATATGCAGCATAGCTGTGCTGCCTAGTCTGCCTACGATGACTGCTTGAGCCTTCCACGTGGCTAACTTTGTGTCGTCATTTTCTGGGCATTTTAATAAGCCGTCCACCAAGTCATAGGCATTCACCGCCTTTAGTATGACTTTTACTTGGAATTTCCATGTATGCCAGTTACTGGCATTTTCTAGTAAGAAGCGATTGTTCGCCCCAAAGATATCGCCCTCGCCGTCCATTTTTGCACCGAACGTGACTGCTTGACCGCAGTACCACACCGCCGTTTTACCACAGCTGTACCGCAATACAATACTCCTATTTTTCGCTCCGGGAGACTGGGCCCATAACCTTTTCAGGTATATTAGCAGCGGATGGAGCGAGATAAAAGGTGTAATGTTGGATTAATTGCGTTGTTTTATTTTTCTCTTTAGACGATACAAATAACATGGATGATTGTTCTGACCGGCGTACACAGAGAGAATATTGCCATACAAAAAATTCAATTAAAATATTAATGTTGCCACATTCTTACAAATATTCAATACTATGATTGCTTCATACGAAACACGGGACCCAAAAATCAAAATGAATCGGCGAAAAAAAACACGAAAAGCTAGTTTTATTTAAAGTGTCAAATAGATAGCAGAGAGGACTGTGGAGTAACCCCATGGTTGTTGTGGTCTGCTTCGGCAGACCACAACAACCAACAGATCCTGCGACGCCCCATTAAGACGGGGGAAGGTTCTGTTGGCTTTGCCGGTGAGTACCACACTTCGTGCCTAAACGTTAAAAAAAAGGAGGTTTGTGACACTCGAGGCAGTCATTGATGGAGTAACCTCTAAAAAAGCCAGCCTTCTTTGTCGAAGTTCGACAGATTTTTTTATAGAAGAGTGCTACCCCTTAAATAGATGAAACATATGGATGGTAGCCTATTTCCATCGGGACGGAACCTACGTCCTCGTCAAATTTCATAGAAATTGGTACATAGATTTAAGCGTGAAAAGGCAACAAACGTACAGTTAACATTTATAATATTATGAGTATGGATTTACCTTCATAACTATTTCGTGGTCCTTGACATTATTTGATTCTTGAAATATCTCTTTAGTCCTTTCTATTTCTTTCAAAATCCCCGAAGCATTCCATCTAAAACACACATGGAAGATTAAAATAGCATTGAATTAAAATCTTCTTCTTTTTCCTGCCCATTTCCAAATTATTAGGGGTTGGCGCAGTACGTCTACCATACTGCTGATCGGTTTTGGCAAAAGTTTTACGACCGGCCGCCTGCCTGACATCAACCCTCTTTGGGAATGCTGTTGTTTACCAACGTCGTGCAGAAGACCCGAGGTGCGATAACCAGCACAAGATCGTCTTCTACGACGATTGCAGTTTTTATCTTAATTTTATTTGCCGCGACGTTTCAATATCCAATTTAGAGTTAATTTTGTTAAATATGTAATCATTCAATTTCATATCAAACCACAATGTGCACCAAAATTCAGCCATTTTTTCACTACTTTCACTGGCATAGCCAATTGCTTACGTTACTCATAACTTAATACTTGAAGAGCTACTTCTTTAAATGACACACATATTCGGGGATGTTCCCATAATGTTTACTGTTTCCAAAACGTATTCATTTTTGGTCCCTTGAACCTGAGAATCTTTTAATAGTCTTCTTAAAAGATCAAAGTTTATTTTACTATATAATTTTTAATAAATTTTAACACGTTTTTATTTAGCATTGAATTAAAATAAAAAGAATAATTTATAACGTATTTGTCATGTTAATTTTATATGCATCTTTCTAAATTATTCTATTCCATACTAACAATCGTTAAAACGTACCTAGGGACGAACTCGACCGCCACCGAGTAACCGAGTAACAGCTACTACTATTATAAATATAAAAGATACTTAAGATGCACTTAGCGATGCGTGGGCAGGTTGCTATTAATATTACACGAGCGTCCTTGTTACAGAGTACTAACTCGTTGCTTTCACTTGGCACTGTGTGTGTCTGATCTAGGTATATCCGTGTGTGTATCTCTCTCTCTCTCTTTCTCTCTCTCTCTCTCTGCGTACTCACTCCTTCACGAGCGCCTTGAGCACGGTGTAGGAGGGCAGGAAGCAGAGCACGCCGTGCGGCGTGACGTCGCACACGCAGCGCAGCGCGCGGCCCAGCGCGCGCCGCGTGCCCGCGCGCCGCAGCTCCGCGCTGCGGCACACCAGCTCGCTGCCGTCCTCGTGCAACCCCAACGTGCCCACCCACACCTGACCGTAGTTTACGTATTAAATTAAAGTATTCATATATTATACATTTATATTATAAGATTGATCCCACACCTAACCGTCGCCATGTAGGGGACAAATGAAATTATATATATATAATTTATGTTGGGACATTAACACACAGCACCATCTAGTTCCATGGTAAGCTACGAGGCTTGTGTTGACACGTTTAGCTCAGTTTGTAGTAACACTACTTGCTGTACCAGTAGTTGCGGATTTGAGTCCTGCTGAGGGCATTCATTTGTGTGGTGAGCACGAATATTTGTACTACAGTCATGGGTGTTTATATTTATAATATGTATTTAAAGTTATATATGTAGTGTATCAACTATCTGGTATTCATAACACAAGCCACAAACTTACCATGGAACTAGATGGTGCTAAATGTCCCAATATATATTAAAATTAAATAGTAGTCCAACTCACCCTATCATCAGGTATGATGTGTTTCGCGCTGACTTTGAATGGGAATGCGGTATCTAATTCGGACTCGAGGCTGGCGACGGGCGTGAGCGTGCCGGACGCGAGCACCACCGTGCGCGCCGCGCACAGCCCAGAGAACACCACGGCAGGGTTCAGGCAGTACAGATGCAGCTTGAGGTACTCCCAGTTTGATTTCTGTTGGTATTTAATACGAGTATATTGATAATACCTTACCAATTTTGCTTATAGTGTCAATCTCAGTAGGGTTAGCATATATATATATATATATATATATATATATATATATATATATATATATATAAAATACTAGCAGAACCCGCGGCTTCGCCCGCGTTCTATCTACAAAAAACTTTTTGGACTTATGGTATACTATTTATGACATACATATATTTATGACTGACTGCCTCGGTGGTGTAGTGGCTAGCATGTACGGCTGCACATCTGGAGGTCCTGGGTTCAAGTCCCGGCTCGGGCCAAGTTTAGTTATTGAGTCTTTCTGTATAGTAAGTCTCAGTAACAGCCCGGAGTTGGGAAGTTGGCGGTGTTACACCCCCGTGCCTCGGAGAGCACGTAAAGCCGTCGGTCCTGCGCCTTAACTCTCACCGGTCGTGTCGAGTGGTCGTCCCACCGGAGTATGAGAGTGATAGGAATAGAGAGTGCACTTGTGTCTGCGCGTACACTTGAGCACTATAATATCTCCTGCGCAGTTGGCTAATCTCAATGAGATTGGCCGCCGTGGCCGGGAATCGGCTAGGAGAACATCATCATCATCATCATCATATTTATATATATTTATGCTCCGCTCCCTTGGGTAGTAGCATGATAATATATAGCCTATAATAGCCTTCCTCAATAAATAGGCTATCGAATGCAATTTTTTTTTTGAATCGGATCAGTACTTAGTTCTTCATATTAGCGCGTTCAAACAAACACACAAACACACTCTGCCTCTTTATAATATTACATAGTAAAGATTATAGTGCACAAGTATACACACAAACAACAAACAAGTGCCCTCTATTCTTTTTTGCTTTACAATTAAAGTCACATATTTTGTTAGATAGACATTTTGACGTGACCGGTGAGACACCAGACACAGGATCGACGGCTGTATGTTTTCCAAAGCAAACTTTAAAAATGTAGATAACTTGTGTTTGTATCGATATAAATTTGCGACAAACGCGTGCACGCGCGCCGACAACGTGTTAAAAAGTCGGCGTGTGTATAGACCCTAAGCATATGTGATTTAAAGTGTAGATTACAAAAGCAGGGAGTAGAGTATATATGTCACATGACTTCTTTACACTTTTCAAATTTAATATCAATTTTAAAGTATATTTTCATCCTTAGGGATGATTTTTTTTTAATATTTATATGATGATGACTAAATGTGTCCCATTCAAAAAATATAATTATAAAAATCCGTTCATATGTCATAGTGAAAAAATTGCGCGTAACATATTTTTTTGGAGATAGAAAAAAATTAGGAAGGAGATAATTTTGGAATTTGAATCAAAATTTACATTTATATACCACCTTTTTGGAACACCCCATACATTATGTACAAAAAAAACTTTTTTTTAAAGAAAAATTGCTGGATTTCAAAATAAAATAAAATAGATAATATGAGTAAGACATACATTTCTAAATGGCGTGTTTGTCCACTCGTTGTTTTCAAACAAGAAAGGCTTGAACTTCAGTTCCAGTTTTGGTTTATAACTGTCTAAATATTTGCCGAAAATGTAACCTGTAAAATAATATAATTATTTATTGATAACCCTTCCTTTTGCAACTTGCAAGAGACTGATACCAACGGGAATTGATACGGGTTATGTTAAAAAAAACCGAAATACACTATGGAATTCATTATAATTAATTAAAAAAATCTTTTTACTTCAGACCATTTTCCTGTGCATTGAACAAAAACATCAACATAATTTTCATATTATACGTATCATTATTAAAAATGCGAAAGTTTGTTATGTTTTTTGTTACTTGACGCTGACACATCTGGCCGGATTTGGATAAAATTTAGTACACAAATTATTACTGTAATAATACACAGTAATAAATGGAACCCTTAAAACCAAATAAAAATGATACAACAGAATTATAAATAATTTTTACTCACCTAGTATATTATTAAGGGACTCAAGCAAACTAACAGTAGGTGTCGTCACTTGCTTCAATGTGTCCGGATTGTTCCTAATCTTATCACTTAACAGCGTTACGTTTTTCTTAAAATCTGAAATTGATAGCACACCATAAATGGTAATGAAATTCGTTTTAACAATCTTAATATAAATTAGACTGTGTATTATTTATTTTTTATTTTGGGAAATGCATTCACGCATACCACCTGCATACATACAGGTGGTTACGACTCACCGGCAAAGCCAGTATTACCCACTAAAACTCAACGGAACCTGCCCCGCTTTTATGGGACGTCCCAAGATCACTTACGCAATAAATAAATAATAAATAAATAAATGTTGGGACAATAATACACAGCGCCATCTAGTTCCATGGTAAGCTACGAGGCTTGTGTTATGGATACCAGATAGTTGATACACTACACATATATAACTTTAAATACATACATATTATAAATATAAACACCCATGACTGGAGAAAAATTCGTGCTCATCACACAAATGAATGCTCCCAGCGGGACTCGAACCCGCGAGCGCTGGAATAGCAAGTAGGGTCACTACCAACTGAGCCAAACGTGTCGTCAATGCACAATCACCTTGAATTAACGAATGAACCGTATTTTTTGCTATGGTTTTATTGGATTATATTGATTTCTAGCAGGTGAGTTCTCACATAATCACCTGTGTGAATGGAGGTGGTATATGTAAGTGCATTTCTCAACGTTAGAAAAAAGGATATAAACTACTAGCGTTTTTCCCGCAGATCCACATGCGTAGTTAAATTATATATAACTACATCTTAAAAAAATATAACCTATACGTTACTGTGATGTATAAGCTATGTTACTGTAAAGTGTCACCAAAATCCGTTCGGTGGTTTTTACGAGAAAGAGTAACAAACATTCATGCATCCATTCATTTATTTATTTATTTATTTATTTAGAATTACCAACAAAAGTTACAATAATAAATTACATATAATTTCGTTACTATAGAAACATGATGATTGCACTTTTAATTAGAGGTAATTACAGCATGCTATTAAATTAGTACAACATTAACATCTTAAAGGACAATAAAAATATATACAATTACACACAGTTAATAAATTTTTGTGACAAATAAAATTGAACAATTAATGAAAATTAAATATACTATAGATTAAATTGTGAATTTATTATATTACATATAGGGCGATACGATGAATGTGATTTATATAATTGAGGAATAAAGAAAGAGTATGAAAAATTCATTACATTCCATTCAATTAAGTATACTTCAAATTTTATTTTTAAAACTACCGGGGCTATCATGCAAGATGTCAATTCCCTTTTTTAACGATATATCATTGTATGTGCGTGCTAACCTATTTAGAGGCGTATTTTTTCCTAAGATGGTCCTATGCCTCTTAGTACGAAAGCTTGCAGAGGGGCATGTTTCCTTGGAATCCTTACGGGTATGTTAAAGTCGATTAAAGCGAGCAACGGCGGGCAGTCAATTACATTATTTAAAACTTTATGTAAAAACATCATATCCAGTACCTTACGTCGCGACTGTAACGAGAGTAGACCCAAAGATTGCAATTTGTTTTCATAACTACAGTATGACTGAGGAATTTTAAAGTGGTATGTCATAAATTTTACGAATCTTTTTTGTATTTTCTCAATTCTGTTTATATGAACACTGTAATGAGGTGACCAGACTACAGAGCAATACTCCAACTTACTTCTCACAAAGCAATTAAAGAGTGTTATGACAGTTGAGATTTTTTTAAACTCTCTTGCATTTCTAAGAACAAACCCCCATGATTTGAGCGCAGCACTCGCTATATGCTCAATGTGAGCAGCAAATTGTAATTTGGAATCCAAAAAGACACCCAGATCACGAATAACATCAACTTTACAAATAGGAGCACCAGATATATAATATTCGCTTTTTATCTTATGTTTTTTTCGTGTGAACTGAATATGATAGCATTTTTTCGCATTCAAATACATATTATTGTTATTGCACCAATTACATAGTTCGTCCAAATCTTTCTGCAGACACATGACGTCTGAGTACGTTTTAATCTTGCGTATCAATTTAAGATCATCTGCGTACATAAAGACTTTAGAATATTTAAATATAGACGCAATACTATTAATAAAAATGTTAAAAAAGACAGGACCCAGAATAGATCCCTGAGGAACTCCAGAATATGCAGTAAACGAGTTAGATTGGTGTCCATCAATTACGACACTGGATGATCTCAAAAGGAGATAAGACCTACACCAACTTAACAAATTACCAGTTATACCAAGGGACTCCAGTTGTTTGATTAATAATGTGTGGTTAACTTTGTCAAAAGCCTTTGAAAAGTCAGTATAAATGGCGTCAATTTGATCACCTTCATCTACTACTTTTATAATTTCATTGACATAAGTGATGAGATTTGTATTAGTGGATCTGCCAGATATAAATCCATGTTGAGATTCGATGATGTTAGGTTTAACTTTAGTAAATATTAATTGGTACACAATACTCTCAAAGACTTTTGACATAGCTGATAAAATCGAAATCGGGCGATAGTTTTCAACTACGGAGGGGTTTTCACCTTTAAGCACAGGCACTATTCTAGCCTCCTTCCATTTTGCCGGAAAAACTCCAGTTCGCAAGGATGCATTATAAATTAAGTATAGGGGAAAAGATAATTCTTTGGCACATTGGAAGATAAAGAAAGGATGAATATTATCAGGGCCCGGACTTTTCGAGGTATCAAGTATTACATTCATCATTACATTCATCATTCATCCTCACAAACTTGGGCGTTTACATTATTAAGTAGCATATGATGTGTTGGAGTATAGTGCAGTGCAGTGCAGATATAGGATTCTACTGTAGGTTTTAGTGGCTAAGAGTCTCACAGGCCGGCAGGGACCCACCCATCAGATGATGGTTTCTCCAGCAAGAAGAATAAGAATTAATTATTATAGCTATTTCCATTTCGTATTTAAACTTAAAGTTAAACAATATAGCGTAAAGATTTATTTCAAGTAATATTAAATTATATTTATATATCGTTCTCAAAACGAAAATAATATGAATACATGACTTATGTAATAAATGAGGAAACAAAAAGTGAATCGGACAAATATCTGAGAATATCACCTATAAAAAAAAAACGATATACGAAATTTCTATTTATTTTGAGCACATTTGTTCTATCTGATATCTTTTTAGTATACTTAGAAAATGTAATTAAATAGATCAAGCAATAGTTACCTAGATATTGGCCTTGTCCAATATTGTGATAGCCTAAGGTTTGTATGAAGTCCCTCACATCCCAGTCGTAGACCACAACATTTTCGTTAATTGCTTTTTTTTCCAGAAGTGGGATTTGGTTTCCAAACCTGCAACATAAATACGTATTAAATAAATATATGTATATACAGAAAATATTTCACTAGTTTTTACCGCGGCTCTGCTAATCTATACTAATATTATAAAGAGACAGATTGGTTGTTATAATCTATACTAATATTATAAAGAGGTAAAGTTTGTAAATTGTGAGTTTGTGACGTTGTAGGGGGTAATCTCTGGATATACTGAACCGACTTAGATGAAATTTGGTATGAAGATAGTTTGAGAACCTGGGAAGGACATAGGATACTTTTTATCCTGGAAATCATCCCTTAAGGGGATGAAAATTGGAATGTAAGTTTGTATAGCGAATCAACCGTATGATATAAAAAAAATATACTCATGCATATTTGAAATTTGAAATTTATTTATTTAGTATCAAATATGCATATACTTACCATTGGTCCCAATTATTCAAAACTTGTATTAAGTGTTCGATGAATGTTTCAACGTCTTGATTGGCAAATCGAAACGACAAAGCGTAGTTTAGCTCCTTGAAAGAAAGGAAAATATTCATAAAATCTGCACAATTGCACAATGGTAGTAAGAGTACGCTTAATAATGTATGGTTTTAGGTTTAATTTCTGTGCAGGGTTATCTATATTAATATTACAAATTTGTACCTTTTTTACTTGTGTATTACCTTTCGGTTACCAAAATTGCTGAACAGATATCCATGAAATTTGGCAAATGTAGAATTGTTGGGCATAGGCTAGTTTACCGTTTCTAGTAAGTAATTAATGTTTTACTTGAACTGGATTTATCTTGTATGATAAAATTGTAACTAAGCCGAATCTGTCCAATAAATATTTTTTGGAAAATCTTATTTAAATAGACATTATTATAGATACAGAGGCTGAATCTATAGTTTTTAGAATTTTTGTCTGTCTGTCTGTAAACGCATCACGGAAAATCTACTGGAGGGATTTTGACGAAATTTGGTATGATAATAGGAAAATATCTCATCTCTGACAAATCTATACTAAACGTTAAAACGTAAGTAGGGACAAACCCGAGTGGACCGAGTGAGTTAATAGTATAAACTATAGAGAAAGAGAAGTGGATACAAACAGTTAGAAATATAGATGTTTTAATCATTGTTTGGGCTTTGGTATCGTGCACATACACGCTCTATAAAATACGTTTTTTATAAAGGAGGTCGCAGCTTCTATTCCCGGTTAACATTTTATTTAGAGTACACTCAGATATCTGGGACTCTAAAGTCTCAAGTAAGACTATACGAGTATTTAACCTTTGATGATCACACATATTCTTTATAATTTACGTTTTCATTTAACCCACAATGTATTTACCTTAAGAGCTGCTTGAACATCGGCAGTTGTGAAACTGAATGTGGCTGTTTCTCGACATATGTCTTCAATGTTGTGACCCTCGTCAATAATTATAATGTCATTTTTAAAATCGATTTGCATCTAAAAAGTACGAGATATTATCACAATTCGATATAAGATACGAATAACTAAAAAAGAAAAACTGTAGTCTGATGTTACGTAAATTACATTAAAATTTATTAAGTACAGTAACTGTCAAAAAGCGAATTATCGATTAAAAATATATTTGGCTAAGCAATGTTATATTATGTAATGGTATAACGTACCTCTTTGATATACAAAATATTAATATTTTATACAAATGAATCATTTTATCGACATTTCATTCGACGACATGTTTGGCTCAGTTTGTAGTGAAATTGTTTTTTGTGACCCTACTTACTGTGCCAGCGCTCGCGGGTTCGAGCCCCGCTGGGGGCATTAATTTGTGCGATGAACACGAATGTTTGTAATCCAGTCATGAGTACTATATGTATAATATGTACGTACTTAAAGTTATTTATATATGTGTCAACTATCTGGTATCCATGACACAAGCCTCGGAGCTTACCATGGAACTAGATGGTGCTGTGTGTTCATGTCCCAACATATTTATTATTATTATTTCATCATAACTAGTACTGTACAGTAGAAATAAAATTTGCCCTTAACAACTTGTCACTTGGTTGTAAGATAAGGCTATATGTTTTTTTTTTAATTTTGTAATACAGACATTGATTATGTACCTAGGACTGATTTAATGATTATAAGAAAAAATAATAATTATATAATAAATCAATATTTTCATTTAACCAATTATCTGATTACAAGAAAACATATTACTTAAGTATTCAGTATTCGGCTGAGCAGTATCTAGATATTCGATATTCGGCCAAATAGGAAAAAAGTAGCCGAATAGGCCGAACACGGAATAATAGCCGAATATTCGTGGCAAGTCTACTATAAAGTGCTTGCGCGACTTCTTAGAAAGAAAAATGGATCACCCAATGACATTTTTAGTCGCAACCCTGTCTATTGCGGTAAGGTTTGAGCTTAGTTGGAGAGTCGCTTGTACTAACATAATATAGCAGTACCTGGGCTACCGAGCTTCGCTCGGAGTTTTTGGCCTAAAGTACAATTTTCTTTTTTTTAAAAGATTCAGATTATATATATAGGTAAATATATACATGAATTGCTCGTTTAAAGATATGATATACTTACACTACTCCTAATTGAAGGGTCGATAAGGAAGTTATAGGGACAGAAGACAATATTCGCGTTTGCCTTCATGTACCTGGCTGCATAATAAGGGCAAGCTCTTAGTTCTTCTCCCTTCTTTCTTAAAATATTTAAATCGAAAGCAGACGGCAACGATTTATGATCCAATTTTTTCCTATTATTGTAGTATTCACAGCACGTTTTATTGTTATTGGATGAGGCTGACTGAAATGATAAAATATTGATTATAATATAGATCCGAATAGTTTTATAATTGTGAAAGTTTGTACGTTTGTCTAAAATAGCTCGATTGATTTGGATGCAAATGCAATCTATACATATAATAAAATTGTAACTAAGCCGAAATATTTTTTGGGTAATCTTATTGAAATAGGCATTATTATCGATACAGAGGCGGAATTTATAGTTTTAAGAATTTTTGTCTGTCTGTCTGGGAACGCATCACGGAAAAACCACTGGAGGGATTTTGGTGAAATTTGGTATGATTATAGCTGGTTATACGGGACAACTTAAAGGATACTTTTTACTGCGGGAAAATATCGCTGAGAAATCTATACTAAACATTAAAGCGTAAGTGGGGACAAACCCGAGCGGAGCGAGGGTGAATCGCTAGTTTAAAATATAGATATACCTAAAGATAGCAAAGGCACCTCAGGATACACGCGAGTGAAGTTAGAGTATATCTGTCGTACACAAAAAATGATATAAAACTTATTAATAATATTTAAAGTTTCATTATTGCATCTTAACCTTCAGCACATAGGGTGGCAAAGGTACAAAGGTACACGCGGTCTGTCAGTCTTGAACTTTCAATTCGCTTCTATTTCTATAAATTCTGTTAAGTCATTCTAATGTATGGATTAAGAGTTATGCCAAAGCTGTAAAGAAGTTAGAGTACAAAAAATGTTAGAAATTGTTTCATTTAAATCTTTTTGAACACTAACGTAAATGATATCTACAAAATAAATATTTGAAAATAGAGCTTAGATAATTTTTTCTTAAATTATCGTATCGTATATGTTGTCCCTAAGGCATTTTTTAAAAATGAACTCTACTGTAAGACGCCTCCTACATCTCGATATTAAAAATAGCTGTAAATGGAGTGCCTTTAGATACAGCTAGAGCATGAAAATAAATTATTTTAATTGTTTACTGACTCTATGTTGACATACATTGTAGTGTTAAGAGTATAGGTTGTATTTATTGTATTTAAGGCCTATACACATTACGTTTCTGAATCACGTCGTCTCCGCATATTCTACGTTAAGTAAACTTAAAAAACGCAGATTTCTTGCGTTCAGATCTTCAAGAACGACTGACACGCTCAAGTTCGGTTATGAATGTTATTATTGTTCGGTAAACCTAGTTAAATATATAATTTCTCATATATTGTGTTTTCTTGTTAAGGAACCCTTACCAACCTTGGTACAGCTCTTGCACATTTCCTTCTTGGATGACCATTGGTGACTATCGTAGCTACGAATGCAACTGTTTTCCCTACTGGACAAAATTGTCATAGTTGCTTGATCGCAATACATCGTTTTAGCATACTCCTGGACCACCTGTTCTAATTGCTTATGGGTTCGGGCTCCATAAAAAATAACGGGAAGCCTGCAAGCAACATGTATCTCTTTCGTATTACGCAGGGACTCTTGCAATGCCAATGAAGTTTTCCTGTAAGGAAAGGTAGCAGCACCAACACCTTATAGTCTACACTACATAAATTATATACTACTAACTAAAATAAAATAATATGATAATTTGAAACTTTCTCAATATGATTTAAGAATAAATACGTACTTATTACTACAAAAACATAATTTTAAAACTATTTATATGCCTTGTATACAATATATATAGTCGGAAAGACACACACACACATACTTTATACTAATTTTATTATATATCTTAATATAAATCTACATATTATTTATATTATAATCTAAATCCATAATTACAAATATTAATAAAAAAGTCAATCGTGCAAGTAGATACGGGTATTATATAAACACACATACGCATAATATATAAACACTCAATTTATTTAATAATTCAAACTCAACATGCAATAAATACAAATTTTGAATGCTAAAAAACACCTTTTATACGTTTATCAGAAACAAGTTTATATGAATGGCTTGGCTCGTATCATGTGAACAATGAGAAAGTAATTCTATCAAAAAATCTTCAACAACCGACAGACAGAACATTATCTTCACGTTTATAATATTATTAATATAGATATATGTATGTAGTAAGTATTATTCAAAAAATATAAACAATATTTTGGGTTATAAAATGATTTTTATAGAGAACCATGTTGTATGTACTGTGTATGATGTATTGGGTCTAGCTGAGATTCAATCGCTTAAGCCCATTAAAGTTTGTGTATGCCATTTGAATGTCGTATCATCAAGTATATTGTATAGAACGGCTATAAGCCCGCATGAGAATATGCGTGAATATGAATAAGAAATCAACTTACGTGTTCTTTTCTGGCGTCGTTGGTTCTGGAACTACTTTTTTTTCAAGCTTTGTAGGACAATGTGAGCTTGTTAGATCTACATAACTAGTATCGTAGCGCGGCTTCTTATGTAACCTTACCAAGTTGTCTTCAGATGAATCTATGTATAGTTAAAACGTCTATTATATACACTGTTGGTTGTGACTTGTAGCTATAATAAAAACATAATTTATCACAGCAAGACTCGTGTTTATTTATAAATATTTTATTAGTTTTTATTAATTAACGTCTAAATAAATGTTGTATTTAGTAATTTCGGAGATCTATTACCTTCATAATTTAAACTAAATAAATAATATTGAATCGAAAATACTGCATATCTATACATTTATGAGATTGTGAGTTTGTGACGTTGTAGGGGGTAATCTCTGGATCTACTGAACCGATTTAGATGAAATTTGGTAAGAAGATAGTTTGAGACCCTGGGAAGGACATAGACATACTTTTTATCCCGGAAATCATCCCTTAAGTGGGTGAAAATGGGGATGAAAGTTTGTGTGGGGAATCTATTTATAATTTAACATTAGGTCTGTACCTAAATCTATTTTGAAGACCAGATTACTACTCAAGAGAAACCTAACTATATCTGTTACTATCTAGTATAATTAGACACGTTTGTATGTAGAAAATAATGAAAATTTTATTAAACACATCAGTTAGTAAAAGTCGCTTATGATTTATTGCAGTTGAGGCGACGTGAACTGTTTATGGTCATTTTAGCTATAAAATTTAATGTTTCATAAATATAAATCACTATAAATTTTCAGTACAATGTAAATGTTTAGATAGGCAGAAGTATTAAACTATTTGGAATAATTATAATGTAGTATAGTAAATAAATATTTAATTTTTCAGATGAAGTTGATAACATTTTTCTTAAATATAGGCGCCATCGTAACACAAAAACGCAGGACGGACCAAGCAAATACAACGTCATATCTGAATAAAAGTTCAAAGAATAAAATTAGAAAAAATATAATTTCAAAAATATACACTTCAATGTTCACGTTGCGATTATTTGAACAGAAGTGTAAGAGACGTTACGGTAGGGTTGGCACAAAAGAGGACTGACTGGGAGGTGGGGATAGAAGGGGATGTCTCTTATATTATTATTGAAACATTTTTTACTTTATTTCAGAACTAGTTAATATTGCGCCTTGGGTTAAGTACTTCTCCAGACAGGACATGGTCTAAAAAAACTAAAGTGTAAATTGGCATTAACTGTATACTAGAGCTAAATTTTTTGTCTGACTTTTGTTAAATATGGTTATTTTTGGTTTGGAGTCGATTAGACTATTTATGATTATTAGCATCTAATTAATCATAATAATTTAAAGTTACTATTTGTAAGAACTGAACGTGGGCGAAATCACTGACTATCAATGTATAACGTAGACTATTATTTGTTTAAGATGTATGGCCATAAAATATGACTAGCAAGTGTTATTATAACACGCACATACTGAAAACGTACATACATCGGTTTACAACGATATTGTTACTCTTGATAACAAATATGCAGATAGTTCTATCTGTTATACATAGTCTTGCCCTAAATATTGTTACAAAGAAAAAAACATTTTTTTCTATTGCACGTAACATTTATCACTATAACAGTGTGTTAGTTTAATACATAATATAAAACCATTAAAAATATATAATGCTTATTCGGAATGGTCTCTATTGGTTGCAATACAGTCCTTTTAACGCCGAGGCCAGTTATCAATAGAAGCACGCACTCTTTCCATGGGAAAATTTTTCACTGCTAATCGTATGGATTGTCTTAAGGACTCCAAATGATCATCGCATTTAGAGCAAGCCATACTCTCTAAAACTGACCATAAATCATAATCCAGAGAATTAATATCGGGACTAGATGACGGCCAGTCTTCAGCTCTGATGAAGTCCGGAACGTGGGTTTTTAACCGATTGCGTGGATCGAGCTTTATGACCCGGCGCCGAGTCTTGCAGAAAGGACCATTCTTGGTTATTGAACACGGTGTTGTTAAGGGGCTTAACTACCTTCTCAAGAATGGTATCATGATACACTTGTGCCGAT
The DNA here is from genome assembly GCA_921882275.1 of Brenthis ino. Classification (NCBI taxonomy): domain Eukaryota; kingdom Metazoa; phylum Arthropoda; class Insecta; order Lepidoptera; family Nymphalidae; genus Brenthis; species Brenthis ino. The sequence goes on along the minus strand of OV170221.1, from coordinate 17,825,470 downwards.
GTTTTGAAACCTTTTTCACAAACCTATTGCTCAGTCACTCTTTCATAGCTAACACCCCACCAAATAATTGCTGAAATCGGATAATGCCCACGTTGTACTCTGTTGATTAGTTGGGAAGCTACCTTAGAGCTTTGAGCATATATACGGTCATTTTGTTTGTTTAAATATTGCTCAAATGTAAAAAAATCTCATCCGTAAACAATTTTTTTCTGTGATCTTCCTTTGGGTATCGCTTAAGTAGTTGTTTTGTATTTACAACTCTATTCTTTTTTAAATTATTAGTTAAGAAATTACCAGTATAACCTTATAGGTTGCAAGTCCTAAGTCATCTTTTAAAATAGGTACGCGACATAGTTCTAGGTGCTATGTTCATCTTTCGAGATAAAATCTTTTGCTTTCGGACAGGATTTCTTCGAATTCTTTCCCTTACCGCTTTGATCGCCTTTATCGTACGAGCACTACGTGGACGGCTAGATCTTTTTCTGTCAACAGAGGAGGTTTCATTGTACCTATTAATAGCCCGGTACACAAACATTTGACTAATACCAAGCGTATGGAGAATTTTAAAAATTGTATTTGGCTCCATACCTACTTCGTGTAATACAATCACAGCGTTCTCTTTATCATCCCACTCCATTTTAATATCACAAAATATTTTACAATGTATTGGCGCGAAAATGAGAAAACACAATGAACAATCATATAAAAATGACAGATTCCAAATTCAAATGTAATATTTTGTTTATTTTTAATTGTAACAGTATTTATGGCCAGACTATGTATATATTCAAAACAAATAATATAGGTTTTCAATGATTTTCATAGCAACCCTATATAAGGGGGTCGATTTGTATACTTTCATTAGGGCGAGTCGTAATCTCCGTAATGGCGTCATTGTCATCGCACGTCGCCATTTTGAATTAGTGCAGTCATTGCAAAAATTTTACTTTTTTAAATACTTAGGTACAATGAAAAGGTAGCTTGTCTATGGCAACCGAACTGTTCGTCTCATAGAAATGTTCACCTGATGCTCTCTGCGTTTTGTCTGGCACAATAGCTTTTATTTTTATAAATTGATTGTTATATATAACTAGCGACTCACTCTCACTCCGCTTGGGTTCGTCCCTACTTAGGTTTTAAAGTTTAGTATAGATTTCTCAGAGATAAAATATTTTCCCGCAGTAAAAAGTATTCCATATGTTGACCCGGATCCACCAGGACCAGACCAACTACCATCATACTAAATTTCATCCAAATGCCTCCAGCGGTTTTTCCATGATGCGGTAACAGACAGACAGACAAAAATTCTAAAAACTATAGATTCGGCTTGTTCGATTTCGATTCGGATGTATCGATAATAATGCCTATTTCAATAAGATTTTCCAAAAAATATTTAATGTACAGATTCTACTTAGTTACAATTTTATTATATGTATGGATGTGCTATATGTACTTATATAAAACATAATTATTATTGACTGACTGATATATGTAATATTTAATGTGGAAGAGAAACGCGAGTATCTAAATAAATATCTATAATAAAAATTGTCCAAAATAAATAAATCAATACTCTTACCCGGTTCCTCCTATGCGGCAGTAAAACTCTATTAAGATATTTAGCCGTTCCAGAGACAAGTACGTATACACAATCAATATTTTTACATCCTTATTTGGCCAAGCTAATAAATATGCCCTTTTTAACGTCCAACTGCTGGGCACGGGCCTCCCTTCAATACGAGAGAGATCAGGCCATAGCCCACCACGCTGGCCAAGTGCGGATTGGCGAACTTCAGATATCTTTCGAAAACTTGCTAAGTTCCCTCAGACATGCAGGTTTCCTCACGATGTTTTCCTTCACCGTAAGGCAAGTGGTAATCATGTTAGAAATGATTCGCACATGAAAATATCAGAGGTGCGAGTCCCGGAATTTGAACCCGCATCACTCGGTTTCCCAAGCGAGCACGTTACCACTGGGCTAACGCTGCCTTTTTTTTAATAATGAATATGCGAAGACAATCTTAATATTGTGTGGCAATTTTGAAATGACAGATGCTTCAATATAATTTCGGTATAGGTACGTAGATATAGTAAGGTAGGTATATAAAATTGAAATCAGTTTTTGAACGCTTTATCAGATGGCGCGATTTTTATAATTATTATTATAGCACAACGAATAATTTTATTCTTGTACAAGTACTTTTTATTGAACCATTTTATATAAAAGTTGGTCATGATTGTTTAGTCACTAAGTACAATCTAAATGGATGCGAACGCAAAGTTGATGCGGCTTCGCATCTGCGTCTACAGATCAAAGAATTTAATAATAAATGAATAAAAAAGTCATCTGTATCGTTCTTATTAAAATAAAATCATAAAGTTTTTAGTACATATGTGAAAACAAACTAGAAACAATTATAAATATAATCAATTTCTTACCATTGTCTGATGTTGCTGTTGATGGGCCTGGTTGGTTTTGGATAACGTTAAGAAATGGTTTTCCTATATCTTCTATACTGTTGTCATATATACTTTTACCACCTGAAAATAAAATACATTGATTAATTAATTTACAGATAACATTTCTCTCATACTATATTATCTCGTTAAGTTACATATTGTTTTAAAATTATAGTTTATCTTTAACAATATAACTTTTTAGTTGATGTCTACTAGCTATATGCATTTTTTATTTTAAAATTTCCTAGACAAACTAATTGCTACGTCTAGATAAAATGATGGAACTTCAGGTTATATTTATGGGACTTGTGTCCTGGAAAGGTTGTAACAGTATATACAAAGAAATTTTATTTATAATGAAAAGTTTTATTATTGTTTGGGGTTAAAGTAGCATGACAGTACACTCGTATAATCGGAAATTAAGCCAGACGTGAAGCCAAGAGATACGCTGGTAGATGGCCCACTTTGGTGGGCAGTGTACCATGCGCGTTGCTCCTGGTACTTCTCTGACACTAGACTGGACCGTGGGGGCAACTCCTTGGTTGTGTGGTTTGCTTCAGCAGGCCTGCCGTCGGGGCGCCGACGGGGGAGGTCCTGTTAGGTTTTAGTGGGTAGTACTGGTTTTTCTAGCCGGTGAATCCCACAGAACCATTTATATGAATACAGGTGATATGCGTATATGCATTTTCAAAACTAAAAAAGAAAGTGCACTCGCACTGATGCCACTTACATCTCGCCAATCTAGTAGTCTAGTAATTACGATGGGTAAAAGAATTACTTTTATCAATAGATAGCGAGACGATATCTTGTAACGTAGACCTTTCAGATAAACTCATTTAGTAGTGAAGTTCTATCGCGTGTGGTTGTTATAAAATGGACGAATTTCTTGATAAGCAATATGTTTTGGTTTCAGCTGAAAACTTCGAAGAATATTTAGCGTTTATAGGTATGATTTTTGAGAATTATTTAATTATGTTAAAACTATATTCATACGTAATTTCAATTTATATTTAGTTATAAGTTTATTATCATAAACAATTATTATTATTTTTATAATTTATATTAATTATATTTGAAACATTTCACAATAATCAAGCGAGGCATTGTTGGATATAAAGATGGGTTTTACAAGATTAATTGCTAAAATTGTTATTATTATGAGTTTTTCGAATTCGAATCTCAATAACAGTAGAGAATACTTAGCGGCAGCCCAAAATTGTACGAAGCACGACTCCGCTGAAGCAAGTGTTTTTTAGTGATATTAATTTTTAATTTATGAAATAAGGAAGTAAGATGGGATTGTACATTTTTATTGGGATGCTGCACACAGTCAATCCCGTTATCATTATTTAATTACTAAAATTATAAAAATATTTTAATTTATTTTTATAATTAAATATAAACTCTTAATTAAAGTAGTTACAGATATATATATTTAAACATATATATATATATATATATATATATATATATATAAAACATAAAATTATTATGATAATTCGATAAGCATCATTATATGTACTTAGTGAAAATTGTAACTTGGCCGAATCTGTACATTAAATATTTTTTGGAAAATCTTATTGAAATAGACGTTATTATTAATACAGAGGCCGAGTCTTTACTTTTTATGAAATTTTTGTCTGTCTCTCTGTTAGCGCATCATAGAAAAACCACTGGAGAGATTTTGATTTTTGGTATGGTTATGGCTGATTATCCGGGTCAACATATAGTATACTTTTTACCACGGGAAAATGTCTCATTTCTGAGAAAAAAATACAAAAACTGCAATGTAAGAGTACACTAATATATAAAACCTAAGAATTTGGTTTTTGGTCATACATACGAGTATATACATCTCGCGGCAAGGAAGAAACGTGTATGTCTCCGACTGCATAACACTATATTCCTTCGAAAGCTTGTTTTCATATTTTTAGTTAGCTTTTACGCGGTCGGGGTTTTTATTTTTATAATATATTTATTTATTTAATCATTAAGATATAAACTGAGTCAACTATCCACAGTATTCTGTATATCATTCCTGGTATTATATTCTTGTCTAGGTGGTTTAGGTTCAGTGGCTAGCATGTATGCCCACAGATCCAGAGCTCTTGGGTTCGAGTCCCGGGTCGGGCCAGGTTTAGTTACTGACCCCCCCAACGTGCGTTCACCTTGTCGTGGTGGGGGGGCTCAGTAGTGCCCGGCAATCCAACCGGGCGCGAAGCTAAGAAACGCACAGAGAGGTTGCCCACTTCGGTGGGCGGTGGGAGGTGGCCCTCTTCGGGGGGCGGTGTACCATGCGGGTTGCTCCTGGTACTTTTCTGATAGCAGAGTGGACTGTGGAGCAACCCCATGGTTGTGGTGGTCTGCTTCGGCAGACCTGCCGTCGGGGCGTCGTAGTTGAATGCGTAAGCGATCCTGCGACGCCCCATTAAGACGGGGGAAGGTTTTGTTGGGTTTTAGTGGGTAGTACTGGCTGTATTACGCCGGTGAGTCCCACACGTCGTGCGTAAATGCATTTCCCAACGTTAAAAAAAAAAGGTTTAGTTACTGAGTTTAGTGTCAAAAAATCTCAGTAACAGGAAGTTGGGAAATTGGCGGTTTTTCACCCTTGTGCCTGAGAGCACGTAAAACCGTCGGTCCTACGCCTTAATTTTCTCCGATCGTGTCGAAGTATCGTCCCATCGGACTGTGAAAGTAAAAGGAAAAGTAGATACTGCACTATAATATCTCCTCCATCTGACTAATCTCAGTGAGATTGGCCACCGTGACCGAAATCGATCAGGAGAACATTATTATCAATATTTTTATATGCTCTTAGTTTTTTTTGTGGCGATATGCAACAATGTGTTATAACCTATTGAACTTATAATAAATATAAATTGTTTAAGAATATTTTTATTAAGTGCTAGTTACTTGCAGCTTTATCCGTGTATTTATTTGTATGTGAACTAGTAGGTATATTTGATTTAGGTACTAGACCGATTAAAATAAAACTGAGGTTTTTTAGATTTTACTACCTTTTCGGATTTTGTTGCGTTTTTATATCATATTTTGGTTTCCGATATTTCGAAAGCTTTACAGCAAACATGGTCACAGACATCATCTACAAACAACGTTTTATACAATAATTTGGAAGAAATAGACAAGTGGCACCGATGTACGTATATTCCAAACGTCGGGAATCAAACATTAAAATCCATCCAAATCCATTTAAAAAGAAACAGTTAATTTTAATTGTTTTAATTCAAAATATTAAGCATTTTTACAGAATAAAATCATTGAAAGTCTTCTGGGTATTATTATAAAGATAAAAAGTTTGTTTGTTTATTTGAATAATCTAACCTTATGGTTTTAATTCTTTTGGTTTTATACCTATTCATTGAAGAACGTTATAAGTTATTTAACATAACACTACGACACACGAGAGCGAAGAAGTTCTACAAAGTTACTCGTATAGGACGCAGGCGGAGTCGCGAGAAAACACTAGTACTTTTATAAGAACCTATCACAAGCAGCATTTTCTGAATGTTCATTGTTATTTAGTTTATATGACCCCCGCTATAAATAGGAAGGCGTAGAACACAACCAAGCCACCACAGACTACTGACGACTTTAGAAGCGCATAGCTCATCGATAAAATTAATTATTGATTAAATTATGAAAGCCACACTGTACAGCACTTACTTTATCTGTATAATATAATAATAAATATTATAAATGTGATAGTTTGTGAGTATGTATGTATGGATGTTTGTTACTCTTTCACGTCAGAACGGCTGAACGGATCTGAATGGGCACAGAGATAGATTATAAACTGGAATAACACATTTTTATCCCGGAAAAATATACGGTTCCCGAAAGATTTGTCTTTGTTTTTCTAGAGACGAACCCGAGCGAGGCGAGGGTGAGCTAGTAATTAATATGTATAGGATTTTTTTCGCCTCTCTGGCATCCCTATTTCTCAGTGATAAGAGTATTTGCTTAATTCATTTTTGTTGTTAATTTGACTAAAGCAAGTTATGTGGTATAGTCCCCAAGTAAAATGGTGGTAATATACCAGTACGATGAAATAATACGGGTTTTATTTTTGTTGTTGGGCTACGGATCCTTTTTACATTTTAATCTTTCTAATACAATAAATGTACAAGTTTGATTTTTATAAGTCATTAGACGTAAAGAAATGTGTACCTACTGTAGATTATTTATTAATTGTACTTTTCAGATATAGGCTACGTGGCTAGAAAGCTTGCGATAAACTTGAAGCCAATACAAAGTTTGAGGAAGAATGAAGATGGAACATATACATATAGTTTCAAATCCAAGCTGATTAATTACGATATTACATTTGTACCCGGTGTAGAGTTTGAAGAAAAGAAGCCAGACGGTGTTAAGGTACATATGAATTTTTAACCAGAATCTTAAATTACTATACATTTTTAACAAACCATTTATCATTTTCTAACAAAATAAAATCTCATTATCCATCATTCTTTAGTAACAATTCTTTGTTCATATAAAAGTTTCATTAATATCGATAAAGTCGCTTTCAATTATGACAGAAAAATATAAAGAGGCTTTTAGTCGACGTTATCACTGATGCTTATGTTTTAAAATGTTACTTGTTTTGCAGAGTAGGTACATTTTTATCCTGGAAATGGTATACTGCGCTAATACTATACTGAGATATCAAGAACGATGAAAAATATATTTTAAGATGCGAACCTGACACTTAAAGTTTTAACGTAGCTTTGTCACATAAGCTTTTTTCATTAGGTACTTTTCGTATGCTATAATCTATACATTTGTATAATAAAATTCTAACTGAGTCGAATCTGTACATTAAATATTTTTTGGGAAATCTTATTGAAATAGACATTATTATGGATACAGAGGCCGAATCTACAGTTTTTAGAATTTTTGTCTGTCTGTCTGTTACCGCATCACGGAGAAACCACTGGAAGGATTTTGATGAAATTTGATATGATGTTAGCTGATCATCCGGGTCAACATATAGGATACTTTTTCTCCGGGAAAATATCTAATTTCTGAGAAAAAAATGCAAAAACTGCAATGTAAGAGTATACTAACTGTAAACCCTAAGAATTTGTTTTTTGGACATCTAAACGCGGGCGGAGCCGCGGATAATGCTACTTAAAGATAAAACTGTGGCTCTAAGACGACTGATCTGTTTCTTTTGAAATTTTTACCTCTATATAAATTTTCTCTCCCCATTTTAGTGGAATATATAATTTAAATAAACATTGGCTAAGCCAACAGATATCTCTGTCCTATCACAGAATGAGCTTATGGAACGCGTACTATAATCTCATTTGAAAGTTCAACTTTTAAAGTTATTAAAAACTCGATTTCACTCGCTGCTCTGCTCGCGTATTACGATGATAAAAATAGCCAAGATAGCAATTTTATTCGGAATCTGCTATTAGTCAATAAACTGTTGGTTCACGTAACTATACCTAGATCTAGGTCATCCAATGGCGGATGAGAACCTACTATAAATAAATGAATTCGAATTGTGAAGGTTACTTTAAGAGGTACCAAAAAGCTACTGAACCTGAAATATGAAAAAAAAGTTTAGGTGTAGTAAGTATTTCAATAATTAAAATTTTTTTAGACACAAACGGTTTGCATTATTTTATAAGAATGTCATATTGTGTGTAAACTATGTATCTTCGGTTGAGTCCGAGCCGCACTTGACGATTTTTTCTCGAAATATTAACAGGTACGAGCGTTAATAACATTTGAAGGCAATGAGATGACGCACATACAAATAGAATCAAATGGAAGAACCTCGAAACATGTACGACAATTTTTCCACGATAAACTCATTATTGTAAGTTACCTAAATAATCTATTATTATATTAATAAAGAGAGTAGAGTTAAAGAGAGTAAAGCAATAGTTAGAACTGCTACTTTAATAAAAAGGAGAGATAAGGAGAGAAGACTAAAAAATGAAATATTTTGATTTGGTTAGTGAATCGATAGATAATAGAAACATTTATAAAATATAGGATAAAAACAGTGACCTGCAGCTTATTTTGATTTATAATGACTAAAATAATAAAAAGCCCATAAAAGGAAAAGTGTAATTAACAAAAGACTAAAACTATACAAAATGTCTGAACCAATTTTTGATTTCGTTTTCATTTAGAACTTCAAAGGCTCCTCAGTTCCAATCAATTTTCGATACGAATTCATGGCGAATCGGAATCGTTTTTGCGCCCTTTGATCTTTCTCTTGTTCAGTTTGTGTTTGTGTTTCAGACGACCACGGCCGAAGGACTCAATAAAACAGCAACGAGAATTTTCGAATTGATCCAGTGATGATTTTGCAAAAAAATTAATTAAAATTGATTGTAAATATTATAATGAGAACTTAAAAAAATAATTTATGGTGTCTGAGGATATTAATTAACGCTGTATATTATTCCTATATTGATTGTTTTTATTACTATTACTACCTACTAGATTATTTACACTCCCTAGTAAGTTCCGTAAATAATGTGACATTTTAATAATGAAAATTGAACCTTACTTGTATTCAAAGTACTCGTATTATAGACATATATTTTCATTTCATTTACTTTTTAAATTAATAGTAAGCTAAAATAATAATAAAAATGTTAAAAATGTGATTGGGTCGATTTCAATTTGTCTCACATAGTAGGTTGCTATACGCAAAAACAAGCAAACCTAAAGAGCTATTACTTGAACGTTTGAATAATCAAATTTCTAACCTAATCCCCTATCGACTTTCACTTAACATGGCAGGGTAGGCTAACAACCGAGATTCTCCGAGGTACTTTCCAAAACACGATTCCCTATTCCATTAGACCCTCTCGAAGTTATCTCGCGTTATTTACATCGCCTGACCGTACCGTCTTATGTAATGTGCCCTTATGTGTGGGGTGGTATATAAGTGAGCAGTCGTGGCCCGTGTGTAGTTGTTTATAAGGGCGGTTTCGGGTGGTGCGGGTGGGGGCGGGCGGTGTCGCGGTGTCGTTGCCATGGCGACGCGGCGCCCGGACGTCGGCTCCCGACGCCGCCGGTGTCGGCCGCCGCGCCCGCGCCCCGCCGCACAAGTGACACGCGTTGCGAAAAAGCACAACCGCCCCGCGTGTATATGACTACCATTTTGTCAATTTGAGGATATCGTTCTTATTTTTTTTTTAATTTTTTCTGTTATAATGTTTTTTTAGGACGTTTAAACTAGCGAGTATTTAGATTTTTTACATAGTCATTGGATAGGATACCTACTTCAAATTTACTAAATATTTTTTAAATGAATCATTTCCACAGGTTGTGAACTTCGCTGTGCTTCTCACGGCTTATAATAGGTTAGTAATATTTATTGACGATATTAGCATATTACACAATATTTAAATGTATTTTTAATTATATGGATGATTTGTCTTTGAATTTTTATCTACTTTTGCGATAAGTAATGGATGAAATGTATCTAGAACATAGTGACACATTCTTCGCTTCACTCGGGTTCGTCCCTATACTAATATATATACTATACTAATACATAGTCTATCTATGGAATAGATATACTATAATATATTAGTATATAATATATTTATACATAGGTATGATGAGTTTGACATTCTTTAGATATTTGAGAAATGATTGATTGCCCATACTCACTTTCGTCCCCATTTTCATCCCTTTAAGGCATGATTTCCGGGATAAAAACTATCCAGGGTTTCTTCATACCAAATTTCATCGAAATCGGTTTTTACGATTTTTTCAGCAGATTTTTAGTTTATTCATTACAAACAAATATACAAAAAAATTTTTTTTTTCTCTTTATTATTATGAAGAAAAAAAATCATTATTCTCTTTACTATAAAGTTTATTTTTGTATATACAGATATTAGATATAAATAATCAGTGAGCCTGTCTTTGTTTTCTTCTAAGAATAGCAAAATTTCAAGTGAGATTTTTACGATATAAGATTATTATGATATAATCTACATAATATGTAATATCTCTTATTAAAAATCTATTTAGATAGATACTTAAGTATATGGTGCTATTTAAAGAGACATGAAAATAATGAACCTAAATAATAGAATAAAAGATATAAATTAAAATCTTCTTATTATATTCACGAGCACTGTGACAAAATGTTATGGCCACCGTACCGACTCCCCTTCAGGTCGGGTCGATGTGGCCGAGGGTGGGGGGGTTAGCACCTTTTGTTTAGGACCCCTCCCCCTGCTCATTTACTCGCGTACTCTCAATGTTGTTTGCAAAAGGTTTAGGTGCCTAAATGTAGAGGGAAATGTCACGGTTTCACTTTTAAAGAATCTCTTGTTATAAAATATTGCACGCGATCAGTATTTTATGGTAAAAGCAACCCCTATTTTTCTGTAGATTTTATTGTCCGATTCGACTCAAAGTATTGTTATAATGTATTATAACAAGTTTTTATCTTAATCTAACATGCATCAAAGGTTCAATGTACTTATGCAAAACTTCAGATTTAAAGTTTTCTTTATTTTAGTAATGTTTATTTTGTATTTTTGATAATAGTAGGTACATAACACAACTTTGAAGGGTATTTTATTCGTTTCATTACAGATATAATACTTATAGTGAGTATAAAATGTAAAATTGTAAATAATCCTAAATGATTACCTACTCGTTACAGCAAAACTCGTACATTCCGCGAAAAGACGGCAAGTTTGAACAAGTTGGGGTAACTCTGAGAAGTAATACGATACCTCTTACGAAATATCAACTCGGGTTATAACAATAGTATTGTTTGTAACAATTTTGTTCTCTACACAGTTATTTGTAGTTTATTTTGTTTTTTTTTATTTTGCAAAATTTATCAATTACCTACGCTTATTCTATTTTCTTTATTTTATAATGCTTATGTAAATGTAGAACTCAAGCATATTTTGTAGGTACCTATTAAGGTACTTAATAGGTACAAAATATAATTTTTTAAGGAGATTTATTTGAGAATGCCTAATAGTAAATTGTTTATACTAATTTTAAAATAGAAATATACAAATTACTTAATTTAAAATACAAATATTTTTAATAGTCTATGAAGACTTTAAATATGTAAAACTTCCGTTGCGAAAGAACTTTCTCGTATTACTAACTACTTTGTAGTTGTAGAGTAGGTATAGTGTTATTTGAAAATACTTTAATACCAGAAACGAATTCCATGACTTTTTAAATTTTAACCGTATTTTTTATGTAGTAGGTACGTACCTACGTAGCATATCTTTTTTGAAACAGGAGGTTTCTATTGCTTTTATTTTCAAGACGGCCAATATACATTAAAAACTTATTTGATAAAAAACAACAGTTTCCTACCACAGATATTTTTAACTTACTAGGAGGCTCTCAACCTTGTCCCATAAATATAATTCTGTTATCAACTAGATCAAATAATTTCATTTCATTACAGGTACAAAATTGATATATAATTTATTTACTAAATCAATAATAAGTACTTTTTATTTTTCATGTTACATATACAGTGTTCGTAACCATACCTTCTTTGTCTAAATCACAGCACAGCTAAAAATAAATCCGTCTCAAATCGATCGCTTGGTTGACGCTGCGGGTGTGTGACTCCGCCCACATTTCACACGAGAGGTGATGATTGGCCGAGCCCAATACGCACACAGGTATATTCAAGATGGTAATGAATATATTTTTTAGATTTTTACATTTGTTTCATTATATTAACGTTCTTTGATTGTTTTCACCTATTCAATACTACCTATCTTTTCCTCACAGTAACTAACACATTAAATTAGTATATTATTAAACCAGAATAATTCAACTTTACGAGTATATCTCTAGCAACAAAAACATGGGACTTTCATATAAGATACCCTTTAGAGTATTACCTTACTTCGTCCTTATCACAAAATTTGTTCTTAGCTAACATCTCCTACGTAAAACCTACCTACATAGGTACCTGCTAATTTTCAGCTTCATAGTTAAATTAGTTTCAGAGATTTCGTGTTTAGTCAGATGCAATAGATATGGTAAAGATATCCTATTCCTCTATATGGGTAATACAGTCCCTGTCTATATCTAATATATACCTAAGCGACTTAGTATTATTGTATTATACTATAGGTAGGTAAAAATTTTAATTCGCGGCAACGATTCTATATTAAAGCATATTTGTGCAAAAATACTTAATATCTACCTAAGTAAATAGGTATATATAAGTTGTATAATCTTTATCGTCTACTAAACGAAACAAGTGCCGAATATAATTGTTTTGAATTACTTTTAAACGCCTTCAAAAGAAAGAAATCAAAAGAAGAATAGGCTGTATTTTTTTAATTAAATATTTTTTTTTGGTGCGTACAAAGCATCCATACATGCTAATAGACAACCCACATTTAATCGGTTTAGTTTCGTCTTCACTATACTCATAATATTATGTGTATGTAAGTATGTAGGTACCACCACTGACATCAAAGACCACAAAGGCATAAGGTAATAATACATACTAATAAATATTAAAAAAATTGACTACCTACTAAAAAATAAGGTATTTTTATGAAAACCTAATGACAACGAGGTTTGTTAAGTAGGGAGTAATGTCTACAAAACTGCCTCGGTGGTGTAGTGGCTAGCATGTACGGCTGCACACCCGGAGGTCCTGGGTTCGAGTCCGGGTCGGGCCAAGTTTAGTTATTGAGTCTTCCTGTATAGTAAGTCTCAGTAACAGCCCGGAGTTGGGAAGTTGGCGGTGTTTCACCCCCGTGCCTCGGAGAGCACGTAAAGCCGTCGGTCCTGCGCCTTAACTCTCACCGGTCGTGTCGAGTGGTGGTCCCACCGGAGTATGAGAGTGATAGGAATAGAGAGTGCACTTGTGTCTGCGCGTACACTTGAGCACTATAATATCTCCTGCGCAGTTGGCTAATCTCATTGAGATTGGCCGCCGTGGCCGGAATCGGCTAGGAGAACATCATCATCATCATCATCAATGTCTACAAAATCGCATTAGACATACTATACCTATACGTTTTATGATATACTTAGGCACTTTAAAAAGGTACCTATCTGTAAGCAATAATACGAATTTTACTTAGCGACCTATATAATTTTTAGTTTAAGATATTAACAAGAAAAGTTTATATATGAAGGATTTATATAACATAATTAAAGATATAAGATAAATGTATATACATGAATGTATATACATTTATCTTATATCTTTAAACGAGCAATTCGTGTATATATATAGTCTGCATATATGTACATACCTACAAGTAACACTAAATGCACATACCTAACACTAAAGTTGACTAAACTTTTATGAAACTCTTTTGTAGTGTAAGAATTAAAAACTATAAATTCAACACAAACATTGCACCGCTATTAGCATATAATAATACCTATATAATACAGTATCGTTATACTTATACCAACTAAATATTTTTTTATTAATCCAATTAGGTAACTTAACTTTAATTCAATAACTTACTTTACTAGGTACTTTAAAATGATAAATGCTAATGTATGAAAAGTAACAAATCAAATAAAGCTTTATATAATTTTTAAGCCAATTCAAATACAAGTGTCTTTAAACGTTTATCCTATTATTGAAAAGGAATATTTAGTCATAGGGCTCTTCTAATAGACCTCAGACTAAGGTATGATATAGACGGAGTATCATAGAACTAAATATGTAGCCAAATTGTAAGGTACAGAAATATCTTTTATTTTCTGAAAAAAGTAAACAAGCACTTTGGTAACATTGAAAATAGTAGCTTAAACGGCAAGATCACGCTACTATTTTTTACTTTAACATTTTATTTGGCAGCTCTGTCTAACTATACACATAATAAAAATGTAACTAAGCCGAATCTGTATATTAAATATTTTTTGGAAAATCTTATTGAAATAGACGTTATTATCGATTCAGAGGCTGAATCTATAGTTTTTAGAATTTTTGTCTGTGTGTCTGTGACCGCATCATGGAAAAATCACAGGAGGAATTTTGAATGAAATTTGGCATGATGATAGCTGGTTATCCGGGTCAACATATTGGATACTTTTTACTGCAGGAAAATATCTCATCTCTGAGATATCTATACTAAACGTTAAAACGTAAGTTGGGACGAACCCGACCGCATATATATATATATATATATATATATATATATATATATATATATATATATATATATATAATTCTATAGTCTAAATAATAGACATGAAACTTGCAGCACGTTAGGTGCAAATTAAATAATATTCACAATAATCACACCTCATTCGCTGATATAAAAGACAAATCGATGCTAATATAAACTACAGAACATATCAAAGGGACGATAAACCATTACTTGCTGTAGCATTAACAAAAAAAAACACTTGAAATCTAATTCCGATTCCATACAATCGTACAGCAGATGCGCACGCATGAACAAAGGCACATTTGTACGCTTTCGTAATACATCTAATTTTACGGCTACGTATTATGCCTGTTGCGTTTTGTTCGCGCCCTGATCGACAGATCTGATAATTTAAATATGGAAACGTATCTGAGCGTGATGTGCCGGCGCAGATTCAGACATGAACGAATAACATATGCACGTTTTAGCTTAAAAGGATGTTGCATGAAATTTTACGGCGTAAAAACGATTTTTGAAAAAAGGTAAATACCTATAATAAAGCTAAAATATTTTCTTTATACGAAATTGTAAGAATAGTTGACGGTGAACTACTGTGATAAGTAATTTAAGAAACAGTGTCGAGATTTCATATTTCTTATAAATTGTAAAATTATATATAAGAAATGTAATAGAAATTATGATTTCTTACATGAAAACCTTTGGTAATTAAAAATACTTTAATAAATAATATTATTACTTACCGAAGTTCTGCTTAGTGAAGAGAGGTGCAGTGAAGGTTGTGTTAGTTTTGTTCGGACTAGGTTGCTGTTTTTCGGGGTCAAGCTCTGGATGAATCTCGACCACTGATTTTTTGATATTTTCTGAAACCAATGAATTGTTAATAGCTAATATTTATCATTAATTTGTAATGAAGATCTAATGATAGATATTTTGAAACATACCTACACATTTATTCGATATCTTTATTTTTAAAAAACGACAACGTCCCATATAAAAATAAAGGTTTCTGTAAATTGCAAGAGTGATTTATTTTTTACAAATAAAATTTTCTTTTAACGAACCTACATTAATCAACTCAGATCAATAAACTTATCTATTTCTTTAAAGTTAGCTTGTTATTGACAAATAAAGTAAAACTAAAATATAGATAGACTTTGTGCTCTTAATCTATACTAACATTGTAAAGAGGTAATGTTTGTGAGGTCGTAGGGGGTAATCTCTGGATCTACTGAACCGATTTAGATGACATTTGGTAAGAATATAGTTTGAAACCCTGGGAAGGACATCAGATAGTTTTTATCCCGGAAATCATCACTTAAGGGGGGAGGAAATGGGGATGAAAGTTCGTATGGGGAACAAACCTAGAGACGAACCCGAGCGAAGTGAGGCTGAGTGGCCATGTATCAAACAGTTTTTTCGAATTTTTTCGCGGATTTATTTGCTCCCGACTCGGTTTCGAATGCTTTATAGCAATCATGATCACGGAAGAGAAAGTATTAAGTAGACATAAACTAACTTTTCTAAGTTTTGTAATGTGTTATTAACTTTTATCATCGTCATTGTATTATAATTATTTTTCGTGTTTACATTTAGCAATACAGACAATCAACTTCTCGTAAAAATATAAAATTATATATTGATAAAAACGACTTGGTCACTTTGAAAATATATGATTTCGAAAATGTTTACTAATTGCTCTTAGGGACAGAACATTGAAATTGGAAAGGAAACCGAAAATTTCATATTTCCTAAAACAGCCGTCGGAAACCGCTAACCCCTCCCCTCTTCGACACAAAGAGCTGTAAAATCCGTGCAATTTGTACCCTCCACTCTTAACGTACGTATATACTTATCGATTTATCGCAAGCACAAGTTCGTGTTTTAAAAAGTCAAGTTTGTCTGGATCATGGGACTTTAACCTTTAATACCCAGAGTTAAAATCTAACTTTGGTTAATCCAAAATTGGCGTTTAGAGCTTTTCGCTTTAGTGGGTGTGTGTAAAAATGCCGTCTTGTAGGCACACCGCCCCTCCCCGGGTGACATTTTTACAAGTGGGGGAGGGGGGAGGCCACCCGGACGCTCTCGTCATTTCGTTGTCATCCAGGGGCTCCTTTTTGCGCGATCACGACGCGGCGTCGACAATACTGTTCAGTATTTTTATTCTTTTCGAGAAGAAAATGCGAAAAAAACTCGTAGAAAATCATGAACAATGCCGCCCTTGGGCGAGATTACCGCCATCAGAAAATGAATGCTTTGTTAGATCCGTCCACCGGGATGTTTTCAGTTGTTACATTAGACTTGTCATTTCCATTAGAGGGCTGAGCCGGGCACGAGATGTCGCCGAACCCGCCTACGTCTTTATTTGCGTTTCAATTACGAAAGTGCTTTGTAACAATCATTTTTATAAAAGTATACAAACACATCACTACTTGTATAAATTAGTAAAGATTAAAAAAAAAGTTTGCATGGATGGAGAAGAATCGAAATTACGAAGACATCGTATGGCTATTGGTATATGAAATAAGTAACATAAAAAAAAACAAAATAGTAATCTACACATGGTGTTATTTGTAGATAGAGATACATAGTAATAGTTCTTTTAAAAAGGATTGTCATTGTGTTTTTGAGACAAATGTTTTTTTTTATTAAACATTTTAACCCTAATTATATACTTGAATTGCTAATACATAGATTATATTTCTAAATTATTTTAACTGCAAGCGTCTACTTTAAATTACACTCTATGGTCGTAATTGTATGCACAAAAGGAATACCTAAATAACATCGTAAGACAATACTCCTTCGGTTCGGCTATCGAAAAGAGGTTATAATGAAAAAAATAAGTCATTTCGGCTAAACTCAAAGCTATATAGCCTTTATTATTAGGGCGTGCAAATAAAAGCGGGCGATGTAATGCGATGCTCTTAGAAATCGGTAGCGTGCAAAGCTTTGTCTTCCGCCGCGCATCACTACCAATCATATCACATTTGAAAGAAAGGTGTTCATAACGCTTGGTTAAGGGTAAATGGTTCTTAAAAGGGCTAAAATGGAAGGCATTATTATTTATACATATTAAAATTATAACTAAACTAGAGACTCGGGTTCGTCCCTGCATACGTTTTAACGTTTAGTATAGATTTCTCAGAGATGAGATATTTCCCCCCAGTGAAAAGTATCCTATATGTTGGCTCGGATAACCAGCTATCATGATACCAAATTTTATCAAAATCCCTCCAGTGGGTTTTCCGTGATGTGGTGAACAGACAGACAGACAGACAAAAATTCTAAAAACTATAGATTCGGCCTCTGTATCGATAATAATGTCCATTGCAATAAGATTTTCCAATAAATGTTTAATGTACAGATTCGGCTTAGTTACAAATTTATTATATATATGGATTAATAGTTAAAATTAGGCACTACTTTACTTGTTCCACTATTCTATTTTACCATATTTCATAATAATTAACCAAATCTCAAATTAAGTAATTGGTTAGGTCCAACCTAGCTAACTAGGCTTTCTATAATCTATTAGACAAAATTATGAGAGCTATTAATAGCTTAACAATTCTCAATAGACTTGAAGCTAGTATAATTAGTCTATGTTAGATTATTTGATAACTCGTCTGAAGATGTTTAATATTTTAAGGAGTTTAGGGCTCAGGGTTTATAAGAACTATTTAAATTAATTTAAAAATATTTTTGGACGTTAATTGAACGCGTTTCTACGAATCTTTTTACACTACCTGTTTAATTAAAACCATTTGTATGCCATTTATTGCAATATTATATATACGTCTGTTGTAAAAAAATAAGAATACAGAAATAAAAAACCCGACTGCGTAAAAAGCAACTAAAAAGATGAGAACAAGTTAACGAAGGAACATAGTATTTTAATTTTTTTTATTTACAGCTTTTAAATTTTGGTCAGTTAGAAATTTTTATTTTTATTTAACAAGAAATTGTTTTTGTTTTTTATTATAATTATTTTAAACATATAAGTTGTTTATATTTTTTGTAATCGCCTCTTTTGATTCGGACGAAAAAAAATTTTCAAGACAGAAATTTGCGCCTAAGATCTGCCATTTTAATTTTTAAATGCCTATCTATGTATCCTATCACACTTGCGTTATCGAGACGAATTTAACGACGTATGAATCATTAAAATAGGTCTTTTATTAATTACGAGGGAACATAGGGTTGGACACACATACGAGTGCAAACACATAATCCTCCTTTGAGCTTCGCCGCAGTCGAGTAAATAAGTATAAGTAAAAATTGATAAATTATGATTTTTTAAATTTAATGTGGAGTAAAGTGAACCAAAAAATTTAATTTTTCATTTAGCCTTTTTTTAAAACGCAATCGAAATGGGTTAATAAATCGTTATGGTAAAGTACAAAATTGACGATTTATATCAAGATAGTTAAAAATTATAACATTGTAAACATTGACAGTCTGCGCAGAGGGAAAGATTTACGATTACAATCGAACATTGGTTCTTCATAACACGCAAATTATA
Source organism: Brenthis ino (assembly GCA_921882275.1). Classification (NCBI taxonomy): domain Eukaryota; kingdom Metazoa; phylum Arthropoda; class Insecta; order Lepidoptera; family Nymphalidae; genus Brenthis; species Brenthis ino. Next base: position 17,806,339 of record OV170221.1, on the reverse strand, counting down.
TTTTTTATAGGATCTTGAAATGTTTGTTTCCATTAGTCAATAACAATAAAAAGTTTCTTGCGTATGTACGTAATAGGTAGGCACTTACCTAGTGACTTAAGATATTTTAATTCTGCCAAAAAAAAAAAGATATGTACCTACATAACAGAGCTTTCTGAAAGTTGGTAGACAAACTTAGTTTTGTTTAATAATTTTATAAAACAATCATAATATTATCATACATATCGTATTGAATGCGCTAAGATAGGTAATACCTATAGCTTGGTTACAAAAATATTTTTCTAATCAATCAAAATCACGTATACCTGAACGATTCAGATTTAAATAGAAACAAAATTATAGATATATATTTTTTTTGTATTTGCTTGCCATATACATTCACTATTTCCGTTGACACGATTAAAATCACTGGCTAGGCAGTTTCTTTCTTATAGATTTATTATGGAAACGCAGTCTAATTTCCGTGTCTAATAAACGTTATCGGAAAAGCGAGCGATGGGTTTCGTACCGTGTCGAGCGCGATAACCCTTTATCAGATGGGGTGAGCGAGTGATGTCGCCGACTGCAGGTACTCTGTATTTCATTACCGCAATATTTTTTGTTAACTAGCACTGTTTAAGAGTGAACTAGAAATATTTAAGGAAATAAGTGTAACAGTTAATCCATACTAATATTATAAATGTGAAAGTTTGTGAGTTTGGATGTATGGGTGTTTGTTACTCTTTCACGCCAGAACAGCTGAACGGATCTGGGTGAAATTTGGCACAGAGATAGATTATACTCTGGAGTAACACATAGACTAGTTTTTATACCGGGAAAATGTACGGTTCCCGTGGGATAGATTTGTTTGTGTTTTTAGAGGCGAACCCAAGCGAAGAGAGGGCGAGCCTCTAGTTATAGCTTCTAACCTTCGCTCCCCTCGGGTTCGCTCCAAGTTGCATCAACAGCAGCCTGTGTTACTTCAGGTCATAGTCTATCTATATACGAAATTTCTTCCAAATAAAAAAAAAGCAAATTTAACGTTAAGGAGTAACAAACATATATAAACATACAAATTTTCGCATTCAGAAATATAATTATTGTAACCTGCCACGAGGAAATAACGTTGTTTTTAACTTTGTTTTAATTTATTTTCTTTGTATTAGACATAATTTTAATTGCTTTAAGTTTAAACTTAAAGTTATAAAATTATGTGTAAGGTATGTAGGTAAAAATAAGTCTATGGAGTAATTTAATTTCGTTGTGAATATTGAAGAAAATTGTGCTATTTGTTGTAGACATTTTATAATACTAAGAAATAGATCTAGAATAATTGAGACGGATGAAAGAAGCATGTTTAGTTAGACAGGTTAAACAGTTAAAGTTGGTACACGTGACCAAAATTAGTACTTTAATATATAATCACTTGTTTCGCAAACGATCAACTTGATGTTTGCTAAACACATGTACCTATTATTAGAGTTAATGAATAGGTACAAATTAAGAATTTGGTGCAAGTACCTTATCCTACGTAAAGTTGCTCAAGTTAGTTTAGAGTTGCTTACATTCTTATCTCATTTATATATTTTCTCGTACTGATTAAGAATATAGATAAAAAATATAGATAAAAAATAAAGACCGCAGAAAATCCGAAAAAAAAAGATTCATTTAAAAAGTTTATATATTGATTTAAGAAAAAAAATGTTCACCACAGTTTTTAAATCCATAAACGTACAATTAGCAATTACATTATTATCTAATGTATAAAAATCTCGTGTCACGGTGTTTGTGTCACGGTGTGACTCTTCCGAAACGACTCGACCGATTTTCAGGTGTTTTTGTGTATTTGGTAGGTATGAGAATAGGTCATAAAATATTTTTCACCCTCCTACCCCCACTCCTGATTATTTATCGCGATTTTAGTTTTTTTGTAAGAATAATATTATATAAATACACAGCGACGAACCCGAGCGAAGCGAGGGTGAGTCACTGTAGGTATAACATAAAGCATAAGATTATTTCGCGGATTTACAGACAGTCTGTAACAAGTATATAACGCCTTTGAGATGTCTAAAACCTTAGTCTCTCCCGTGACCATGATTGCTGTAAAGCATTCGAAACGTCGGGAACCAAAAATCAAATATTCGCGTAAATCTATGAAAGTACATATAAATCCAAAGAGTTTTCTTTGTAGATTGAACGCGGGCGTAGCCGCGGGTTCTGCTAGTAAAATAATTGTATATATCATTTTATAAATTATTCATTAATAACGCACGTAAGTATTATATAATAAAATATTTCCAACGACCACTATGTAATTGATAGCCAGTAATTACACAGCCGAAATATATATTTACACATCACTAAAAATACAATGAACAAATCGTTTATTTGGTGAAAATTGTACAAAGGTAAGAAAATAGTCAGTTTCAGTACTGTACAAAGGGAATTATGTTAGGAGACCACAATAGCTCTTTGAAGCTGGGGCTATATAAAAAACGGATGTGTCAATAATTAACTGTGTGATCCGGGAGCCGACGCCGGCGGCCATCGATTGCGGGCCGGTTTTTTTTAATAACGAACATGTATTGTCGTTTCGACAAAAGGGGCGAACTCGTCGTGTTTTTATAGCGCATGTTGGGGTGAAAAATATTACACCCTCAGGCGGTTATGTGAGAACGAGAGCCGAACTGGCATGTGCTGAATGTTGGAATGATTTGAATTGCTTATAGAGATTACCATAAAATTTCCATATTCGTTGCGAGCGATAAATATATAGAAATAGAGTTTTTAATTATGTATATATTGCCATCAGAGTAACTTATTCTAAAATTTTCAGATTTAACCTACTTAGTATGTAACTATTTCATTATATTTATATATTTATTTACTTGTTCCTTATTTGATAATATCTCTATGTTATCGAACATCGATCCTGAAAAATCTGACAGTTGTAAAATCAAATAAATGTATGTATAATAAATAACCTATCTCTTTTTTTAATAATATAAATGTACATTGAGAAGTATTTAGGTTGAGTTGTAAGGGCAGCTTAGGTAGGTACTATACAGATTTTCAACAAAGCCATAAAATATTGATGAAATTCAACCGTGACATTCATTTTACAATTCGAATACTAAGTAAAACAATATTTGAACAGCCTGCGTGTTCTCAATTCTGTATATAATAGGCAATAAGGCTGCACAATTGCGACGCAATCGCAGCAAATCCGCACCAATGATCCCCCACGCACAATTTGAACCCCGGGAGGATCAGGAAATTCATCTCGCTAATCCACCGGCCCGCTGTGAATAGTAAAAGTGATGGTCTATTCATTCTGAGGGGGACCTCCCCTTTTGGGAAAATGGCGTGAGGCGGGAGGGAGCCAGAAAGCGCTAAAATTTAATAAAGCCGGGCTCGCCGGGACTATGGACAGCCCTTGCGATTAATTACGCACAAGAAGCTAGTAATGATACCTACGCAGCTACGAAAATAGGGGTCGAGTGTAGTTAATGTAGTTTGTCGCTTATCTATTATTCAACGAATAATCTACTTCGTGTTTATGATGCTTTTTAATTTTACGTGAATAATTTAAGCCGACAATTAGCCTGCATAATATGCTATTCTAGTTTGCTCGTCATAAGTCTTGCGAAATTATAAAAGCAAAACGGTCGAAGTAGCAGCGTCTAAAATTATAATGAGATGTGTAGGTATGTATGGGAATATGAAATACATATAAATATAATGTATAATAGACACGCCTCAGTAGGGAGGCACTACACTTTAAGTGGAAAGTCACGTCGCTTACACGAGTCTTTTTTCCTTTGATACATTGCTTTTTAGAGTAGAGCTGCGTTTGACATGCAAAAAATATTATGATCTTTAAATGTTTTTAATAGCATACACATGCAATATAATTTTAAAGACAGTAGTTAAAAAATAGGTTAAGCCTTACTGTATGATATCTGCGACATGAGATCTAAATTATGGAAAAAACAATTAAAAAAAACCTTTAACATAAAAACTCTACAATTTACGGAGTTGCATTTAAATATGCTTTGCTTCATATTAATAATATTAAATAATATGTCATTATTTATATCATAGAGATCTAACGTCTATAAAGTTCGAATTCACAAACTAAGATCTCTACATTTCATACTCTATTGATGCGCCTTAAGATAGAGTTGGGGGCTATATTTACCATTATCTTTTATAAAATACACGACTCAAGTAGTCTCATGTATACGGGCTCCCTATGTTTGCAATTCCTCAAGTGGTACATGGGCGCATTGCGCGGGTTGGTAACGACATCTTTTGTTGACGATTGAAGCGCGCTCGTAATCCGCGCTCGCTCGAGTGTTTCAAGTGTTTCACATTCGCTCGCTCTCCATTCGTCGCGAAAGCGTCACACTTCACGTCGTGTATAAAACTTGGTGATAAGCGTTGGCGAAATTAATATTACTAGGTTAAAATCTACATTTAATCTATTCTATAAAATTAGACTTGTAACATACAGGTTTATAGGATTATCTAGTTTGCGAATTACGAGGCTTTAACAGGCTTCTGTAACAACAAACAATTGTGTCAATAAAGAAAAATATTCTATTCTATCTAAAATGTAAAAAATATCGTGAAATTTATTATCATTTTATATGATTTTAAAGAATTATTAATAAAGTTGATGTTAAAGTCAATTTATTTGATAATCAAAAATTTTACAATAAAATATTCATTCTTATAGAAATAATATGGTTTTAAAATGGTAACTTAAAAACATACGAAAATTATACACTGAAAAATTTCGTAGGCACAACTGAATAACCGTCACAATAAACTGAATCCGTGTACTTTGTATGTGTATTTGTACTACTTATGGTACACTCTTAAGCTAAAGAAGACACAAAATCAAATCAAAGTGAATATTTAGCATTTACGTATAAAATAAGTATAGGTACGTCTTTAAGTAGTTCATTTCTTATTAACTAAGTAATTTTAAACATCTTCATTCTCTTATGTATGTAACATACCATATAAATACTCGTAATAGATAAATATATAGTTAGTTTCTAAATTATATACTGGATTTACTAAGCAATGTCATTTTATTTTAATTTTATCTAGACAATTTAAATAAATTTGGTTTTATACTACACAAATGTTCTACTCTATTGTTGAATGTTAAGAGCAGTTAATTTCAAAGCGTCTGTTTGACTCAAAGTTATCTGATGCATTTTCAAAACCGCTCCAAGCGGATCTGAATTCGTTGCTTGTAGCATATCGTCACGGCGTATCTCGTAATTGGCGCTCGAGTGGCAATTAGCAGGCACTTGCCTCTGTCACCGCTCGACCCGTAGCTCAGAGCGCTACCTTACTTCCTCTTAGCTACTTTTGCAAATACATAAATACCACATTACTACCATTCTTGAAATTTAAGTTTTCCTCCTAATTTGTGAGACCGAGCGCAAAATATTCTTATTTTTTTTACTGTATTAAACTTTGAACCGTCCACTTATGAAATTAGTTTAATATTTATTCTGCAGTCATCCGTGGGTAGTTATTTGTTGAAGATGTCTAGATATACCTACTCACGATACGCAAAATTATGAAGAGACGGTCTTGAGTTCGATTTTGTGCTAGTAAATTAAATAATTTGTATAATATATTAAAATATATAAAACGAGGGTTTATATCAATATACATATGTACGTGTATTTTAATTTATATGTAAACAGTTTACTACTTTTCACTTAATGTCGTTATTAAAAATTTAATATGAAAGTGGCTAAAATATTTTTTTATTCACTTTAGTTATTATAGAGACGTAGAGCTTTATTCGTCTATCCTATAGCCTATATTTGTCGTTCTTTCACATTTGCCAGGAGCAAAGGTCAAACTCGATTTTTATAGAGACAGGTTTATGAGTCTAAGAGAGGCAAAGGTTACCTTTATATCGGCACATCAAATTATCTAGGAACGCGCCTAAGCGAAGCGAGATCGAAGCACTAGTGAAAAATAATAATATATGGATAACCAATAATGTTGGTTGGATTTAAATGAAGCTAAATTTGTACTGTGTTTCGTAGTAATGATATTGTTAAATCTGTTAGCGTCTGTTTAAACGCATAAATTGACAATCCGGATCCATTACCAGTTTATGTGTGAAATGAGCTATTTAATAGAGTTATCTTTGAAACATAACTAGACTATATTTATTATTCATGCTTTGAATATACGCAAATCGTTTGCGCTAAGCTCAGTCGGCGGTATCAATAATTGAATTTTGGGATTGGGGGATCACTTCAGATTTTCGGTCCTAAGCCCTCCATTAATTGCTAGAATTAATTCGTCCCCTTAAAAATTAGGCAGGACGTTCATAGAAACGATTCGATATAATGATAATAATAAAACACTGCTGTGAACGCTAGTACTCTTAAATTAAAATAGATCGGGTTAAGTTCAAATAAAAGATATTGAAAGAAAACCCCAAACTAGATTTTACTCCAATAGATATAAATAATAATATTGTTACTAAAACCACCACTTTAATCTTCTAAGCTCATAATATTAGCCTTTTTAATACGTAATAAGTTTTTATGACAATTTATGCGTTCCAATAAACCGCAAATACTCAGTAGTGATCTGTACATATACTTCACTACTACAGCACCATCTAGTTCCATCGTAAGCTACGAGGCTTATGTTATGGATACCAGATCGTTGATACATTACACATATATAACTTTAAATAGATACATATTATATATATATATATATATATATATATATATATATATATATATATATATATATATATATAAACACCCATAATTAGAGTACAAATATTCTATACACATCGAATATATTACGTCAGGCAATTGAAAATTAAAATTAATTAGCGCTCTAACTATCTGGAAAGCACCTGTTTTTTTTACTGTATTGTATTATTTTACAACATACAAATCAGATGTGAAAATTGAATAGTTATTGCTACAGCCCAATTGATATCACTAGCGAATTATGTAAAAATTTTAACATTACGAAAAGAAAACGTATGTCATGCCCTTTATACTAATACATATTATGAAGAAGGTAAAGTTTGTGAGTTTATAAGTTTGTGACGTTGTAGGGGGTAATCTCTGGATTTACTGAACCGATTTAGATGAAATTTGGTAAGAAGATAGTTTTGAGACCCTGGGAAGGACATAGGATACTTTTTATGCCAGGAATCATCCCTTAAGGGTGTGAAGATGGGGATAAAAGTTTGCATTGGGAAGCAAGCTAGAGACGAACTCGAGCGAAGCGAGGGTGAGTCGCTAGTCTATTATATATAAGAATTATGTCACCCATACCACATATACATACATATGTAGGTTGAAACTCCTTGTCTCGAAAAGTCATCAATTGACGTATTATTTATTACTATGCCTTATGATTGAAAAAAACATCATGTTATAGTTATTAAGTGCTAATAAATTATAAATAATGATATTTATTCAGTGAGCGGTGTTCTTTACTCCGACCCTCGAAGGGTGGCAAGGAGAGTCTAATCGCAATCGATACTGGTCCCTGATGATGCTGATTCAATACCTCGCATTAAAGCGCTTCTATTTAACAACAAGGCAGGATGATGATCGTCTTGAAAACTGTTTACATGTTACTTTCAACGTAATTCTTATATATTATAGGTTAACATTATATACAATGGTCAAATAATATAACACAGTTGAACTGTTATATGGTCTGCGTGTGAAAGAAAAAAAAACTTAAATAATAAACCCTAAATATTTTAAAACGATGAACATCATTGAGCATAGCTAGCTTTACCAACTACTTCAGTATGAACTCGCTATCACTTTCGGTATCACGTTGCATATCCATTTCACATACTCTATTGCGTCGCACGTCGTGACATCGACACCCCTAACCCACACCCCTGTCAGCTACACACACCCAGACCAAGGCGTCGGTGCACTGAGTCAACTACTGTAGCATACGATACCAGCCCTTAAGCCAATGTGTTAGGGCTGATAAGAAAATAAAGTTGATTTTTATATCGGTAGTGCTACGTGGTCAGTGTGTACATAGAGGGCGCGCCCCTCACTGTCGCCGAACAAACATGGCGGCTAACGAGGTTTTTGCGAGCGGCTCTCGTGAGCGATTTCGCGCCTAATTTGGACGTACGCTACACCGAGAAGTGTTTTACTTTATTTAGATTTTCGCATGAAGCCGTGTGTGGGGTATTTCAGTTAGTATGTACTCGTTCAGTGTTTACACTCATGCGAAGTTTATTGAGTTGTTTTAATGCATATTCTCTGCGGGTATTTTACATTCGTTAAAGCGTTTGAGGTCTAATCTATTAATATCATTTTTTATTAACTAGAAAAAAATATTTTTGAACTATTTTTATTAATATCTTTTATTTCACTGTTAAATGAAGAGCAGATACTTTAAGGGAAATATGGCCTTGAAGTAGTTCTCCGTAAGATATCTAGGAATATATCTTGATTAGCGGTTAATCTGAACCAAGCATACACTTTTAAAAAAACAAAGACTAAGGACTACAGTTACATAAACTCTATTGGCTCATGGGATAGAAAATGGAATTTACCTTCGAAAATTAGCTCTTAATTACAAGTGCATTCTTAAACTCATATGGACATACGAGCTGCAGTTGTGAAGCACTACCTCCAATTCCAACTTAGTAATTCATCAACGGTTCCAATCAATGCCAATGATTGCTGACACGCCATGGTACTTAACAAACCATAAACTTCATTGTGACTTACAAATTAAGAAGGTAAAGGGTGAAATAGCAGGTTTTCTTAAAACATACAAAAAGCTTGTGGAAAATCACCTTAACTGACTTGCAAATAATCTAATGGGTATGACTTTAAACACGTAGGTACCTATAGTATACGATCAACTCACCTCACTTCGTTCGGGTTCGTCCCTAGTTTAAAAACAAATCTATCCCACGGGCACCATACATTTTTCCGGGAAAAAAGTAACCAATATATGCTATTCCAGACTATAATCTATCTCTGTGCCAAATTTCATTCAGATCCATTCTGCTGTTCTGGCGTGATTGAGTAACAAATATTCATGCAAGCTTACGCATTTATAATATTACTAGCATTGCCCGCGGCTCCGCCCGCGTTCAGATGATCAAAAACCAAATTCTTAAGTTTTACATGTTAGTAGGTATACTGTTACATTGCAGTTTTTGTATTTTTTCTCAGAAATGAGACATTTTCGCGCGGTAAAAAGTATCATATATGTTGACCCGGATAACCAGCTATCACCATACCAAATTTCATTAAAATCCTTCCAGTGGTTTTTCTGTGATGCGGTAAGAGACAGACAGACAAAAATTCTAAAAACTATAGATTCGGCCTCCGTATCGATAATAATGTTTATTTCAATAAGAATTTTCAAAAAATACTTAATACATATTCGGCTTAGTTACAATTTTATTATATGTATAGATATGTATATAATATATAGGTATAATAATGGGATTATTATAGCCTCTTAATAATACCTTATTTTCGAATAAGAAAACAGAACGCAAATGCTACGTAGGCGTACGTAGGTATATAGTAGTTTTATTGGAGATGCCTTGAAGCTAGGGTTGTACAAACGTACAGAAGGTGTATTTGGATGGACAGTGAAATCTATTATAGATTTAAGAAAAAAATGTAAATTATATTACCAATTTAATGAGTGTATTATTTATTCTAAATTGTTTAAGGTTTGAATATATTACAAAATAAAATAATAATATAAACTAATATAATACAATTTTACTATGAATTGTAAATTTAGGCGTCCTTCATATAAGCATAAACTAGGATCAGAATACGTTGTCACTGAGATATAAAAAAATGGAAAACAAATGAAATGATTGGGAATTATTTAATTTGTAAATAATATCGAATCAAAGAAAAGTATATAATAAAAATATACTCATATTTTAAAACATAAAAAAATATACTTATTATATATAATTGTACAATATTTTTTATAAATAAATACATTTTATGAAAGTAATTTTATTTGTATTTTATTAAAAGAATTTTTAATACTAAAGAAATGTAGAGTAAAGGTAAAAGGTATTTTAAATACAAAAAAACAAAAATGTGTGTGTGTACTTATGTTCGCACGTATAAAGTTATTTCTTTGTCGTAACAGAACAAAAATAGCTAAAAATTTCATTCCGTATATCACAACTCTCTGTTTGTAAAAGGAATGCAGCTAACGTCATCATGTCGCATTTTAGCTGTGGGTGTGCGCACGCATCGTAAAAATTTTACTCTCATATTTTTTTCCAAACGTGCCAAAAGAAGTATAACTTCAATAAATTGTCCACAATAGTATTGGTAGCCCTATGTAAATATGTTGACCGAAATCGCTTTGGACTTTAATATTGTCCCAAAACTAGCTACACCGTATGATATTATATGTACATACATTGTCTTTCTATTTGCTAAGAGCTATTCATTGGCCATTTCGGTATATTTTGCTAGAACCAGTGATTACATGAAATCATTTTTTTTTTGGAAAAGAGTATTTATACCTATTATTATTACCTACTATGATATACCTATGAATATATGAAAAATATTTTTTTGTTTTAATAATATTATTACAAAATCTATCTAGTCAAATCTATTCAAACACTTTCCTAGCCTTATGCGCCTTAAATGATCATTTCGATACCATCTTTAAACCTTAAGTTTTAACGCATATATTTTTACATATATTATTTTTATTGTCAAATATTTTATTTTTCTACCTTTTTTTTAGTTTCCCCTATTTTTTTTTAATACTTAACATACCCCCAACAAAACAAAAAGGAATTACTTAAATCTGTTTAGCCGTTTTTGAGTTTTAGCAAGAATAACGAAGGGCAATTGAGTTTTATGTACATATATAGATAATAATGTGTCGCTAGTATTATATAATATATAGCCTATAACCTTCCTCAATAAACGGGCTATCTAATGTAAAAAGAAATTTTCAAATTACATTAGGAGTTCCTGAGCTTAGCGCTTTCAAACAAACAAACACATACTAAAATGTTGATGAAATATGTATGTGTCTATGTTTATGAATAAATATATTTATTATATTTGTCCAATAATTATAAAATCAGTATGTAAATTCATTAAATCCGAGTATATTTTCAAACTAATATAACAATATAGGTATAGAGAAATCGTGGGGTTCTTTATATGGCAGTTACATTTAATACTAGCATTGCCCGCGGCTCCGCCCGCGTTCAGATAACCAGAAACCAAATTCTTAGGTTTTACGTATTAGTATACTCTTAAATTGCTGTTTTTGTATTTTTTTCTCAGAAATGAGATATTTTTCCGCGGTAAAAAGTATCCTATATGTAGACCCAGATAACCAGCTATCACCATACCAAATTTTATCAAATCCGTTCAGTAGTTTTTCTGTGATGCGGTAACAGACAGACAGACAAAAAATTCTAAAAACCATAGATTTGGAATCTGTATCGATAATAATGTTTATTTCAATAAGATTTTCAAAAAAATATTTAATGTACAGATTTGGCCTAGTTAAAATTTTATTATTATTATGTACCTATAGAAGACTTACTAATATCAGTAACGCCTGCACACAAATACAGCATTACTCGAAGATTGTAATAACAAAAGCCAACCTATCAAATCTTAAATTGTTGAGTCAAGTCCAGTTTAGAAAGAGCTAATGCCACTCGATTTCTCTTAAGTTAGAATCTCAAAAAGCATTGAAAGCAAAAAGTGAAGAAGTTCAACTTAATTTGGCAAAACTCGTAAATAGCATCCACAAAGAAGTACGTCTTTGAATCGTTTGTAAAAGAGCATTTGGTTTAACAAAACGTTATTAAATCTTATTTGGTAGGGGATAAAAAAGTTTTGAGCTGCGTATCGCTCATTGTATATGAAATTGGGTGCTTTAGCGCCTTTTCATTGAGTCCCATTTATTTGTGTTGTGTTTGGCCTACGGGATTAAGATATGCCATAATTTTAAAGGTTCAGTCAAAGTTACAATTTTATAAAAATATTAAATTTCCAATAGGTAACGCATAATATGTAACTTGTAGTTTCAATGAAATTTAGAACTATAAAAATTAACGATATCTCAACAAGATATTGCCGCGACTTCGATAGCGTTTAAAAAAATACGATACAGCGTGAATAAGGAAAAACATACACACCTACAGACATACATTTCCTTATTTAGTGCGGACAGTGATAATAAAATTAGTCAGAAGTAATCATTATTATTAGCATGTCTCTCCTCCATTCCTGATAACATTGATGAAATATTTTTTAGCCATCTAGAGAATTGAATTATTATACAAACTAGCGGTTCACCCTCGCTTCACTCGGGTAAGTACCTATCTTGCTTCCCAATACAAACTTTCATCCCCATTATCACTCCCTTAAGAGGTGATTTCCGGGATAAAAAGTATCCCTTTCCTTCCCTTATTTATATGTCCTTCCCAGGGTCTCAAAGTATCTTCTTACCAATTTTCATCTAAATCGGTTCAGTAGATCCAGATATTACCCCCTACAACGTCACAAACTTTACCACTTTATAATATTAGTATAGACTAGTATAGATAAGTAATGACAAAAAGATTTGACTACTTTTAAATACTAAAAAACTATTATTTTAAAGAAATATCTAAACAGTGGTGCTTTAATAAATAAATTTGGTTAATTCAGCACATCACACATGACAATGGACAGAACGATTCACTAAAGGTATTGTCGGATAGTTTCTGAACGATTAGCCGGCGGCAATACGACAAAATGGGATGAAAACGTCAAAATACAATCTCCGGTGACAATCTAAACTCGGATAAATAGAAACCGAGTTGAACAAAGCATCTTGCTTCCGCATTAGAAATGGTAGCAATGACACAATAGGATTTGTCGCAAATAACACTAGAACTTGTTCAATTTTTTGATTCTCAATCGCGAATGTAATCGTGTATAGGTTGCAATTTAACGTTTTTGTAACATTGCACTGAAATCGTTCGTTTAAAATTGGATTTTTTGCATTTGATCTGTCCCAATAATAATTAAAATAGATACATGTTACTTAAACTGTGTTTATTATATCAGAGAATATTTCAGTACAGATTTTAACCAAATTATAGTAGTCAAATGTCTTTATCAGCGTCTATACCAATATTATAAAAAGGTTAAGTTTGTGAGTTTGTGACGTTGTAGGGGGGGGGGGGGGGTTGTGGTAATCTCTGGATCTACTGAACCGATTTAGATGAAATTTGGTAAGAAGATAGGTTGAGTCCTTAGTTTAAAAATAAAGGTAATACATTTGATCAACAGTGCATTTCTGAATCGTTTCCGTAGCATTTACAATATAATAACATAAGTTCGTAAAATATAATAAAAGTAAACTAATAGTCCTTACTAACTAAAACTAGATCCTGCCTGTGGGTTTGCCTAAATGTGATGTTCACATTCAGTAAGCATGAACCCGATTTTATCATATCGATAAGAGTAGAACAGGGCGCTTTAATGTGAATTTTTGGATTCGCTAGACCAAATTAAATACCTACAATTATTATTTAATCCAAACTATTCCATCTTTAACACCTCCAGGTAAATTTCTAATTTTAATTAAAATTCTAAGAAATCTACATATTGTTAGCTGACACGCCGGCGTGTCCGCGGTCGTGGAGGAATTAAATAAAAAAGTTGTCCATGAGAGGTGCCTCTACAAACAGACATACATGTAATTAGCTCTTTTTAACGTCCCACTGATGGGCACAGGCCTCCCTTCAATATGAGGGGGATCAGGCCATACTCCACCACGCTGGCCAAGTGCGGGTTGGCGGACTTCACATGTCTTTTGAAAACTTGCTAAGTTCTCTACGACATGCAGGTTTCCTCAAGATGTTTTTCCTTCACGGTAAAGGCAAGTGGTAATCATGTTAGAAATGATTCGCACATGAAAATAACAGAGGTGCGAGACCCGAGATTGAACCCGCTTCACTCGGTTTCCCAAGCAAGCGCGTTACCACTGGGCTGCCTCTGCCTTTTTAGACATACATACATACAAAGTTTCTAAAAACTCTTTTAGCTCTTTTATTTATATTACATTTTACTATTGACAATACATCAATGTTAAGAAAAGATTAGGTTTTTCCTTGAAAGTTCATGTCAACTAGGAATAAATATTTTTTTCAATCCTTCACTTGCCCGAGGGGCTTTTCAGATTAAACTCCATTCCGTTTGGAAAAAATACGGTGTGTTGTCATCGTGCATGTATTGTGCGCGACATGTCTGTTTCTGTCAAATCTATTGTGAATTTCATTTGTAAATCACAATGAGGAATTTAAACCGTTTTTGTTCTTTCCTTGCAAAATGTACCTACTTTATTTAATTGATAAGTAGGATTAATGGGTAAAAAATATCCCATGGATATGTATACAAAGTTTTAAATCTATTATTTTAAAGATTAAAATAAAAAAGGTGGACTTCTAATTTTGTTGGTAAAATGAAGGGTTGGCTAATATTTTAAATTTTTGATGTATATTTTACGGACATTTATTTATCCAGCTATGCTAGTTAACACACCGGCACCGACTTCGAAAATATCTGATTAGGTATCTATTCTAAATGAAAACCTCCGTTTAGTTATTTTTACATTTTAGTGCATGAAAGTCGTTTCTTTTTTTAAGTTTTTACTTTTCCATTTTTAGTGTAGACGTAATAAGCAGGTAATTTGTAAGAAGAAAGTTTGTTAACAACATATTCAATTAAACTATTTATTTAAAAAAATATTTATTGTTGATTTTTTTTAAAACCGCTCGACCGATTTCGGATAAATTTATATGGGGCTACCTGGGAAGAATACCTACTGTTTGAAACAAAAAAAATATTTTCCATATCGGTTTAAGCGTCTTCGAGTAATCGGTGAACATACAAAAAAACAAGATTCTGACGAATTGAGAACCTCCTGATTTTTGGAAGTCGGTTAAGAATACAGTAGAGTATTAATTATTTAAAATTTCAATTTTCAATTCATAATATCTGTAATATTTAAATGGGCAGTCGCAAAATCCACAATTGGAGCCCATCTTCAAGTCAATACAGGAAATTGAATGAGTGCTACACGTCAGTTATACTTGAAAAAGACCCAGGACCCTCTACATAATATAAATCAGCTGAGAGTGAAGGAAATGAGCGTTTGTTTTATTTATATATGTAAAAATAATATACCCCTATATGCTTTTGTGGAGACGCTGTTCATAATTTTCTCTAAGTATAATAGTACCGAACCTGAGCGAAGCGAGTGTGAGTAGGTAGTTAAAATAAAACTATCTCTTCGAATTTACCTACTGTTGTTAGCAAATATACAATACGTACATAGGTGTACACAGGTTCTTCAACTAAAGGATTAATTAGAAATTATAATAATTATTTATTATTAAAGAACGCATTACGTAAGCCCCAGTTTAACTACACGATACTCGTGTTCTGCTACTTCATTGAAACAAAAATGTACGCTACAAATAATGCTATAATAAAAAAGCGCAACATAACTTTTGTGAATTTTAATGAGTATAATATTCTTATTAAATAAGTTTCGTATATAGGGGAGGAGGGGGCATAGCGGGGCCACGGGGCATAGCGGGGCGAGCCTTATGCAGCTCGAAACGAAAGCTGTGCAAACTATCAAATGGCTCGCTTTGATTGGTCGCTAGTCGGTGCGTGACCTCTATATGCGAGCCACGCCATTTCAGTATGCGTTTGTGTGTTGTAAACCAAAATACCCAAACCAGTGTTTTTCTTAAAAAAAATAATGAAATTGAACAGGAAACCTTTCTTAAACGTACTTGTGTACTGTGGTGTGTTATAGTTTATTACGAATCAGTACTCTTCCGCATTTCTTAATCAACAAGCACAAGGTCATTGAATCAACGGTAAGATGACGTCAGTTTGTGTTTAATTTTGAACGAGCCGGTGGGGCATAGTGGGGTATGGCACCTGGGGCAAAGTGGGGCACCCCACTGTGCCCGTTTCTTATTATAGAAAAGTGCCCCACTTTGCCCCGTTTTAAAGACTTCTAAGTTGTAATATATTTATTTTTTACGTTTTTAGCCGACATGGTCCTCACATACAAGAGAAAGACTGAACAGCATTCATGGTCTGTAAAAGGTATGAAACAAGCTGTACACAGTGTTGTATCCGAAGTAATGGACTACAGAAAAGCAGCAAATATATGCAAATATACAAAACGTTTCACAAACAACATTAGAACGTTGTTTCTAAATATCGGGGTAGTCCAGACGACAGCATCTTTGAAAAGAAATTGGGCCATTTTCCAAAGCGTGTTTTCTCCCTCTGCCAATTACATAAAACTGATGGAAGTACGGTTTCATGGACTGACTTCACGTGACCTGCGCAAACTTGCATTTGAAGTGGCTCAAAAAAATAGAATTCCTCATAAATTTGATTCAGAGAGTGGTTTGGCTGGTATAGATTGGTTAAAAGGATTCTTTAAAAGACATCCAAAAATATTAGCTACAGAAAACGTCAACCAACATCAGCAGCTAGAGCTATGGGTTTCAATAGAGTAGCTGTTGAAAGTTTTTTTCTTAAACTCAAACTAAAACTCTTTAAACTTCTTTTTTGTTTTGTTTTAAAGGAGATGTGACTTTGGTACAATTAAGTAATGATTAAACTGTACCAACGTTCTGTATTTCCTTTTTTTAATATGTAAGTTTTATAAAAGATTAAAGAAATGTGTTAAAGTTTTTTGTGTGATCTCTGATTTCTTTAACTTACAAAAATAATAATAAAGAGAAGTTTTTGTAGTGATTTTCTTATGGTAAAGTGTTGTTGTTATTTTTATTTTTTTTTAAACTGTCTTTATGTTGCTAAGAAATAAAACTATTTCGTTTGGAAGTTGTGTTTCGTTCCTTATTATGACCACCCCACAATGCCCCATAGGAGACCCCACTTTACCCCTATGCACGGGGCATAGCGGGTCAAATGCCTTTTTTCATTTAAGTATTTACATCTCGAAGATTAATTACGTTATCAACATAAAAGTATACATGGGCATTCTCAATGAAATGAAATAAGCTATGATTCTAAGTAAAAATTTTTAATTTAATCACATTATTTTAGTTTTTAGGAATGTTTAAACGTTAAGTACCCTACTATGCCCCCCTCTCCCCTAATTTTTTTTTTCTGAATTCGAAAATGTCGAATGAAAAACTTATTGTACATAATAGAAAAACTTTTTTTCTTATTTAATATACCTAAGAGACGCATGTTTGATCCGTTATGCAAGTTGATATACTTATGATAAAACTCAGATTAAAAAACTATAGACGGAGTCCGCCAAAATAAATGTCAAAGTCAAAAATAGTAGCGTGATTTGCTGTTTATGCTACTATTCTCGATTTCCGATATACAGATCTTTTATATACATACATATTACATATATTAAAACAGTGTGTATGTATAATAAAAACAAACCTATATTCTTTTGTATTTAAAAACAAAATCCGTTACCTATTTTTATAATTTATTTACTTATCATATTAATTAGTTAGTATTCTATTAATATTTGTATACTGTTTAAAAACATTATTGTCTGGCTTCTCGTTTAGTTCTATGACACTTCGTCTCTTTACTCCTTAGTCTAAGGCCTAAGCAATAAACATAGATATATATTAAAAATATGTTGAGACATTCACACAACACCATCTAGTACCATAGTAAGCAACGAGGCTTGTGTTATGGATACCAGATAGTTGGTACACTATACATATATAACTTTCAAAACATACATATTATAAATATAAACACCCATGACTGGAGTACAAACATTCGTGCTCATCACATAAATCAATGCCCCCAGCGGGACTCGAACCCGCGACCGCTGGCACAGCAAGTAGGGTCAATACAAACTGACACAAACGTGCCGTCATACCGTTATATATAATATATATACATAAATCTTAAAACGTGATCTAAGGGCGACGCAATACATACTCTGTCACCATTATTTGACATAGGTACAATAAGCACGTACGCCCCAAACAACACCACCATTTGTCCCGTAAATAAACCCATCCAAACATTTTACACGAAACTTCAAAGTCACAAGCTTGACACTAAGCACTCGTGTGACATTCGCCTCTTGTCGCTTTTATTATATTTTAATTCACACCCATACCGTTTTAATTTTGTTGTATGGGAACCTTGAAATGTGTACACTAGGTAATAGAATCGAAAATGGCATGCATGGCTTGGAGTCCAAAATAGCAGTGACACATGCTAATTTCAATAGAAACGATAGACATTTTTGAACCTTAAAAGCTTATACGAAGAGTGAATTTGCTGGTAAAATGAACTACTTTAGGGTGTGTTTAGTTAGAAGCAGTATTATACAGATTGTCGTGTACCTTATAATTATTACATAGGTCGTGCCATTGATATGCCAAATGTGACAAAGGATTTTTCTCTGGGGGTATATTCAACAAATGCAGTAGATTAATTCTTATTTTTTACAACTGTCACTCCAGTTAAGTGCATTTAAGGAGTTTGAATTAATTCGGTGTTGTCGTTGTTTTGATTTTATTATTGTACCGTAGGTACTGACTGCACTCACTCATGTTGAGTTGAGCCTATTTCTAGTATTCTATGGCCCCTTCCAGTAACTGTTAGAATTATATATTTTAATCTAGTAATGAATTGCGACTTTACAAATGTCTTTTCAATGCAAGAAATTTTGTATTAAAAACATTCCATAGGTGAACCAATCTACATAAAATAAAGCAATTTCCGTGAAATCGCCATTCGATAAAGGGGCATTTACTAAGTCTAAAGCCAAGTTTGTTTGTGACGTAAAGAACTATAGAAATCTTTTCTCTTTTAAATTAAAAATCCTATATTTTTTATTTAAAACTTTTTTTTCTAAAATTAATATTTCAACTAATTCAAGTCGGTCAACTACTTATATTTTATAAACTTAGCAAGACATCAAAATCGATAAATAAGAACCTACGCTATCTAATTCAAATTTATTGGAAATTACAATATCCTATAAAAATTGCTATTTATAAATAAAATATGTATGTTCGTAAAAATACTTATTATTTTCCCAATAGTGTGACATCCATAACATTAGGTAATAACAGAAGCAAACAAAAAATAATACCTATGACTCGTTATGAGATTATTTAAAGCCAGCCATTTCTTTTATGGACAACAGAGGTAAACATACTTAGGTTTTTACATCAGTAAGATAACGTTTTCGAAAAGCTTCTATTGCATAATTAAAAAAAAATGTTAAAAAACGTTTATGAAAAACAACACACTTTGGAAATTATGTGATGGCCTCCAGGCTATGTTAATGTTAGAGAATTATTGTAATTTATAATTTCATTAATGAAAAGATTAAAAAAATATTTTTTTACTGACTTTCTTTCGCCAGTTCTTCTCAGGGTCTAGGTTTTCTTTTTTCTTTTTTCAAATTGTGTTGGTGAATCTTCTTATGACATTATTAAAAAAAAACGCGTGTGTTCGTATGTACGCATGTAAAATGGCTTCGCATGTAAAAAACTTCTTCGGCGTAACAGAACAAAAATAGCTAAAGATTTCATCCCGTATGTCACAACTCTCATCTTCTTCATTCATTCTCTTATCATCATGTCGCTTTTTGGCTGTCGGTGTGCGTGCGCATCGTAAAAATTTTACTCCCATTTTTTTTCCAAAAGAAGTATGACTTAAAAAATGTGATAATTTTATGTTGAATTTGAATCGATTTTAACGATTTAAATAAAAATTAGATTAAATAAAACTATCTTTTAGGATTATTTCGCGGATTTATATTGATGTTTGGTTCCCGACGTTTCGAATGCTTTACAGCAATCATGGTCACGGGAGAGATAATTCAAAAATATAGTTTTTTTAAAACTTAGATTGTAAATTCCGATTCTCCATACCTACGCTATCCATACTAATATTATAAATGTGAAAGTGTGTTTGTTTGTTTGTTCCTTCCTTCTATCACGTCGAAACGGAGAGACGGATTGGCGTGATTTTTTGTGTCGAGATAGTTGGAAGGCTGGAGAGTGACATATACTTTTTACCGCGGGAGATTATCTAATTGCCATGGGAAAACACATTATATGACAATCCAAAAATTCATTCTATAAGGGGTTAAAATGGGGGATGAAAGTTTGTATGAAATTACCTTTTTAGATATTTTTTTGTTTTCCGCTAACACATTATAAATATTCAATTAAAATATCTTCAGACACTTTATACATTCTTTATTGCACTTTATTTCTTTTAATCATAAATATATAGTGTTAAAACTGATTCAACAACAAACCATAAACAGGAAATTAAATAATTATGGTCTTTGTTCCGAGTTGTTCCGTTCCTGTTCCCCTATCATATTAAAATATAAACAATTATTAATTAATAATAATGACGGAATTTAATTTTAATCGTCCTATTTTTAGAATACTTAGTAACATGAATAAAGTAATGGAGTCTGGCCATTACTTTATTCACATTACTAGTCGGTGCTTTTTGCCGACTAGTCAATCACCGACTAGTCGCCTAATATAAATATGGCCGGATAGTCAGCTTTCCCGACTAATCGGCCACTAGTCGGTACATCTTTATTTCTTCCAGTCAACATATGGACATGGGAGGTTATGTATTCAACCTTTTTTTTAACATCCCACTGCTGGGCACGGGCCTCCCAATATGAGGAAGATCAGGCCATAGTCCACCACACTGGCCAAGTGCGGGTTGGCGGACTTTACATGTCTTTTGAAAACTCTCAGACATGCAGGTTTTCTTACGATGTCCCTTAACCGAAAGACATCATGGTAATCATGTTGGAAATGCAGAGGTGCGAGACTCGGGATTTGAACCCGCATCACTCGGTTTCCTAAGCGAGCGCGTTACCACTGGGCTACCACTGCCCTGTTTTATGTGGCGGGTCAATTAAGCGCCATGAGAAAAAAAATATTGTTACAATTTACAATTAAATACCTATTGAAAAATAAAATTTAAGTACAATCTTAAATGTTTTTATAAAGTAAAATGAAAATAATATAAAATATTCCTTTTTATAATTTTATCAAATTAAAACAAGTAGGTAAGTGTAAATAGTTTTGAGTATTAATGCAACAATTTTAAGTATCTAAGTATATCTTCATACGAGATTGGTAGAGACACAGCATGTACAGATAACAACAAAGTTCTTCAAAATTTAAAGAGATGGCGCTACGAGAAATGATGCTTTGGTTTATTTCTCACATGGGATCGTAGTTTATTTATTCTTGCATAGATGGCGTTTCTAAATTATATCAATAACATGTAATATATAATTATGTAGTTTTAAATAAATAATCAAAAAAGTTTCTATTATTTAAAAGTATGTCCGTTTTTTATATATATTTACTTTTCTATTTAAAAGTTTAGACTTAATAGTCACTACTCATTTATTTAAATGTCACAGTTAACTCTGAAGTACCAAAATTGATATCATAATTTTTATGCTACGTATACTGTGTGTATATCTCTCATTGACGCTCTTTAAATTAAATTGACGATTTAAAAGCTCCTGTATAAGTCTAATTGAATAAAGTTAATTTTCATTTCATATAGCAAAATCGATTAGCGTAGGTCAGCGTACAGTTACGTGGTTTTTTTGTAAGATGAATAAAATAAAATGTACCTACTGTGTAGGGGTGAGTGTACAATGTAGTATATACAGTGAATAAAAATCAAATATTTCACAAAAATATTATTCAGTGTGTCCTCATAGCAAATTTACAAAATTAACCTTTAAGACATACGCTGTTTTCATCTGTATCTGTATGCCGTATCCAGTATCTGCTATTTTTTTATAATCAGTTTCATATCATATCATTTTTTCGTGTGGCATCACCCGTTACATACTCGTACATTGTACTTTATTATTTTAATTAATACTCGTATATTTTAAAAAACACACTTTAGTTATTATCTATCAATGGTATTCTTAACATTTAAACAAGCGCAAATCCAAAAATTCTTATCGCAGTTGCAATATTATTTGATAAGCCCAAACTAAATTTCAATATTTGCCTGTGAGTAATAGTGTCTCGTAAATTATCTATATATAAATAGCAATATATTCATTGTGCTTTTTTTTAAATCACGTAGGCGATATCACATCTGCTTAAACAACTCCCAACTATATCAACTGATACAGTTTTGAGAGAATTTTAGTTCTACTTTCTCAGTTTTATTTGTAACTAACAAGACTCCAAAAAAATATATATTCTTACTCTACTAGTTGCCCTTTCCTATTTTCGTATCAATATATTAAGTTATTTTATAAAAATCTATAGGTACATATAATAAAATTGTAACTAAACCGAATCTGTACGTTAAATATTTTTTTTTTAAATCTTATTGAAATGAATATTATTATCGATACACAGGCCGAATCTATAGCTTTTACAATTTTTGTCTGATTGTCTATCTGTCTGTTACCGCATCACAGAAAAACCACTGGAGGAATTTTGATAAAATTTGGTATGGTGATAGCTGGTTATCGGGGTCAACATATAGGATACTTTTTACCGCGTAAAAATATCCCATTTCTGAGAAAAAATACAAACACTGCATTGTAAGAGTATACTCATATGTAAAACCTAAGAATATGTTTTTTGGTCATCTGAACGTGGGCTTTGCCGCGGGCAATGCTAGTATAATATAAAAATTTTATATTGATACTCGATTGACTTTATAACTTTAGGATAACAACGAAAGTAAAACGGCATATATCTTAAAGGTAAATTTTGCAGATTTGCTATGAAAACGCACAGGATACCTATTATTTTTATAAAATATCTAGGTAAAATGAGTCAAACTAGTAATGATGTGTTCGCGTAAACAAAGCAAAAAATATGTTACATAGCTAGATTAAAGATATAATAAATAATTTCTAGTAAAATACATTTAATACACAATGCATGTAATCCGATTTCGTATAAACACAATACATACAAATTGAACTTTTACGTTTTCACGATTGCATCTGAAACTAAAAAGAATTTTGAAACAGCCGCGACTATAAATCAACAATCAGTGCATAACAAGCGAACTGCTTTCCTATTTATATTTACGACCGAACAATGGTAAAATTTAAAAAAAAAAATTGAAGACAATATAGGTACTAATTCCAAATAAAACTCAAATGGAGTCACGAACGTAAGGTAAACGTCCATCACATTAATAGACTGACGTGGTTAAAACTGTAAAATTACCATTTGGGTATGAGATTCGAGAAAAAAACGTTTAAAAATGGCTCCGTTTAGGGTTTTAGGGGTAGCGACGACGCGCACATGACACGCGGCATAATCTTGCCGCTTAATGGATTGTAAAATATGATTATAGGATGTTTTATACCGAAAGGATTGTAGGGGATTGGTAAAAACTTTTTCGTAATTAACTTGGTTATTAAATAGTATTACTTAAGTTTTTTTTATACGAAATCCTTGAGCTAGGCCAAGAGTCAATAGATTTTCTTATTGTATACAACAATAAATGTGTATATGTTACGGTCAAAACTCTTTTTTAGTCAAAACTACTTTTAACTAACAAAAACAGACGAAAGTAGAAAAAGAAGTAGATTAGAAAATATTGGTCAATAACACTTTGGCATGATATTGAACAAGAGCGTTAGACGAAAAATAATTTCGTAAGATTTCCTAAATTAATAATTTCCTAGATTTAGCATAATTTTTTGCTGTCTTTGCCTCCTTGTTTTTTTAAGGATTTTGACAGGTATGACAGTCAAAACTGCTATATATATATAGGCCCACTGTTGAAACTACTATTGACTGTTTTTGTCAATCGAAAGTAGTTTTTATTAAAAAAGAGTTTAGACTGTAATATATACAAGAAAACTCGTCAAGGCGACGAAAGAGATATACCTACATATGTAGATGAAAATACCAATATCTACAAAATGTGAATTCAGAAGAAAAGCTCTACATACAAATTAAGCGTAAAGTAATTGAATACCAAAGTAATTAATTTTTTGCCATAATATCAAACAATTTGTCTACTAACCCATAATTTTTTATTTTAAGCGAAGTTATCCGTTGCATGATAGCAAATATCTATAAATCACGCTAGTGATTACGTCAAACTGTGAGAAGTAGCATAATATTTAGTTTTTACGAACCTTTCGTGGTCACTAACATTATTATTATAGAATAGGTATTACTTTGACCGTGAAGCTTGCAACACTGTTTAAGCATCGGGATCTCTAATAAAATAGTAGAAAACAATAAAACATCCCATGTCACATGACAAAATAGCTAGTAGGTAGTGTATATATATATATATATATATATATATATATATATATATATATATATAGATTTATTCTATTCGAATCATTTCCAACATGATTGTCACTTGTCTTAACGGTGAAGGAAAACATCGTGAGGAAACCTGCATGTCTGAGAGAACCTAGCAAGTTTTCAAAAGACACATGAAGTCCGCCAACCCGCACTTGGCCAGCGTGGTGGACTATGTAGGACGTTAAAAAGGGCTGAATAATATACATTGTTTTGTAGTCTATATTCTGAACAGAATACGTTATAGTCATTGTTTATATTATTAATATATGTATTTATTCGTAAGTATATCCAAATGTATGCGTAAACACATCCAAATATTGTTAAAGATGACTTCGCGAAGTTTTGTTTACCATTGCCTCTTTGTTTTAACGATGAAACCTACTGTGGAATTTTTAGTTCATTTAATTTATGCACATTAAAAGTCCTTCTAATATTTTAACAGGCAAGAAACTAAAACAGGTAGATAACACTAATTAGCCAAGGTTAGCTTAAATAAAAAAAACAAACTCCGTTTAAACATTATGCTTAAACCTTTATCAATGATAAACTTTAATGTTCGAAGAAAATTCAAATCAATTCACAGATATTATCGAAACTTGCCGTAAAAATATTTTTGAAAATTTATCGCGGAAGCCATGTCGTATTTAGATTAAATCGGGCCACAATCATATTTATTTTACTGCTATCCAAGTAACGACATTTAAATGTTCCAAATTCGGCTACCCCTTTATTGTCACGGCACGGTCGTGCTCTATGAGGTAGCGGCCGCGCTTCATTTGCATATACTTATTTTCTTATTAGCTATTGCCTACGACTTTGCTCGCGTATTTTACAATTTATTCTCGAACGCTGTACACGAATCGCTACCTATTATAGATCATATTAATATAATAAATATGAAAGTTTGTGTGTATGTCACTCCTATACGCTGAAGCGGCTGGATGGATTTAGATAAAAATTAGTACACAGATTGACTATAATATTGGCTGAGCTTAAACGTGGGATACTGTTAGTAATAGAATTTGCTAGTGTAATAAAGGTAGCGCTGCCTGTATATAATATTACGTGAGTCGCTAACTCACCGTCGCTTCGCTCGAGTTCGTCCCTAGGTTGCTTCTCCATACGGGGTGTATACTTAATCACCCCCTTAAAGAATTATATCCGGGATGAAAACCATCCTATGTCCTTTCCATGGTTACAAACTATCTTCTTACCAAATTTCATTTAAATCGCTTCATTAGTTTCGGAGCCGATTCGATACAAACAAACAAAAAACAAATTTTTCCTCTTTAAAATATTATATTAGAATAGATAAATAATAAGATACCTCGAGAACGTACCCGAGCGAAAAACTATCTTTTATACTTAAAAATATGTTTTATAAATTATATAATATTAGATAATAATGAAAAAGTCTCATTATAATCCGTTTAAACACTCTCCAGTGTTGCGCTATTAAACGTGGAACATCCGAGCCCTTTGATGACGAAATTAAAGCATTTAATTATATTTGTATATTTACAATTTCTTCTGCATATTGCGTGGGTACAAATAATAGCCTGTTGGTATAAACATATTATGGTATCTACAAACAACTATAGAAAGTGCTGTAAACTTTGCAATTTGTTAAAAGAATTTCTTAGTGCGAATGTAGATGTTAATGAATATAATAAACAGAGTTTAATGTTAAGTTCTAAGATTCTGACCACATAAAATTATTTAAATAGTGTCGTTTCCAGACAGATAAAATATTTTTATCACCAAAACTTCCGGTTGTTAAAGACAGGCAAAAGGATTCAATTATTGAGTTTAACAAGTACAAGTTTTGCATGTATAACTAGCAATTACTAGATAAATAGCTGAGTATTTATAAGAATATAAAAACATAAAGATGGTAATATTATTTTATGTGCAAGATGAAATACACATATGAAATGTTTTGTTTTCTTCAGTTAAACTTATTAAAAGCACTTTTGAATTACATAATATGTACAATCTTATTTTATAATTATAATTTTATCATTATAGCATGGTGCGGATAACACTCGTTAGTACCATATGAATCGGGAAGTGAAGTGACAACATTCAATCAATTTTATCGATAAACATTTAAGAAGACTAAAATCTCCTAAGAAATATTTTAAATATCGTTAATAGCGAACTCATGTTTTACTATAAATTAAAACAATACTAAGCCGTTACGTTACATGCATAACAAATCGTACCTATCATTTTTTTAATATTTTGAATGTATTTAATTTTTTTTACATATTAAAGTTTAAATTTCTTTAACTTACTAATAACTAATAATTAATCAATAATTTAGTACTATCGCTTAAAATATTTAGGTTAGAGCAGAAATATTTTACCATGTTTGTAAATCATAGTAATATTCATCAGTGAAAAGGAACGGTTTGACAAATGTTACCTTCAGCATGCTCTAATAAAAATACTATAGATGTGAGGGTATAAAATCAAGATCGTCCGATTGATTTCTAGTTAGCACTCAAATTTCACAAAAATCTTATGTTATGGGAATGTAGTTCAATTCGGTTACAATTCTAGAGTAGTCTTTACTTTAAAAATCTTGTGTTTTCGGGAATGTTTTATCATTGAAGAAATGCGGAAACGTAAAGTCGAAGGGTATGATCACTACTGCATAAATTTGTATGCAAATGAGTGGAAGAGCGAGTTCGCGGCAATAATCGGCCGGCGGCGTCATAAATAACGTTTACGATTCGACGACATCGGCGGCAACCCTTGCTGGGGAAATTAACGCGACGCGGGAGGTACCTTGTCTTGATATACTAAGGCACACTTAAGCACTGTTTATGCACGATGCAAATATTAAAACGTCTAATGGTCTATGAAATAGGTACTTAATGTTAGATATATTATATGTAAAATATAACATTATATATTTTACAGTTACATTTTTCCCATAAAGCATTGTGGCTTTATGGGAAAAAGGTAATTTTAGGCTTATATGAAATATATTTAAGGGCATTGGTAATCTACAGTGTGCATGATTTTTCCCATAAAGATTTTTGAGTTTTGATGTGGAGGCCAGCAACAAAGACATATTCTAAATAGAGACATTCTAATTCAATTTAGCAAAAGGGTTGTCAGCTACGCGGAATGGCAAAAAAGCGGTAAAAGTAAAGGGAGACTGGGCGAGGGAAGCTCAAATACATGTTAGGGCGGCGACGTGTCGCATACCCGTGCGGTTTCGGCTCTAGGGTAATTGATGCGTTCAAAATTATAAGGTACCTTATATCGTTTAGGATGGAACATTAGAAGGAATAAAGTATAATTAAAAGTAAATTCTACATTATGGGTTATAAACGCAACTTTTTTGTTAACCAAAAAGTCCGAAATGATTCGTATATATTATTTTTTAAACGTGATATTAACGTAAAGCTCTAATACTTCATACCTTGACTGATGATAATATTTTTATATAACCTTTGTATCTTATTGTATATATGGGCGAATTCGTAGCCATAACAACGACATTACTTAAAGCTTATGTACGATTAGAAAGCAAAATATTATTTCTAATTTAATATCATATTCGTGTTAATTTAACCGCAAAAGTTTCGTGACAAAAGAAAAACTTAGATATATCTGTCCAAATCTTTTAGGGGCATATGATTGAGACGTCAAGATTTTTGACACAAAGAAAATTGGCGAAAGAATATCGTGACCAGAAAAGTTAGGAAATTTGACACACGCCAACACCAAATGACTTTAATACGATTTTTCTCACTACATTGGGTGGTAAAAACTTTCTAATCGCTGTCAGTCCAATAACATTTGTATACAATACCGATTTAAATTGTTATTTCACCAAGTCAAACCATAAAAATGTAAAACAAATACAAAATGGGAAGCATTTTCTTAAGTTATATTTCCATTACAATACCTGAAAAGAAATTGTCAATTTTTGCTGATTGAGTGAATTTCGAATCGAAATAAATGAATGTTAACTTTATAAATGCACTATCTTTCCGACAGTTAGGCTTAGGGTTATATTGTAGTTTCCTGTGCCGTGTATAGTTGTAATTCCAATAAAGTGTCTGTGATACAAGATTGTAGATAGAGCGTTAGATGTTGACAAGTACAAAATATTCAGATTTTCGAAGTCATAATAACGACTTCATATAAAATATTTTGAGTTAAGAAAGTAGTTGGTCATGGTGGAGTGCCTATACTGCCTTTAGAAGAGATTGTAAGATTTTTTGCTCAATTTATAATTATCACATATACTTATATAATCACTAGCAGAACCCGCGGGTTCGCTCGCGCTAAAACTACAAAAAGTAGTCTATGTCACTCTCCAGCCCTCCAACTATCTCCACACAAAAAATCACGTCAATCCCCCAAGCCGTTTCGACGTGAAAGAAAGACAAACAAACACACACTTTCATATTTATAATATTAGTATGGATACCTATGTAGAAAATGAAAATACATGTTTTTGACAAATTGTTACGTACGGAACTTCTGAAAACAAATCAAATGAGCCTAAAGGCTTGTAGTAGGTACTCATTGAAGAGAGTCCACCTCTTGTCCATCTCGATAGTATGAAATTATTTCATGGTCATCCAGATATTAACTTATAAAAATTTTCAATTTAAATGACAAACGCTTTTAGGAAGTTATCATTTAGTGAGTTAGTTTGTAAGTCAACCAGATTACCAGTTATCAGTAAAGCTAATAAAAGTGTAAAAAAAATTGACAATAACATCTTGTACTTTCTTGCTGAGTTTCTTTCGCCATTTCTTGACAGGTTTGAGGCTTCTTCTTTCCGAACTAGTAGTAGACTCATGACGTCCAGTGAAAAATTGTAATAATTTAATGCTTAATAAAAAGTTTTGAATTTGAATTTCATGTTAGTCATAGAAAAATTACTACTAGTTTAAATTAAAAAATAAAAAAATCATTTCGTTTTTTGCTCGTATTTTTTGGGAATATTATTTTTACATCCGACGCAAAAACGACGGGGTTTTATTAGTTTGACGTGTCTGTGTGTGTCTGTCTGTGGCATCGTAGCACCCGAACAGATGAACTGATTTTGATTTTGTGTTTTTTTTGTTTAAAAGGTGAATTAGTCGGGAGTGTTCTTAGCAATGTTTGATGAAAATTTGTTCAAGATAGTCGGAGGCTTTTTAAATTTTTAATTTATACTTGTAATGACAGCACAAATATGAAAACAAATTATAATGAGAGTACATATTCTTAAATCGATTGATATACTTACGTATCGATACATATAATATAGTTTCAAAAACTATAATACAGTTCTATTTGTCAATGGACCATTCATGTAATGGTCCAATCAGGTAACAATAAAAAACATGGAAAATATAACCCCTTATCCTATGCAAATAGTTCGTGCAGCGATTGCATTCGGTTATTCTGCAATTTTCGTGTTAGGCTGTTTGCGATGTCGTGTGACAGTATTTTTGATTTATGTGCAAGCTTGTCAGTTACGCCGAACTGAACACGCGAACACTTGTGATCAATTGGCGCGTTACAACTTACCCGTCCTAACATTGTTTGAATATGCTTTTAATATTTATACTATCTATGATAATAAACATTTATAAATGTTAGTATTTCTTTCACAATAAATTCTACATAAGCTCATTTGGGCTCATTTGGTTGATGTGAACGCAGTGAAACCAAACTAAATATAATAGCAATTTTATATCCTTTTTAATAAAAAAAAAAGGTTTCAAAATCACTTTTAAAGCATTCTTTTCAAAATTAAAATATACTAATGGAGGTTTTACATATTTATAAACAAAAAAAAACATAAAAATCGACTTACAGTTAAGAAGATGTCGCGTAATATACATACAAAAAAATGAATATGCAAATTAATTGCCTAAGAACGACTGTAACGTATATAATTATATGTTAGTTTTTAAGGTATATGATGATGATGTTCTCCTAGCCGATTCCGGCCACGGCGGCCAATCTCAATGAGATTAGCCAACTGCGCAGGAGATATTAAAGTGCTCAAGTGTACGCGCAGACACAAGTGCACTCTCTATTCCTATCACTCTCATACTCCGGTGGGACGACTGCTCGACACGACCGGTGAGAGTTAAGGCGCAGGACCGACGGCTTTACGTGCTCTCCGAGGCACGGGGGTGAAACACCGCCAACTTCCCAACTCCGGGCTGTTACTGAGACTTACTATACAGGAAGACTCAATAACTAAACTTGGCCCGACCCGGGACTCGAACCCAGGACCTCCGGGTGTGCAGCCGTACATGCTAGCCACTACGCTTATGGGCCACTGTTTATATATTTAAGATCTATTTGTAAATATTGCCTGAAATAAATGATTAAATAAAAATAATAATAATAATTCATCTGTCATGTGATATCTTAGGTATAGGGATACTTTAGTTCAATTCTTATATTTCGTGGCTGTTAGGAGTGCCAGTAATTTACTTATAGGGTTACTTAAATTATTATTAATAAATATTTTATACTATATTCATACTGCGGCTCACTACGCGTAAAAAAGTTTATTTCATTTAACCAAATAAGAAATTTGATAAAATGATAACCATGTTATAATTTTATGTATTTGTATCGCAGACCATTAAAATTATGACGAAAAGTTTGGCTCAGTTTGCAGTGAACCTACTTGCTGTGCCAGCGTTCGCGGGTTCGAGTCCCGCTGGGAGCATTCATTTGTGTGATGAGCACGAATGTTTGTACTCCAGTCATGGGTGATTATATTTATAATATGTAAGTAAAGTTATACCTATAGTAAGTCGGAACGCGGGCGGAGCCGCGGGCAATGCTAGTCATAGATAATTTGCTGCATAAGACTATCGAACGTTATCTTGGTGATAAGAACTGATCTCTTATATTGTGCTCGCAATTGTATACTATTAAGGACATGTGTTTTAGAACGGCATACTATGATATTTATTGATATGATATATACATACATTTTTTAACATTTTCAAATATTAGTGAAATTGTGTAATTTATTGTTAAGGGTACAATTCGAATCATAGTATATAATACAAGTTTGTATGTGCTATATTAATTTATGTGGTTGCTGACCAGCACAACTTGGATTTGATAAACAAATAATTTAATACCTTTTTACTCCTTAGTCAATATCAGTGAATCATCATACAAATGTCATTGACGCAAAATACATAGAATAAAAGGAAATATATGTATGGTGTTTTTTTTTAAATTAATCTGACGGCATTGAAACAGGTATATGTATATGTACATATTATATTACTTTGTATCATTTATGCCATTTAAATTCTACAAATGTTCGATTCTTTATTTTTAATATTTAGTTAAATAAATTGAATATAATCACTAAATTATTATAAATGTTGATTTTATATTAGAAATAAAACAATTTAAATATAGTGATTTGACTATAACAATTCACATCTAACATAGTAGGTACATCTATCTATACATGTAAAAAAATTCTAACTAAGCTGAATCGATATTTTTTGATTTAATTTATCAAATTAAATATTTTTTGGAAAATCTTATTGAAATAAACATAATTATCAATACAGAGGCCGAATCTATAGTTTTTAGAATTTTTGTCTGTCTGTCTGTTTATCTGTTACCGCATCACAGAAAAACCACTGGAGGGATTTTGATGAAATCTGGTATGATTGTAGCTGGTTATCCGGGTCAATATATAGGATACTTTTTACTGCGGGAAAATGTCTCATTTCTGAGAAAAAATACAAAAACTGCGATGTAAGAGTATACTAATATGTAAAACCTATGAATTTGGATTTTGGTCATCTGACCGCGGGTGGAGCCGCGGGCAATGCTAGTATATAATAAATATCTAAAAAAATATTATATTTATATTTCTTATAGCAGGCCCATTCATTTAATGGATTGCTTTGATATATTTTTTTATATTTTCTTGTATGAAGCCTAAAAATTAAAATTCATATTTTACTTTGCTTTAGGTCAGTAATTACTTTACCTAAAACTTTAAATTTACAAAATTTTAAGAAAACATGGGACCAATTGTCAGGTAAGCAGACAAATACAACAGACAAATTTAAACAATTACAGAGCCAGGTTTATTGAAAATATCAACTAAGCAACTAGATTTTTATTAATATGTGTAGCTATTTGGAAATATTAAGTAGCAAATATCAATTGAAATTATTGTTCAATTATTATTTTTATGTTATGAAAAACTAAACCTGACATTCTGAAAGCTTCTTAACTCTACCTGGATAGTTCATGTATAAATTGATCTATAGCTGTATATTACTACAGGTTCTAGTACGATGTTAAATAACGTGTATATATATATATATATATATATATATATATATATATATATATATATATATATATATTACTGCTTAAATGAGTTTCATTTTTTATGGGTAAAATTTTTAAATGGGACTGGTAGTTCCAGAGATTAACATAGTTC
The DNA here is from genome assembly GCA_921882275.1 of Brenthis ino. Taxonomy (NCBI): domain Eukaryota; kingdom Metazoa; phylum Arthropoda; class Insecta; order Lepidoptera; family Nymphalidae; genus Brenthis; species Brenthis ino. The sequence goes on along the minus strand of OV170221.1, from coordinate 17,773,442 downwards.
CAAATAAACAAAAAAATAATTTCACTTAATATATTATATGGATGAGAAAAGATACAGGAGAAACAAAATATTTTTATAAATATAATAGATAAAGCCTTACCTTTTTCTTGCAGTTGCCAAGCTAATGAAGCACAAAGTAAGGCTAATGTTTTGCCTGTACCTGTTGGACTCTCCACTAAGCAGTTCTCTTTATCTTTAATAGCTCTAATAACCTGAAATTAATAAATAAATATGTAAGCCATGGGCACAAGTTTAGTATAATAATGGCTTTATCAAATAAGAGAGTCTAACAAACATTAAGAGAAGAATTGGAAATGTGAAAATAACAGCAAATTCTATAATAATATACGGGAATGTTGTAAACTCCTATATAGTGAACTGCAGCCAAAAAAATAAAAATAAAATTATTAAAATTCTCCCAAACAGAACTTACTTTTGACATTACATGCACCTGAGATGGATAAGGTTTAACAGGAAAAACTACTCTTACAGTAGATATTGTTTGTGTTGTTTCTTTTACATTAACTGCAGTTGGTACTGAAGAACCACTGCTTGATTGACTTGGAAAGATCTTCTCAATATGTGATTTTCTTTGCGATTTAGCAGTTTCAGAATTAAGTAAAACAGTATTTTCTTCGGATTCTGTTATATCTATTTCTGTTAGTGGTGGTGGGGAAATTGGAATAATGTCGTCATCATCTGATATGATTATTGCTTCAGGTTCACTAGAATCACTATTTAGACATTGAGGATTCATTTCTACAGTATTTTGTCTTCCTAATTTTGTAGACTTGGTGTACTAACAAACAAAATATATAACGAAGTTTCCCGCTACAACTTAATTTTGAATAATGTGGCACTAAACCAAAAATTGCTTATTTTAATAGTTTTAGGATAACTTAATAACTATAGCTTACGTATAAATTAATTATTATAGGTATTAAATTATTGTATTGTCGCCTTTTATTTTGTCTTTTTTATCAGAAATATTTTGTTTTGACGTTTAATGACATGAGACATCACTTGTGTCTTTGACATCTGATTTAAATTGATATTTTGGTATGCGTTTAGAAATCTAATGTATATATACAATAAGTTATATCAATTTATTTGCTAGATTCTTATAAATTCATATCTAAAAAAAATCATATTATGTTATGTTTTTATAAAATAATCTATAATGGATGCATGATTACAAGCTACCTACCTACCACACGAGAGAAGCTATAAGCGAATCTAGTGAAGAATTTTTAAGCATGCAATAACTGTTGGGCAGATTTTATTTATCCTTTCTCCTTTACAAGTGTGATTGGCAGAAAAATATATGTATAATATTCGAGACAATGTCTAGAATAACACCTATCACTATATGTGTTAGGTATACGTTATATCTTTAAACGAGCAGTTCTTGCATATATATAAATATAATCTTGTATATATATCTCGGAAACGGCTCCAAAGATTTTCATGAAATTTAGTATACAGGCGGTTTTGGGGGCGATAAATCGATCTAGATTAGTCTTATGTCTGAGAAATCGCGTGTTTTCAAGTTTTCACACAGTTTTCTTTTCCATTATCCCACGCAAAATATGGTCGATAATTTGCACGCTCTGGAGTAAGCATCGTGGTCAAGCGGCCAAGGTGCAAGAACAACAATCACAGGTGTCCAGGTTCGAATCTCAGTCGCATACAAAGTTTTTACTTTTGTTTTTTTTTTTATATTTATAAGAAAATTATAATTTAGGCCAAACACTCCGAGCGAACCTCGGTAGCCCAGGTACTTATTATTTGTACGAGTAGATTGCTCAAGAACTATTAAAGAAATATTGTGGTACATATATAAAGTAGCATACCTATTATATGTTATATATGAACCTAAATGACTACTAAAATACCACTAAAATATGAATTCATTATATTTGAAATTACATAAAATATATTTAAATGATTAATCAATACACATTAGTATTTCTTATGTTATTATAAATGTACATCGAAGCTTACTAGTGTCCAGCAATCCAGCCGGGCGTAAAGCCAAGAGACACACTGGGAGGTGGCCGTTATGGTAGGCAGTGTACCATCCCCCCCAACGTGCGTTCACCTTGTCGTGGTGGGGGGGCTCAGTAGTGCCCGGCAACCCAACCGGGCGCGAAGCCAAGAAACGCACAGGGAGGTGGCCCACCTCGGTGGGCGGTGGGAGGTGGCCCTCTTCGGAGGGCGGTGTGCCATGCGGGTTGCTCCTGGTACTTCTCTGATAGCAGAGTGGACCTTGGAGCAACCCCGTGGTTGTTGTGGTCTGCTTCGGCAGACCTACCGTCGGGGCGTCGTAGTTGAATGCGTAAGCGATCCTGCGACGCCCCATTAAGACGGCGGAAGGCTTTGTTGGGTTTTAGTGGGTAGTACTGGCTTTGCCGGTGAGTCCCACACCTCGTGCGTAAATGCATTTCCCAACGTTAAAAAAAAAAAAAAGGCAGTGTACCATGCGGGTTGCTCCTGGCACTTCTCTGACAGCAGAGTGGACCGTGGGGGCAACCCTTTGGTTGTGTGGTATGCTTTGTCAGACATGTCGTCGGGGCATCGTGTGTGAGTGATCCTGCGACGAGATAGCTTCTGTTGGGTTTTAACGGCTAGTACTGGTTTCTATTAAACCGGTGAGTCCCACTTACCTGTATGTGTGCAGGTGGTATGCGTAAATGCATTTTCCAATATTTAAAAAAAGGTAGCCTAATTTGTATTGAGATTTGTAGGTTCTTCCGAAGGCAGTGCCGGCTTGTCGAGATAACGCCAAGGCTTCGATAATTCTGATGATGATGGTTAATGAGTTAATGAACGTAAATGTGAGCAATCAATTTTTTTTAGGAAGTTCTAATTTTCTGTGTTATGTGTGGATTCCAGCTGAGACATGTGGTAAAATATATGGTGGCTAACGAAAGAAGGTCTCAAAAGCCTATTTTTATTTTTGTAAATAATTAACTTCAAATAATATCAGGTATAGGTATGAATAATGTAAACAAATTAGTTCTGTTGACATAAACGTTTATTCCATTTCATACAATTTATACAGCATCTATTAAGGACAGTTGTATCATTATCGTAATTATCGTACTAGAAGACCTTATGCTCTTAAAATTAAGGTTTAACATAAAGAGAAACAACAATTAATTCCACAAGTGGCGATTCTAACACATCGAGCTGGTGTTTTTGATACTAGCATAACTTCCATTTTTCATATATTTTTTAAATATTGTCTTCGTTGTTTTATAATATAATATATATTTTTTTCTCATTTTTCCTTGTAGCATTTAATGCTTCGGGGGAGATACAAACATGTAGGAAAATAGTGATAATGCAAATGCCCAACCAAGCCAGCACATGTTGGGAAATTATTTATTTTTAATTCCTTCTTGATAAGTTTGTTTTCTTTAGAAAATTGTATATTAAGATTTTTTTTTATAATCTTTAAACTATATTTTTACAGAGATATAATTTACCTGTCAAAAGGTTAGTTTAATTTTTTTTGTTATTTGGTATTCTTGAGTGTTGTCTAGACAAAATGATATTTTTTATTATTTATATAAAAACTTTTTAATTTTAACATTTGTTCATTACATACCTACTTATTTAGTTTTTGTTGTATTTATTTTACGCTCTAAACACAACTAATAGATGAGTATTATAGCCACATTCAAAAATTTATTAATTTGCTATCTCTCTAGGATAAAGCTAATGCTACACTTATATAATTATATAAATGATTAATTATAAAAAAATAGGACTTATATGTATAATTATAAATATAGTATAAGTAACATTATGGTTATCTCAATAGGATTCAATCCTAGAAAGATAGCATTATAACATACGAGCATAAATCTAATGCTATTACGTATGTCAAAAAAAAAATTTATGAATTAAAACATTTATGACTTTATATTTATAAAGTGTATCTTTAAATTCATTTGTGATTTAATCTTAATCATCACCTACGGTACGGGCTAAAAGACAGTCTCAACTCTCACGGCAATTTAACATTTCAAGGCATTTGTGAATAAATATACAGACTAATAAAAATTCTGAAAAAATAATTGTTTTAAAACATAAATTCATCACCGAATATTAGTTTTAATTTTTAAGATATATTCAATGTAAAATTTTGCCTCATCGGCTAAGAGGTATTATATAAAAGCTTTTTTATATTTTTATGTAATTTTAAATACATATTTTAAAGTAAATAGCATACAAAATATTACCGTAGAGCTAGTAGGTAATTCTTCACAGCATGTGAAAAACTAATATTGACGTTTAAAATTTATGTTGAAACTGTGTTTGGTAAAACGTGTACAGTTAGTATTATTTGGTATTGCATCGCCAAATTCCCGCCGAAATACGGCGCCATTACACGAGTGAGTTGTCAACAAAGGTTATGGCGCGTATAATTTGGTTTATAACCCAACACCATGCCGTTTAGGCAGCACAATTATTGTTAGAATGTTGCTATCGATATGAAACATTTCTTATAAAGAAATGTAACATGATAATATACTTAATATGATATTATTATTTATTTACTAAAGTAATAATTTATTGTCAAAATTATGGGTACTTATTAGTGTACTAAATCTGTATATAAGTTAAAAAAATCTAGACGTTGGTCAGGGCTCAGACCTTATCTATCCTCTTCCGGGCTCTGTGTGTCCTTCAGTAAATATTAGCATAAGGCTTGAAAGGGACTACTTGGTGGTATAAAAATTAATGTAGCTTTGTAGATCTGTAGCTCTATTAGCGCACAAACTCTGTAAAATATTACCTAGCGTTATTTTAAATTAATAATATAAAAACAACTAATACATAAAAATCTAATATAATCTGTTAGATTTTCGATATAATTAATAAGTATAATACATTTTTTTTATCAAAATTTTAACTACTCTACATTCGGCAGAAAAAGATATTCCATGACTTTGTTAGCAACAATTACATTATAGCACAAAGTATAAATGCAAAGCAAAATAAAACTAGGGATGACACTACACCCTACTTTTCGGTCCATTCAACAGTTTACGTTTAATATCGCGCTAACAAATTGGTGTTCCCCATAAATTATAAGTGAAGACCACGGCGTCTTGCTCCCCTAGTCGTAGTTTTGTAGATAAATTAATTATTTTTATACTGAATGGATGCTAACATACGCTTTAAATATTTTTTTGATTTTATGATTTAGAAAGTGATAAAATAAACATACACTCTTATTATTATGTCTTTATGTTAAAGTTTATAAAAACTTTTTAACAAAAAATAAAAACCGACTTCCAGGCACTAAAATGTAAAAAATAACTAAACGGAGGTTTTCATTTAGAATAGATTGGTACCTAATCAGATATTTTCGAAGTCGTTGCCAGCCGATGCAAAGCAAATCTAGTATATTTCGATACGTAAAATACATATTTACCTATTAGATATTCATATCTTAAAATATTGTAGACTGGCACCGACTTCGAAAATATCTGATTAGGTATCTATTCTAAACGAAAACCTCCGTTTAGTTATTTTTTACATTTTAGTGCCTTGAAGTCGGTCTTTATTTTTTGTTAAATAGTTTTTATTTTTCCATTTTTAGTGTAGACGTAGTAAGCAGGTAATTTATAAGAAGAAAGTTTTTTAATAACATATTTGATTAAGCAATTTATTTAAAAAAATATATTTATTGTTGATTTTTAAAAAAAACCGCTCTACCGATTTCGATAAAATTTATATGGGACCACCTGGGAAGTATTTGAAACAAAAAAAATTTCTAAATCGGTTCAGGCGTCTTCGAGTAATCGGTGAACATATTAGAATATTATTATTATAAAAAAAGATTCCGACGAATTGATAATCTCCTCCTTTTTGGAAATTGGTTAAAAAAGCAGTAAATATCATTCGAACTTTAAAACACTCGCACGTAGTTGTAGAGAGAAGTTGACTACTTTTATGAGGACGGATCTATAAATCAAATTATGCTATTTTCAAATAGACACAAGTACTTCTGTTTAATTACAGTCAGTTACAGAATATGATCTATTTTAGCAGATTTGTTTCACAAAATATAATAGTTAATGTCATTAGGTACAAACTATTTTTAGAGGTAACAAAAATATAAAGAATTTAAAGTAAAGGTAGGAAAATAAAAGTAGAGCTATAAGAAAAGATCCTTTTTTAGTGATTTAGAATATATTTGTGTTACATATGGTAACACAAATATATTCTATGGTGATACGGAACTCTCGATGCATAAGTCTTACTAGAACTTGTCTATATCTACGATTTGCTATTATTATGAAGCTATTTATCAACGTAATATTTTGTAAAAAAAAACTTAACATCGAATACGTAAAAATATCGCTTATAAATACGAACTAATATTATACGTAAATATGAAATTGACTATGTATTCATTTGATTATTTATTTTGATGATATTTAATACTTGCAAGCTTGAGGAAGGATATAAAAAAGGCATAGTGTTTTATTAAAAAAAAAAGAAAAAAAAGATTAAATACAAACGAGAGTAAACGATTTTAAAGACAAGGCAATAACATATAAAACGTTCCAAGTCATTAAAATATCTAAAAATACTGTTAAAAATCATTTTTTTGATCATTTATCTAAATGAGAAGTCGACATTGTGCAACATTTATATGGATTATGTAGAGATATAGGTATATTATATAGTTTTTATATATTTCTAAGTATTAGTTTGTATTGTATATTTTATATTTAAACCACCCACGCTGTTTAGTCTTCCATATTTCCTAACCTAGGATCGCTAATCGATAAGACCGCCTAAATAAGTGTGCACAAAGCACACTTATTTTGTAGGTACTTTGCTTACTGTATTTTATTTCCTTACTGTGGTGTACAAATAAAGTGTACAAATAAATAACTCGTGTAGTTTTACTTTCGAATGTAAATATAACTAGTGAAAAATATAAATAAAATACCTTATTACTTAAGCTACTGCATCTTTAACAGTACCTATTTTCAAATAAACGCGTTCCAACAATTATAGAGAATTTTATTACCTATTCTTCACTTTATCAGCGTATGTCACTACTATCTATAATTTGTTATCTATTATCAACTTTACTCCCTCAGAATAGGACGTATGAATTAGAAATAGTTTGGATAGGGCGATTTTTGACTTTCTGGTTAATTTGATGGGAAAACTTGTTGTATCGATCTCATTTATACAGTAACATTATCAGAGAGGGTTCGCGCGGATTCCGAACGGTCAATGAGTCTAAGATTAATATCGGGAGAGTAAAATACGTTTGTTGTTGTTTGCCAACATTTTATTTCGGTTGACAATCGATGATCCCCTGAGAAATAGTTCAACTTATATTCATCTGATAGAGAATATTATACGGTTAAAGTCTCATAAACTGCGAGTGATACGAACTAATGGTAAGCTTTATTAGTTTTTGCTAGTTTGATCGGTTAATTTATTAGGTTGATGTATATGAAAGATTATTTTTGATTATAGCAATACATTTTCTATTAACTTTGAATAATAATTTATTATAGTTCTTACTTGTTATAGTATCTTTGGTCTTGAGAATTAATTCCGTAGATTGGTAAAATATAAATGTAGAGTATTACAATTGCTTTTATAATATACAAGATAATAAAAATATAAAATAATAATATATATTTAATTGAAACTTACACTAAATGAAAATAAAACTTGTGACCTTCGTGAACCAGTGACAGTAAGAAACAAAAATGTACACCCTATTGGTAAATAAATTAAATAATATGTTAACCTAATTAGCTGATAGCATTGTGACCACTGTCAACATCCTTTTATTTAATGATGAGACATGGTTTCGGACAAAACGAGCACATTCAGTTTGAGCGTTCAAGCGTTAAAACTCGGTTGATTCAGTCTGTATGTCCCTGGGAATACGAATGCCCCCTTATCATACAACTAATCGATAAAGACAGAATTTTCTAAACTTGGGGCTTTCACAAGATGTTATTCTATAATCATTGATCTAAGATCATAAGAATAGAAATTAAAAAATATATAATATAATGATTCTATGAAAAAAAAACTTCAACAATTGTAGAATGACAATCAATATATTGCCTAAACTCTGAACCTCCTTATTTTTTATTATTTACTTAGGTATTAGATTTGTTTTTATTGTCTTGATTGAACTACTTTGGGGTATTGTAAAAGCTTAAAGTTAAGGCAAATAGCGTAGAGTTATATCTAAAAAAGTATATTTTATCGCACTTTCAAATTTAGGTACATTTAATATTAGTAAAGGAGATAATTTTAGAAATTGAGACCTTTAAGATTTCTAAGGTGCTTATGCTTAAGCTTTATGATTTTCGTCTATGCTAATATTACAAAGGTAAAGTTTGTGAGTTTGTGACGTTGTAGGGGGTAATCTCTGGATCTACTGAACCGATTTAGATAAAATTTAGTAAGATGATACTTTGGGAAGGACATAGGACACTTTTTACCCCGGAAATTATCCTTTAAGGCGGTCAAAATGGGGATGACAATTTTTTTCCTTAAGCAAGCTAATGACGAACCCGAGCGAAGCGAGGGTGAGTCGCTAGTCGGTTATATATTTGAAAAATTGAATTGAAAGATATGGTGTAGTCCTCCTCATAATTAACTTTATAGTGTAATTCTATTTAAAATAAAAGTTTGCATATTAACAGTCTAGTCAATATATTTTTCTTCAAGCTACGTGCTATAGTTTTGGCTCCAGTAAAGCGTGATGCCCCTTCTGATTGTTGCTGGCGACATATGTCGCACGCAGTGATACTCGTTTAAGCATTAACAATATATGTCCTATCTTACAAAAAAAAACTCTAAAATGGTAGGATTCATACAAACTTTCATCCGCTATTTTACCCCCTTATGGAATGAATTTCGAAATATGCTAAAACACGTAATTAATTAGTTGTATTGAAGAGCATTTATACCAAGTTTCAAGTAATTCTGATCAAAAAATGTTTTTGAATTGTATTATATCGTGTTTTGCCGTGGGAAAGAGATAATCTCCCGCGGTAAAAAGTAGCCTATGTTACTCTCCAGCTAACCAACTATCTCTACACAAAAAATCACACCAAACCATCAAGTCGTTTCGACGTGAAAGAAAGACTAACAAACTAACAAGCAAACAAACACACTTTCACATTTATAATATTAGTATGAATTTTATTTTGTCATAACACTTCAACAAGTAACGCAAAAACTGGTAGTAATAAAACGCGGCAACTTCAAAATACGTCATCATTTATGCCATTACATTTTATTACGAAAGCCATACATGTCTCTTAGGTATTAATAAAAACAATATCATCGTTCAGAAACACCTCTCATACACTTATTTCTAACGCTTATTATATTATAAGTTCCATACTAGTCACTTGTGACAAGAAGCTAATTTTATAAATGGTATCACTTTTCATTTTTAAAATGACGACATGCTCTACCGGCCGGTAAAAAGCGGTCGCGAAGAGGTTGGAATCCCGTAACTATAGTTCCTGGTAGCGTTGATCTTGTGAAGAAATGTCTGTAGGTGCTCGGAATATGTTGTACTGGACATTTTTATGGAAAAAGGTATTCTACACCTGCCAACGCTCCTGTAGGTCGAGCTGATAGTAATCGGAATAGTTCAAAATTCGAGTTTATCAGTAGCCTTAGTTCAGTCTGATTGTCTTCTTATAGATCAAGGCTTTTCTCGTTAATTCACGTTTTATTACACGAAAACATTTTGCGTATGTCTTTAAAGGTAGTTGGATTGAATTGCATGTGTCATATTATGTTGTAGCTACAACCAAATATAATGTAATGTCCGTAATTATTATCAATTTAATTGTACATAAACAAAAATTTACATCTGCGATGGGGGATAAATTCTTTGGAGCATTTGAGCAGTACGTGTCGGGCTGCGGAGCGTAATTGCTAACAATTCTGCCCAAACGGGAATAGAAGTTGGCAATGTGTGTTCGTGTACTTGTATGGTATACAATACATCCGTCAAATTCTATGTACTTATATAATATTTTCCGTCTCTATATAACAATGTTTGTTTGCATGTGTATATGTATAGCATAGCAATAAACAATAGCATAGTATAACAAGTTCGGATTAAAAACTGTTACGAGGCGTGTTTTAAAATAAAAATCTGTATAAATATTATAAATGTGATAGTTTGTGAGTATGGATATTTGTTACTCTTTCACGCCATAACGACTGAACGGATCTGGATGTTTGACACAGTGATAGATTATAGTCTGGAATAACACATAGGCTACTTTTTATCCCGGAAAAATATACGGTTCCTGAGGGATAGATTTGTTTTTGTTTTCTTAGAGGCGAACCCGAGCGAAGCGAAGGTGAGCCGCTAGTATAAAATATTTAAATAGCTACATTTTGACCTTACTAAAAATTCAAGATAACCTATAAATGTGTTAGTATAAATATTGAATCGAAGTTCAGCCCGCATCCAAGAAGTTGGCGCGAACTCCGAAGGGAGGAGTGTTTGCGCCACACTTTCCCTCTCAGCCGCGCCGGAATACTATCTCTAAACTTTCGCTTCACTTTAGTTAACTTACTGCTAGATATTTCATAGAAATTTGCCGACATTATTTTTAAGTCATGCCCTTATTTATATGCCTACAAGATATTTTATTTTTAATGTTTTTGGAACAAGCCTGATATGGAATATAACTTAAAATATGTAGAATAGGCTGAATTATTCTTAAGTACATATTTAAGAAAATATTTCAATTTTATAATTAGTGTCGTTTTTAGAAAAATATTTATATAATATTTATGTTTTATATTTATTATTATAAAAATGGTTATATATGAACAATATCGAGGGAACTTTTTTCCTTCATACGTACTTCTTAATATGACAAATAGTAACACGATAAATAACAAGACGATGTTAAGTAAAAAATTGTAGCTTAACAGCATTGATTAATACAAAATTAATACTTAATTAATTTTTCTATAGTTTAATCTACTAGCATTCTATGCCAAATAGTTTTGTATTTCTGGTACCAAACAATCGCAAGGTTATTAATTTAATCGTAAAGTGGACGTACTTAAACATTAACACTGATTTAAGCCTGACATATGTGAAGCAGATGTGTACCGAACAAATAAATATAAAAGCATTAGAAGAGGAAGCGACTGCTTGCACGCCCATAGAGCGCAAGGTGGCCCAACACTATAACGTGTCCCAACACTATAACCGTATGAACCTGTCACTTAAATGGGTTTCCGATTGACGCCTTTGTCTCTGGTCGAGGGTGGATTGAAATATAGCGCCATTTGACCATAGATACGCAATTCCTGATAAGTCTATGATAGGTCTGTTTCACAAGTTTTTACGTAATTATGTTTTCGTTTTTCTAGAAATTTAAAAATTCCTACACCAATAATATGTGAAATTAATCAATGTAGAAAGAAAGTAAATGCAAATTATTATAGCAATAAATAACGCGCTCGGACTAATATTATTTACAGTATTAATTTCACAACATCAACAAACATGATTCATTGAATAAATTGAAAATAATAAAAATTAAAAACCACATTATCGTAAAGTATCTATCAATATTTGCTTTAAATTCAAGTAGTTTGAACGTAAACACATAAAGGACTGTCCTGCTGTTAAGTCTATTGTGTCGAAATAATAGATTAACTTAATAATGGTGACCATACCACTGTGTGGGCTTAAGAGGTAGTTGAGTATTTAATTTTGGGTGGACTATTTTATTTTGTTCAATTCTATACATAATTCTTAATTTGATTTAAATGTTTGATTAGCAAACGTCAAACTGTTATTTTTAAATCAAACTTAGAAATTGGTGTAAGCACTTTTTAATATAGAGATGTTACAGATAAGCAATGTCTATTTCATTTTTTTTAATATAATGTTAGTTACTCGCAAAGAGATAAGAAAGGGAAACTTTATAAAAAAAGTTATTTATGGAAATTAAAAACCGTATATTACCTCCATCCCACTATAATTCTTAGAAGAAATACTAGAAATACTAAAACAGAAATGTTAAATTCATCATATAAATGTCACTCTCGTTTTTTGGAAGAAAAGGACTAAGCCATCCGCAATGTTCAATTTAAAAGGAAAACGAAGTGGTTAAAGAGCGCTAGTTGTTCTCGAATTAGACTATATCGAAACTCTACGTCTACTACACATGAGAGAGTAAGAGAGTGAAGCTTTATAGGTATAAATGATGTTCCCCTGACCGATTCCGGCCACGGCGGCCAATCTCATTGAGACTAGCCAACTGCGCAGGAGATATTATAGTGCACAAGTGTACGCGCAGACACAAGTGCACTCTCTATTTCTGTCACTCTCATACTCTGGTGGGACGACGCTCGATACGACCAGTGAGAGTTAAGGCGCAGGACCGACGGCTTTATGTGCTCTCCGAGGCGCGGGGGGGAAACACCGCCAACTTCCCAACTACGGGTTGTTACTGAGACTTACTATACAGAAAGACTCAATAACTAAACTTGGCCCGACGTGGGACGCGAACCCAGGACCTCCGGGTGTGCAGTCGTACATGCTAGCCCCTACACCACTAAGGCAGTTTTAATATGTATAAATAAAAAAAAATCGTATATATACCATAAATTATTTCATAGTACACAATTTTAATAATCATTAGGGGTATTTGTTCTAATGTATGAAGCACGCATAACACAATGAAAGTAAAAAACTTAGCCAATCAACGTAAAAAATAGCGGCCGATAAACACATTGTAAAAACATCAAACTATTCGAAAGCTATGAGCACACTGGTTAAAAGCTTACAGTAGTTTTCTAACTGATATTTCTTTAAATATTTGCTTAAATCCTATACTCTAATTTCGATACTAAATGAGATTTGAAATCTTATCGTTTAATTTTTTTATTGTTTATTTAATAAAACTGTACCTATAGTGAAAGTCCATAAGTTAAATTAAAAATAGTGCAGGTATTGAGAAATAGATATCGAGTTTGTTCTTCGCGAGTGCAGAGCAAAAGAGACGTTCGGTTTTTAATCAGAAAATTTCTAAGTACCCGCCCAGAGTTTGAAAATTGGCAATATTTTCATGCCCTTGAGAACTTGTAAAGCTGTCTCTATATGTGTCTCTAGGAGGGTCTCTTTGGAAAGTATACTCGTAGGTACTATATACGTAAATATTTCAATATATAAATGACAATAAAGGTTATGTTGTCTTAACTGAAATTGATCTGAGAAGAATATTATTGTCAATAATATTCTATGGACTTATGTACTGCATATAATTTTTGAACAAAAGTGTGAACTTGGTTTAATATTCATTTCGTAACATGAAAATTGTCAAAAAGACAGAGATCGCGTGCGCCACCACGCTTAGTTTAATGAGATTGCGATTGTTTTTTTGTGTATTTTTCGTGATTTTCCCTAAAAAATGACGGCTATCATTTAAAGGGGAACCAGTGAAAAATGTTGGGTGACTTATTCGTGTCTTCCTTTGTTGACGCGTGCTGACATCGATGATCTAAATAATATGAAAATTTGCTGCAATTATGTTTTGATAGCTTATTTTTTAATATCGAGTCTTGTAGTTTAAATATATATTTTATAAGTAAAATTAAGAATTAAGAAGCAATGTAAAATATTATAATAATTATTGTGCATTGAGTATGCCATATAAATAAAGAACAGCAAATCCAGAAATTCAGAAAAAAACAAAGATATCTTTTCATCCGCTTGTCTTATTAAAATAATAAACACTGAAAGCATGAGTCAAAAATGAAAAAAAAACTACGTGTATAGCCAACACTTCAATGTGAAGTAAAAAGTAACCTCTGAATCTATAAAAGTCGTCTATTGCATCAGGTGTTGATAGAGATGTTAACACGCTATTATTGTTAGTATAAATTTAATCACTAACACTAGGCTTACATGGGACCAAATTTGTGTTATTTCTATATGAATTTCAGTCAATTTTTGTACTAAAATTTGTGACTTTTTTGCTATATTTAATGTTAGAGCAAGAAAAGTCTATAAACAAAACTATTGTGTAGATATTAATAATAAGATATATTAATTTCTCACCTCAGACATGAATGCAAAGAAAATATAGTACTAACTCAATTTTTTTTTAATTTTCGTAAGTTAAATATTGCATGTTTTCATATAGAATCGAGATAATCCTAATGTATAAATGTCTATATTAAAAACATATTCATGTAAGCCCCGCGCGTGTCGCAGTGTCAACGGCGACCAGGTGTTGTAATGCTATTAATATCAATTGAACATCGCCCGTCTGCTGTCCAACGACCACCATAAGCTGACACCACCACCCCTCCAGTCCATACATTAAAGCACAATAAAGTATCCATTGTACAACAAACGATAGGTCAAGTTAATTCGGAAACGAAATATTTTATGAGTCGATTTCCGTTTTACGAAGAGTAATGCGATTTTACGACTAATGCTTCCGTATGATGGCAGCTTTTTTTCAAACTTGTGTTATTTATTGTGGCAATTTTTTTGTATTTAATCTTCAGTATTCTGTATAAGTATTACCCTCTTTATAAATTACAAAATGACGCGTAGTTATACATTAAGTATAGGCTAACTTTCTATTAATTTTAACTCTTTATGTCTAATTAAAGTAAAAATTATACCGATTTGATAGTTTAATTCGGATCGAAACTGTTTAGTGGATAATATAGGCATGATGCATATTTTTTTTTGTTTTACCAGTAACGATACTAAACCATCCATCATTTGTTTGATAGACATGGAAAGACTTTAAACGTATTACAACAAACCTGCATGTCTGAAAAAACCTAGCAAGTTTTCGAAAGACAAGTCCGCTAACCCGCACTTGGCCAGCGTAGTGCATTAGCCTGCCAGTGGTCAGCAGTGGGACATTAAAAGGGTTGATTACCTATTATAACAATTTTATTTACATTTCAACATTTATTTCAAAACTATTTTAGCTGTCTTCAGAGAAATTAATTGTTAAAATAAATCTTTATTTCTTGTTCTTTACATGACATTGTTTAATTACAGTGGAGGAAAGGAAGTGAGCGATTCGATGTCACTGCCATGTTTCGTGCGATCAGTCGCAGGCGATCGAGGCATCCGACCGAAAGAGTCAATAAGGGCGAGGGATGTTTGCGGATCGAACGAGACGCAATTATATTAAGATTACATATTTATCTCCGAAACGGACACATCTATTTGGGGTTGCTGACTTTTGGATTTCATGAGAGATGTTCTTAGATTCTCTGCAGATTTTATATTTTCTTTATACTTGCTATAGGTAATTAAGTATATATTAATTTACAGTATTTTAGAGACTTAAATACTAGTTTTATCATAGGGAGTATATATGTATGGAGCAAAGGCTAAATAAGCTATGTTAATAATGCCTTATGAAAAATTATAAAATAGGAACTAAATTAGAATTACATTGATCGAAGTTCTTTTTTTCTTCAGAAGACAGAATTATGCTAATTAGAAACTAATATTTAAATACTAGTACTTTTCTAATAATAAGCACAAAAACGTAATAATCAATAATCCACTTTTTACAATACTTCTCTCTTCTTTTAGACTGGTGCATAAATCGTTTAGTTTAGCTCAAAATTCGAACCCACGACCACTGACAGTATAAATCAGACATATTCCCCACTATGCAACGTTTTAATACAGTATTCCGATTGAACGTAATCTATTTACTCTAGCTTTGCCATACTATCGGTATTATCAGCTCGAATTGTTCTTCCCTGGACAATTGCCTGATCCCCGATATTGATTTTGGGATCAGTGGCGGCGGGCGATCTTATCATTATTTTAAATGCCTCTTTCTTACCGATGTCGGTTTTGTTTAGCTGCGAATTTATATTCAATGTATGTAATACAGATGTTGTTGTGCTACTAAATTTTTAGGGGATATGGTATATATTATTGTACATTGACAATATGAAAATATATTTATTATTACTTGCGTGTCCTTAATAAGTATTTAATAAATAAATATGTTCGGACATTCATTAACACTCAGCACCATCTAGTTTCATGGTAAGCTTGAGGCTTGTATTATGGATACCAGATAGTTGATACACTACACATATATAATGTTAAATACATACATATTATAAATATATACACCCGTACCACAGCAGGACTCGAACC
The DNA here is from genome assembly GCA_921882275.1 of Brenthis ino. Taxonomy (NCBI): domain Eukaryota; kingdom Metazoa; phylum Arthropoda; class Insecta; order Lepidoptera; family Nymphalidae; genus Brenthis; species Brenthis ino. Next base: position 17,757,220 of record OV170221.1, on the reverse strand, counting down.
CGCGACCGCTGGCACAGCAAGTAGTCATTACAAATTTACGGAAACGTCGTAGAACTTAAAGTATTTACTTTGTACAGCTAAATTGTATAGGTATATTAATTTACATCCATAGAAGTACTTAAATATGTTTTTATTACTGACTTTATATACAACTAGCATTACCAGACCAAAAACCAAATTCTTAAATTTTGCATATTAGTATACTCTTATATTGCAGTTTTTATATTTTTTCTCAGAAATGAGATCTTTTCCCGCGGTAAAAAGTATCCTATATGTTGACCCGGATAACCAGATATAACCATACCAAATTTCATCAGAGTCCCTCCAGTGGTTTTTTTGTGATGCGGTAACAGACAGACAGACATAAATTCTAAAAACTATAGATTCGGCCTCTGTATCGATAATAATGTCTATTTCAAAGAAATTTTCCAAAAAATACTTAATGTACAGATTCGGTTTAGTTACAATTTTATTATTATATACAATATACTTATATGTTCCAACCAAGGGGAAAGATATTAGTCAATTAACTTGTTGAAGAACATAAACACATATTTTTCTAGATATTTAACTTTTTTATTATACCTTTAGACATCTCAATCTGATCAGAAAATCATAGGATGGCCTGCAATTGAAATTGTGAAATTAATATAAATGAAACCAATGCCACACTGCATCACAACAAATGATTGACATATTTAATTGTGTAAAAATCATAAACAATACCCACTTTATCGATTTTTTTTTACAATGTTATCCTATTATATATAATATACTAATATCAAAGATTTACATGAAATAGTAATAAAACAGCAATTTACAACAGATAGTGAAATGTCGTACCGTTGCGCCCGTTGTCTCACCTGATTGCGCGCGCGCAGCCGTGAAATAACGCCGTAGTCACCACGCCCGCCACATGTCATGGGAATCGATTACATTAGCGGATACATTTGAATTACCATATCGATATTTATTTCATTGTATGTTTAATTTGGTCTGGTATAGAAGTTTTATAATAGTGCTTTTGTAATTTGATTAAAAATAGTTCTAAAGAATGTCTGGAATGCTTTGCCAACTTGGTATTTTATTTATTTGTAAAAATGACGTCGATTCGTTGCTGTATGGATATAATGGCAAACTAACAAACTAATAAACGAAATACAACTAAATAGTTTCAGCTTTCACTTGTGTAATGTTAGCATGTATTGAAATATTAATTACTAGCACTAGGTCTAGGTCTAGACAGACCGTACATTTTTCCAGAATAAAAGTAGCCTATTTTTTATTCTGATGTATGAACTATTTTACTGTAAAGTTTCATTAAAATCCATTCAGTAGTTTTTGTGTACATAATTAGCTGTATAAGTCACTATATTTTTTAACTATCCCACGGGAACTCTTTACATTTCCGGGATGAAAAGTATCTAAAATGTTGACCGGGGAATAAGGTACCACCGTGCAAAATTTCATTTAAACCAGTCCAACAGTTTTGGAGATTAGCCCGTACAAACAGACAAACAGACTGGATTTGTTCTATTTCTCTTCTTGCACCCCCCTGACTAGGTTTTTAACATTTTTTTCTATGTATAGACATTTGACCTCTACAGTTTTATTATATGTATAGATAAAATCAAGTTATGTACTTAAATGAAAAATGTAGAACTCTTAAGTATCTATTAGTTTCTCTCTATCATATTCAATCGAAAAATACCATTTTAAGCTATAGTTATAGGTTATTTTTAATATATGCCAATTTAACAAACACATTTTTGTATATGTGCGTTGTTAAAAAATAAAAAGTATAGTTTTTTTTAGTAGGTACATCTATATTGTATACGTGCATGTATTGCTGTCGCGTTAATTCAAACCTTCTCCCATAGCGAACTAAAGAATTAAATGCAACTCAGATCTAACCATATACTCGTAATAACTTTTTAACAAAAAAAAGTGTAACAGCCTTTAAAATAATTATGAAAATATTATACCACTCCTAGACCTAGATTGTTTCGTTACTTAGAGCCATCCTTGTATTCATTAAAAAAAAAACACGAAAATCAAACGCTAAATATTTACACAAAAAAATATGAAGATCACAAATGCCAGAATAAAAAAAAGAAAATTTTGGTGATTTTAAACCAATTTAAAAAAAAGAAGATTTTTGTCAACTCATTTTGATGATTTTTTTTAATATACTATAAGCTATACCTCGAAGGGTACTTAGGAGTGAGATACTAAAAACTTTAAAGCTTTTGAAATCGGTTGACTTTTCAGTTAAAGAATAAGTTTATAAATTACGTAAAATGTTTGACTTATGTTGTAAAATTGAGCTTTACGAAAAGTCTTTTTATGGTAGCGGAGTAATACCTATATCAATTGTCCACCCTGAAGGCCATTCTTAATATTATTTAAAGAATTTCCTACATCCAAACTTTCATAATCTCTTTATTATATTATTAGTGTAGTTTAAGGAACAGAACGTCGGTAAGAGGTCGTTTATGTTATTACTGTATGTTATCTATCTTTGCATCGGTAGCCTGGTCCAATAAGGCCAAGCAGACGACAGCCATTCAAAAACTAGACAGTCTACAAAGAACAGCCTGTCTAATGACCACAGGAGCCATGTCTACGTGCCCTGGTCAGGCACTAAATGCATTACTCGAGCTGCCACCTTTAGACCTATTCATACAAAAGGAGGCAAAAGCCAGCATGCATAGAGCTAAAATCCAAGGCAGAACTCATTGGCTCTCACGAAAAATGAGAACCGTACAGGACTCATTGCAAGAAATGCCGCTACTTGGTATGACGACTGATGCCATGTTAATTCGGCACTCATTTGTAAAGTATTATACAATTGAATTTCCGTCAAGAGAAGACTGGACTAAAAGCCAGGTAATCCATAAAAACGGATCTCTTATCTGGTTTACAGATGGCTCAAAAATAGAAGCAAAGGTTGGCTGTGGGATATATGGAGAGCGACCGAGGTTTAGCAAAAGCATACACCTCGGACAGTTTGCCTCTATTTTCCAAGCAGAAGTCTATGCTATTCTAGAATGTGTAGAAGCTAATTTGTCTAAGCACTACACAAATCAAACTATCTATATACATTCAGATAGTCGAGCTGCACTACTAGCGCTGGACTCAAACACAGTCTCATCAAAGTTAGTGGAGCAGTGCATGGACCGACTTAGCAAGAAGTAACAAAGTAGTGTTAAGATGGGTACCGGGTCATGCAGGTGTAATTGTCAACGAGTGTGCCGATAAGCTCGCTAGAGGGGGAGCTCTTGGCATACAGCAGGGCCCTGAGCCCTTCTGTGGGATACCTAAGAGCCTAGCTCAAAGAACCCTAATGATAGCATGTCTTAAGACTGCGAACAAGACCTGGACTGAATCAAATGGAATGAATCACTCCAAGGCATTAATTAGAGCCTACGACAAAAGGTTTAACAATCTTATGCTAGGGATAAACAGAAAAACCTTACGAATACTGGTAAGGGCCTTTACTGGACACTGCTGCTTAAATAAGCACATGTTCAACCTGGGGCTGAGCGAAACGCGAACCTGCAGAATTTGCAGGGAGGCAGACGAAACGCCACTGCATCTTCTGTGGGAATGTGGACCGCTCATGCACAAACGTAGTATTCATCTAGGAAAACAATTTCCAAGCCTAGATGAAATAAAAGAGTGTAACCCTAAGAAAATCCTGCAGTTCTTAACATCAGCAGGGTTTAGTGGTTCACTCTAGTACAAAATAGCGGCGATCACAATAGACCAGAAATGGTCGCAGTGATACATAAATAGCCGCCAAACAGAAATAAAAAAAAATGTTATCTATCTATCTACCAGTATACATATAATAAAATTGTAACTAAGCCGTATCTGTACATTAAATATTTTTTGGAAAATCTTATTGAAATAGACATTATTATCGAAACAGTCGGTCGAATCTATAGTCATTAGAATTTTTGTCTGTCTGTCTGTAACCGCATCACGGAAATACCACTGGAGGGATTTTGATGAAATTTGCTATGGTAGTAGCTGGTTATCCGGGTCAACATATAGGATATATTTTGTGGCGGAAAAATATGTCACCTCTGAGAAGTCTATACTAAACGTCAAAACGTAACTAGATGAACGATGAACTCGAGCGGAGCGAAGGTGACTCGCTAGTGCATTTGTATAAAACTATTATGTATTTATAGGTGATGGAATATATGGCAATTACTAGCTGTCAGGCAAATAAGTGACGACGCGTCGTCCGAGTGTGACTGACTCAAGTATTACAATGCAGCATGTCGTAGTGTGTGATTTAATATAATTATGTAATTCCGTTTAGCAAACCACGTGATATGGGTCATTGTACTCGACAAACCAGCGTCTATAGATTTGTTTATTTTAATGTCCATGTTCAACAATTTTCTCATTGTTGTAGCACCTATTTATCGTTCTATAGCTTCATGTAGACAGAAAGAGTTAAAATCATTGATATTGTTAATGTTGCTTTTTGTTTGTTTGTATGTTTGTTTGTACTTTTTTTACTAGTAGAAAGCTGGATTAGGTAATGCGCTATTTGATTTGATTAAATAAGTATCAGACTATTTTTATTGTAAATTATCAACAGATGGTCTTCGAAGGAACTTACGTACACAAAAATAATATCCTATGCAAAGTCTTACTTTCTTAGCAACAACATAATAAGAAGACGAGGAAGACAGTAGTAGTAGTAATTAGGATGCAAGCACTTTAAATTTAAAAACTTTGGGAAAACTTGAAGGAGGCGATTCCTCATAATAAGATACGAGTAATTTATGTAATTTATGTTTATATTTCCCCACACAAACTTTCTTCCCCATTTGCATCCTCTAAAGGGATGATTTCTAGGATAAAAACTATCCTATGTACTTCCCAGGGTCTCAAACTATCTTCTTACCAAATTTCATCTAAATCGGTTCAGTAGATCCAGAGATTACCCCCTACAACATCACAAACTCACAAACTTTACCTCTTTATAATATTAGTATAGATTAAGATTTTTTTTAATTTGCCATGGGAATCATTTAATGATCCTGGATAGCAAGCCCATCACTCTCCGGCCCTTAAATATCTGTGTGCAAAGTATCATGCCTATCCATCCGTGCGTAATTTTGTAACAGAAAGACAAACTAAATAAGGCTGTTAACTAAATAAATGAATACCATTGAATTATTTCAGAATGCTTTGGCGGTTAACCTTTACGGCTAAGTAAGAGAGAGAGGCCATTTTATAAATACAATGTAGCTTAAAATAAAAAATGTAATCTGCTGACATTATCTACTAATGACTTCGCACAAAGTGTTTACAAAACCGACTCTATATATTTTAAAACTTTCTAAGATTTTCGCGAAAAGTTGACATTTTAAATGAAACTGTTGAATCTTTGGATATTGTCGGGGTTTTTATATTTCTGTTACTCGTCGTTTCGAATAATTTACAGTAAAAATGGTTGAAGGAGAGAATATATTTAAAATAGCTTCATTTTTCTCTTCAAATGTGACAACAGTGTAGCTTCTCATGGGTTTACAATTAATAACAATTAACAAACAATCTGTATACAGAAGTGAGCGAGCCACGTTTTTGTTATAATGATGTGTTAATACGCTTTCCTACTAAGTGCATTGTTGCGCTAATATGGTAAATTGCGAGGTACGGCGGTCTCTTTCACATGAAAATGTATTGTTTCCATACAGTAAAATGTTAGGCGTCACGTTGCAAGTTGATAGCACCCTTTAAATAGGCACCTTTTGTATTATATTTTTCTTATAAGCTAGTGTATATCCATATCTTCTAATATATATGAATTTGTGTATATTTGTTTGTTTGTATTGAAAGTATTTTAAGCTTTTTGTCCGATTACGATGAAGCTATGTTGACTTACATGGCTGCGTAGTGTCCGACATATCAGCTAGTAGGTACCATAGCTATCATAACGTATGATTGAGATCTATAAGTATTAGTAGTATTAATTTTTGATGTAAATAATGGGTTGGAACCAACTTTTAAAAATATCTAAGCATTATTTTATGCAGTTTTTCTAAAGTAGTATATAGAAACCAACACCCTCTCAATATCAATCTATCGTGAATTCGGTCATTGACCAAATTAATACAAGAATCAATCTACATATATGCTCAAGACAAAACAATATAACACCATAGGATCGTTAGATATAATTTTATTAGCGATAAAAATATATAATATGTAAAATAATTAGGTACATCGTGTCATTATACAACTATGGATACCATAACCATGAACGAATTAGCCCCATTCGTTCATAACCATAACATTCTTGTTATCATACTTATAATTTCTTAAAAAGTTATTACGTCAAAATTTTTAAAGTATAGTTTGTTAAATAATATTTAAACGTAAAGAATAATTCTATATATGTATATAGGTCACAGATTTTTTGTAAGAATTCTTGACTTTTTCTTAATTATTGTCTTCCTCAGATAAGATTCTCATACGATTAATTAAAAAGATTTCAATGGATATATGGCCGTTGTTTTTAGGAGCATTGCGTTTCATTCACACATTTAAAAACAATTTTTTATCGGAAACGAAAGCTTGAGGATTCGCTATAATTGCGAAATTGTACCGAAGCTGTGTGGTGAGAAATATTTGGAATTACGAGAAATTGCCTAATGTGGCGGTGGAATTGGAAGGCTTTAATTGTAAAAAATTTTTTATGGATTTCGTAAGTTTCCTTCGAATTGCCAGTGACGTTATAATGGCTTCAGATCTACATTAAAACGAACTTCGCTCAAATTACTGATTCTTTCACAACTTTTGTCCATATTTCCTATTAGAAAACAAATTTTTCCTTCAAGGTTATGTCCAACGATTAAAAAAATGTTTTGAAGTGTTCTTATGAAATAACAACATGTAAGTACAATGTATGAAAAAATGATACTTTTAGAAGTTTTCCAATGAAATACTCAGTTATGGGCATCATATATCTCATGCGAGTTATTTGTTTTTAATTTCTTTTTAAATAGTAATCAACAGTAGATATATTAACAGTACATGGTTATTGATAAAAACATGTAAAAGTATATATTATTGGTTTTATTTATACGTAAATAATGTTATATTGTTCTTAAATAATAATTTCTATATGTTGTATTGTAACGTAGTCTTGCCTTTATACGGCCATAATCAAACTCGATCGAGCCGACGCTATCATTATTTATGCCCTTCACAGGCTTCACAGTACTTATAAATATTAACACCAATAAAGGGTAATAGACTTTCTGACAGTTGGCGTCAAATGACGTTAGAAAAAGTTGCGTATGCGCTCTCACTTCAGTGGGAGTTAATATGTTGTTATAATTAAAAAATAACATTGTTCTATGAATATGCATGTTAATAATTTATAATGCTACATGAGTGTGTTCGAAGTATAGTTTGTTATTTCTAGAACTATAATATTTTAATGCCTTTTGCTTCTTATAGTGCTATGTGTCCTTTTACATATAACCATGTAGAGTCAGTCAGTATTCACAAAACAAATAAGTACAAGAAATAAAATTAAAAATTTAAAAAACTTCCAACACTATAACCTAACTAACCTATTATTGACACCATTTCAGTGATCCCTAAACATCTCTAACAATCTCTGTAGTATATTAGTAAAGAGTTTTTATTTTTGTATATACCAAGTGAAGCTGTAGTATCTGGCCAAGGACCAAATTTTTGCAACGTCCTTTAAGTAACAGGATACCAAGTATCGAATGGATTAGATCTGTGGACTTGCTCATATGCTTTTACCATCTAGAAAAGAGCTAATAGCTTGCAAACGTTTGAACAGATTTTCTTTATTTATACCTAAGAACACTTTCGATCAAGGCACCTTCAAACAAAAAAGAAACAGTTCAACCGTTTAGGCGCTACGATGCCACGGACAGGCACAAAGATACATAGATACATATGTCAAACTTATAACACCAATATTTTTGCGTCGGGGGTTAATAAAAGTAATAATAATTAAGAGTAATTTAAATGCGTTATAATTCAAACATACTATTAAACAAAATATGAAGTCTCTAAGTTTCATTATAAAGAATACTAACTAGTAGTTTACAAATAATTTAAACATCCTTCTCCCGATGGATCTCCACATTATGAACACTAGCGTGACAAAACACTTTACTCCACAATCAAATTGTATATTAAAATACAATAAGAGATTGTGACGGCAATTACAGTCCATTTTAAATTTCGGTTTTGCTTTGTTCACATATAAATTATAGCGGCGCGTCCACACTCGTCCGTGGAGCGGCGACAGATCGCACCAATTTGAATATTAATAGCTTCAGCCGCGCGTGAAAACTGACTCGGCGGATGCCCTCACCGGCCCTAGAAGAGATAATGTTAATGTTTTCCCAAAAAATGTAAAACACATCAAATTTATTATAAATACGAAAGTTTATATGTTAGTGGGTGTTTCTGTGGTTTTGTTACTTGTTATTACAAAACGGTTGCACGGATTTGCATGAAGTTTAGTGCGCTAGATAGTGTTAGATAGACTGTGACTGGAAATAGCAAATATGTAATAATGTTTCTGATAAAGCTTTTTTATTTACTAAGGAAGATAGGGAAAAATTAGAAAGAAAGGATTATAGATTTTTTATTGTAGTTAACAATAGTCAAATATTGTGTTTATAAAAATACAAATTCATATTTATTTTCACCTGCATTTGTTAGTGGCACATCTAGTGATTTTGTATGGTGAGACGTAATCGTCGAAGCGCGACACGGCCATATGACCGCACCCTTAGCAATTGACAGCCGATGCATAAATCAGGCCAATAAATAAATATCGCTTCAAATCGCTTCCTGTCGCTAATGCAGTGTAATTTAAACGACCCTTGCCCTAAACCTGTTGTGGCATTTTGTTCGGATGTTCTTAATGCATGTACTTCCCAAGCCGTGAGGCGCCTTTCCTAAATAACACAAAACTCCTCTAAATGTTTATTTATATACATATATTCATTTCAATACACGACAATGCCATAGAAATACGATATTTTAAACTTTTGCATATGATACCTACTTTCTTTGGCTATAATTTGAGGCGATATTTGACCATAGTACTATGGTGCAGACTGCAGACTGATGGACTAGAATTGCCTAACTATTCAAAGGTCGTAGGTTCTATTAATGACCCCCCCAACGTGCGTTCACCTTGTCGTGGTGCGGGGGCTCAGTAGTGCCCGGCAATACAGCCGGGCGCGAAGCCAAGAAACGCACAGGGAGGTGGCCCACTTCAGTGGGCGATGGGAGGTGGCCCTCTTCGGAGGGCGGTGTACCACGCGGGTTGCTCCTGGTACTTCTCTGATAGCAGTGTGGACTTTGGAGCAACCCCATGGTCGTTGTGGTCTGCCTCGGCAGACCTGCCGACGGGGCGTCGTAGTTGAATGCGTAAGCGATCCTGCGACGTTTTGTTGGGTTTTAGTGGGTAGTACTGGCTTTGCCGGTGAGTCCCACACCTCGTGCGTAAATGCATTTCCCAACGTTAAAAAAAAGGTTCTATTAATGAATATTGGATTCTTTATTTTAATACAAATATTTGTTCTATTCAGTGATAAAGCAGAAAACTTGTATACTATGCACTTATGTATACAGTATATGTTTTTCTGTTTCATGTCTAGAAAAATTACAAAAACACAATATATTTTCTCAATCACAATATTTTAGAATAACCCAATTATAAAAACTAATACTAATATCAAAACTATAATCATCTTCACAATTTTTTTTCAAAGGTCCGCGACCTTATTGAGTGATTTCGAAGAAAGAATATAAAGTGTTTGGGATATTCCATGCAAATACCTCATTTTTAACATAAATAATGAGAAGATATAAAAATCAAAAGATAAAATAATGACTTTTCTTATACGATGTAGATATTTACTTTTCTCGTACAATAAGCCTTGACTACACGTACGATTGTACATGATGCCAGCATAGGCAAACCATTGTCATGAGATGAATGATTAGTTGATCAAAAGGTCACAGTCAAAGGCCACTGAAGTGTGACAATGCATGAGTCAGTAGCTTGACACGCTTGATGGCTACAGTGTATACAGGATTTCATATAAATCAATTATTTTTATATGCGTTAAATTCATTTTTAGGGTTTTATATCCGAATGGAAGCCTTTGTGTGTGAGACCGAGTCGCACTTGATGGATTTTGTAGAACAAAATTTTGATAGAGAAGCTCAATTTTTTATGTGCGTTTTTATATTAAATTAATTATAAAGCCTTATTTTCCCATATTAATATCTAAAATTCATACAAAATGAAATTGTGGTCTTCTGGTACAGATAAATAAAATTGAAGTGTCTGTATGTAATGTCAAAATATCAGCTTTTTACTAAATGTAACTAAGAAAAACACATTTTTTTTAAATTGTCTGTTTGTCCGCTTATTTGTTCCAGCTGATCTCCGAAATAGCTGGACTGATTTTAAATTTCACTGGCAGATAGCTGATGTTATAATGAGTAACTTGGGCTACTTTTATTTTAGAAAAAGAATAAGAGGTTCCGGTCAAAAAAATCGAAACGTACCTAGGGACGCACCAGAGCGAAGCGAGGGTAAGTCGCTAATTTGTTATGTGTAATAATGAAACTATAGGTACGTCTTGCATATTCGATAGATACTGTAGCACTTCTTTGCATTGTAGTTAAAAATACATTTAGCCTTATTACGTCTTCGCTATTCTATGTAGGTAACACTGGCGAAGTTATCTGTAGTCTACTTAGACCTTTAAAAGACATTAACAAAAAATAATTAAATTCATCAGTGTCCAGCCGAGCGCGAAGCTAAGAAACGCACAGGAAGGTGGCCCACTTCAGTGGGTGATGTACCATGCGGGTTGCTCCTGGTTCTTCCCTGAGCAGAGTGGACAGTGGGGCAACCCCATGGCTGTTGTGGTCTTCTTCGATCCTGTGACATCCCATTAAGATGGGTAGTACTGGCTTTTCTAGCTGGTAAGTCCCACATAACCATCTGTATGTCTACAGGTAGTATGCGTAAATACATTTCCCAACATAAAAAAAAGGCTCGAACCCATTTGGTAACCGATTTTCTTTTTATTATTTAGTAGCTATTGACGAGCCTTAGTGTCACGAATAAAAAATTTTGGAAACAGTTTTTTTTATATTAAAGTCGAATTTCGTCGTCGAACACTAGTCTATATAAATGGCCTAAATTACTCTGAGATCGTATGGCTCATAATAATTATGAAATGTGTTTCGGGATATTGTAAAAAAAATAATTTCACCTTCACAAGTAATATAAACCCAGTAGATATCACTTCTAATAAGATGTTCTATACACACAATCGCGGAGACATAATAAATAGATAAAACTCATAGCGTTTATAGAAAGCAAAGTAAACAGATAAAACAATGTAGGTTTGTTGTTTGCACGAATTCTCTCCCTCCTACAGATATTTAATTTTGATATGAAAACCGTGACAGAGCTGCGGCTCACCGACCCAATATATTATCGTGTATCTACTAGCCAATATAACCGCAAAATATTAGCCGTTGCGAATCTAGCATTAAGGTTTGTCCACTTTGCTAGCATTTCTACCAATTGAATCTCCAAACAACCTTATATATAGGAAGATAAAGTTCAAAATCGTTTGCTAATTGTTTAAGACTCAACAAAATATGATAATCTGAATTATATCATAAGACTACATACTTTGAGTACCAAATGCGATCACACAATTCTGACGTCTTAAGTAGGAAGTATTTAGGTGTCATGCAAATGAAAATAGCCTCTCTAATTCAGCAAATAAAGTTTAGAACAGCTTATCCACATATGCAGCACTTGACCGATCTCTAGGGATACTAGGGCCTTTTGTCACGGTTTTATTTGAATTCAGCGAAATGCATTGCGACAAATATTTGGACATATATTGCGAATGCGGTCGGTGTCGAATATTAAATGTTGATTTTATACGCTTGACGTTGATTCGTCGCGGCCGATTTCGGGATCTCTTACAAACGACTTGGGCAACCCGCAAAGGGAAAGATTGGTATCATTTCCATTCTACATTACCGTCTAGATAAAATCTTCGATATTGGTTGGGATTTTGTGTATTGGCAATAATATTTTAGCCTTTGACATCGTTTCTATTTGTGAGCTCGATAATTTGATAATTTTACATATTGCTATGCGAAAATAAGTTTATTTTCCATACACAGTTACTTGCTGCTTAATGCATTATTTATATACAAGTTAAATTACTTATTTTGAAATTTTAACCTTACTCTATTATGAAAAAGTCTAGTTGTCTAGTTATGCTAAACAAATAAACACACGTGAAATCTTAGAAGTACTAGATGACAAGATGATAAGATTCTTGTAGTGTAGAAATGTACAATTCGTTTGCTTGAAAAATTGCAGATTTTATTCCCATATGAATATTTGTCTTGATCTCCTTAGTTTGAATTTCGTTTGCACTCAACTTGTCTAGTTTTAAGAGATATAAAGTATAATACGACAGAGTTTCGAGTATTAATTTTAAATTAACAATTTTTACTTTAAAACCGACTTCAAAAACCGACTTTTTAACAGACTTTAAAAAGATAGTAGGAATTCAATTCCGATGTGTGTTTTGCGTGTACACTGTACACGTTACTTTGCCAATTGTGAATCGATTTTCATAGTACTTTTTTAATGAATTCATTGTTGGTTAGTCCTTTAAAATTAAAAAAAAATACCTTCAAGGCTAAATAAACTACTCGTTTGATTTTGCAGTCAGTGTACTTTTATAGTAATAAGTAATTTAGTACATTCAACATTCTAAATAATGCCCACATTTTTAAAATTATAGGTTTAAAGGATGTCTATGTGAGTTACACATAACAAGATATTACTAACAGTGTTGTGTGCCGGCATTATTAAGATAGTTGCATGGAATCCCTGAGGGTGAAAATTTTATAGGTTTCACGCCCGCGTCACTGCGTCCACACTGTCAACGCATACCACTTAAAAATCGAGCAAAACAGTGACAATTGGTGCATATCCCCGACGAATTATCCCTATTCGGCGCCTTTGTCCAATTGAAGCTTCCTTTATTCCAGCTTTTTTGCCGTTTTTCCATTCTCATTTGGTTATTTATCTTCTCTTTTTGGATCGGACAATGAGCGCGCCGCTCATTATATCGTCTCTGGTTTAGCACGCGACCCGCTACTAAATCTCAGCAGGAATTCTAGCGAATTACCCGACGTACAAGGCCCGTTTTTTCGGGTGATTGATTGGAGTAAAAATTACTTTCTGTTTTTTTCCGACACCGAAGTTTGCGACGCATCGATTCGTTTTATATCGCTGAGCGCAATCTGTCGGATCGTTTTTAGCTAGCGGTCGCGATAAGATAAATCTCCATTTCGTATTAACATACGCTGAAAGACATATATCGGGGTCGCGAGAGTCATTAATTTAGAGTATCGTGGCAGGTAATCTCGGCGCAGTTCGGTGGCTCGCCGCGACTCGGTAGCTCTCGGAAATAGATCAGCCCACCCGTCAAGTGCTTTCGACTTGGGTGCATACTAAAAACTGTATGTACTGACGTGATTGCATTTGCGTGAATCATTCCCGCCGAGCTCGTGTTGTGCGTTTAATGTGAAAACAATCTAATTTCGTAGGGGTAGGACGTATTTTTGCAAATTGAAGCTATACTTGTTGAGCAATCCTTCACGGTTTTAAGAGATTCAAGGTGCACAATTTTAGACAATGTTCGCATATTCATATTCCCAAAAACGGCAGCGGGATGCATAATGCATGTCGACGGCTATTGTCTCGAGCCGGATGGATGTCTGTCTAAATTACCCGTCGATTAGTTTCTGCGTAAAGTGATTTTGTATTCGTCAACATACATACATATTTCTGAAAAATGCAAAAAAAAAAATAGGATGCAATCAATCGATAGAATAACACATTCAATTGCTATAATGGGTTGTAGTTAATATTTATCGGTATTACGTATTTGTTGTAGAGATGTTATCAAAGAACGTATTGAGTAGTTTGTATTATTCAGATCTTTTTATATGTCGATGATTGATGTAAGCTACTGTATTTATAAATGATTTCTATATATGCATTCAACATTAATATAATCGCCTTTTATGAGAGCAGCTATGTTGGTTAAATGAAAATGTAATATGAACTTTATATCTTAAGTTTTATATAATATGTAGTTAACCATACTATACTAAGCTGTAGGATACACTGTAAAGATAGGCCTCGTGTGTCACGTGTCGGTCCGTCGTGACACTATCTATCACGCCGCCGGCTCTAACTAAAAGAAATCTAAGGAGATCTTTTTTTTTTGTAAAGGAAATAAATGAATTCGTGAAGTAAATTCATCACGAAAGTCGACGTAAACGTGATCTGGATTATATATACTAAACATTTTGTTGCTAAAACCATTTCGACCAATCTTTAATTTTACGAGTCATTACCTTGTTCCACCTCGCAAGAAACCCTTACAACCCCGGGGTGACAACGACGTCAAGCCGAGGGGCTTGCCTCATAAATATCCCGAAAATAATAAAAAAGCCGACACCGACAGCGAAAGATGTTGTCAATGAACATTCGTTAAAATTCTGCGGCGCCTAACCGCGCCACCGGCGATGGAAATGTCCAAAAATTCATAATTTTTTGTCGGCCGCAATTCGTCGTCGTGAAAATGGCCGAATAAATGTCACTTTTTGTTTCCGAACAATTGCCGGTTTCGGTACAGGATGGAAAAAATTGTAACGTATGAGAGAGCTCCCGATATATTCGACGGGAAACTTTTGTTACTTTACCTTTTACATTCCGATATTTTTTCCTGTTTTCGTTTTCGGCAAATTGGTTCCGTTCACTGAAATAATTCTCTGCATTAAAATCCCTGTTGTAATCCCCGTGTTTGTACACCGCTAGAACTGCCCTGTGCTGTATGGAAAGCCTGAGATTTCTCAATTTGGAACTACATTATGACACGTTGTATTTGTTATGAATGAAGCTTAAACAGAGTATTAATAAATTATTGTCATTTAAATGCTTTAAAAACACAAAATGTACAAAATAAGATTAAAAGAACTTTTGTATTTAAGTATCCCCTAAGTGTCGATCTACCGCTATGGGCACCGTGGGCAAGCCCATAACCGAGTCCGATAGACTAATGTTATAATTCCAATGCCTTAATAAATAAAAAAATAATATATTTTTTTTATAAATACGTAGGTAAACATAGAACCCCGGAAAGTGTTTCTTATTCAACACAGAATAAAATACCTTTTTAGAAATGAAATACATATATTGATTATAAGTCTCTACTTCGATATGTAATTAGCCATTTTTCGGGTGTCTGTGACCACAACATTTTTGAGAAATGGATCCGCGCTTGATAACCCCACATCAATTTCATAAATAATAAGTGAATGTTGCTAAGTCGTACATTTTCACAGGTTTTTTTGTGCTTAGAGCAAATATTTGGTGCAGAAGAACGTAAATTTTCCTTAAATTTATTCATTAAAATTGTAAATTATATTCATATTATAGGTTACATTAAAATATTGTTAATCTGTTTTTTTTATAAAAACATCCGGACCGGATCAATCGAAGTTAAAACGATAATCGCTTTCAATATAGAGCTAATTTTTAAAATTTAATCGATTTTTCTGAATAGATTTCTTAATTTGTTATCAAATTACAATTTTGTGCATTAACTATAGTAGGGTTTCTTCCTAAATCAGTTTTATTACGTCTTAAATAAACTCAGAATATATTTCTCCGCCATGGCATGTGCTATCAACTTTAGAATGCTGGAGTCCGCGTAGAAAGTAACAAACTCAAATAATTTAAGGTTCTTGTATCTTTTACTATAAAGCATAGATTGGGATAAAATATCTATGTATATCTATATTGACATTATAAATCTGAAAGTACTCTGTCGGTCCGTTAGCTTTTTCTCCCTAAACCGTTAAACAGATTTTGATGAAATTTAACAAGATCATAGATTGAATCATGAGGATGGACTTAGGTTATTCTTTATCTCTACCTTATAGTTTAGTATTAGTAGTTTAGTATTACTATATAAATGGAGCTGAGAGTAAAAACCATGTAATAAAATTAAGTTAGATATTTTATGCCATTTGTGATGTTATAATTCGAATTCTGAACAGCTAGTAACTTAGCCTTACCCTACACTATACCAAAACTAGCCTTTGTACAATTTCAGGTTATATTCATAGTGTAAAAAATTTCATCCAAAACTATTCAGGCGTTTTAATGTGAAGGAATAACAGACATACAAACAAACACTTTCACATGTAAAATAGTAGTCCGTTAGACTTTGTCAGTTGCATCACGTATCACGTAAATTTTTAAAGCCTCATATTTAATGACCAATAAAAATCTGTAGGAATTGAGAAGTAGTAGATATAGTTTTTTATATATACTACTGTAGTAAAAATGTTGTTAGTTTGTTTTTGGAAAAAGTAACAATATCAGAGTAAGTTATCTATTGACAATAGTTGTTGCGGACCTTTATTACGCAGATCTAATATTGGGGACCTCTGCCGTAGATTGCCACCGCATCTGTCTGCATTGTCTCAAGTGATTTGTGACGATGCGCGCTTCAACGAAAGAGATAAAAATATAAGATTAGTCTTAAAGGAAACGAGATGCAATAGGATTTAACAATTAATTATAATGGCCATTCACCTATACCTTGTTAGCTGGTTTTTTCAATTTTCATTCTCACGGTTCGAAATTTTTCAAATAACTCTTCACGCCGCCAGCTCGGACATCTGAATCTTGACTGTTTTGCAGTAATTTGCTATTTTAATTAATGTGTCCGATTAACGGCAATAATATGGGCTTAAGGTCACTTATAATCTACTAAATATTTACTATTCAAGTGTAATTAATGTAAAATATATTACAAGATTTGTGATGAAATAAAATCTATAAAATACTATTATGCAGTCTAAAATCCACGTTTACAATATTTTTTCTCTCATTAATTCCAATAAAAGTAAACAAAACAATTATTAAGTTATATTGCTTTATTAAAAGCTTGTTTTCGTCTATTGCTGGACATAAACTTCCTTACGATCAGACATTAAGCTTAATCTGTTATATTACTCGTTTCCAAATACTGCCAACACTTTGCGTATATCATCGCTCCGCATAGTGGGAGGGTGACACTACGTTAGTCGAACAGTAGAAACTTTTCTACTCTATAGCCCATCTGCTGAATCAATATCGGTTCTCCGATAAGTCTTTCCTGCTAGATGTGGCCAGCATGGTTAGGTGAATTTGTTAGCTACTGAGTTTGGCTACAGACTTTGGCTTTCGCAATTGGCTGTCTAGTAGAGCTTCGAAGATCACGTGTTACCTTGAAATATTTTTATTCAAAGCTCGGTGGTACATCAATAACGAATGCAAACGAACTCGCAGCATGCGTATAGCCACGGTAGCGACAGAAACCCATAAAAAGTTGAAATGGGCTTTATGGTTGAGATGACTTCATATGTCTCTTCCATTTCATCATACAAGTATATCAATGTATATATTTAGATAGCCTGAAATCTAAATTGTCCTCAAGGTACGCAAACGTAATCGATATATTGGAGGTTTGTTGAATATTAAGTCAGAGCAATAAAGATTTTTAAATGAATAAATATGTAAATTAATATACTATATTTTTTATATTAAATATATTTTTTAGTTATTTTTTGGTTTATTTATCGATCCTATAGTACTAAATTAGAAGAGACACGTAGTTTATAAAAAGATTCTGCACAACTGATCATTGGCTATTCATATTCAGCTCATACTCTCTTGGTGCTAAGTTTCCTTAAAGGTTAAACAAGTAGGTAGGTAGTTATAAAACCAAGCCACCGTCGCATTTCCATATACCACTTGTATTTACATTTAAGTTTGTATGATTTTAATATAAGACTAGCATTGACCGCGGCTCTGCCCGCGTTCAGAAGACCAAAAACCAAATTCTTAGGTTTTACAGATTAGTATACTCTTACATTGCAGTTCTTACAGTTTTTCTCAGAAATGAGATATTTTTTCGCGGTAAAAAGTATCTTATATGTTGACCCGGATAACCAGCTATCACAATACCAAGTTTTATCAAAATCCCTCCGGTGGTTTTTCTGTGATGCTGTAACAGACAGACAGACAGAGAGTATCTGTATCGATAATAAGGTTTATTTCAATAAGATTTTCCAAAAAATATTTATTGTACAGATTCCGCTTAGTGACAATTTTATTGTATGTATAGATGTATGTGATATCGGCTGTTTTAGAATTGATTTGATTAAGTTAATTAGGGGGAAGAAAGCTCTTGAAATTCATCTTATTTACTACACTATGTTATTCTTATAATTTCCGTTAATGTTGATCGAGAAAAGGATGGCACTGCCGTGCCCTTTTTTGCTCGACTTGGCGGGGGCACTGCCGTGCCCCCCGATATGTAGCAGTCCCAAATTGAAGAGCGATCTACCAAAATTTTATTATTATCAGAATATTTATTAGTTATTATAAGAATATTTATACCTACTATTTGTTTAGTGTTCTTTACTTAAACAAAAAAAAAGATGAAATTTATTTTTTGTAGGCTAGAAGTCATTTTTGGCCGTACTTCAAAAAAAGAGAAAATATTAATTTTATTATGTGTTACTTACAATACAATTGTGAACAAGATTGTCATGATTATTTTAATGAATAAGATAAAAAAAGAATGAATAATGAAGAAAAGAAGCCTATCTTTGTGTCCAAAAAAATGAAAATGTCGTAAGCAAACCTGCATGTCTGAGAAAATCTCATTAGTCTTCGAAAGACGGACGATGTCCGCCCGCATTTGGCCATTCAGGGGAAGCCCTTGCCTAGAAGTGGGACGTTTTAGGGGCTGAGTCATTTTACGCCACACAAATATGTTATAACGAAAAATATTGGTTAAGATTAACATATATTAAAAATTATATATAATTATATAAATAATTTTTGGTTAAGATTAACATTTATTTTTCTCCTGGTCTTTGTAAGTAAGTTTAAAGACATTAAGATACTACAAGAAATATGAATTTAATTCATATTGACGAATGTGTGTATATAATTCTATACAGGATTTAGATGACAATCTATTATTTCTCATTACACACCCAAATCTCGTTGCGCATGAATGGACATAAAGCAGGCCACAATCAGCGCACTTTATCACTCTGGCACGGTGATAACCGACGGTGCTTACTTACCCTTATCGACCATCTTTGCGTTGCACCTACAAGTTATCGCCTAAAGAAAAACTAGTTTAGCATACAAATACACTAAGTGGGCGAATGGCGAGACCATCTGATAGTATACGCAATTACGCCAGTACGTGACACCTCGCGGGATTTTTATCAGATTATGCTATACCGTATGCGCCTTGGGAGTATCTTCAATTATACGCTTGTTATGAGTTAGAAAAAAGTTTTTATGGCGAGTGTCACGGCTGTGATAACAGATCTCGGGGCTTTGTTTGTTAAATTGTTTTGTAGCTGTCACTGAGCTCATTTGCCTCCTTTTCATACACACTTTATGCAGTTACCTACATAGTCAATGATGATAACAATGGTTTAAACATGGATGATGGAGTCCTGGTGGTCCGACGTAAGTAAAAATTATTTCAGGTAGATGTGTGGTACATATGTCTTCATTATATTCTGTAAATTCTTCAAATATGATATACTAGCGAATAACCTTGGCTTCGCTCGGGTTCGTCTCTAGCTTGCTTTCCAATAAAAACTTTCATCCCCATTTTCAACCCTTTAAGGGATGATTTCCGGGATAAAAAGTATCATATGTCCTTCCCAGGGTCTCAAACTATTTTCTTACCAAATTTTCTCTAAATCGGTTCAGTAAATCCAGAGATTATCCCCTACAACGTCACAAACTCATAAACTTCACCTCTTTATAATATTAGTATAGATAAATAGTCAAATTCAGACTAAGGAATAATGTAGATGGTGTGCCCTAGAATTAAACATGAAGTCAAATAAAAATCTATGTTTATTTTGAGTACCAGACTGGACCTAGGTACTAGGCAGTTATAATTTTTTTCATTTCGGTAAGGTGGTTTTTTATTGTTAAGAAAAAGAAGCTAATGATTAAGAAAATTATTAACAAAAATACAAAAGAATATCTTATCAGGCTTATTTTTTTATTTATTAATTATATTTTCTTTTCTAAAAATTTAAATTAAATAAAAATCCCTTATTCCCTGAATAAAGAAAGTAAGTTCTATGGCAACATCGGGAATAGTAGCATAAACAGCAAAATTATTCCACTATTTTTGACTTTGACATTTTTTTGGCGGAGTCCGTCTATACCTATATGTAATTCTTTAGTCTGTGTGTAGTCACGTGACAGGTGTCTATAGAAATGGAATGTTGAAAGAAAACAATATTATTGATTTTATCAATAGATTTATCTATATATTTTAATGAATAGTTCTCAATACAGCTGTCAAATAGTTACAGTCTCATTCAATTTCACCAAGCAACATGGTTTTTAATTTGTGTAGAAAAAATTGCAAATCGACTCTTACAACACGGTCTGTAATCAAATCACTTGTTTTGTTAATATTAATAATAATAATAATATTTAATAAAAAAAAAAATTTTTCGTACATCTATTTCCAATGAAACTTTTAATGCGCTTAAATTTAATGAATTCCATGGAAAATAATATTCATTTATAATTATATATTTTGTATTTTAACTAAATATTTATTAACTATATATTACAAAATTTAACTTACAGTTACATTTTTATCAATCGTTTTATGTGCATTTAGTTGTTGCTTGCGGAAATAATATACAAATAGTAAGAATATTTAAATTATCATTATTATATTTTTACATACAAAACACCAATCAAGGGTAATAAATACTCTTTTGAATATCATAACTTTTTATATTATTATTTTTTTTTAATTTTGAAAGCAGCAACTAGACGCACTATTCTCACAGCACAATTGACAAAACATATTTTCAAAATATGTTGATTAGTAAACACGTAAATATACCTTATAAATTGTATTTACAAAATAAAGCGATATTATTTGATTACTTTATTCTATAGTGGGAAATTAAACAAATCGAAATATTACGACGAAAGGGGCCGGTGACATGTTGGCTTACATATTAGGTGAAAAAAAAAAATTGACATTAATTTGTGTAAAAATAATCTAATTAAAGATTTATCTAAACAATTATTATTAATAGGATATAACAATAAAAATTTGTTCATAATAATACTTTCTTAGATTTACGCGAATATTTGACATTTTAAATAAAACTATCTTTTCGGATTTTGTCGCGGATTTATTTGCATTTTTGTTTCCCGACGTTTCGAATGCTTTACAGCATCCATGGTCACGGGAGAGACTGAGGTGTTACATGTCTTGGAGGTATAGTTGTTACAGACAGCCTACCTACAATTAACAAAATGAAAATTGCACCAATTACATTACATTATGTAATGCAAATAAATCCGCGACAAAATCCGAAAAGATAGTTTTATTTAAAATTGTTCATAATAATTATTTTAGCCAATAAAAAAATGTTAAAAAGCCCTTTTCATCGAATGATCTATCCCTATTGCTATTGCAGTGGAGAATCTAATGTGAATCTATTGTGTTTGAATACTACGTGTTCTATGACGTCATGATTAATACTATTGCAGTATTTTGTAATTAAATTAAATAAAATAAAACTTTGATTTTTTTAGCATTTTATCGTTAAAAAGACATTGACGTTGTAATATAGGTATGTACTCTAAAAATAACGATGTTGATTATTATTACTAGCGGTTTTTAAAAGCAAATTCAAGTGCGACTTTATTAAGAAAGAATGAAAAGCGTCAATTCAAATCCAAGGCATTGAACTTTCAATATTAATAAAATGCTGCAATATACGGATTAATTGGAAAGCTTTTACATCAATCATAGATAAAGCTTACGAAACAAAAGAAACTTATTCTTTACTGTTGATTGTTGTTAGGAAAATTTAAGAATTTGTATCAAAAATATATCTTTGCACATGTGAATTGAAATCAAAAATTGACTGGTGTACATTTCTATGATCTCAGAAAGAGCCTTCCAATGAGCGAACCGCTCCATGACCGTCAACCGAACTTTAATGACTAAACAACCATCTAGTGTAAGCTTAACTATTTACAAACATTACTTTCGACCCGAATAGAACTCGACAGAAAAACAAAATAGGAACGATACAAAACGACGCCCGTGTCCTCGCGGACATAAGCTGATATAAATACACTCTATGTACACTCGAGTCAGTCCTGTGTTTCAACGTCGAGACCGTTGACCATACGTTCGATACTTTTGAGATCGGACGCGGGGGGTGTTGCAGTGGTGGTGGACGTGGGTGCGTCGGGGGGTGGGTCGGCTGAGGCGGCGCGTGCCGGCGGCGAGCCTGCCCTCGGCCTGGCGGGTGAGGAGCTGAGACTCCTCGCACGCGGAGCCACCTGCTCGAACGCCGAGCCTAACCCTGGCAGCGCGTAAGGCGCAAACCTATGCGTTTTGCTCAGCGACGGCGCTGGTGTAGGCGCGGGAGGCGCGGGAGGAGGCGGAAGAGAATATTGTTGCAACAGAGGATGGAGATTGAAAAGCAATCCTGGTGGCATTTGGTGAGGAGGGAAAAATGGGGGTGGGTAGAGAGAGGGTGGATAGAGATAAGGTAAGAGAGGTGGTTGGACTGGCGGGCCGAGAGACACGTCAGGGGCGGGGGAGGGCCGCGAAGGGCCCGCAGGGGGGGACGGTGCCCGAGCACCGCCAGAACACGAGGAATCTGAGCCTGCTTCGTCTGCGCCGGAGTCTGCTCCTCCACCACTTGAACTGAACCAGGCTGTAAAGATATTAAAGATTTCATACCCCGAACTTAAGTATATACATACAAATAAATAAAATTGAAGTGTCTGTGTGTAATGTCGAAATAACAGCTTTTTACTAAATGCATATGGAATTTTATACGGTATTTATAAGAAAAACACATTTTTTTTTAAATTTGTCTGTTTGTTCTGGCAAATTTCAGAAACGGCTGGGCCTATTTTGACGGGACTTTCACTGGCAGGTAGTTGATGTTATAAGGAGTAAGTTAGGCTACTTTTATTACAGAATTTTACAATATTACATTATAAAGAATTAGGGCTCCGCTCAAAAAAAAACTTACCTAGGGACGAACCCGAGCGAAGCGAGGGTGAGTCGTTAGTTTAAACATAAAAAGCAATCTTGTACAGTATAAAGTTATTTTCTTCAGAAGGAAAAAGGAAAATACGAAGTAAATATAAGATTAATGTTAAGACAGAATATTAACATAAGATTAATGTTTTAGCAAATAAAGAATATATAACTTACAGCTACTTGTGTGTTGCGGCGGAGGTGGCGGCGGACTGGAGGGACCGCCAACGTCCAGGGGCCTCTCGTCATCGTCCTCGCGCGTGTCCGACCGCGCCGTCAACAGCGCCTGCCTGCGGTACACGGACAGACTACTCGTGTTATCATTGTGCATTATTATCATAAATATATAAAAAAAATTAAAATCTTTAAAACTCAAGTTTCATTATTGTTTTTTCTTAATTTTCCTTTAAAAAATTGTGAATTTCTTCCTTCAAGACCATATTGACTGGTATTAGAATAAACATGTTCAGATTTCCAAAAGATAATAATTTTTTAATGGAATAAAATATCAAGTCTGAGCTGGGGGTGTCAAGTGGTTGACATTTCGGCTAATGGCTCGCGACCCCCGACCGCTAAAGGTTAATCATCTCCTAATGATAGTGCCGAAACTTCGCCCTTTCACTGTAGAACGTGTCACGAAAATACTATTGGAAGTTTTTTAAGGATTCAATGATCCGTTTATTACGTGGTTAGGAAATAAATTTCTGTTCGTTTACGTTCTATTCTTTTTTTGTGGATGAGTAAAGTTTCTTTCTGGCTTCATTAGTGACAGATATATGTATGTACTAGCGAATCACCCTCGCTCCGCTCGGGTTCGTCCCTACTTACGTTTTAACTTTTAGTATAGATTTCTCAGAGATGAGATATTTTCCCGCAATAAAAAGTATCCATATGTTGACCCGGATCATCATACCAAATTTCATCAAAATCCGTCCAGTGGTTTTCCCGTGATGCGGTAATAGACAGACAGATAGGCATACAGACAGACAAAAATTCTAAAAATTATAGATTCGGCCTCTGTATCGATAATAAGGACTATTTCAATAAGTTTTTCTAAAAAATATGTAATGTACAGATTCGACTCAGAATTTTATTATATATGTAGGTTTGTGTAGGTGAGACGTATAAGGAAATAAATAACATGATATTCATAAGAAACTCGTAATTTTGATTTAGCTAACGAGAAAAACGAATAAAATAAACAATTAGTATAGCAGGTGTTTATTTCAAAAATGTTGACACTTTTTTATACCATTTCTAGAACAAAAGTCTAAATCTGTCCTAACCCTACAAGCCAATTATCCCATCTCCAAAACAAACGATTCTTTATCCATTGTCTTGTTGATCCCTAAATAGGGCGGTCTATCCCGCAACCGTTCGTCCCTGATTATTGGGGTTCCGTACGAAATTCATTTTATTAACTCGTCTCATCGCCGACTGATAGAATTTAATTTGTGCCACCCCTTAGGTTTTAGGGATGACACAATATTACCTGCCTAACATAAAATGTATTGATAGTATTGTAGTGTGTTTTATTTATGAAAAATCTAAGTTTTTTTATGTAATGTGATTTTTTACACGTAGCCAGGATCATTATAGTATTATGTATGGAAATATTTTTGTACTATCCGAATGTGAAGCAATTAATAGGCTATGTGCATTTCGCATGACTTTATGAAATGTTATTTATCGTGATAATTTATAAAAGAATTTTAACGAAATACTACTGAAGCCTTCATAAGCAAAAGAAATAAAGTATATCTTTAAAAATGTATTCCAGGAAGCATAATTATAAAAAAAAATATTAATTGCAATATCTAGTTTCATATATAGTGATCCTTATTGTATTATTATGGCAGCTAACAAAATCAAGAGTTATTTAACTTTATGTTTATTGATTATAATTAAGTTAGAGATTCTCACAATTATCGAATTGTTTTTGTCAACCCTAAATTAAACCGCGCATTAGGGTGTTCACGTTACAATGTAAACTCTACTGGGGTGGCTTGCCTTGTAATTTTACCAAATTTTTATCCCCAAAAAACGGTGCAGTTTGTAACCCCTCTTTTATTGAATACTCTCGGAAGACAGAGGCTTGTCAAATACTGTTTTATGATTGTGTGAATTGTTTTAATGTTACGATGTGATTTTGATTTTAAAGCTTTCTCTTCTCAAAGGTGCAATTCAATTCGGTCTTAATAATATTTCGTTCTATTTATAATAAAATTGATAAAAGCTATACATACTACACATGAACGAATTTTAATTCGTTCATGATACTACACTATACACTACACTTTACAATATACATCATTATATGTTATACCTGCCTATTATTTCGCGTGCGTATAGTTTAAACCAAGTAGTCTCCAAGTTATTTAAAAAGTGTTTAAATAAAGAGACAATAAAGATACACTCTGCCCCTCGTGCGTGACATTTAACGTGTCAAAACGCGTGTATAACAAACTGAATTGCTAGCACTAATTAACCGAGTGGTCGATTAGTGCGCATCAAAGCTGACCTTTGCACAAGAATGCTGCAAACATAAAGGACGATTATGCAGTGTGTTGCTACAATAAATGGGAAAATGGCGTGTGTTTAAAATTACGATATTTGTACCTATATTTTTTTAGATTATATTTATGGATAATTTTAAGCCAAATTTATGCTGCTCTTACAATTTAGTACTTTATTTTATACATGTTGATGGATAGAACAACGATTACGGTCCGTTTTTGTTATAATTTAAAATTTACTAAGAGGCAAACTCTTCTTTTTAATATGAGTCTGTAAGGCTGTGGTTTGTACCATAAAATGTAAGATCTATTTCTATAGCACTTGTGTAGCGTTCTCGGGCTTTCACAAAATATTTGTCAAAACGTTCACGTTTCCAACATTTCCGCTCAGCGGCCATTTTGAAAAGATGAGCGTCCGGCATACGCCCTGTAATTCGGATGCTGCGACGGTTCCGGTGCAAAATGTTGTGTAAGCGAATTAAAGATGCCTTCCTGCCTCCCTTTAAACACTAATGTGACTTCCGTAACGGACAAAAGTTGGCCTTTCACGGTGCTAAATTTGGTTGTTTTTCTAAAGCTGTCCTAAAATATATTTATACGTTATACAATGAAAATGGGCCTTGGAACGAAAAATTACCAATTAATGTCTTAGGCATAATAATATATGCCTTTGTAAATAAAGATTATAGTAAACAAAAGTATAACTTCAAATAGAATTGTAACCATTATTCATTCTTAATACATTCTTTTAAATAGGACAGCTTTAGTAGTTTGAGTATAAACGTGCGAGTCGACTAATAGTATTTTATTTTCTAATACTTTGAACATATATAGATTAAGTTAAATAAGAACGAAGAATAAGGGTAAAATAAACATATTATGTTAGTGTTACTTTCAAACAGTGTTTTAATCAGATAATCTGAACAAATAATAGGCCCCTGTGATGGTTTAATTTACCAAGTTCTTCGCGTGTTGCTCCCTTATATTCTTGGGTTATCATAATGTTAGTTCAATTAACAAAGTTAGAGAGAAGTGCAAGGTGTGAAAAACATTTAAGTAGATGAATTTTTTTAATTACTTCTGAGTTAGAAGTATATAATCGTTATTATATCCGTTATTGTTTAAATTTAAAAGTACCAAGGTATCCATTCAGAGAGACGAATATGGTCATGGAATTTAAGCAATAAAATATACGTCTCGTTCTACTAAGTGCTTTGGGTTGTGTTAATTATATACGGGGAAGCAATGCCGCATATCAAAATACGAAGCTGTCGATTCAAACGGGCCCTTACCCGTAGACATAATTCCTTGCATTGGCTGTCCACTAATTGAGTTCTCTTTGAATTTCAAATAAGTTAGCGGAATCACAAGCTATCCCCGCTATCAAATTATACGGCGAAAAAAACTAAAGCTGATTTTATCGCGGAAATCCAATTTTCTCCCTTGCACGCTAAAGACGTTGGAAAAAGCGCCAAGTCGTATGACTCCACCATTTTGAGCCGTTACCCGCCATGTTTGAACGTGGAACACGAATAAGGAGGCGCCAGATTGGTTTAATTTGAATTTGGAATGGCGTCGAGTGCGTTCGGAAACTCGTCCTAATTAATTTAGAGATTCACAGATAGCTAATTTCATTTGCTGTTAAGTTTTGTTAAACAGAACTGTTTTTGCTGTGATTTATCTTACGCCTTTCGGGTATTTACGTTTGCCACCTACTCTGAAGTTTTTTCTTTTCAGATAACACTTGCTTAGATTGCTTTATATTTACAATTAGTTAAAAATACAGTCTAGTATTCTCTATAACATTTTAAAAGTAATATTTTGTTAAAACATTTTACTGATAACCTAATATATGTCCACTGATGTAAAGTCGACCAATGTTATGTTATGGGACATGTCGGATGTGTCTGATATACCTGACAAAGATCGCAATTTTGATTTTCATAATTGTTTCTATCATCTACATATTTGATTCAAAAAGGTCTAAGTAAAAACAATTGTGGATTCAACTCGCAACGTTAATGCAATACATTGTGCAAAATATAAGATTTTGTTCTGTCTGTCTGTCTGTTACCGCGTCACAGAAAAACCTTGGAGGGATTTTGATGAAATTTGGTATGGTGATAGCTGGGTCAACATATAGAATACTTTTTACCGCGGGAAAATGTCTCATTTCTGAGATAAAATAGAAAAACTGCAATAAGAGTATACTAATATGTAAAACCTAAGAATTTGGTTTTTGGTCATCTGAACGCGGGCGGAGACGCGGCCAATGCTAGTGGTAAATACAAAGTAAAATGTAAATAAAATACGTAACAAATAGTGCTAATAGTGTGATAAAAGAACATTCAATTACCATATTTAAGTAATAACACAAGGTAACTACAATTATATGTAAATACGTGAAATTAATTTACTATATATGTGGATATAGTTTCATAATAGACAAACTGTAGTTTCCTAAAAATCATAAGTGAACGATTTCTATTTGCGAAGGTTGAATCATTTTCAATTAATTGTGCGATTTAGTATTAACACTTATACTCATATATGACGGACAGACAGTACCTATGACTGAACTTTTTATACATGATTTGTTTATATTATGTATATTGGCAATACTTTCGAAAAGCTATATTTTGGTCCGCGGCTTCACTCGCGATTACACAACTTCTGAATGACTCAGGCTTCTATAATCTATTATATAACGAATTGCCGTTGAATGTCTCGAAAGAAAAAATAGAATCAACAAATTATGGTATTTGAAAGGCTTCAAATATTATATCAGTGTTAATAAATTTTAAAATCTAATTGGTAACTGTTATTCTAATAAAAGTACTTAAATATGATAAATTACGATAAATTACTTAGAATATATCGATTAAAATATAAGATTGCACAAATATATTATGATAAACAAATATTTATATAAAACTTAGGTAAATATCAAAAATTTACAACTACAAAAGGTGCAATATAGGTGTAAATACTTACTTCTTTTCTCGTTTCCCCGCTCCCGTATCCCGGAAGCCTTTTGCGAAGGGGTTATTATCAATTTTCAGTTGTGTTATCTGAAAACAATTCATTTATTATCATATGTGCTTTAGAACAAAGATTATATAAGAGTTTACAGCTGGCTCAATTGATAAGCTGATAAAAATCTATAAGTATATATGTAGAAATATAAAAATCGATGTGTGTATGTATGTTCCCTGTAGACTACAAAACGTCTGGAGATATTTTGATGAAATTTAACGCCCATTTTGAGTGGTAGTCGCAGACATTAAAAATATTTTGTATTTAGTTTTAAGTATTTTGACAACCGTCGTGGTACATACTATGCAAAATTCCAAACGGGGTGGTCCTTTAACACTATTGGAAGCCGAGAGTTCGAATATTAGTCGATATTTAATGATAAAAATAAATATTCGGTTCAGTAGGGCTCAGACAAAACATGCTGCTAAGAAGATAAAAACTTACTTATTCTTATGCCCGATTTCACCAACATCCCATAAGCTACCACCTACGTATGGGATCCCTAGCTTAAAAGTTCCCCTAAGCTAGCCCCTAAATTAAATTTCGTTTTACCATCGTCCGAGCCAGTATCTCTAGTACCTATATTTAGGCGGCATTTTAACATTTAGGTGACCCCTAACTGTTGGTGAAACAGAAACTGTCCCCTAACAGCCTCCTAACCATGCTTAGGGGATCCCTTAAACTTAGGTGACGTTGGTGAAATCGGCCATTAGTCTATTAAGGTGTTAGTAAGGCTACTCTTCTTACATATTCATGCTAAATTATCGTCTAATCTTCTCTTTAATTCATTACCAGATCGACATGATTTTCACATAACACAGCTCATGAGTCATCTACCAGTTTCCATAGAATAATATTTCGTTAGAGAAGTTACTTAGGCATTAGTAGTAGAACAATAAAAGACTTACTTTTTCGTTCTGGTATGCAGTGACTGCGATGAACTCCGTCTCCTTGAAGACATAGGTTCTGAAGGTGGAGTATGGCAGCTTGAGGATGTCGTTGGCACGCACCAGATGAAACCGGGGCTGGTACTTGTGCATCGAGTTCAGGATCGTCTGCGTAACACACTTTAGACAGCTTAGGAACTTGATCTAAATACTCTCGGTTTGATTTGATATACTAATAATACTAATATTGTATTCAGCCCTTTTTATCGTCCCACTGCTGGGCACGGGCCTCCCTTCAGTACGAGGGGAATCAGGCCAGGGTCCACCACGCTGGCCAAGTGTGGGTTGGCGGACTTCACATGTCTTTCGAAAACTTGCTAAGTTCTCTCAGACATGCAGGTTTTCTCACGATGTTTTACTTCACCGTAATGCAAGTGGTAATAATGTTAGAAATGATTCGCACATGAAAATATCAGAGGTGCGAGACCCGGGATTTGTACCCGCTTCACTCGGTTTCTCAAGCGAGCGCGTTACCACTGGGCTACCACTGCCTTTTTACTGGGCTACCACTGCCTTTTTATAAATATAATAAATGAAAATGTTTCTGAACATGTTTGGACGTTGACATTTTAATTTATGAAACAATAATAATTTAATAACAATAATATGTATTGGTTTGTTTAGTTGTAAATAATAAATTTTATTATAAGTAAATATCGTAACTTCATCTTTGCATGTGTTGTTTTGTGTCTTTATTTTAACTGTTATCTACTCGTAGGTATATAAAACAAAGTCGGGTTTGTTACAACACTTATAACTCGAGAAATGCTGGACCGATTTTCATGGTTTTTGATTTGTTGGATTTGTCTCCACCCCGAATAGCATAACTATTGGAACATCAGAAAAAATCACGAAATAAATAATTTAATTCATATGGCTAACGCTGGCTAATAACTAGTAATATTTTAACGTTAACCTTTAGCTCAGAGACGAGATATTTTCCCGCAGTAAAAAGTATCCTTTATATTGTGTACAGACAAAAATTGTAAAAAAGATTCGACACCTGTACCTATCATAATAATAACTATTTTAATACGATTTTCCAAAAAATATTTAATCTACAGATTTCTTTTATTCGAGTATGTACCTATAGTTTGCGTAACATATACAAAAAAACATACATTCGAACTAAGTACCTATTCCTTTTTAGTCGGTCAATAAAAGCTCCGGATACTCGATAACTTTGATATAAAAACTTTTTATAACTACTGTATCAAGCGTGTTATTATCTAATAAGGCCACGAAGAGGTAGTTTAGTTAGCGTCATCAATAATAACTGAAGTCGTATAAAGTATGGCGACACTTAAGTTTCTGTGCCGTTACTGGTCATTATTGCTTTGTCTCTGAATGAAACATGAGGTGATCGCGATCTTGCAAAGGTAGTGTTTAAGGCAATTCAATCCCTAGTGTCTTCTATAATAAATGTACCTAACTTAGTTTTTTGTTCATGAAACTTTAGTATTGCTAATAGCATGTTTTTGCGTCTGCGTAACATTTTTTTCTTAATAAATTATATGTGTTATTGATAAATCGATTTTTCAACTAATGGTATGGTATAGTTTTAATTTTATTTTTGTAAATTAATATCTGTGCTTACTTTATTATCTAAATTCACTACCTAGTTCTTTCTGATTCTTTATGATCTTATTGAAGATATCTAAATATTGTAAGAAAATACGAGGATATTTTTTACTATAAAACTTATCCTTCAGGTAGGTATAAACTATTTATTTGAAACCGTACCTCATCTTTTTAGAAGTCGGTTGAAAATAGCCCTTAATATTTTTACTTTTTCCTCAATTTATAAGATTTTACTCTTTAAAAACTTCTACAACAAGTTTACGGAAGACTTTTAAAAGTGAAATAAATAATAGATATTACTGACCCCTCGCGGTTACCAAATTATGGGATATTACGTGCCCCTCAACCTTGGATGATAATAAGCGGTGTCACAGCGCGTCTATAGATGTTTAAATTTTCTATGAGAACCGATACATAAAAAAAATTGCTAAATTAGATGTTACAATTATCTAGTAAATTCGTTTTTTTTAAATAACACACTTATGAAAAACTTTGTGAAGATGTTTGACGTTGACATTTTAATTTATGATGAATAATAAAATGTATGTTAGTTTGTTTTGTCATGAATGTGTCTAAATTGAATGAAATATATAATATCATCGTAAAATTAAAAAAAAACTGTTTTTTCTTATAAATATTATAGTACTTATGTGTTGTTTTGTTTCTTTATTTTGTAACTTTTAAAGATCCATTCATATAAAAAATACTTATTGAAAAAAAATTATAAGTTATTCATTTAAAACCTTCGTTTGACAGATGTTAATAATATCTTAGGAAGCACAGACGACACAATGTACGTACAGATTATAAATTCAGTTGATAAATAATGTATAAGCTAAGTAGATAAAGGAATGCACCGACTCGTTCGCACCAAGGAGGCGGTAAGTCACTCAGATATTTAGTATTTAAAAGATTCCACGCAGCCATAATCTAGATATGTGCATCCATTGTTGTACCGTCATAGATGTTTTGTATTGCAATAATAATGTATTTGTATGCTAAATAAACATTAAAATTCTTAGCGAGATGCGCGCAGTGTTCCCCTTATAAATCAATATTCAAGGTTTTGTTTTACTATTACATCTATTTAATTCTAGTACTGGTCTTACTAGTAATTCTCTCCTTTAAGAGTTCATTAAAGCCGACTATGATACACGTTACTATGTCTATTGTTTCGATTCCTGTATAAATAATGTTCTCGACTGAACGAAGGCGGACAGCATCGCAAAAACATACATTAACGGTCATTGTTTATTAAAACTCTCCATTTGCCGCATTACGCTATAAGAATGGTATTTGGAAATAAAAATTTTAAAAGACACTGCACATAAATAACTTGGTAATGATCGAAGCTTGTTGAGGCTATCACTTTCATTTTCATAGAAAAGGCATATTGAACAATAGAGGAATATATTTTAAAATGAGTTCTCGATGAAAAATAATAAGTTTTTACGTACATATATTAACATTTTTAAATCAGTATAAGAGTATTCACAAACTGTAGTGAAATGAAGTGCAATATCTCAAATTAAACTTTCAAACGCACTGTGTTCTTTCTCAACTCTGCACTGTGGGACCGAGCCATGAAGCAAATAAATTTTATTGACTTATTGCTTCCCCCAACTCGTATTAGTTGAAATTGCTTTTAATTCGATTAAATCACTTGATGAGGCGGGCTTCCGTTCAGATTTAATGTAGAAGATTGAGTTTCGGCGGCGACTTTTTTCATAAAACAATTAAAAGAGCGCTCGGTTTTCGTTTAATGTGCGGAAAATGCCTTTTGCTCGCACAAATGTTAATTTATTTTGTATGAAAATATTTTGTAATGAATTCCTTTAATCGAAGGTTTTTTTCATGGTTAAGACGAATATTACGAATATTACTTTAATCGCCTTGTTAATTTATTTAAAATAATTGAGAGTTCTTAAAAATGATACGATATCGCATAATTCGGTAGAGTAACGAAATCTTACTTCCAAGGAAGGTTCTGCTGAGATGCACAATTTAAACACAAATATACTTAGGTACACTATTAGCTGTAAGGCACTGTTATGTATACCTACTGATAAAAAATATCACACGCCACCGTCGTGAATTCGACAAAAGCTAAAGAAGCATTATATTTTAAGCTAACGAAGCGGTACTACTAAGACGAGTTCATTTCAAAAGCGATAACATTAAAATAAAATTATAGTTGTACCGTGAGCCTGCCTTAATTACGGATCTTTTATTCGTCCGTCCAATTTCTTTATTTTACGGCTGGACAACAAATTAATATGTAAATAAGGATGCCCGGTGGTCTGTCGATGATTTTGCTTGTCGATTAAGTGTAATCGACATTCGACTGATAATAGTGAATAATAAGAGCCGACTTAAACGATTTTCTATAGGTAGATCTCAATTATAGTTTTGATTATTTAAATAGCAGTGCTTTTTTGAAATATATGTATATATATTATATACTTTTTGGATGTACCTATAAAAAATATGTATAAGAGGCATTTTTAAGTAAATAACGTTGTAAAGATTATAATCGTCGTTATATCGATATCGGTTTTGTATCGATATACGACAATTAAATTTATAGTCCGTCCCTAATGGTGAAGGTTCGTTTAACAAATCAGAGATGGCGCCAGAGGTCGGCGCGCTTTTGTTTCGACACGGAAACAGTTAATAAAATAATTGTTAAGCGTTACACAGATTAAAAAATAATTGTTAGTCGTCTTTGTAATATAGACGTTATGTTAAACGGAATCTAGAAACAATTTACGATTCGTGACGTTTCTATGATATCCACTATCACGTGTTAAACGAGCAATTAAAAGAGTAAATTCTTTTAAAAATTGTTGTAATCGAAGTACCA
Source organism: Brenthis ino (assembly GCA_921882275.1). Classification (NCBI taxonomy): domain Eukaryota; kingdom Metazoa; phylum Arthropoda; class Insecta; order Lepidoptera; family Nymphalidae; genus Brenthis; species Brenthis ino. The sequence goes on along the minus strand of OV170221.1, from coordinate 17,722,974 downwards.
TTCAGTTATAATGGATATTTCATATGTTGAAATATTTGTATTTTAACTGTAAAAGAACATGTATGTAAAGGGCAATATTATTGTTTTTATAAAATACCTATCTACGTATTATGTTGCAAGTTGTGTATCACGATCATAGTTTTAGCTATCCGACTCAAGATGGCGCTACTGGGAGCTACTGCGAATTGTTTGTTTTTATTTTGACATTGTTGGAACTTGGAACTAGATTTTGTTTATACTGTCCTAGGTGTTCCCAATGCATAAATAATAAACCTGTAATATTTATCATACCTTAGAAAAAGTTATATTAAGTAAATTATTAAACATATTTTACTTTTTATATACTTTTAACGTATTAAGGAAAATTACCTATCTATATATAAATACATAAATATTAGTTTCATAGTGAATATCGTTCTAATTAAAGGCATATCACCCATTCGATTACACTCGCACGTCTGACGGGCGTCGCCCTACGTTCGCGCCAAATGGCTAATTCGCGCGGTAAACATACGCCATAAGTCATATTAACTATACGGGCGGAGTCGACGAACCGCACTCATCTCGCTCTAACAAACTAGAGAAACCCATGCGACTGTTTGTTTTTCCTTTTACTTCCTTTGAAATCTTATTTTGAATTTTATACCTATAGGGGCGTGGATGCTATTGCATATTACGCGGCTCGTTCTCTCCCGCGGAGATTGCGCCCGTCTCTCTCTAGCTTTTTGTGATTTTAATTCGCAGAACGGCATCGAGACGTGATTCGAGTCTATAGAACTTTTTTATTGCGAATGTTCGAAATTCGTTGGAAGGAAAGGGATTTCGGCAAAGTCTGGCGCTTATGCAGTATCGATTGAATTCGAATATCGCTTTTATTCGGATGTTCTTTCCATGCGACATTGCCTAGATGTTTCAATGGGCCGAATATAAAATGCAGTTATCTTTATAAGATATCCGTTTCAAGAATTTGTGACGATCGAAGTTTTTGTGTCATTGACTAAACATAGTGTGACAACTTTCGTTACTATAGGTACTTATTATTTTAAATTGCTTTAATACACATAGGAATAAAATAACATAATTCAAAATAGACTAAAAATTATTTTCATAACAATTTTGTAAAGTATAAAAAATAGTTCTGCAAGTAGTTATAGGTACCTATTAATAAATAAAATATTAATATTAATTATACTTTATGTTAATTAGGTATACTTACTAAAGATCTATGTATATGTATACATTGGAGATGCATATGTCGGTCATACACAGCCCCCGTAAAAAAAGATATTAAATGCATCGTTAAAGCTTCCCATGGAAGTCATAACCTACTTCATTTAAAAGTATAGAAAGTGAGAATTTTTTATTTTTTAAACCAGATTACCGCCATAGAAGCCGCCGATGTATCAATATTTGCGTTCTCTGTTGACACGCAAACCGTCTTAGCATCGCAAACAAAAGGGTTCACTAATGCCCTTTTTACCACAAAAAGCTTGGACAAACAGTGGGGCAAATACGACACTGACGTGAAGCAGGAATGAATGAAGACGGTCTAATATTGTGTATAAAATACCAATAATAGAGCTGTTCCAACGAGATATTCAAATATTCATTTTGTACATCGATTGTCGATGTTAAATAATACCTATATTAATAAACAAAATGTTCTATATGATTACACTATACCTACTGATGACTAACTTCATGCACCACAAAAAAGAGTCATTAATCATACCCACAACCAACTGATAAAATGCTATTTATTATCTATATCTTCATAATCTTAAAAACCATAGCTAATTGATTTAAAAAAGAACCTTTTATAAATACGAAATAAAAATTTAAACAATCGTTTCGCGTCGCTCGAGGTGCGCGGACGCAGGAGCAAATCCATTAGCGATTAACGAGCGATCGGGCGGGCACTAAATTAAAATAAATATTTGCCGGCAGCGCCTGTTCAAAGCGACTTTTCTTTTATGTACGCCGACACAGGTGCCGCGGTACTGTCGCCTACTTACGTATCTTATATTACTTATTCTATCTCATATGCAGGAGCAATTTGCTTCAGATATTTCTATCGATTTATTTACATTTTAAGTTGAGATTGCTGTGTTTATGTGTAATCTTCATATATCTACGAATAAAATGATATGGAGAGTATTTAATCGAGCTTTAAGTAACGATTAAATTGCGCTTTTATTTTATTTTTTAAATATTTTGCTTACAAATTAAGTTATGTACCTATATAAATGTCTATGAACCATATAAGTGTTATACCTCTGTAATAAGTACTTACAAAAATATAAATAAAACTTACATAGGTTTATACATTATGTTCCAGAATTAACTTATTAATTTATTATTAAATTATTTAAATTTATTTGTGGATAGGTAAAAAATTTTGTGAGGTAGGTATTTTATTTTTTAATGTATTAAAGTAAAAATACTCTGAGAACTAAGATGAAAACCTTAACAAAATATGTTTTTAGTTTCAACCGGGAGGGACACTTTTCATTGAACGTGTACATTTTTGCACAGTTATCGATATCGTATTGATGATACAAGCGCGAATGTGGCCGATGCATTACAATAAATCATATGTCATTTTACATCTGTCACTTGATTTTATGATGGCGCCATTTATATTTTTTTATTAAAGAGGATTAACTGTTGGATAAAATTTGCATGTAGGTGCAAAAGTAATAAAAATTTCGTACCAAAATGTTTGTGTATCTTGTTACTTTATCTTCTTAAATATCATTTTACGTTTATTTGAAATAACTTTAATTTAAAAAAAGTATTTTATTAAAAATTAAAAGCAAATGGAAGTTCATTGATCTTCAATATTGATAGACAATCTGAAACCACAGACAGCCGGAAGCTTAAAGTAGTCACCGATACTAAACATAATACGTGGGGCAAATAGAGCGCCATTAAAACCTTTTTTAACGTAACACGATATCTTTAGGCTGTATAATATACAACCTGAGTAATTTAAATAATAAAGTAAATAAATGATGAAGATGAAAATTGTATTAAGTAAATAAAATAATTAGATACGAAAAATAAATGCATATATGTATATATAAAATTTCTAAATAAAATTCACTTAAAATAGAAACTATTCGTTGACACCATGAAATTTTCATAATATACTGTAGCATATGGAAAGTTCGTGAACATTGCTAAATAAACATAGATTATATTATATAAAGTCATTTGATAGCCTAGTATAGTAAAGAATTTCGCGTGTTGATGTCAGTATAATAATATTTAACTATGCGAATATTGCAACCTAAATTTTGTTGTAAGTTGACATTACTATTAAAAAGTACTAAGGTTTTCATTATAAAATGTTTAAGAATTAAAATTCGGAAAAGCTAAGGTTTCTGACTTAGCGTATGTACTTATAGATTAATTATTGCATATTAGTAAGTACCTACTTTTGAGCAATTTCTGAATGTTCGAAGACCATGATTTCTGTTACTTCCATCTTTAAATAACTGAAAAGTGTAGTGGCTTTTTAAAGTATATACATTATACATGATTGTTATTCTAAAGCGTTTTAAAAGCTAACTGATAAAAAAATGCCTCATTTATCTCATTGCCAAAACCCCTTGGAAACTATACCTATGTTGGGTATTTGAATAAAAAAGTCCAAGAACTCCCAACAAACTGTTTATCTATGTACATATATTTAATTAGTTATCTTTAATTTCTTAAAAATAAATAATAATACAGGTAAATGTTAATTAAACTACTCAAGAATTTTTTCGTTAATAAAATAAAGTACCTATGTGTGAAGATAATCTTTATGTTTTATTCAATTACTTTCTTTTACGGCTTACTTTATAGAATAACTATGTGTTTAAAATGTATATTTGTAAGTTTAGAATGTACTAATGATATTTTATAGCTTTTTCCCCGCAGGCCTGCTTTAATGATAAATAATATTATTGATCGATTTAAAAAAGGTGATAATAAATTCGTTTGTATTTTTGTATGTGTGTTACGCGATCTTTGCTAGTTGTGGACTACCTGACTTTGTTATTTTTTAATAGATAAGATTTTTTTTATTGTAACTTGTATATTCTGTAATAGATACTGTTTGTTTCCCTAAAATAAATAAAAATAAAATAAATAAATCTCAGGAGTAATTTTAAAGATTTTAACCCCCAAAGGGATTACACCATTTATATAATAATAATTATTAATTAAAGCTGATTTGTAAACTGAAGTTGGTCTAGCTTTTTTAAAATAAAACTTATTATTAATGAGCATATATTTTTTTCATTTTATTTTTTTATATAGTAATAATTTTTTCATTTTACCTCTATGAAATGTATATTGAAAGTGATAAACGTACATTAATGAGAACGTATAGGAGCTTCTATGAAATTACTTATTATTACGTGTTATACTCGTATATCTTTACAATAAAAAGTAGCATTAGAATTATTATATAGATACGTCTTAATTTCGAGAAATACGATATACAATACACTTAGGGTTGCCTTTTCAAACATCAGATAAAGGTTTTTATTAAATAATATTAAATGGGAACTTTTTTATTTATGTCATTATAGTTTTTTATTTTCTTAGTTAATACCTATATTTTAAGCTCTAAACAACTAGATAAAGTATGTTTGGCAAAAGAAATATTTATTTACTAGAAATATAAAAACAAATCTATCCCTCGGGAACTGTATATTCCTCCGAGATAAAAAGTGTGAGCCTATGTGTTATTCCAGACTATAATCTATCTCTGTGCCAAATTTCATCCAGATCTGTTCAGACGTTCTGGCGTGGTTGAGTAACAAACATCCATACTCACAAACTTTTACATTTATAATATTTATACAGATACAGATTATTTCTAAATAATATGACTTAGTAGGTATTGATAATTTTTTTTATTTTAGTAATTAAATCCTAAAAAAATTCTAATAAAAAGGGTCGAAGTTTACAGTAAATTTATAATTTCAGAATTGTTTCTTTTGTCTATCTATCTGTTTAAACTATGTTTATTTGTATATCTTTGTCAACAGTAAACTGATTTCCATTACTTTTTCTTAATAAATAAGTTGTACCTATTTTTAGAATTATATAATTTTAATAAAATCCAACTTTACAAGAACCTACGTATCGAAAAAGTAATTTTATTGATTAATTCCCCATACGAACTTTCATCCCCATTTTCTCCCCCTTAAGGTATGATTTCCGGGATAAAGTATCCTATGGTCTTGCCCAGGGTCTCAAACTATCTTTTTACCAAATTTCATCTAAATTGGTTCAGTAGATCCAGAGATTACCCCTATAACCTCAAAAAGTCACAGACTTTGCCTCTTTATGATTTAGTATTTTTTTATTATTTTTATTTAGTGCCTTTCGCTGACTATCGTAGTAAAATTGCATTCCAGGCTAATGATGAAAATCATTTAAATCTTAAAATTAACAATTATAGTTATAAAAGTTTACTTAAATAAAGTAAGTATATTTTGAGTTTTATTTATGAAAACGCTATCTTATAATTTACTAATAATCTTGTTGTTTACATAATGAGGAAAAAAACGATGTTGATATGATATTCACAGTGCATAATTGTAAAAACAATGTAAATGAGTATGAATAAATATTTATAGAACAAATCGCGCTATGTTTCTATTAATTTAATTGATGGTGAAATGGAATATTGCAGCATGGAAATATGCAGTGAAGAGTGATTAAAAAAAATATGTAAAAATTTAGGAGAAAGCACATCAACAGCACAAATTAATAACATAGTGTAAGTATGTTACATTCATATTTACAGCCTATATTTATTTTTTTCGGGTGCACGGTAGTTGCTGCCAAGTCTCGCGTATAATTTATACTGTATTATATCCACTGTGCATTTCTATTAATGCTTAGAATATATAATCTCAACATATATATGAACGTCTTATTATATTTGAAAATAGTAGAGCTACCAAACCGTAATATTTTATTAATTTTTCATAATAACATAACGTATTCAGCCCTTTTGAACGTGCATGCACTAGACTCCCATGAATATGAGGGGGATCGGGTCATAGTCCACCATGCTGGTCAAGTGCGGATTAGCGGAGTTCATATCTTTTGAAAACTTTCCTAGTTTCTCTTAGATATGCAGATTTCTTCATGTTGTTTTCCTGCACCGTAAGGCAAGTTGTAATCATATTGTAAATTGAATGGAATTCACACACGAAAATATCAAAGGTGCGAGACCTGGGTTTGAACCGGTTTCACTTGGTTTGCAAAGCGAGTGCGCTACTAGGCTACAACTGCTTAATAAGATAATAACCTCGTTAATCCCTCCACGACCGCGGACACGCCGGCGTGTCAGTTAATTAATAGATTTCTTAGAATTTTAATTAATTTTTAGAAATTTACCTCGAGGTGTTAAACTGATACTCCAATAACCTATTTTTAACATAAAGAAAAAGATACTTTAAAGTCTAATAAATTGACTGCAAAACACAAAATAATTTCTCCACATAGTAACAATTCGAATTGAAACTCGAAAATTTTCATAGCCAAAATAGCAATATAACGTCAACGTATTTATAAATACGGTGTAAAGTTTGGACTCTGGATAACATTTTCAATTCGAGTGTGGCGTGCCTTTTAGCCGAATAGAAGTGTTAAATGTTTATTCGCGAGTCAAACACACTGCACTGCCTTTGCGGGGAATTGACGTAGCTCTCTACATTTCACTTTTGAATGCTAAAATTGTTGTTTATATTACAAAAAAACCCTTTATTCGTTTAGTATGTCGTTTATAAGGTATATAAAATATACTTTCAGACTAAAGATTTATATAGATGGATCGTCCAAAAAATTGTCAAAGTCAAAAATAGTAGCGTGGTTTTGCTGTTTATGCTAATATTCTCGATTTTACCGTAGGTACAGATCGTTTACTTTATGTAAGGGATAAGGAGAAATTATCTATACTTAATATTATAAAGAGATAAAATTGGTGTGTTTGTGAATTGTGAGTTTGTGACGTTGTAGGGGGTAATCTCTGAATCTACTGAACCGATTTAGATAAAATTTGGTAAGAGGTAGTTGGAGACCCTGGGAAGGACATAGGATACTTTTTATTTTGGACATCATCCCTTAAAGGGCTGAAAATGGGGATGAAAGTTTGTATGGGACGATGATGGACGAACCCGAGCGAAGCGAGGGTGAGTCGCTAGTTAATAATAAAAGTAATACCTACGAATATTAGTTTTCTTCCCCTTGAAAGACAGATAGCATAATATTAGCTTATTTGATTTCTTCTTTATTATAATAAAATCATTAGCTATTTTCATTTTTTTATATTTATTTATTTGCTTATCACAATAATTACTTTTCTATTAATATTTATTATGCTTTAAAACATTATTGTTTGGCTTCATGTTTAGTTCTATGTCAATCTATCTATATTATCCTCAGACCGTTATAAAAAGTATACTTTATTTTTCTACCAGAGATAGTCTATTGAACGTCAAAGCCGATCACGACATTTATAATTTTCCTTTTTATTAGATTATCAGTTACATTCTAGGTTTATTAAAGACTACGTTTTATAAAATGTTAGGTTTATTAAAGGTACGTTTTAACGGTTAGTACAGATTTTCCAGAGACGAGATATTTTCCTACATCATACCAAATTTCATCAAAATCTATCCAGTGGTTTTCTTGTGATGCATTCCCAGAGAGATGGACAGACAAAAATTTTAATAACTGCGGGTTTGGCCTCTGTATCAATAATAGTGACAATTTCAATAAGATTTTCCAAAAAATATTTAATGTATAGGTAGATGTCATCTTAAAAAAGTATTATAACTTTTAAGTATATGTTATATTTTTTTAAATATATGTGTAGTGCAGTAAATTATGGTACAAGTCAATATATCATGTTAATTCTTTATCAATAAATATATAGAAAAGCCACAAATAAAGCAAAATTTCACATATAAAATGAATGTTGGTGTTTATTCAGTGAAGTTTTGGCAAATTCGTATCTGTTGTGTGGAGAAAGATGAATTCGAAACGTAGTGGGCCTTTCAGCTGAACTGAAGTGTTAATGTTTGCTCGGAAAGCAAACAAGTTGAATACACTGCCTTTGCGTATTGATACCACGAAAATTTATAGAATAAAATATAAATAAATAAAAAAAATGCTTTACGTTTTATCTATGGATTAAGAGAGTATTGGACGAAAGTCCAATATAGATAGAGCCTACTATGGCTCTTATGCCAAATGAATAAAATAAGGTCTTATAATTAATGACATCTAAAACATCGTTATTATTATATTTTAAATGCAAGTTTGATTGAGTTTTGTTAGACTTTCTTTAACGAAGTGACGACGATAGTTTATATGTGTTTGTGTGCTAAAACGGATGGACCGATTTGAATGAACTTTATTCAGTACACAAATAGGCTGACTAACTGGACTAGCACATAGGTTACTGTTGGTAATAAAATTTGTTAAAATGTGAATGTATATATCCATACCTACTAATATTATAAATGTGAAAGTGTGTTTGTTGGTTTGTTTGTCCTTCTTTGACATCGAAACGAAGTGACGGATTGGAGTGATTTTTTGTGTGAAGATAGTTGGAGGGCTGGGGAGTGACATAGGCTACTTTTTATCGCGGGAGATTATCTCATTCCCACGGGAAAACATGTTATAATGTAACCCAAAAAATAATTTACATTTAGAATAATTTGAAAATTGGTATTATTGCTCCTCAATACAATGAAATAAGTACGTGTTTTAGTATTTCTCGAAATTCATCCCATATGGGGGTAAAATAGGGAATTAAAGTTTGTATCGAACCTACCTTTTTAGTTTTTTTTTGCAGTTTTAGCATGGGCAAAGCCACGGGTTTTGCTAGTAATATTATAAATAAAAATATTAACTAGAGTAGAACTTAAGCATAACGAGGGTAAGTCGCTACCTACGTATATATACCGTGTTGTGCTACAGAGTACTTATTAGATGAGTTAAAATTTTAATTATAGGTCATAGTTTTTTGATATTTGATTAAAGTAGATAAAACCTTTATTAATTAATATTATAATTGCAACAATATATGTGTGTTTATCTATCTTTAAGTAAGCTAGCAATAAATAAAAGCGACTTTTTTGTAGAAAATATTGGCCAGAGCCTGATATATCATAATATAACTTCTAAGTATATTTTTAATCCCGACATGTACCTACCTAGTAGTTCCCGTGGGATATTGCAAAAAGATACACAACGGAGCAGCTTGTGGTTTAGGCCTGACCGTATCGAGGACGTAATGATATTGAAGTATATAAGTTTATATTATCGGACTAGTTTATATTATAAATGTGAAGGTTTATATGTGTATGTGTGTTTATGGTTACTGTTTCTTCACTTTAAAATGGCTAAACAGATTTAGATGAAAATTTGTAAAAAGATAGATCAGAACCTGAAGTAAGACATAGTTTAATGTTAGGCACCAATGGAGATCGTCGAAGTCGTTAGAAGTCTATAAAAATATGCAGTCATACAACTTATTATTTTTTACTATTATCTTGCATGAAAAAAGTCAAGAGGCATAGCTAGTGTGCGATAAAGAGGTCGGATGGTGAACCTGTGTGGTAAGCCTTTTAGCCGAACAGAAGTGTTAATGTTTGCTCGCGAGGCAAACACGCTGAGCACACAGCCTTTGCGGCATGAAATTGATATGCCGACAAAAGTGAACTATTTTTATATTTTTATGTATACTATTGACTCGGTACTCACTTTTGTTTTTATAGTTGCGTTTTTATGGTTTATAATGCAAAGTGATAATAATCGTGTGGTAGTTTATTGAGCGTGTTTGAAACGACAGTGTTTACGTTATATCTGATTATGAGTGCTGTTATATTTTTTACTATAACATTTTTAAATCAACTAACTAACTTTAAAATCAAATTTCTGTTAATATATAAAAAAAACTGCAAGTATAAATCAAAATTATCGATAAATTATTTGCTGATATAATAATTTAGTTACCTACGCTCGACGCTAGATGGCAGTCATACGAAGAAACAAACTGTAATGACTAATAATACCATTGTTTTATATACACGTGCAATTTATTTACTTTAACTAACTTTAATGATTAAACAATAGCTATTATAGTGCAGATTTTTTATTAACAAAGAAAAGATAATTAGAAGACCATAAAAGGTTAAAAAAAAACAATAAATACAATTAATTGCTATTTGATTTCTAAAAACAATTAATTATTTCACTTACAATGTAATTCAATTAATTGATATTGATTACTGAGCTCATATTAAAAGTATGTCGCAATTGTAAAAGTAAAGATGAATTATCACCTCATAGGTTTGAATAATTGCAGACCACTCAGTTTTTATCTGAAGTGAAGTACAGATGGAGAGCTGCTGCTTAAGATGTAGCATTACTCCGCTGCACCTATAAGTGTCGGAAGCGGAGCTCCACTTTGAAATCGGTTAAACACAAATGTTCACATTTCATTTAAACTATACTCACAAAGCGATTGTACACTTAATACCCTATCTCTATTAATACCGGCAAAAGAAAAAAGGGGCTAAGAGTTGCAACAAAAGCCTTTAAAACTATTAAAACAAACTTACCCTTAAGTACAATTATGAAACATAGACAATCTACCGACAGAGGCCGAATAATTTTTGCTTAAAGCGTTCCATTTTACGCTTCCAATTTTCAATGCATTAAAACGCATTTAAATGTGGAACAGGAATTCATAAAGACGGTGGCGCCGCCGTCCGCAATTAGAAGTAACATCAAACTATCGTAGACCAATTATACTGATCCCTCTCAAAGAACAAAGAGTTCCGTGTTAGGGGTCCTTGTAGATCTGTTATAATAATGTGCCGGTGATTTTATACTTGAGTGATGATGCTTTAAACGGCCCCGGTAAAAGGCTTTTTATAGTTTTATACCTTCATTCACTATAGAACTGTGATACCGCTGTTAGTCTACGTCTATTAATATATGAGATGTGTTATCTCTAGGCACTGCCCGTTGGAATTAACCGGTTCTTGGCTATGACGAAAGAAATTAAGACGGGAAACGATTATATGGTGATATTCTTGTTGAAATTCCATCCCTAATTAGACGAAAAGTTCAATCCAGTTATAGACATTTTTGTTACAGAAGGTTATCGCGAGCTCGTTTATAAATAATATTTATTATAACCTGCAAAATTTTAAGTATAACACACTTTTATCTGTTGAATTTCATAGAAAGATTACTAATTTAACTTTAATTTGGATAAATAACTTTAACAAACGTAATCAATGAAAAGCTTTAAAAATATTATAATAGAGCATTACTAACATGACCAAAAATAATTTTCTTGCACTGACATTTAAGATTTGACTATTAAGCTCCATTTGAAACAATTATACAGTTATTCAAATACATTTCTTACTAATTATTATTGGCGGTTGTAAGAAAAGTCAATTGTAGATACGCCGCCGTAGTCACGCAATATTAACACTAATTGTTGAACACTTAATTACAGTATCAGCGATTTCATGACAGATAAAATTATAGACTGGTAAATGCATGTTCTCTCACTAGAAAAGTTGCGATGGTCTTATTGACAATGTGGAATATATATCTTAATAATATTATAAATGTGAAAGTTTGGATGTTTAGATGGATGTTTGTTACTCAATCACGCTAGAACGGCTGATCGGATCTGGATGAAATTTGGCACAGAGATAGATTATAGTCTGAAATACCTATTAATACACACACATAGGCTTTTTATTCCTGAAAAATATACGGTTCCCGTGAGATAGATTTGTTCTTGTTTTGCGAACCCAAGCGAAGCAAAGGTGCTCAACCTTGCTTCTATTGGGTTCGTTGAGTTCGCGACGTGCTAGTTGTTCATATATAAAATAAGTAAATTTGTTGATTTGCTTTGGACTAATTTACAGTACATTAACACAGTCATCTTCTTTTGGAATATCACTCAACAGCAAATACTCACTGACTCACAATTTTGTTATTATATTACAATGTGATTCTTTAACTAGTTACGGTATACGGTTTGCCTGCGTGCATTTCACCAACAAACCAACCAATATAGAAGCGTATAGAACGAGAAGTACAAGCAGCTTAAAATTTATTGGTATGAAATACCAAAAATCAAAATAAATTTATGAAAAAATCCGATAATATAGTTTTATTTAAAATCTATACGTACCTATACCTAATAAAATTGTAACCAAGCTGAATAGATATTTTTTGGAAAATCTTATTGAAATAAACATTATTATCGATGCAGAGGCCGATTCTACAGTTTTTAGAATTTTTCTCTGTCTGTCTCTTACCGCATCACAGAAAAACCTCTGAAGGGATTTTCATGAAATTTGGTATGGTGATAGCTGGTTATCCGGGTCAACATATAGAGTACTTTTTACCGCAAAAAAATCCAAAAACTGCAATGTAAGAGCTTACTAATATGTAAAACCTAAGAATTTGGTTTTTTGTCATCTGAACGCGGGCGGAGCCTCGGGCAATGCTAATGTTAAATATTCGCGTGAATTCAAGAAAGTACATATTAACAAGTATAATGTATAGTCTGTAAAGGATAGTTGAGTGGATTAAAGGACGGTAACTTCAATGCCACAATTAATATTCCTCGAATGAAGATTATTTACTGTCTTGGGATAGCAAATAGCTTTCCATGAACTTGTAAAAAGTGGTCACTTTATTTCTCGGCTATGGCGGTCGGTTTTTCAAGCAAGTTCTTGAATCTGAAGGAATTTTATCGTCTTTTATACCATTGTGTTGTTATTTAACGAACTCTATTAAGTTAATGTTCCCACTTAATTGTTAAGGCGAGAACTAAGTTTTTTATTTGCAATGCGTATTGAATTTTTCATGAGTTTTCACATAGAAGTATTACTATGTAATAAGTAAAATATAATTTTGTTCTTGTTATATATACTCAATATACATACATGCATTAGCATGCTTAATTAGTTTGTTTCTACATCACTTTCTACTTATTTTGCTTTCGCAATTTTACACGACAGTATAAAATGTTTAGGGGCTATGATGTGAGCTATTTACATTTATAAGATTTCTTAGTACAGTAGTATAAATTATCCACAGTAAGTGATAAATAATTTGAGTCTCTCTCAAGTCTTCGAAGATTAAAGTATCCATTCCCTCAATTAAAACAGTCTAATTGTCATTCACTTATGCTTAAGTCTATAAAATTAATGTGATATGCAGGTGCAGTGGGATGTTGACATCCTATAATGAATATATTAGCTTTAAATTTAATTTAACACACTCGATAATATTTAATGGACCACCGTAGGGGTCTAAGCGGTATATTTATGTCAATATGAAGGAAACTTTTAAAAGCTAATGTAGGGACTTATTAAGTAGGTAGGTACTAGCGTTAAAACGTTTAGTATAGATTTCTCAGAGATGATATATTTTCTCGCAGTAAAAAGTATCCTATATGTTGACCCGGATAACCAGCTATCATCATTCCAGATTTTATTAAAATAGATCCAGTAATTTTCTTGTGATGCGGTCACAGATAGACGGACAGACAGACAAAATTATAGAATTGGCTTCTCTGTTGATAATAATGACTGTTTCAGTAAGATTTTCCAAAAACTATTTAATGTACAGATTCGACTCAGTTAGAGTTTTATTATATGTATAAATGGCTAAAGAATGTACCAAAAAATCTAGATTAAGAAACAATATAGAAGTTTCAGTGCATAACATAGATTTCAGTGGATAATATTAGAAATAATAATCAACAAATATTGTAAGGTACTTTATTGCCATTTTTGAACATTTGAAATCATTTTTGTAAAATAGTGGGTAGGCACTGTCTGTAACAAGTATGTGTTTGAGACGTCTATAACCTTAGTCTCTCCTGTGACCATAATTTCTGTAAAGCATTCGAAACGTCAGCAACCAAAAATCAAAATAAATCCGCGAAATAATTTGAAAAGATAGTTTTATTTCATTTAGTCATTTTCAATCGAAATACCAATTTAGCTCTAATACGAATCGTTAATGTTTTTATCCAGTAACGGAAGAAGAAGTCCAAAGCCAAACCATAGAAAAATCTAAGCAACTGAATTGTAAGCAGTAAAGTGCGTGAAGTACAAGTAAGTTATATAGGTATAGCGGCCATGCCTCGGATACCTTGCCTTCTAAGAAACATTCATAGAATATAGGTTCGAGGTTCCGTGAAGACATAACTTTCGATTGTAGCAATGCGGTGACAACATTTTTAAACGATTACACACAGCTAGAGACCACCTTGTCTGATTATAGATAAATATCTCATTATGTTATCTATCGGCCGCTGTACCTTTTAAATAGAAAGATAAGTCCGATTTTAATTTACAAGATCAAGTACTTAAATAGCTAAAGGTTAAGTTAATTTGACTGTCTATTTAGAAAATACGAGATATATTTTATAGAATTAGAATTACAACGTTAATTTTAAGAGACAAACACATAAATATATAGATTTAAGCCGGCGAGAGAATGAGATAGAATACATCACACGGAAAGTGAAAAATAATAAAAGTATTACTGAATAATATAAAAGTTATATACCTATTATAGGTACCTAGGTATGGTAATGCAATAAATAAAATGGAAAATAACTCTTAAACTTGGTAAAAATCCATATTAATATGATGAATGTGAAAGTGTGTTTGTTTGTCTTTCTTTCACGTCGAAACGGCTTGGCGGATTGGCGTGATTTTTTGTGCGGATAGTTGGAAAAAAGTTTGGAAGAAACCTACGATTTTAGATTTTTTTTGTAGTTTTAGCGCGAGCGAAGCCGCGGGTTCTGCCAGTATTATATAAAATAAAACAATATAAATTGTAAGGTTTATTTTTGTAAACCTTACAATTATTACGAGTATCTTGCTTCTGATATTCTACGTTTATTTCATTCTCTCGTTATTTTTGTGAAGTTTCATTTCTACCATGTCTGAATTGCACACACACACACACACACACACATACTTTTTTTAGTACATAATACTTGCTATGTATTTATTCTGTTATTTTATAGTAGTATATATTTACTCATTGTGTTATAAGATTGTACCTTGCACTATCATAATATGGTAAATTTTATTATATTTATGAAGGCGGATAATACTCGTATCTAGAGCTCCGGAATCAATACTAAGAAAATAATACGCAGTCCTTGAGTCCTATCCTAATATATACTGTTTTTATTACCAGCGGAATCGAATGCAAAAACCTAGTAATACTTAGTAATACAACATTTCATTGACAGATGATTTAAATTTTAAAATGATTTAAGTCTAATATTCTTAGTTCTTATTTCCATGAAAACGTCTAAAAATTGTAACTAAAAATATAGGTTTAAAGCGTTTTGACCTTTCAATCTGGGCCTTTCTTTTGATCAACATAAAAAATGGTAGTGCATCCCTTTAGGATATGAGACAGTATACATCAAACGCAAGTCCCATGGGTGGGGTAGGGGCAGTAATTGATTGGCCTCGATATCGGTGCGCTTATGATATAGAGCTTATTGAGATCATGTCAAGTTTGATTACGTATAATATTGCCCTTCTCGTGTTCAATTTTAAACAAAATAGTTATTTCTTGAGGTTTTTCTTACAAATATATGTAGGTACGTCTTACCTATGTACATATTTTTAAAATAATATTATAATGAGGAAAGATTTACTTATCTCTTTGTTTGCGATCGATAAATTCAAAAACTGCTGAACCGATTTATATAATTTCTTTACTATTAGAGAGCTAATTTTAAGTAATAGTTGAAGTTCATATATTAGGTACTATCGACTCATCCTCGCTTTGCTTCGAGTTAGTCTTTAGACAAAAACTAATCTATCCCACGGGAACTGTACATCTTTCCGGGATAAAAACTAATAGACTAGCATACTTCAGATTATAATCTATCTCAGAGCAAAATTTCATCCAGATCCGTTCAGCCATTTTGGCGTAAAAGAGTAAGTTACATCCAATTATTCATCCATCCATTCTCACAAACTTTCAGATTTATAAAATTAGTATGGATATTCCAAACAAATATTTTGACCCCGATTATCTCTAATTCCTGACTGAGGCTGCGGGTCAGGGCGTTCAGGCTTTATTTTTATTTTCTTAAAGTAGGGCATAATATAATAAAAGACAAGGATTGTATGTAGTTGAAGATATTATAAATGAATAGAAATATAATTATATATTCTTACTCTTTTAACTATCATTTTTTTTGTATTTACGCTCTAATAACGTATTCGGTGCCTAATAACTTATATTTTTTTTACTGTTTATTATTCTCTATGTGTCATTATGTTCATAATTCACAGTTTGTCGTCTCCACACGCTCGTCTCACTTGCATTTTTTCTTTAGGTAGTTAGAAATGCCCTCACGTATGGCAATCACTGACAGCATTTATATTACAATGATTGTAAATAAGAAACCTACACTATTAAATACTTTGTTTGTTCTATTTATTATTATATAATACTAGCAGAGCACGCGACTTCGCTCGCGCTAAAATTACTATTTACTCTAAAGGTTTCATACAAAGTTTCATCAGCTATTTTTCCCTCTTATCTGATGAATTTTGAAAAATGCTAAAAGACGTATTTAATTAATAGTACTTTCAAGTAATTCTGGTCATAAATATTTTTTGGGTTGTATTGTAACGTGTTTTCCCGTGGGATATAGATAATCTCCCGCGGTAAAAACTAGCCTATGTCACTCTCCAGCCCCCCCAACTATCTCAACACAAAAAATCACGCCAATCTGTCACTCTGTTTCGACGTGAAACAAGGACAAACAAACAAACAAACACACTTTTACATTCATAATATTAAGTATAGATATGGATATTACTAATTAAAGTATATTAGGTAGTCTGTTCAAGAGTTTCTTGTTGATGGAAACGTGTGAAATTCTGATATATTGACTCATATAAGGGCTTTCTATAATGTTAATTTAAAAAAGTAACTCGATATTTAAAAGAGCAACTGTTAAGTTTCTCGCCGGCTCTTCTCAGCAGAACTCCTTCCGAGCCGGTGGTAACATCCTCACGGGCTCTATTTAAATTAAATTGACGATTCAAAAGTGCCTGTATAGATAAGTCTAATTGAATAAAATTTATTTTAATTTAATTTGCGCCCTGAAACTCTTTGACCGATATCAAATAAGAGATGTTATTTATCACTCGACATTTTTGCTAACTTGCGAAACAATTTTCATGATAAGATATTGTTAAAAAGTTACAAAAGTACCTAATTCTTACATTGCAATAGAAAATATGCAAGTCAGATTTACATATATAAAATAATCAAGTAAAAACTTTGCAAAAACTTTGCATTTATTAATAAAAACAAATTATAATGCCTAACTAGTAGGCATAATAACTACTAACTAGTTGTTAATAATACTTTCTAAGATTCACGCGAATGCTTGACACTAGTGGCTCATCCTCGCTTCGCTCGGGTTCGCCTCTAGGAAGACAAATACAAACCTATCCCACGGTAACCGTACATTTTCCTCGGATAAAAAGTAGCCTATGTGCTATTCCAGACTATAATCTAGCTCTGTGCCAAATTTCATCCAGATCCGTTCAGCCGTTCTGGCGTGAAAGAGTAACAAACATACATCCATACTCATAAATTTTCACTATAATATTAGTATAGATTTTAAATGAAACAATCTTTTCAGATTTTATCACTGATTTATTTAGATTTTTGGTTCCCGACGTTTAGAATACTTTACAGCAATCATGGTCACGGGAAAGATTAAAGTAAGTATTAGACGTCTCAAAGGTCACTTACATAGATGTTACGTACAGATAGTGCATATCCACAAAATTACAAAATGATTTCAAAAATACCAAAATGGGACAAAACTACAAAAAATCGAATTCCGCGAAAAAATCCGAAAAGATACTTTCATTTAAAATAGTTGTTACTAAATACATCATTAATAACGTAGATAGGCATACAATATAATTGCCATATGTTCCGTCATTAATACCTATACGGCTTAAAAAACAAATTAAAAGTCAAAAAGTCGAAAAACTACATTAGTTGAAAATAGTGGCAATAAACAAACAGACGGAAACATCGACAGCTGCCTAACGACATGTGATTATTTATTAGTATAATTATGCTCCTTGTTAGTTTTGTCAAGAAACCCCTAATCATATTGTAATTAGTTTTTACGCCAATTTTGAGAGATTTTATTATACACTGCTATCAGGTAAAATTATACTTTAAATTTATACTAATGAGGTACATTTTCATTTGGATGTGTTGGAAGACATCTAAGTTCTGTACCATATAATTAGTGTATGGACACCTCTAAATAGTGAGCTCTGGCGCCTTCGGCTGTCTCAAGCTGGTTTAAGGAAATTTGATTTAAAAAAGCTGTAAGATTTTTTAAATGTCCATTTTCACTACGAGAAGGTTGCTTTTAAATTATTATCCATACTAATATTATAAATGTGAAACTGTGTTTGTTTGTTTGTCCTTCTATCACGTCGAAACGGAGTGACAGATTGGCGTAATTTTTTGTGTGGAAATAGTTGGAACGCTGGAGAGTGACATAGGCTACTTTTTATCGTGGGAGATCATCTCATTAACACGGGAAAACACGTTATAATACAATACAAAAAAATATTTATGATCAGAATTACTTGAAACTTGGTATTAATGCTCTTCAATAAAATTAAATAAATACGTGTTTTAGCATTTTTCGAAATTCATCCAATAAGAGGGTAAAACAGGGGATGAAAGTTAGTGTGAAACTACCTTTTTAGAGATATTTTTGTAGTTTTAGCGCGAGCGAAGCCGCGGGTTCTGCTAGTTATATCATAAATGCTCTCGGACAGGCTTACGGATAAATTTAAAGATTACATGTTAACTATATCTCAGTATTGTTTGTTTATTAGTTTGCTAGAGCGGAAACTGCTAAATAAAATTAATTATTTTATATTAATACAAGCGACTCACCCTCGCTCCACTCGGGTTTGTCCCTAGGTGCGTTTTAACGGTTGGTATGGAATAGATAGACTATATATTATTTATATGATATATAGTCTATAGCCTTCCACCGGAGTATGAGAGTGACAGGAACAGAGAGTGCGCCTGTATCTGCGCGTACACTTGTGCACTATAATATGTCCTGCGCAGTTGGCTAGTCTTAATGAGATTGGCCGCCGTGGCCGGAGTCGGTCAAGAGAACATCATCAGTCTATAGCCTTCCTCAATAAACGGGCTATCTAATGCAAAACGAATTTTTCAAATCTGATTACTAATTCCTGAGATTAGCGCGTTCAAACGATTAAACGAACAAACTCTGCCTTTTTATAATTTAAAGTATATATTTATAATTTACTTTAAATATATCTTAGTGCATATAGAAAAATCCACATCACGTTGATATTTGCTGTATATTTAAACATATACATAAATAAAGTGCTTTGAAAAAAAAAGTTACTAATACTAATATTGATTTGACGATAGTGTATAGCACTATCGTCAAATCAATTGTTTTTATAATATACTCTGACATTTGCTATATAGATTAAAAATGAACTGATACGCACAGATAATATCAGGCCGGTGATTTATAACTTATTTATTTAACTGTACGTATAATTATGACATCGTTTACACCATATATGGCAGAGATAAATCAGTTCAGAGTGAGTAACACGAGATTTGATCTTATTCATATGTTAAGTAATTAATGGTAATCAATGACTACTAGGAAATATTGCATCCTACTCCGTATATGTATTAAGTTCTTGTGTCTGTTGGATATAGAAAAATAATACTTTTAAAGCTATTTGTAATAAAAGATTATTATAAGCTTTTTTTAGCTTAATTTGAGCTTTTATTTTTTTCTTTTATTGTATCTTGAAGTATTCTAGTGTATGTATATTTAAAAATAGCTACCTCATATTAATTTATATGTTTATTTGCACGATACCAAAACACTGGCAACTATAAAAAAATATTTATCCACCTGTCCGAGTGTTTGTTGTTTTAATCTCCTGAATGGTTTAAATGATTTTAATTTTGAACTTTTATTATTAAATACGATTCAATCTAAATAAATAGAGTTTGGGAAGAACGATTAAAGAAAGATTTAGACGGTATTAAATGTATTTTATAGGCAGGTTCAGAGTGAGAGTCTTATCACGTACAAGTATCGTCAAAACTTTAACAGTTTTAGCTTTTATACTAATATATAAATAAAATATAAAGTGGGTACGTATTTAATATATTCTAAAAAGTATTAAACCTATTATTATTTATATGTGAAGTAATGAATAGTTTATGAGTTATTATTACGAGTATTAATTGACAGATTTATGTTTTGAGCTTTACCTATATGTAAGTGCGTTACACTTATTATATATGGAGATAAACCAAATATGGTTGGATTGCGTCTAATGGGTTTAATTGACAATTGATCGTTGAATAAATTAATATTAAAAAAAATAATTAAAAAGGCTATATGGGTCTGCCCCCTATGTTATTTTAACAATAGAACAATCTATACATGTAATAAAATTCTATCTGTGTCGAAACTGTACATTAAATATTTTTTGGACTTTTATTATTAAATACGATTCAATCTAAATAAATAGAGTTTGGGAAGAACGATTAAAGAAAGATTTAGACGGTATTAAATATGTACATGTAATAAATTTCTAACTGTGTCGAACCTGTACATTAAATATTTTTTGGAAAATCTTATTGAAATAGCCATTATTATAGATACCTACTGAAGCCGATTTATAGTATTAAGTTTTTGTTTGTCAGTCTGTCTTGGAACGCATCAAGAGAAAACCACTGGAAGGATTTTGATGTTTGGTATGGTGATAGCTGGTGGTCCGGGTCCACATTTAGGACATTTTTTAATGCGGAAAATATCTCATCTCTAAGAAAGAAATCCATGCTAATCCTTATAACGTACCTAGGGACAAACTCGAGCGGAGCGAGGGTGAGTCGCTAGTATATAAATAAAATAAAACAAAACTGAATATAATATAATTCTAAATGAAATATTTTACACTCTTATTCATTTTATTTGTTTACGGATTCACATTCTTTATAAAAATTATATGGACGAATAATCCCAGGCGCACCCACTTACCTACCGGTAGGTAAATTTGTACAAAAAATAAAAGGTAATAGAAGGCTCGATCATAAATAATAGAATCATTAACATCTGCCGCTATGATTTCGACCATAAAATTTTTTGGCTGCAAAAAAACTATACGGTTAAGGGTCTTCTTCCAGAAATGTATAGCTGCGTTGGATTTTTTGGAGCTTAGAAGAAAAGAGTAATATAGTATGTATTTGTTTATAATTTCAAGTTAGATATTAAGTTATTGTTTATTTGCTTTTTTTAACTATATAGTTATTTATTTTTCATAAAATTATTAAATTATCAAATAAGCCTTTTACGTATATATGTATGTATATATGTCTATGTGTTATAATATATATTTTTTTTATTAATAGAGGTGTACGGCTTATATAATAATATTAGTGGACGGTTGCCCTAATATGCTCCTTGTTATGGGCATCATTAGAAAAGGACGTGTTTTGACGGTTATTTCGTTACGTTATTTTTTAATTCTACTATTCTGTTTGATTAGGCTGTAGTTATGTGATAACTGCTCGACTTTGGTAGAGCGAAAATATAAAGTTTTATTAGTTTTGTTTTTTCAAGAAATTATTCTTGAAATTGAATAATTAATAAGGCAGTGGTAGCCCAGTGGCTACGCGGTCGCTTGGGAAATTGAGTTAAGCGGGTTCGAATCCCGGGTCTCACACCTGAGATATTTTCATGTGCGAATCATTTCCAACATGATTACTTATTGTCTTACGGTCAAGGAAAATAACGTGAAGAAACCTCCATGTCTGAGAGAACCAAGCAAGTTTCCGAAAGACATGTAAGGTCAGAAATGGTGGACTAAGGCTTGGTCCCACTCACATTAAAGGGAGGCCCGTGCCCAGCAGTGGGACGCCAAAAATGTCTGCATGCAATTGTGGTTTATTTCATTTGTGGATTTGGGTTTTAGATAAATGCATATGTGGTATATGACATGCAAGAAGCATATCTCCTGACATACAGGTTTATTCTAGATTGGGAGTCAGAGGCTTCAACAGGCTTATGTAAACACAAAGAATTGTGTCAATAAAGATATATTCTATATTCTATATATAATATCTAATCAAATTTGCCAATAAAGAAATAAATCATATATTATAAAGGTTCGATTTCTATATTGCATTAATCTTCGTTTGCCATACTGATGTTTATTCATGTCTTATTATGATGCTATATATGCTGATAGCTTGACGTTAAATTTTGCCATTTAACACTCAGTATCTCGATGATAATGAAAAATGGTGGACATAGAGTCACTGTGTTTCCGCAAAAGAAACCACGTAAAATGATAAAAAGAAAAGATTTATTTAAAATCTTTTTATTACGCATCTTTCAGGCTTTTCAAGTTTTAAACATTTTCGATTCCGGATAACATGTTATTAAGCTGCTTTTATACCGTCTTTGCTTAAACACATTTGGTATATTAAGCAAATAGTTTCTATTAAAAAAAAATTAAATGTCTACTAACCAAATGGTCTGAGTGGGGGTCTCTTGGCGCACTAGGCGACGTATTGGGCCACAGCAACTTTGACAACATCCGTTGGCTTTGGCTATAGATGAGCTCCTACGAAGGAGAAAAATGAACTTTAGTATGATTGAATTAAGGCCAATTACGCCTGACATCGGATGTATGGGCTAAAACCTATATGCATAATAAATTAGGCATCACACCTAGTATGAAAAAGTTAGTTTTTTTATAAATAACGATTTGTGTTAAACGTCACTCAGTATTAACGTTTTTCAACCGACTTCAAAAAGGAGGAGGTTCTCAATTCGACTGTATGTTTTTTTTTTTTTTTTTTTATGTTTGTTAACTCAGAACTCCGTCATTTATTAACCGATTTGGACAATTTTTGTGTTGTTTGAAAGGGTATACTTCCAGATTGGTCCCATTTAAATTTCAAAAAAAAATACCACCCCTAAGGGTGGAAAAACAACTAATGATGAATTTAACCTACTTCTAATTGTCATATTGACTTGAAACTTTGCAAGTATTTCTATTTTCGTTGATAGTACAGTGGTTCGGTACTGTTGACCTGATCTGATGGCAAGGCCAGAAGGTGGATAGGTGGAACTCTTCAACGGCTAATAGTAGATACTTTGAGTTTGGGCTTATTTTGTTTGATTTGACAAGCCTAACACGTTAGAATCCTTACTTTGCTACTACTGTCTACACTAAAAAGGGAAAAATAAAAACTTTTTAACAAAAAAATAAAAACCGACTTCAAACAAAAGCACTAAAAAGTAAAAAATAACTAATTGGTAGTTTTTATTTACTATACATACCTAATCAAATATTTTCGAAGTCGGTGTGCTTTGCCTAAGTAATTAAAGCCTACCTATTAAATACATACCTAATCAAATATTTTCAAAATCGGTGCCAGCCCATACAAAGCAAAGCACACCGACTTCGAAAATATTTGATTAGGTATGTATAGTAAATGAAAACTACCAATTAGTTATTTTTTACTTTTTAGTGCTTTTGTTTGAAGTCGGTTTTTATTTTTTTGTTAAAAAGTTTTTATTTATCTGTATGCTTTATTAAATATTATCTGTATATTAGCTGTCATTTCGTTAGCGCGATATAAGATATAAGTCTGGAAAAAATCGCCGAGCTCAAGGTACTTAAAACATAAAGTAGATACATTAGATTGTGTAAAAACATTGCTAATTATTTAATTCTTAAGTGTACTTAATTATAAGATAAATGCGTCAAGTAATGATACGTACGCAATTAATGAGGCATGCAGCACCACTATTGCGATTCCAAGATACGGATTTCTACGTAATAACGTGTTACTAGCAATTTGTATAGCTAAGAAAGTTGTTCGTTAACGGCAGTTCTTTCCTTATTAGTTAAATATGCTTTTATTTATGTGAGAACTATAAAAAAATATTTAAAAGTATCTTAATATGAATATGATCTATATTTTCATAGTGATTATTGAAATATTAATGTACATAGTATAACTAAAATACTAAAACTAATAAAATGAGCAGGAAAAGCAATAAAATAATAAGTAAAATTGATGATAAGTTAGCAAATTGACGCATAGCTTATCGATGAATGAAAAGTGAGATTATTAGCGATAATAATACGTTTTACGAGCGCTGCGCCTGCGCCGCTGGCGGTTAGTCCGTAAAAAGAGCTTGCCAACCATTGGTTTGCTACTAGGTATAAACGAATTTATTTTAAAAATAAATTATATTCATTTTATAACTTGCAGTAGCCATAAACAGGGCAATAAACAGTGAACCTTAAACCTTAATTATTAAATTATCAATGGCTTGTAATAAATAATTACTATAGAAGAACAACTATAATAAATTAAAATTTATCGATTAATCGGACAAATTTACACGCTTTAAGTGTTTAAACAATTTTATTATATCTATTCAAGGTAAAGTATCAAAGAAAAATGAGCATTGTTTACAAAGATGTCCATTAAACTCTTCATTCAGTCACTCAGTAACGCGAATAACTAGCCGTAAACAAAAGCTCGGTGAATTCAGCGCCAAGCGTTGGCCACTTCTGGCTTAAAAAATAACGAGACGTAATAATAGGTTGGGTAAAGTTCTCGCCTGCAAAACAAACATAGACGGGAATGGCCAGAGTGCTAAATTACTTTAATAAGCGCTCAAACATTTCTTCGCGATGATTTATTATCTTTTTGAATGAAAAAAAAGGTTTTATTCAGGTATATTTGTATGGTATTGGCGTATGTTATATGTTTATCTTTTATATTATTGTTATGATTGTTTGCATTTTATTATTAAGTGCTTTTCAATTTTATCTTCGTATTAATTCTTTATAAATATGAGTAACGTTCTATAGAAAATTAGAGATCGATTTTCAAACTGTCAAACGTGTTATAGTTTTTTTTACATATCCATAAAATTTATAAGTCACAAAGCATGGAAAGTTATTTGTTAGCTATATTACTAATAGAATAAATTATATTTTATCTATAATAATAATAATTTATGGGTGGAGCGAAGATAGAAAAAATCTACCAGATCAATTTTAAAAGTAAACATAAATCATAAAAAGGAGAGATAATGACTGGTTAACTTAAGTTCTCGCCTGTTAAGCAAACACTGATGGAGAAGCGAACACACTGTTAATTCATTTTAAAATGCTTATACCAATTTGAACTTCGTCTATACATATAATAAAATTCTAACATTAAATATTTTTTGGAAAATCTTATTGAAATAGACATTATTATCGATACAGAGGCCGAATCTATAGTTTTTAGAATTTTTGTCTGTTTGTCTGTCTGTCTGTCTGTCTGTTACCGCATCACAAAAAAACCACTGGAGGGATTTTGATGAAATTTGGTATGGTGATGGCTGGTTATCCGGGTCAACATATAGGGTACTTTTTACCGCGGGAAAATATCTCATTCCTGAGAAAAAATACAAAGACTGCATTGTAAGAGTATACTAATATGTAAAACCTAAGAATTTGCTTTTTGGTCATCTGAACGCGGGTGGAGCCGCGGGCAATGCTAGTAAACAATAATATTGGTAGTGTATTATGTGATGAGTTTCATGTTGGTATGTTTCATATTAAAATATATTTCATTTAACAAAGTAAAAAGAGTGTCATGTATCGTGACATGAATATTTCTTAAATTTTCGACTAACTAACACAGTGCTTGTGCTTTGTTTGAAGTAAGTACATACATAGGTCCATGGAAAGTATAGCATAGTATAAGTAACTATCCTGTCCAGGAAAGGACAGTTTTTTTGGCTATTGCCTCTTTTTCGGTTTTTTTACGCGAAATCTGTTTTCATTGATGTTTACACACCTTCATAAAAAAGGATATAAGAACAAGTACGTTCATAATATTATATTAGTAGGTACCTAAATAATATGTTTCAACTTAAGTATAATAGTGTTGCTATGTTTTCTTAAATAATGTGCTTTCAAGCACCTAGTCCATATTTTTATATAATTTATTTAGGGTTGCTAGTTCAGAATAAATTGATACCTATATTAGATATTTATCTTTATATACCACCCAACAGCTGCCTGAATTGCTCAAGCATCTCAGTTGTACCGGTTTTTTATAAAATGCAAATCGCTGTAGGTATACTAATTTTACAACACTTTTTTTCCTTTATAATAGCTCCGTCGTTCTTTTTCAATAATAAATTCAATTCACTTGTAAGAAACAGTAGTGGTCTAACATATTTATACTGAAGTTTTATTTTATACAAACCCAAGTCTCATTTGAGAAAATACCAATAAATTGTAACAAGCAATTATATTTTCATAGTTTCTGTAAAGTTTTGTGTTGGATTATGTTAATATTTATTTTACAACTTATGGGTTTCGTTCAGAATTAATCTCACGACTTAGTTAACATGGATTGAACTGTACAACAAGGCATAACTACGTCTTGCCTAATTTAATTCTTGGTTACTTATAACTTAATAGTGTAAGCAATGCTATAGATAAATTTAGCGTTCTCTGAGTGGTATTTACAGAAAATTGCTAGTCGCGCCTACGATAATGTTAGTTCGCGGTTATCTTGTTAGACGAATAGACTCAGGCGCGCCCATAAATTCTATAATTCTCTATAAACGTGCGTTGACGAATTTTGTATCGCCCGAAACCATCGTAAAACAGCAATGAACGTGTTATTACAAAGACGAAATAATGTAATGTCAAGAACTTAATCAGCCCGATCGAGTCGAGTCGAGGGTGTAATTAACGGGCAGTTGTACCATATATGAATGAGTGGCGCCCGTGCAGCCGCCGCACCTCTTCGCCGGAGGGCGGACCGGACTACTCCCATAAAATTGGACCACGACACTGGTCATTTTTAATATGGAAATACAAAATGCAAATTTCTTTTCACATTTCAAAATAAAACGCTTTCAAAACAATTTTATAGGCAACAGTTACGACTCCCAGCGTGACATCTAAGCGATCTACGATATCAGCCAATAAAAGATACTTATATGGAGATCCATGGAGCCGACAGAGCGCGAGATCACCGCTAATTAAGCTCCATAAAACCGAATATCGAGTCGGAGTCCGACGTTACCTTTCACCGCGGCCGGTGGTTCGGACGACGAAAAAACAAGAAATCATCTCACATACGAGCCCACCTTACGATGGTAATAGATTAATGATATAGCCTGCGAGGTCTGTTTAAACGAGAACCCTGAAGAGGTCGCAGTGTGTCGAGGTGGCCTTAAATGACGCGGCGGGCGCCACCCGTGCGCGCGAGACAGGGACGCCGCGCTACGGCCGAGGGAGAGGTCCGAATAATCGATAGAGGCGCCACCGACTCGCCGCGGGGCGGCGCCCGCGTCGGCCCCACGCGCACACCACATCTTATTGAGAAATTCTTATGATGCATAATTCTTCTTTTGGTTTCCTGTAGCTATTTTACTCCCTGTTAACAATATTACCATTTCGGTGACCGGACTCGCAGACGCATATTTTATCGGCAACATCGTCCCTTTAGTGAGGACTGACTCGTATGCGCTTCGTTGAGTATTCAACTGATTTATGGCATCGCGCAAACCCGACACGGGCACTTGCTAAGTGGTATAAATTTAGCAATAGACTTTATAGCGCAGTAATTCGGGATTGATTTATTTAATTTAACTTTCCATGTTTTTTATTGTACTATAACATTTGTGATCGAATTTGCATTATATTATAATAAGTATAGGTAAGTGCATATAACTGCGAAGTTATATAAAAATGTATATAAATATAAAAACACTAAGAACTGGTAAAATATTTTTTTAAATTCGCCGGTCATTTCGACCCAAGCCCGCGCTCAGCTGTTAAAACAGCAATCACGTCTTATCGGACAGTTATGCTAATAAGACATGCTAATTCCCAAAACCAACAAGCGATGAACAAAAGGGACCATACAAAAAGGTATAAAAGTAAGATGAGCAGACGGGCGCCAAAGGCAATTATGGAGTGCCCAAACCGTCGGTCCGCGAGGGCCGGAATGCGTTGCTTTCTACGAGCGATTTTTTTTGGCGGTCTACATTTTTCGCATTGTATGTAGACTTCTGAGAAAAAGAAAAACTCTGTTCGCAAAGAATGTATAAACAGATTAGTTTATTAGCAAAGTGCCTTAGACCTGGCTTCGGTAATACACTCCAATTAGATTGTCTCAATATATTTGAAACATAAAATTCATAAATATGTATATTTTCAAGTATTTCTAAAAAAATGGAAACGTAAATTATATTTTATAGAATTGCTCATTTGCTGTTGCATAATAGTTTTTTTTTCTAGTTTTTTTTCCTACAGTGAAGTTGTGGCGATGTTTGATTCATACCTACCTTATACTGATCTGGTGCCGGACATTCTAATCCGGTAATAACTAACTAAGGGCGTGACCGGCTTGTGACGTCACTCCGGCCGCCCAATCAGAGCGCCGGATTTATTGTCACCCCTACGGCTACAATAGTGACAAATATAGTAATGTCGCTCTTTAAATAGATCAACATTCGACTGCTCGCCGTTAGTGGTCTATGTGATGAAGACGCTCAGCATAGGTCATTTACCTTATTTATTTATGCAAAATATGTTGGGATTTTGCCAATTCTAATAGTATGAAGGTAGGTAGGTACCTTCCTTAACTACTATACTACATACATATATATGTAAGCTTTACTTAATTATTTTCTAATACCAGAATGCATATTATATGCATATCATCACTTGGCTATTTTCAAAAAAAGTGCTTATTGCATGTTATTTATTATGAAAATTGTTATAATAGTTGTTGCATTAATCTATACATATAATAAAATTGTACCTAAGCGGAATCTATACTTAAATATTTTTTTGAAAACTTTATTTAAATAGACATTATTATTGATACAGAGGCCGAATCTATAGTTTTTAGTATTTTTGTCTATCTATCTGTCTGTATGTGACCACATCACGAAAAAAGCACTGGACAGATTTTGATGAAATTTGGTATGATGATAGCTGGTTATCCGGGTCATCATATAGGATACTTTTTATTGCGGGAAAATATCTTATCTCTGAAAAATCTATAAACCTTAAAACGTAACTAGGGACGAACCCGAGCGGAACGAGAGTGAGTCGCTAGTATGGAATATTATATTCATTTCGTATAAATGTAAGTTTTTACAAGTGATTAAATCATTTTATATTCATAGAAATAATGAGATATATTGAAACTTTAACACATAGTTTTTTCTGTTTTTGCTCATTCAGATGTTTATAGTCTAGTTACAAAATTAAGCATGGTTCCGTCCGAGCATTGTTTTCAAATAGTTTTCATAAAAAATAAACAAAAAAGTGTATAAAAGAAAACATATGTAGGTATTTTAACAAAATTAAGTGCTTATTAAAAGAAGGGACGTACATAATATGTACAGATAGCAAAAAATGAATAAGAAAAATTATAAACTTAAAAAGATAAGAACATTCATGGACGTTATATGTTTCGAAATGTTCATATTAAAATCAAAACATTCCGACCGTATCTCGTTAGCAAACCCTGAGGAGTACCGGAAAAATCTGTACTCACTAGTACTTATAATTTCCTAGATCAACGATACGTACGTATTATTGCATTTCTCTATCGCCCTCATATCTGATACTCATTTGTTATGTTTTCCAGACGGATTCGAACCTTATTACCGGGGCATAGAAGTGTTGTACTGAGCCTAGGGTGATAAAGTTAGGGTGACACCACAATGGGGTTAGGATTATTCGCCAGTGTGCAAGGGGCTTAAGTTATTACGTCACGCGGAGCAATGGCGTCGCAGCATTATTATTATCTAATAAATTGTATTAATATTCATTTAGAGGTTCAAAAAGCTACATCCCTTCATTGTTGTACATATGTGACGGATTTCCTTTGATTTATATGGCAAGTTTTTGCGTTGCTCACTATTTATTACGGTTGGATTGTTAACTTTTAATAATTCTATATGTTTTTCTAGACACAGCAGTTATACTGCTATATGTTTGTGAAGCAGCTTATTATGAATTGTATAACTTATGCAAGGACTTACCTATTTATATTATAAGATAATGATATTTTATTTGCTATTAGAAGACTAAATTTCATGCAATAATTTGTGTTATATGGCAAATGAAAATTGTGAAAAGTATTATTTTCCGGCGAGATAGGTCCTTTAAAGAACTAGAACAAACAATAAATTAAAGATCTAACTTTAAATTTTAAAGTAAAATATCATTTCATTTGAATGTAAAGGAAATTTATAAACAAATGACAGGTATTTTCCAGCTGTAAAAAATAAATATTCTTGTCACTGCGCCAAAATAGTTTCGTAGAACTACGCCTGTGACGTTTATGGTTGTCGCATCGTGATAGCCATACTGTTTTAAAAAGTTGAATGTACCGATATCTATATAAAATTGAAGCATTGTCTGTTAGTCTCAGTAACTACGTAACATACAAGTGCTTTACTTTAGTGCCAGATTCGATTCTCACACAATATTACCTTAGATATTATATAAAAATATTTATCCTATATGTTGACCCGGATAACCAAGCTATCACCATACCAAATTTCATCAAAATCCTTCCAGTAGTTTTCTTGTGATATGATATGATACGGTAACAGACAGACAAAAATTCTAAAAACTACAGATTCGGCCTCTGTATCGTTAATAAAGTCTATTTCAATAAGATTTTCCAAAAAATATCTAATGTACAGATTCGGCTTCGTTATAATTTTATTATATGTATAGATTAGCAGATATTCCCAAACTTCTTTTTAGATAGCTTATATTTAAAATGTTTGTGTAGTATATACTAACAAAGTTTTAATATTTTTGAGTTAACATTGAATACATATTTGAGATGAAATTTTCTCTACAGATAAAGAAAATAGTCTAACTCAAAAACAAAATATTGTCATACCATTGATCATATATCTAGATGCAAAAATATTGAAGAGGACCTAAAATGCTTTAAGGTGCCACACTTTCTAGATTTGCAACCTCCTTATCTCTATCTTGCATGAGATAATATGTTATCTATTTTGTCTTTAAGAAATATTTTGTTATTAAATAATTATACCTATTTCATAATTATTTTTTAAGTTTTGTATTTTATAAGCACACTAAGTTTTATCAAAATTGCATTCTATTTTTTAAACTAAATACTTTACTTCAAATTATAATATTGAAATCTTTTGCAGACAATTTGTTTGTCAACAATACCTATAAATATTCAGTTGCCAAAACAAAGGAATATCTATGACACCGTGCCAAAATCCTGCATGGATTATTCGACAGTGTTTGCCGCACCGCGACATTTATAGTTTTTAAAGGAGAATGTACTGCAGAACTTTGTGCAAATTGTGTTTAACTATTTTATAGTATCTACCTATAAAATTACAAACGTCATATATATAAATAGCTTCTACTATTCTTCTGTGATTAGACGAGATTCTTTTTAAATGATCTTGCACTATGAAGAGCTAAGCAAGGTTAGCTAAACTATCCTACTATCGCTACTACTAATTATATCGGTCTAACTTATATTTGGTCTAATTTAGTAATATATATATATATATATAAAACTTTCAAATGTTCCGTACTATATCTAGAAAGTGCATAATTGCTTGACTTGGTGGGATCACTGCCGTGTCCTCAGATAGAACAAGGAATAGATACTTCTTTTTAAGAAAAGGTATTTATTTCAGACAATTTAATAAGTAAGATAGTTTAATGGCCCGAAATCCTTTAAAAGATGCGACAAATTGACACGATGTTTCTCAGGAGCGCATACGTTATCGCACGCCCATAAATCCTCTATCGATAATCTCGGGCTTGCCTCAATTAACTTAAAACGTGTTCAGATTCCGACAATTATAATGATAACGGGCTATATTGGTGGTCTGCATGGACTTTATTGCTATATTATAAGTAAAAGAGACTGTGATGATGGAACTTGTGACCTCCGGCATAGTGAAAGTGTGAGTTAGATATATGTATGTACGCAGCCCTTTTTTTAATGTCCCATTGCTGGATACTATGGTATACGAGGGGGATCAGGCCAGATCCAGCACCCTGGCTAAGTGTGGGTTGGCGGATTTCATAATCATCAATCGTAATCACGTTGGAAATGATTCACATATGAAAACCCAAAGTGCAAGACCCTGGACTTGAACTCGCTTCATTTGGTTTCCCAAGCGAAAGCGTTACCACTAGGCTGCCACTGCCTTTAGTTAGATATATACATCAAAACTATTCTACATACATAGTGGTTTTTTTACAAGATTACAATGGGAGGCACATGAATACAAACGAAATTAAAAAAAATCTTGTATAAAATAAAAAAAAATACAGTTAAATGTATACCAAGACAGTTTTCGGATTTCATTTACATAATAATATAACAGCGTTTAACTAAGTTTTAGTTTTTTGAGAACAAAACTTGTACCTTTATGGCGTGATGTGTAAGTGAGAAGTAAAGGATGCGGGTTAAAATAACTACGATGCGGGCGTTGCAATTTGAATGGGCATTTTAATTCACCGATCAATCGTTCTTAAGGCCTAGGATAAAAGAATTTTGTAGTCAAAATAATCGCTTTCATTGTCGATATCTATGCGAATGCAAATGTTTTTGTGTGTATTACATTAATTCACAGGAATTAAACCTTTCGTGAGTTTTTTGTGTTTTTACTAATGAAAATTTCTATGAAATGGGTTAGGGAAGATGTCATTATACAATCGTTGAAGAAAATACTTTAAAATTTGTATCCGTGTCTTCTCCATTCTACGTGACATGGGCGAAGTAATCTATGCTTAACTGGTACGCTTTGAAGCCATTAACAAGAAAATTGTAGTGTTAAAATTTGTATTGAAATGAATGTAATCGTTATGAACGAATAAAAAAACGATAAAATAAATAGACTAAACAAACCAATAAAATCATAATTTGTCATTCTTATATGTTTTAAGATTTATATTCCTCGAAGATTGAAGAATAACATATTGGCTAAGCTTCAGAACGATACGTGGCATCATATCATATTGGGTAGGTAATATGAGTCCCTTTCATCTTTGTTATCCCATCCGTAGCGGTTCAGATTTTTAAGAAAACTTGGATATGCCTAAAAAATCCTGTTTTAAATCATCAGGAAATGAAATTATGTCAACAATTCTCTGTATGTAACTATGCGAACCTTTATTTCTTTTATTCACGCGGTGGCGTCGCCGAGACAAGAGTGTAAGCACGTTAATGTTATATGTAACATTACCGTGGTGTACGCTTGCTTGTTCTATATAAATTAAAAGATCATTTGTGAGCTAAATTTTTTCATATTATTAGATTAATTTAAAATATATGCTTAATGAAAAAGTACTACTTACTATGTAACAAAATCAATAGTATAAACTCAAAAAATGATTTTGTATTCGGTTCTTACAGGTTAGCACTTATAAACGCTCTGTCGTCTCTAACGCAGGAATCGAACTTACGACCTGTTACCTTACCTGTACCTGACCTTAATGTAAAAATACACTCCTATGATAACTTAAAACAATTATTATAAAAAGTGTTTTTAAATGTACAGTTATATCATTTATCATACCTATAGCATTTTAATGGTGTGTAAAACTTAATTAAAATCATAATATTTCATAGCTTAGGCACTTCTTCCATAAATAATCTAAGCAATAAGCTGGATTTGTTTACTATAATTGTTTTGCTTCTAAGCTATATAAATGAGGGAAGACGTAAGAAAATTATGTAACTCATAATCGTATTATCGGCTTCGTGCCTAAGTCTACACGCATTTCTATAAACAGCAATAAAATGCTATGTAATTCTATTTGCTAATTTAAAAGTAAAGTAAACGCGTGCAAATAAATATAACAGTTCGTAGATAAAATACCTGTGATTTGGTTTAAGCAATTTATAATTTTAAACTTGTAGTACCTACGTTAGAGAAATACTTCCTTTAGTTTATTAAATTTTATTTTCTTTGGTGTTTTTGTGATTCCCAAAACCATGCTACTATCTTTTTGAAGTATAAGTATACGATACGAACGTCAATATTTTAATGATTTGTCAACCAGCTAACTGAATATTAAGTTTATATATAAACTAGCGGCTCACCCTCGCTTCGCTCGGGTTCGCCTCAACGATAACAAATCCATCCCACGGGAACCGTACATTTTCCGGGACAAAAATATGTGTGTAGCCTATGTGCTATTCCAGACTTTAACCTATCTCTGTGCAAAATTTCATCAAAATCCGTTCTGCCGTTCTGGCGTAATTAAGTAATAAATATCCAAACATCGAAACATACATCTAAACTTTCGCATTTATATTATTTTATATTATAGTAAGATGAAACGTTTACGTCTAAAAACACTCGCTATTCACACATACTCCTACGTATCTCTCTTCTACTATATATTTTATATTTATTTACAACTTCACAATCTTAATAGATCGTTAAAAAATGAGAAACAATTATTTATATGAATGACAAGATTTTCCATACACGTAGGTACCCTCCATGATACAGAAAAACTAAAACAACTCCGCGCCATACCAATTAATTTTACAATTTATATATCCTTTCTACAATAAAACTCAGGTTTTATTTGCAATTTTTAAAAAATAATTTAATGTTTAATCTGCAACTATTCAATGACTAAAACATTAAACGTCGAATAATATAACGCGATTTCGAGCGGCACGTTTGTACATCTCAAAGGACGCCGATTTGTTAGGCATAAAGACCGCTTTATGGTTCCAATAGTCTATATAGTATGAATTTATACTCGCGGTTATATTTATTCGCGCGGTTATTATTGCAATTCAATTAATGAACAATGTTCGGTCAGGTTTCCCTTTAATGCAACTGACGGGTTAGTGAGATTTCGCTTGTGATCGTAATTAAGGACCCGACCTTTTTAGTTTCGAATTTTATTAAACGACGGTTTTAAATGGCGGAATGGAGATTGGATTTTACGATGAAAATTTATTTTTGAGATACATTCGCTTTTAACAATTAGTTTAAGCTTTGCGTTGACATTATGGATTAGGAATGTTTTTTTTTATTTAATAGTTATATAGCAAGATTTTTATTTTTTATATTTATCTATCCCACAAATAGAATTGTATTTTGTAAGCCTTTATCTTAGTTTCATTTATATAAATAACATAAATGTTATATATGATATAAAAAATACATATATATATATATATATATATATATATATATATATATATATATGTATTTTTTTAAATCTTTAAAAAAACCATTTCTTGTATTCAATTTGTTATAATATTGCATTATCTGTGATCGCTTACGATAAAAGTTCTTTATCCAAAACGTTCGGATTCAAACGACTACCGGTGTTCAGCCATCAAATAAACACCGTTATAATCTGTCCTTTACATATAAAAATACTAAGCGGCACTTCGGTTTTATCTCTTCATTCATTGCCCATAGCAAGCTCACATTACGCCGAATTTTTTTAAATGATTAGATATTCAACTTTTGTGCGTATGTTATTTCTTATAAATTCACTGTTTTTACTTTTAATGCTTTAATTTACATTTCATTGCTTGCATAATAAATGAATATATTTAAAAAACTTATAAGATTATTTGAAAAAATAATAGAATGAGTTAAATGATTATGATTATTTTTTTTAGATAAGTAGATAATATGTATGTAAAAGTTTTGTTTAATTTAAAAAAAACCGTGATCGGTATTTCCTAAAATAATAAAAATGTTGATATACTTTTTTCATCTACATCATAACTTTTTTAGCAAGTATCTGATTTGTACAACCTAATATGTGTGTATATATAGTACCTAGAACTGTACAATTACGTCTATTCGTTATTCCGTAGTTATAAATAAAATAACACACAAATAAGAAAATAATTTACAAAAATAAGAACTCGACTGCATAAAAAGCGAACTAAACGAATATATTTTTTATTTACAGCTTTTTAGTTTTGGTCAATTTCTTATACTCAATTATTTATTTTTAAACCTATATATAAGTTGTGTATATTTTTGTAATCGCCTCTTAAAGATCTGTATTTTGATACCCCATTCGAGTGATTCGGACGAATTTTTTTTCATGACACAAATTGGCGCCTCCGCCATTTTGATTTTTAATGATATTTATAAACCTTATGATAGTCCAGTCATCAAGACGAATCTAAAGACGTATCAATAATCAAAATCGGTTAAGCCGTTTAGTAATTACGAGGGAACATACAAACACATAACCCTCCTTTGGGCGTCGCCGCTGTCGGGTATTAAACAAACAAACGCACTTATGCATTGATAATATTAAAATACAAATTTCGTCGAAATTTTTCAACTCCCTACAACCCTTTTTATTTACTAGCTAGATTTATAATTTACTTCGTATAATATATTATTTGAGTGTTCATATTAGCCATTAGGCCACAGGTGGCGTGCTTATTTTGTAAAGTACCTCAACTTTGTTATAATTATTATTTATTCACACTTCTGGCTATTTTTTGCTATATGCTAATATTATTATAAAAGGTCACGTTATTATTGTAATCATTAAACATAATCAACTACGGTGGGCTTTTTAATTAACTTTTATGAAACTTTATGGCCGACTTTTGGGTCTAATAAAAGTCTAACTTAGTTTTTGAGGATAAATCTAAATATTAAGTAGAATAAAGATTTCAG
Source organism: Brenthis ino (assembly GCA_921882275.1). NCBI lineage: Eukaryota > Metazoa > Arthropoda > Insecta > Lepidoptera > Nymphalidae > Brenthis > Brenthis ino. The sequence continues at coordinate 17,686,034 of OV170221.1, read as the reverse complement.
TAACACGTTTTAAATATAATTTTTAATAAAGAATTTTTAAACTTTGTATGTTTTGTACTTATACTAACATTGATCTATAAAAATGTTGCCACTCGTATTAATAGATCAATATTTAATTTTAAATATTAATTTACTTATAAAAGATTTGTTTTTTTAATAACCTATCTATATGAAGTTTCCTTACTAAACATAGAAACTTGATATGAGCTCCTAACAAATTGTCATATTTCTATTGCGAGTAGGATAAACTACAGATAGATAGATTTATTAGATCCTCGACATATCTTCATAACTTTATAAAAAGGAATCCAAATTACATACATTATTATATCATAGTGTCAATAAATATTATCAATAAATCAAGTATTAATTATTTGATCTCAACTATTACTATATTAAGTAAAGAGCTTAATTTTAAATTACAAAAATTATTTCCCTCATAAAAGTTAAAGCCCTCATTAAAAAAGAAATATAAAAAACTTGTATTATTATTATTAAATTTAAATTTCTTTTAAGCATTCTCAAAGAAACGATTGAAATAAAACCTCTTTTTTACAATCAACGTCGCCTATAAATGATTGAAAATTTAAAAAGAAAAAATATTTAAGTGCGAGATTTTAAAGTATTAAAATCCTTAGAATGCCACAATTTTTCCAAGAACCTAAGAAGCCACAGCAACGTGGAAGCTGAAAGTTGATACTCGTTTTGATAAAGTGTTTTTTTTTGTAGACAAATAATAAACATGTTTATATTTTAAACAACTACTAATTTTTATTGGTACTTAATTATTTAATTAAATAATTCAGACATTTTTCTAAAAAATATCTGTAAAATAGTTTAATCTGTATTTATTTTCATTTAAATAAAATAATACACTATAAAATATAAATCTAAAATCGACTTGAAATAATTTCAGTATTCATTCATTAAAAGAAATATATAGAAAACAAACAAACACACATTTAAATAATTGCTATAATGTATCTACATACATAATCGTATAAAAAGATAGATTTTAAACATGACCAAGTACCATATCCATTCTACCTACACCGGCGTACATTAGTCGGTGGTCGGGTGGGTGACAAAACAAATGAGTGTTTTAACGCTATCTCACTCCCTTTCATCCGCCGCCGGTAGCTCCTCAGATACGCTCTCAATATAATCTAAGGCATTCATAGGGTATTATTCTGTTGGAAAGATAACGTTATGGCCAGATAAAATGCTTTAGATGCTCTTTTTAAAAGGATTTCGACAATTGAAAAGTGGTTGAGGCACTAAATTGTTTGAGAAAGGCTAGATAAGTTAGTTGAAATTCAATATTGGATAGGCTATTTCCTATTTTAAACTTTAATTGTTTTGTACACATTGTAGTATTTTTCGATAGTGTTTTAATTAGAGATTAAAATAATAATTTATATTAACTACTCCATAGTAATTCCTGTGCTGATGGCCACCGAGCTTTCTGATTGCGCGTTTAAATTTGACTTTTTATAAGTGGCTTATCATCCCGTCGAAAATTTACTCACACATTAAATTTTTATAATTTTATTTTAAAGCCCTTTCAAGAGTTGAAGAAATTGTCATTTTATTAAATGCTTTTTGTTTTGTAATATAACTTTTATAACTGACATTTTTTAACGACATTTTCTGACAATTTGAATAATTCAGACATATTTTAATTATTTTACATAATAATGTAGTTAAGTATAGTGCAGTATTTGTAGAATATCTTAATCCAAGAGCCTTTATTTTAAAATTTAGCCGGTTAACCTATTAAAAGTATGGTTTAATTTTTAATTGTGAGATGATAAGTGACGTGACACGCGCACGTAAAAACTTTTTTTTAGTCCAGCTTATATGACAGCACGTTCATAAAAGATGTAGGCAAATAAAAAACTCTCATCGGCCTTCTGTCTTAACCAGTACCGTGAAATGTACACACAATACATCCATCTGGAAACTACTACATTTTGTTTCATTATTTCGCTTGCTATGCGGGATTCGAACCCGTGATCTCCAGTATAGACTACTGTATTTGTAAACTAATATAAAATAGCTGATGTGCTTGTTTGTTTTTTTGTTTAAACGAGCTAATCTAAATATACAAAGAGTTTGGTTGGAAAAAATCTGTTTGTCTGTCATAATTTCATTGAGGAAGGACCATTAGAATTACGTACGTATATAACGACACGAACGAAACGAACGAAGCTGCGTGCAAATTCTAGTATTATATAGTAGCAATGGAAAATATACGCTATATGGATGGAATATAAAAAATGACACTTAAAGACCACCAAATAAGATGAGCCTATCTTAACCGAATGTACGTGTGGCGGAACACGGAATGTCACTCTTCAAACCGGGGCTGTTAACTTTATTCGGGTTTTATCTTAACGGGATTAAAGCGCTACCTGTCTTTGGCGTTTCTTATATAGCTATAATGTAATTGGTGGGAACGATTGCTTAAATTCGACATGCGATGATATTCTCTGAAGTAAATAAAAGTTGAATTCTTTACCACGATTGCAATGGATTTCAAAGAAATTTGCGAAAATAATATTTTATTTTCGTATAGTTTTTTAGATTTTTGTTATAATCAAATTATGTCACATACTAAATTATGACAATAATTTAGGTTTATTGGTCTCATTTTATAGAACAAACTTAATATATGTAGAAAGATCAAAACATAATTTAGGATATAAATAGTTCAAAGCAAACCGTTGATAGTAAAATAATTGATAAAAATTTCAATCTCAAGACAACTTATATATAAAAAATCTACAGACAGACAAACAAAAACTTTATATTATGAGATTTTCATTCGAGCTTTACAACTGTTTCTATGGAAAAACTCTCAACACAACCATGTACTTTACATGTGTAGTACCTACGGATTAGCCTTCAGTGGCACTAATAATCAAGAAGAGACACGACCTAAATATAGAATAGATACTTTGTAATCCTTTGAGCGAGCATCTGAAACCAATCGGCCGTGGTCGCCCCCATGTGTTTGATATAAGTAATTCGTCAAACGGGTCACGCCTGTACCATGCTTGGATAGCGATGCACAGGAAGTTATAGTGATCTAAGAGTTAGGGCTAGCGTATTTTCTTAAACAGGGTTACCCTATCTAATATTATATAGTGTACTAGCGTTTTCCTGCGGCTCTGCCCACATAGTACATTAATCACCAACATATCACATACTAAAACCTTCTCCGAAACACGCTGCATCTTATGGTATGAGTATTATTCCGATCGGTTCAGTAGTTATCGCAGTATAACCGAACAAAAAATCGGCTCTCCATTTATTATTATAGTATATATATATGTTGGTCTGTTAGTTTGCTCTTATCTCGATAGATCATCGACAAATTAGATATTTACGACCGAGTTCAAAAAGAACGTGAAACGCAATTTAGCTGTATTTTTTGGGCACGATATGCGATTTTTTTGCCAATAAATTCCCATACAATTTTTTTTAAAGATATATAAGTATATACTTCAAAGGTTACTTACTCGTAATATATTACATTCCCGTGTCACGATGTTTGTCCGGGATGAACTCCGAAACTACTTATCCGATCTTAACGTTTTTTTTTCAAAATATATGATTTCTTACAACTTAAAAGATAGTATTGTTTTTATTTCGATTATTTCCTTTTTTTAATGCAAAATTAACGATTTTCATATCACAGTTATGTGTCAGCAGCGCAGGGCAGGGTTTGCTAATAAATTATAAAAAAATACCACCCCTAAGGGCATCTAAAAACGGAGACAGAACAATCACTTTTAAGTTTTATTAAAGTTGGTGTAATTTTCTTTGTTAAAGAGTATTGCAGAGAGTTTATACCGACTTTTTATGAAGTTCTTTATAGAAGTTTAGTTTGTCGCAATCTGGAAGGCGAATCACTAGTTACTTATAGGAAGCCTTATACATCGAAATTATTGATCTCGTTATATATTTATACAAAATGAACACGAACAATTCGTGTAATATAAGTATGACATACAAACAAACAATTTCTAAATTGAATCTATTATCTATAACACATTTGTAAACAAATACGAATATAAAGGCCCAAAAAACATTTTTAATATCACTTCATGAGGTATCTTTGACGCCCCTCGCAACAAAAATATGTCTAACTGAAAACAACTGGGATATCAAACACTCGTATGCGGAAAATGTAAAATTGTCGTTTTCACGACTGAAGGAGCAGGTGTGAGAGATAACTGGCAATATAATAAAAATATTCTACAAACGAGACATTCTTCGCGAGTTTCTCATACAAAGATGCTGGTTGCTTTGAATTCGTCAAAACAATCGAGAACGAGTATCGTCTTTTAATTTCTTTTCTCGTATATAAAATTCCATAAACATAAGCTTGTATTATTACATTATTATCTAAGGGTATATTTACAATAACTAAGTATTAATTTGTTTAATTATCTTATTAATATATACTAGTTTTTATCATATTTTAATGGAAGTTCTTAGGAAATGTCTTAAAATAATACAGCTGAATAATATAAACGATAATACTACTTTAAAATTTTAGTCCTACCATGAATTTAGATACAAAGAAGCTCTCTTAAATTGATGAAAATAATAATCGAATATGTAAATGTCCAGAATATGAAGAAATTAGTCAATATTATAAATTTAAGCACATATTTTGAATTTGTAGGATTGTAATAAATCAAACAGATCAAATAAATATCAGTAAGTCTAGCGGCCGATGGAAAAACTTTATTTACGACGTGGCGACGAATTTAATTGAAATTCTTTTCAAAGTTCTTTCGTGTGCTGCGCTACCTTTGAATTTATTGAAAATTTGTTTGAATTACGAAAATAATGCAGATATTAAATAGAGTAAACTTTAACTCAATTATTCTAACTATTATGAGAAGCTGAATTTCGAAAATATTCTTAATCAGATAAACCACGTCCACGTCCATCTCAGTAAAATAATAAGTTGAGGTCGAATTTCAAATAATTCTTTTTGTTACTCAGTTATGAACGTGATCAAAATGTGTAGATTTAATTGGTCAAAGCATTTTGTATGGGAAAATTATGTCTAAGTGAAATATGTGGGATACCAAACATTCGTATAGGTAGATAGATTCGTTTAATTAATTTTATTTGTCTCAAAGGTAACTCATGAAGTTTTTGGTGTTGCACATCTATGAGACAATACGTTTTGAATTAATAATAAAATAAGGCCGTTGTAACGGGGGCTACCGCGATTAATCGCCGCGAGAGGGCGCTAGGGTAGAGTGAGGTCTCTAGAAATGTCAAATGACACTGAACGTTTATTGTTTGTGAGTTTTTTATTGCGGATTTTCAATAATATTCATGATTATTTATTGTAAAGATTGTGCCATTCCTGATTAATTATGGCAGACATGGCACAATAAATCTTATTAGTTTAAAAGAAGAGTTAAGAAAAGTCAATATTTTATTTATTTGATTAGTATGATTAATTATTTAAAATTTTAATAGATAGAACTATTTTCGCGATTTATTTTAACAATTATAATTATCATATTAAATTTATTGGTGCTGTCGCATTAACAAATACTTTCCAACGACAGCGAGAGGACCTCACTCGCCAGTGGCGCCAATTAGTGCCACCAGAAACGATAGCTCTCATTATACAAGAACCATTAGTGTTCACGTTTTAAGATATAATTGTAAAATGTGAAAATATGCAAGGCATTTAAAGCAGAAGTATAATTAGTAGTTGCAATACTTGTAAGTATATACATAGCTGTAGAAGATAAATATTGTAAGTAAAAGATCGAAAAAATAACTACAGTGTGTATGGTATGGTAACCATATATTTAATACATTTTCTATGTAAATTAAACAGAAAATGCCTTTTATCTATATACATATAATAAAATTGTAACTAATTCGAATCTGTACATTAAATATTTTTGAAAAATCTAATTGAAATAGACATTATTATCGATACAGAGTCCGAATATATAGTTTTTAGAATTTTTGTCTGTCTGTCTGTTATCGCATCACAGAAAAACCACTGGAGGGATTTTAATAAAATTTGGTATGGTGATAGCTGGTTCTTCGGGTCAACATATAGGATACTTTTTACCGTGGGAAAATGTCTTATTTCTGAGAAAAAAACATAAAAACTGCAATGTAAGAGTATACTAATATGTAAAATCTAAGAATTTGGTTTTCGGTCATCTGAACGCGGGCGGAGCCGCGGACAATGCTAGTGTCAAATATACTTTGAATGTGATGTTGCTTGTTTTTTTGTTCAAAATGGTTTGGGGATGGTGCAAAAGCATATTTACTTCCAAATAAGGTTTAATGTTAAATATTTCCGGGTTCTATATCCATACATAATATATTATTGAACAAAACATTAAGGGTATATAGTAGACCGATTTGTGTTGGTCCTGTCAAAACGAGCTAATATATCATGTATTACGGATGCGTGAAGTTTTAGTAGCGTGTTTTACTTTGACTAATGGTTTAGTAAGTTCCGCTATTTGGTTAAACTTTAAAAAAACTTTATGTATACATATAACGTTTATACTTTAAGTAATATTCTAAATATCAAGATTCCTATAGTATCAGAAATAAATTGTTAGGTAACAATTTTGTTTTTTTTTTTAAGTTGCCTTAAATTGTTGTTTATTTTAGATGTTAGGAGTAAGAACTAATCTGATAAGAACAATAAGCTACATAAGTTAGCTGTCGATTGCGAGAAAATATTCCAAATTACGTTAATAGTAATGTCCAGAATATTTTTTATATAGGTACTAGCGACTCGCCCTCGCCCCGCTCGGGTTCGTCCCTAGCGTGATTCCCCATAGAAACTTTTATCCCCATTTTCACCCCTTTAAGGGATGATTTCCGGGATAATTATCCTATGGATAAGTATCCTATGTCCTTCCCAGGTTCTCAAACAATCTTCTTACCAAATTTCATCTAAATCGGTTCAGTAGATCCAGAGATTACCACCTACAATGTCACAAACTCACAAAATTTACCTCTTTATAATATTAGTATAGATAAAAATAATAACTCTCATTGTTACTTGACCGTTTTTACACTGTCATTGCCCATATAGATATTCTCGCAACATACATATATCTTCGTGAATGGCGTGAAGGTAACCATTCTATGGAAATATGCTTGTCAGAAATATCCATGACAATTTGTCAGAGTATCTCACGCCATGCAATCGAATGATAGCTAACATTTTATGGTGAACGGAAGAAGAACATGATGGTGCCTGATGGAACACCATGTCACCTTTTTTCAACTTGATTTTACGTTTCGTGTCATTCGGCTTTTTATGGATCATAATAAGTCTGCAACATATATTTTCTATAATATTTCTTTTGAGTATAGAATTATTTTATACTAAGTATAAGTAGTTTAGGGACATTTTCCAAAATACATTAAAAAGGAGCAATTTAATTCTTCTTCTATTTAAATAATATCTTCTTACTTAATAGCTAATAATAATCGTAACTTTTATATTAGGTTAGTATTGAATAAAATAATTATATGTCAACAGTTCACCTCTAAGCCTTACCCAAAAATAAATCACGATATCACCTACACCTAGTAATTTAAAACACAATTATGTAAAGAATATATGGTTCACACCTAAATTACACCGTCAGATATTCAACTGGTGCACATAAAAAGGAACAACACGAATCGTTAGTTTAGCGCCCCCCTTAATAATAGGTGATTTGCCCCCTAACTCACATGCGGAGGGCGACCAACTTACTGAGAACTCTGGGTAATGACTGTAGTAGTAGCTTCTGTGTGTAAACTGAATACTTCTTACAGGGAAAGGGGATCATATAATTTTGCCAGTGGATGCGTGTCTTCAGACCATCCCGGTTTTACGTAGTTATGCCACTTGTATCGGACATTTTATCGTCACACGCTCGGTTCTCCGTGAGTTGTGAACGTCGAATTTTAGAAACTATGCCCTCGGTGACGGTTTTATAGGCCCTAAAGGTAAAATAAAAGAACTTGGAGTGTTTCTGAGTTTGCGGTACCATCTGGTATTTCGGAATGTTTCACGTTTTATAGTAGAATTGCTGAGCTATAGAATAATTTACGTAACGCAATTTGACATAATTATTACCTTTATAAGCAACGTGAAAATGTTATTTTGGTATAAAATTATAATGTTTATAAAGAATTGAATAAAAAGTTGTAAATATGAAGCCTGATACCTACATGAGCTTTTAAAAAAAAATTCAAGAGATAAAAGTTTATTCCAAATAGAATTATTCTCTTCTCTACTTACAATTTAATTCATTAAATTTATATAATGAAAATTACAATAATAAAATATAATAAATAGACATACCAAAATTCCCTTATCAGTAGAAATTTACTCGCGCATCGTAATCGTATGATCTGAAAAACGTTGTCGTGTTTTTAAAGTCTTGACGACAAAGATCGCGGTATATTCAGCCGTTTGCATTAATTCATTTGTTTTTTAGTGGTGGCAAAGTTCACACAAGTGTCGTTTTCTCAATTTTACCGCCAATTTTCGGTCGACAAAATGGCCGCCGCTCAGGTACGGTGTGACACGCACGTTCAGTTGCACGCAATCGACGTAATTTAGAGAACGTGTTATCTAGGAGCTGTGTTAATTATTAATGTTTTCAGATATTTAAAATAAAATATGACGCAACCTAATGAAATAGTCCTAATAATAGATTTTTTTCGTAGAGCATTTTAAATGATTGTTTTCGTGATATTTCCAAATATGTCAAGTGTAAATATTGATATAGGTAGTCAGTGTAAATCGAAACGTGTAAGTAGAGACTACCGATCGCAAATATACACACCCATACGTAAATAGGTTATAAGTATTACTGTTGTTTCTCGATTGTATGATATTTTAGCTGAATTTTAACTGTTTATTTTTATTTTTTATTCGTTCCGTGACATAAACATGACATGATGTAAGCGTCATAAGCATAGAAAGTATATTTTGATTTTAATAGTTACTTATACATGTATATAGGCCTTTGCGTCTATTCCAGACGATACTGTGACTTTCTGTGACAAATAACGCGGGTTCGATTCCGCATAGAGAAAAACCTCAGTAAGAGTTGGGTACTAAATTTAACTACTTAATAAAAACAATAAGACAAACAATCTGTCATAACTGAATACAAATAAAACAAATTAAACATTAATTTGCATTACTTTTCCACCCACATACTTAAAAGATACTATATAATTATACCTACTACATACACAGTACATTTTGTTATTTATATATCATGCATAAATAAGAGAAATAAAACTCGATCTTTCACATTCGTAGTAGTGGTTATAAGAAAGTGCTACAAAAGTGCATTTGATCTCGCCCGCAAATATTTACGCGTCCTTCCGTGGGAACCGGTGCAACGGCTCTACCGAACTATCCGATAGAGTTTACAAAGTAGCATACAATAAAGTAGAGTATATCTAATAACATCCATCGACAGGTATATATAAAAAACTAGCGACTTTTCTTAAATTGGAACAAATGTATATTAATATAAACTGGAGGTCTTTAAAACGTATCCAATAAAGATTTTTATTATTATTTTACTTACCCTCACTTCGCTCAGGTGCGTCTCTAGGTACGTTTTTATTTGAGTAGAACCCTAATTTTTTTTCTAAAATAAAGGTAGCCCAAGTTATTCCTTATACATCAACTATTTGCCAGTGAAAGTCTCGTCAAAATCAGTCCAGCCGTTCGGAGATTAGTCGGAATAAACAGACAGATAGAAAAAATGTTAAAAATTGTATTTTTCTTATAAGTATTGTATATAATTTCAAATGCATTTAATAAAAAATTTTTATTTTGACATTACAAACAGACACTTCAATTTTATTTATCTGTATATATATAATGACATTATGATATTATTCTCTGCTATATTTCAAATATAAAATTTGAAACAAATACCTACTAGTTTATATTTTGTTTTATATTTTAATACCAAATAAATGTATGAATATTATAATGAATAAAGCTTCTCTTTATAAATAATAAAATTATTGGGAGTCGAATCTGCGATCCTGAAGAGTGAGATCGAGTTGTTAATCAGTAGCAGGTGTTGCTGATGATATATGATAATGACTTAACTAATTATAATTAATTCTTATCTCGAGGTTTTATATAAGAATTATGTGTAAATGTGCTTTAATTATTGAGCATTCAAATTATATTTTATATGTATTAACCATAGATCTAAATCGTTAATTTTTGTATAAGTGATATGCATAATTTACATAACCGAACTCGTCTAATGGATACCGGATTGACTTACTATGACAAATAATGCGGGTTCGATTCCGCATAGAGAAAAAGCTCATTAAGAAACGGGTAGTTTTAACTCCTTAATAAAAACAATAATACAAACATAACTGGATATCAACTTAGGTACTTTATTTTTCCACCAATTGATGGAAAAATTCCCGAAATTTATGTGGACCACCACCCTTGCGGTGTAATCTATTCAACAAAAACATGATAATTGTTCCCGAATCGTGAAAGAATATGGAAAACATACGCAAAAATATACAAGAGGAAATTCTGCTTATTTGAAATTGGATAATAATAGCTTCAACTTATTATATCAGTAAGTAAAATATTGATAAAAAAGATACGAGTCTATAAGCGTTCATAACAATATGATTACTGGCGCCTACACGCAATCAAGATTTTTATAAAAAAAAGGCTTAACCCATCCTATTACAGTGAAGGATACAAACAGGATTAAAATTTACACCTCAACTATCAACTAAAGGTGATTAAAAAAAGGTCTTAAAAGCCTATACCATCTATTATATTTAAAATAGCTCTAAAAAGTAGGAGTTTGCAAAAATAAACAATACGTTTAACATTTTCTCGATAAATTACTTATCTGTATCTGTTATAAAACAAAAACCAACAAATCTTCGATTTAGTAAAAAAGTTACCGTTTAGCTTTCAATTTAACTTTTTTCCTTCACTCGTATATCACCGTGTTTCACAGCAGGTGACTGAACAGTTAACAAAAAACAAAGCCAACCGCCGCCGCCACTACCTCAGCATGTAAGATGTCAAATTCTCAAACAATACTTCACGTACTTTTAAAGAGCCTATTCTGAAAACCGCGCAACCGCTCGATAATTAATCCATTACAACCCTTCCACCAATCGAACCGGTAAGATGTCGATATCTCGTCTATTTACAACCAAGATTTTATCACCCCTACTTAATAGAGAACAATTTGTGAGGGCTCACCGATCTGCTGGATGCCTCGGTGCCTTCCAAAGGACATCACCTTTTGATCAATAACTGTATATAAATTACGAAGCATATGCCCTTTCTTGTTCATGCAAGCGTACCGGTTTGCCGGCCTTTGTATTTGAGTTTACATTTATTTATCGAACCCGTGCAAAAGTAACTTAAAGTCTGTTACGTAAGAAAGTTTCAGGAGGAACTTCATAAGAGTCATTTTGAAACATTGGAATAGAAGACTGTCAAGTTGCTCGAGGTTTCAAGGTGAGGAGAGTTTGTTTTAAAATTAATTATAAACCCTGACTGCCGAATCGGTCCAACAAATTTTTAATACGCAAATTTTTCGGTTGCCGCAGCTGTACGGGCGGGAGATACCGCATCGAGAGTACAATGCGCTACTTGAAATGAATTAGACGCTCGAAAGACGCCGGGTGCGGATTAGCCCTTCACAATTAAAACGGGCAGACGGCGCTTTTCGTCATCTTTGGCGTAAAGTCCCAGAATACACCCCCGGCGGCGAGCAACGTCATTGTGAATGCTCAAGATGTTTTGATTTGTAAAAACGAGTACAGAAGGCTGCGATTAGCGGGGATTGGAACGCGAAAGTTTTGTGCCTCTCTTTATAATACGAGTTGTTCATTCGTGTAGTTATGGTGTAATTTGGTATATGTTTTTATGAACGGACAAATTATGAAGGAAGGTACATTATGCTACTACGTTAATATGATAATCGCAGGTTGTTGAATGGTATTCGACCCTACTTAGTACATAGCAACATGTCGTAGTTGAAAAAATAACGAATATTACTTGTACCGTTTTAAGTGAGTGTTAGGTTAGTCATCTATCCAATATCGAATGTTTGATACTTTATTAGTTTGGGTGTTGGCTCTCTTGGACAGTTTCCAAGTTTAGTCAGCTACAGTGATAGCTCGCGAACACAATAGGTACGGCTTTTGGTTCTCTTGAGTTACTCGATTATTCTTATGAATATTTAAAATGTTAGAAATATTGTTAGAGTAGGTACCTATAGGTATACATTTATTTTTTAAACATTATGTAAATATCAATACAACAAAAAATAAATAATTGACGTACCTACGAAGAAAAGATGCAGAAAAAAATAATATTGTGTTTATAAAATTATAAAAATAAATAAAACCCGACTGCATGAAGCTAACTAAAAAGATGAAAACAAGTTGACGAAGGAATATAGTACTAAGCAGTCGGAGACATCCTTGCCGTGAGATGTACATGTGTATGTATGTATGTTATGTTCCTAGCTTTTTAGTATTTGCCAATTATCCATTTGAAATTATATTTAGTTAATTTTTTTCCTAAATAAACTTTTAAACATATAAGTTCTTTATATTTTTGTGATCGCCTCTTAAAAACCTTTATTTTGATATCCCACTCGATTGGTTTAGATAATTTTTTTTTAATGACACAAATTGGGGCCTGAAATCCACCATTTTAATTTTTAAACTATTTTCATATAGCCTATGACACTCGCGTTATTAAGGCAAATATAACAACGTATGAATTGTAAAAATCGATTTAGTAATTACAAGGGAACATAGGGACATACATAGGTACATATTAAATTCAGATCAATCACATAAGTCGGATAGTAATTATTTTGAACTTAATCACAGCTTATAAATAAGTATTGAAAATTTAAGTGAGAATAGTGCTAACCAACTTTAAATCGTTATAGATCCTAAATGATCATTCGAAATGAAGAATGATAAGAGAAAACTAAAGATGATTCTCAAATACCAATTCAATGAGACCCCACTTAACATAGTTCGTCAACTTTCATTTTTTTCTTACAATATGGCGTCTGGTTATCGTCATATTGAATTTTGATTACTGTTATGTCTTACACTCGCAAGATTAAGACAAATCGAATGACGTGAGAATCATCAGGTCGGCCCACACGTTTGGTTTCTAGAGTGTCACAAAGGAACAAACATACATACATAGCCTGATAAACACATTACCCTTCTTTGTATCGCCAATTGGCTAAAAATAACCAACGCGTCAACTAAAATAAAACTTGCCATAATGCACGTTACCTAGGTATATATTTAATAAAATATCAGGAGCAATTCGTCATTCATTAGAGGTAAAATTAAAATTTATTATAATAGTCTTTCAATACACATCGTAAATTTCATCAATTGTGGTAACCCTAGTTTAAGTGCATAGGGTCTAAACAGCCCAATAAAAGGCGGTCAGGCGCCATCCTTTAATTCGTAATTATAAACGCTTTTGGCGACTGTTAAAGAGTTAAAAATGTCATTATAATTGACGATACGCCAATTTATATCTTAGCGTGGTAATAAAAACCAGTTTTAACCGAGAGCATTATAAATAATCCTGATTGCTGACAATATATCTACTTACGGACTTTGATTTGACGGTACCGCGTTGTTTGATACTTAGAATTTAAATTATTTAGACATGACATCAAATCTGTTTGGACATATATGTTTTACTAGCGGCAAACAAAATCAAATTTATCTCACGGGAACTGCACATTTTTCCGTGATAGAAATAACCTATGTGCTGCCAGATTTCATCCAGATCCGTTCAGCCGTTCGAGCGTGATTGAGTACCAAACATCCATCCATCCAAATTTCAAACACAAAAAAAAGTTATTTTTTTAAATGTTATTATGATTTTTTAAAATTCAAAATTTCTGTTTTAAGTTTATATTTGATTATGTGGCGTACTATTAGGCGAATATGAAACATTGAAATAAAACTATTTTTACGGGATATTTTGATTTTTAATTGACGACGTTACGAATGCCTTGTAAATATGTATACGAAAGAATTATTTACTATCAAAGAAAACTGTCTGTACATATTTAGTTTTATATGTCAAAGTGTTTTATTTGATAAATAAAACCAAGATCCATAGGACTTTTAAGCTATAATAGAAAATGAAAACTTTTTGATATTAGGGTTTTAAAAATATTTACCCTTGGTGAAATTTTTAAAGCTTTATCATATATTATACATAAAAGTTCAGGTCAATCAAAATATGAGTTCGGCGCTATAGAATAACTGTTCAAATCAATATATACAGATATCAATAAAAAATATTTTTCTACACAGTTCTATTGTTACCAATACACAATGTGGTAGAATATTAACAATCGATAGTATCTGTATGAAAAATTGAGGTGCATATAAAAATCGGCATGTCGGCAGACTGAGCAGAAACAAAAATAAATTCGGCACCTATCTCGATCATCTACCTGTTACTGTGTCAAACACGCTAAATGTCGAATTAATCATATAGAAGATTATTTTTATACTTTAGGGCATTAAAAAATATAGTTTACTTATAACAGACTAGCGGTTTATCCTCGCTTCGCTCAGGTTCATACTTAATCAAAACAAATCTATCTCACGGGAACCGTACATGTTTCCCGGGATAAAAAGTAGCCTATGTGCTATTCCAGCCTATAATCTATTACTGTGCCAAATCTCATCTAGATCCGTTCAGCCATCCTAGCGTGATTGAGTAACAAACATCCATCCATCCAACCTTTCGAATTTATTTAGTAAATAAGATAATAAGTAAGATTTTTAATATTATTAAACTTTTATTTTTTAATACGACATTACTTTAAATGCTATAATATGTGAATGGTGAAAATTTGTATATAATTTTCACTTTTTATCCCAAAAATTGAATAAACCCATATACTAAATTTTTCAATACATAACACTGTGATCAACTAAATGTTGATATTTTGATTAACGTTCATGGGTGTATGATTTACACAATTAGGCGAATTTCGACCACAGACGATCTGTACATATCTTATGAAATATACAGACCAAGGTTTGATGTTACGGTTAGTTTTCATCAAAGATGACAACTAATTAAGAACGGGTCACATCTTTACGTCAATTTATGGAAGTAAAAGAGTGCCAAACGTTTTAACTAATAATTTTCATTATTCACATAATAATGTAGGTAATTTATATGGGATTATAAAAAACTTACTATTTAATAATTTTATAAGAAAATTCTTGCGCTATATATTTCTTTTTAACATTTACTCTTAATTTTTTTAATTAAAAACGCATCTCAGATAACAGATAAAAAAAATATTCCATTAAAAATACCTTGCCATATAACAGTCAGCTGTTCAAATTCTATGCATACCGCGTTGAGGCCGTCGTTATTTCAATTACCCCTCGTCAAAGACAAAAGACCTGACACGGGAAAAAACCAAACAAAAAACTAAACAAACGCTCATCAGTCGAATTAGAAAAAATCGTCTTATCTATGATAGGATCGCGGTCGTGTAAACGCATTGAAGTGTATTATGTTCGCCGACTTTTCGGTAGCGTTTTTTATGAAATTGAAACTGGACTTTTTCTTGTAGATTCCGGCGGGATATCCGAATAATATATCTAAATTACTGCTAATATTTCGTTCGATTATCAAAAAAAATCTTTCTTATAATACCATGACGACGTCGGCTAGACATGTTTCATAACGCTCGTTATCACAAAGCGTAAATCAAATTAAAAACCAATCACCCCTCATAAAATATGTCCGATAAGTGGAAATCGAGTTACCCCAGGTAATCGAGAAATTATTCAGCTATGAACAATCGTGGCGCGGCACTTGGGCAGAATGGCGAAAATCCAAGCCTCAGTAGCCTTGCTTAATCTGTTGAAATAGTGTTGTAACTACGCAATCGATAATCGGTACTAAGGGAGTCTAAGGCTGAAGTATATTAAGCTTAAACATTTTACAAGATGAAAAATTGAATTTAACATGGAGATACCTACATACATATTTACATATTTGTTTTGCTATATATTTTAATATACATTATTATAAATCCATAATGTAGACATACTTATATTTACAGTATATTAGTAAGAAAATAAAAATATATCTTCACATTGCATTTCTGAAATGATTAGATAGAAATGAAAAAGCGCAAAACCCTATTTATGCTTCCCCAATTCGCCAAAGGGTTCTCAGGGATGGATGATATTTAGTACACAGATATCCACTGTCAGTTACAAAATTTCACTTAGGGATACACCCGAGCGAAGTATAGATCAGTCACTAGTTCTTCTATATTATATAGCTATTACATAGTTAGTCACTTTTAGTATTTAATAGCATTGCCCGCGGCTCCGCCCGCATTCAAATGACCAAAAACCAAATTCTTAAGTTTTATATAGGTATTAGTATACACTTACATTACAGTTTTTGTATTTTTTCTCAGAATTAAGATGTTTTCGGTAAAAAGTATCCTATATGTTGACCCGGATAACCAGCTATCATCATACCAAATTTCATCAAAATCCTTTTAGTAGTTTTCTTGTGATGCGGTAACAGACATACAGACAGACAAAAATTCTAAAAACTATAGATTCGGACTCTGTATCGATAATAATGTTTATTTCAATAAGATATTCCAAAAAATATTTAATGTACAGATTCGACTTAGTTAGAATTTTATTATATTTATAGATATACAGAATAATATGAAGGGATAATTTTAAAGTACTAATAAGGTAAGTACGGGAAAATTGTAAAGCTATAATATTATTAATAGCACTAGTTTTAATTACTAAGTATTAATTGCAATCTAAATAGATACAAGTAACTATATTGTAAAACTCTAGGAAATATCTAAGTTATAACTCTAAATACCATTTATAGGTACCATAAGATGAGTTCTAGCAAAAAATTTGCTTTTACCGGTTGAATAAATTTTGCGTGAGAATTTGACATATGAGCTGCCATTATTTTACACCTAATAGGTAGTTCCAAAATATCCAATAACAAAATGTAACCAAGTTATTTAAAAGAAGCCATGAAATTAAAGAATTAATTTGAATTAAATGGTGAGACCTAATGCTTATACAGTGTATTTGTATGTATAAAATTATAATTGCTGCTTTTCAAAAATAATAGTTGTTTTGCTTGAGAATGACCGGTAAATTAAGTTAAATTAATTCGCTACACCAAAGGTCACAGATTCGATCCCACCGGTAGATCCCATATATTATGAGTGTTTTTTATGGTGTTAATTCATGATTAGGATCTATAGAATCTTGTAATATTATAGAATAAAAAACTTTTCAATTTTTAATATTAAGTATGTATTATGTAAGACAAATTAATGTACATATTGTATGTATAATTAAAGAAGACATAATAGTACCTTTAAATATGAAGTAAAATATCCTGCTTTAAACATCATGTCCCGTATTAGGCACGACCTATATTGACAGCATTTATATCTTAATGACTAAATATTTGTATGTATAAGACACCCTTGCTTGTATAAGCTCTATATTATAGAGTTCAAACAATTACCTACTTGTTAAAGAATATAAAGATAAGAAAATTTACGGTTTTTGTATTATATATTATAATATTTGTATTTTTTGCTCAGTGTGCGTTGTCACTAAGTTCAATAGCACAGCTGACTCTTATTGGCACTTGATAATCGATAAATATTAATGTCAAGGGAAAGTAATACAGGGTAATTGATGAAACATAGCTATATTTTTTGCTGGACGTCATCGACTAATATGCAAGTTTGGGTGTTGTTAGATTCTTTCTTTTAGGCTAAATTTATGCTTTTTTGTTAGTTTTTCATACACTGCGTATAAACATGTGAAAATATTTTGTTATCTATAATATAATATTATATAGAGGTAAAGTTTGTGAGTTTACGAGGTTGTAGGGGACAATCTCTGGATCTATTGAACCGATTTACATGAAATTTGCTAAGAAGATAGTTCGTGACTCTAAAAAGGACATAGGATACTTTTTATCCCGGAAATTATCCTTAAAGGGTATGAAAATGGGGATGAAAGTTTGAATTGGTTAGCAAGCTAGGGACGAACCCAAGCGAAGCGAGAGTGAGACGCTAGTATTTAATAATACTGAATGAAGCGTGTGAATAAATATTTTTATAATAATCATGTCAACATTAATGAGAAAATATGTTTTACTTTAGATGATTATTATTAAAAATATGCGATTAAGTAGAAGTAGTGATTAAAAATCCAAATATAATTAAAATATATGACTTTTATTATGTATAATCGTTTTATTATATCGTAATAAGTAATATGGTTTAGAATCATTATTTTATCTTTATAAATCTTTTAGCGTTAGCCAATTCGATTCCAGTCTGTGGCAGGTGTATGCAGCAACTAAATTAAGACCTCGTGAGGTTATTTATAATTTTAGTTAAATATTAAATGCTTTACCTACTTTAACTAATTAACAGTAACACGTTTCTCATAACGACTTTAGGAAATTATTTAACACCTCATTATCAATGCTAATGTTTACCTACTTGATTTACGATTTTTCTTCAACTAAATTATAGTTTTAAGTTTGAAAAAAACCCTGAATTTTGAAACAATATTTTTTAAATAAAACAGCTATCTAATAAAGTACGTAAAGATTTACTTTAAAAAGACCGGTGTGCGACCTATTGAAATACTGAACGTATAACTAAAGTAAATACCCTAATAACCATGACCGACACAATGGTGTCCCGCTGGCCGACGACAGATCGCCCAAACCTTTTTAATTATAATATCACATGCATTATAAACTTTTTGCTCTAACAAAAAAGGCTACTTTTTAGGGTCTGAAGTGGGCTTTAAATGCGTGTTTGTACTATTGACAAGGGTAATCATTATTAATGTTAAACCGACACACCCTATGCAGTTTAGGGAACAAAATGTGTATTGGTAACGTCGTACATGACTGTGATAAGCGTAACAATGAGATTATATAGAAAATAAAACATAATATACTCGATGGATTTTTAAATGTTAATATTATTTTTGATTTAAAATTAACAAATAAATTATTGAGTGCTTAAAAATTCATCGATTCAAAGCGATCTAATAAAGCAGGTACTCACGAATCCGTGTTTGTCGCTTATATTATTTGTCAGCTTCAACTTGTGGAAGGAGACAACCTTTTGCATCCATTGTTCGCCTGTTGACGGCGAATCTGGGTGAATGTACATCCTCTTGGGCATCTCAGGATCTGCCTTGCCGGCAACCATCCACCGACTCCGGGAACAAAATAAATAATGTATTCACAGAAATTAAGGCAAAAATTATATTATTTTCTCAAAAACTTAAATGAAATATAGAACCATCACCAAGGTGATCTAACCTCATCAATGGCCAGAAGCTAATTATGTATCTACCAATGAAAGTGAAATTAATTTTTAATTAAAAAGAACACACGGCACCAAAGACAGGTGGTCGCATAAATTATAAATGTTATGACGTTATAAACAATGTTCTTTTTACACAAGACAGAAACTTGTTGGGTGTGAAAATATTTATTTGATTGTAAAAATTTTGGCCTCTCTAAAAGCTGTCAAACATGCATTGTTATGAGGATCATGCTCAGTTAAAATAAAAATTGAACATTACAGCAGTACTTCAGCACATGATAAGTTAAATGATTCAGTTAGCAGGGTTCAAAGCATGTGAATAAAAGAGGTCTGCGTAGAGCGGAACAAAAATTATCAATACAACGATAAATCTGCGTTACCCAAACGACGACTACAATTCGAAAATGGGCTAACCATACGTGATAAGGTTTGAAAACAGATCTAATAGCGAGCATAGACTATTTCGCTTCATGGAATATCCGGTTCGTTAACAAAACGGTAAATACGATATTTTGGGAATACTAGAACAATTAATTTTACCACGCAGATCCCTATCGTTCACATTTATATACGCATGCTTCTTGCCTTATTGTTCTTTTAAATACCGAATTACATTAAAATAAGATTGATCTATTTGGTCCAAGTGACGTGATATCGATAATATGATTTTCTTATTTTAATTTAATTCTTCCATCACTTCTTTATTTATACCTGTTGTGGAATTTGTATCTGCAATCGTCGGCAGCTACGATGTCCATTAGCAAAATGTATTTTGCTTTTTTATCAAGACCAGAAACGCGAACTTTGTAGGCAGGAAACATACGTCTGCAAGCAATACGAGAGAAAAACATGGATTGGGACTCGTTCTTTGCGACAACGATTTGACATCACGTCGATTGTGAGACATGCCGCTAGACTAGTTTCACTTTTTGTGCCCATTAGATATCAAGAAACTGCTGTTTTCGCTTGTGATCTCGTACCGCACTCATTAGATATATTTACATAAATTGATCTGTTCGAACCGTTCGAAAATGTTATGATGATATGATTTTAATTAAAGATACCTTCACGTTTGGAAATGGTCGTCTAATCAACGCCGCCTACAAGTTGTTAGGTGTTAGTATTTCGCTGGACAAAAATGTATCCGTCAAAACAAACCAAAAACGGTAAGTCGCGTCCATTGTATGGTTTTCTGTTTTTTGCGAAACGTGACCGGCGCACGTGAACATAATATGAGCTCTTCTACAAAACGAGACCGATCAACTTGTGAATCTCTAACATCATCAAAAAAGTCATATTTGGAAATTTCTGATCGCGTAATTAGTGAATATTGATATGTAATAATTAATTATCATATTAACGGCGCTAGACGGACGGTTCCTTTGTCGGCGTCGCTATCGGTTTACGGCTGAGTCACAGTTGAATTTTCGGTCGGAATGCACGGGTCGTATTAATTAACGTATATTAAATCGAAGTTTATCGGTCGCATCTCGATGTTGCTAAACCTGCGCGTCGGCGGTTTTGATACTTGACTTCGATCAACGGCCGAACATAAAATGGAGAGGTGGACCTTATCGTATCATGTCATCAAGAATTAAACAATATATATGATCAAATACGATGATTATCGATTTCAAATGCAGCTTATTCGGATGCTACCTCCTTGAAGTCAGAAAAGTGGTTTGATGTAACATATTGACAGCGTTCACTAGATCTACATTAGTAGTTACAATAAATCAGGTCACTCCATATTTCTCACCTCTTATGTGGCTCATTTCGTTTTTACGTTACCGCTGCGGAGTTTGAGACAAAGATATTTTAATGATATTACCCATTGGATGCGTGTTGAATCCTTAATCGTTGGACGATTCCAGGCGATGTTCGCTTTCCGTAATGTCGTTGCCCTTAAATTGAGCGTAGTTACGAATTGTTTACAGACAATTAAGAGCGTATCGGAATCAAATTGGTGGGAACTAGTGCAATGTGTGGGTAGAATCACAAGCTTAATGAAGAAGCGTCTAACGGTACTATGTTTAGCTGCAGCATCTTCAATCAACGGTCAGTCAGTGAAACTATTTCTATAGCAGAAAATGTGGTAAGTCTGCGTAATGTTACATAAATAGTGGACCAGCAATTTAGTGTGTAAAAACACTATATTCTTGGTCGGGAGAGGAAAAGATGATGATGCGCGTGATGATCCCAGCGTGCGAGGTCTACCTGTTATGAAACTTATATCGGTAGTCGTCGGCTGCTACGATGTCCAGAAGAAGGATGTATTTCGCTTTCGCGTCCAACCCGGACACGCGGAACTTCATTTGTGGGAACATTTGTCTGCAATTGGAATTTGCTTTTATCTCAACCAACCCTTTAAAATTAATCTATATTAAATGTAAACGATAGAAGATTTATATTTCTATGTATGTACAATAAGCATAAATATACAAAGCTTTTTATTTGTTAAGATTATTAGGTAACTATTTTTTTTAATTGCAAAATATTACTTTTCTTATCGATAAGATAAGTAAATTTGCTTGATGTTTTTTTAATTAGTTTCTAACATTTTCACACAATACTTTATTACATTAACATGTCGGTATAAAGTTAACAAAAAAATTATAACTAAAATACTTAACCTTGGCAGTGAACCGTCAACCATATTCTTTTCAATAATTTATACAACTTATAGTAAAAATAAAAAATAAAACGCCACCGTCGCTGAATCCTACTCAAAAATTAAAAATTAATGATAAATGTTGTTGTACCTATTTACAACAGTAAGGAACATATTATCATTTATTTTAATAATAAGACCAAATGCTATGTATTTTCCTCGTGCCAACTTAACTGTTTCTAGTTTACGCGATATCAGTGACCAGTGTGAACGCAGTTTACCGCTCATTAGGCTCTGATTTATTTCCTTTACGTGATGACCACGGAGTGATTGTCGACAGCCTGATTGATGTCATGCCGTGTGAAGCACCACTCAGAATATAAAGTGTCCAGTTTAACGTTTTACTTACAAAACCTTAAATCCGTGTTGTGACTTATGTTTTAGGCATAGGTGGTCTAAAAGTTTAATCCTAAAAAAACAATTTGTTTACCTATACAATTTGAACGTCTTTTTGCAATTCATAGTTTATAGTTAAGTTTATTTTCAGGCAATATAATGGAGATTGTTTGGAGCATGAAAAATATTGGGACAATATTATTTCCACACAACATTGACACCTGTCATCATCCTTTTATGAGTTGTACTTAAAAGAATCTTATAGAATACATTATATGAATATATTGTAAATTTTCAGCCCTTTAGGGTCAGCGGTTTTGTCTGAAAATAATAATATATCCCGGACAAACAGCTTTATAATACTTTATATAGGAAATATATAGTTTAGACGATTAATCAAAATAATATAATCCATAAGCCACATTTATGTTATTCAACGCTGTGCTTTATCTTAACTAGACCGGAACAAACATCTATATTATAGAGGGAATCGAACCCGCGACCTCCAATTCAGTAGGCAATGACAGTCACACCTCAATGCATCATGCTGGTGGAGGTCAGTTGATTTTATTTGTCCTAGTCTTTTAAATAATAGCGAATGCCCACGACTTCAATCATATTTTCCCGATATTACGTTCCACCAGCAAAAGTGCTGATAAAATTGGCGTCTATAAACTAGTTTAAATCGAATCAGTTGTTCGATTATCAGATACAATAAGACAGCCAAATTGTTTCTTATTAGTTGCTTGAGCACTAATAATCTTTTGTAAATAAGAGCCTAGTGGTAGTATCTATACATATAATAAAAGTGTAGAGGTCGAATGTCTGCACATAGAAAAAAAATGCTAAAAACCGAGTCAGGGGGATATAAGAAGAGAAATAGGACAAATCCAGATTTTTTCAATTTTTTTTCTGTCTGTTTGTCTGTTTGTACGGGCTGATCTCAAAAACTGTAGGACCGACTAAAATGAAATTTTGCATGATGGTACCTTATATCCCCTGTCAATATTTTAGATACTTTTCATCCCGGAAAATTAAAGAGTTCCCGTGGGATAGATTTGTTTTTATTTATCTGAGGCAAACCCGAGCGAAGCGAGGGTGAGCCGCTAGTTTAATTTTTTTTATATGTTTAGTCTCTATGAAAGCAATTACAATACTAACTAGTGAGTTCAGCGCCACCTTTTTGCAAAATTTATTATCAAAAGTAGCCAATGTGTTACTCCAAGTCATAATCTATTTGTGTATGTACTAAATTTCAATGAAATTCGTTCACCCGTTCAGCTGTTTCAGGGAAATTAGTAACAAACACACACACACACACAGACGTACAAGTAAAGCCTTTCATATTTCGTCCCGTTATTTATAAGCCAGACAGATTTAACTTAGAACTGTTAGCATTACATGTATTAAGTAACCAACATTGCGTAATACCCGTAGCTAAAAACAAACACCTGAAACCGCACAGTGTCGTCGCAAAGTAATCCAATACATTAAATGTTAACACGACCATTATACTATGAGCCTTGACACGACACACCCTCTATACAATTTCCATATATTTGTATGACGCTAGTTAGAATTCGCAGGTCTTCACTTTGGTTGTGGCGTGTGTCAACTTTTGCAAGATATCTGATTTCGCTATACCGCAATATTAACTCAGTGTCTATTTAAAGTGGTAGGCTCGTGATGCTATATTCAATTTAAAAAAAATATTTGGTAGGTATGTTAATGTATTTAACATATTAATATTTAAATGAAGCTAGTTATAAATGGGACAATATATATTTTATATGGTATTAATAAAAATCATTTTCCTTTAATTTTATACCTATACAGATAAATAAAATTGAAGTGTCTGTTTGTAATGTCAAAATAACAGCGTTTTACTAAATGCATATTAAATTATATACGGTACATATAAGAAAACACATTTTATAAATTTTTGTCTGTCTGTCTGTTTGTTCCAGATAATCTCTCAAACGGCTAGGCTGATTTTGTCAGGACTTTCATTGGAAGATAGCTGATGTTATAGGGCAGTACATAGGCTAATTTTATTTTAGAAAAAGAATTCGGGTTCTGCTCAAAAAAACTAAAACGTACCTAGGGACGAACCCGAACGAAGCGAGGGTGAGTAACTAGTTTTTAATTTTTTTTTCATTATCTCCAAATACTAAAAAATTTCGTGAATGGCGTTCTTTATTAAGAAAACGGCTCCACTAATTGTTCACACCAATTAATTATTTCGAGGGAGAGAACAAGAATATGTACATACATCTAACATTAGCATTAATTGTTAGCTATGATAAGATAATTATTTTTAAACTTAGATATTACAAGCATTTCAGGTTTTGTAGAGTTTTTTATCTATAGCAAAAAAAAGTATCGCTTATTATCTAATATGTATTGTGTTTAAAAGGGTGTTATTTTTTACTTTTGAACTACAGAAACAAAAATGCTTTAGAAATATAAAACAATATCCTTAGTAACAAGATGTTTGCTATCAAGGTACCACGTGGGCATCGCAGGTGAAAACTAGCCTTCAAAATCGATTATTTAATATGATTATTACTTAAATAACAACAAAAACTTCAACGACGCGTCAACTGTTGAATTAACATTTTACCTTTATATATTCAACTATAAACTAGAAAAACCGGAATTAAAATTACATTTATTGACCTAGGTTTCAAAACGTTTAAGACGTCAATCAAATATCAACTTTAAATCTTTGAGATAAAGTTGAGAATCAATTGTGTATGGAAATAGCTGAGCTCGCTTCGTGAAATGGGCTCGCTAAGTATGGAGTAGGACTCTTATAAGGTGCCGATACTCTAATACTGTCATGCTTTAGGTTGACGAATATAGATATACAATACTTAAAAGAAGAAGAAGGTTTTTATTTATTATTTTTTCTTTGATTTTACAAATTATGTTAAATCTATTACATATTTTTTCATGTAGTTAGTATTTTTGTTTATAATTTTTTCATTTTTCATTTCATTTATTTCATGAAATATCTCACTAGTAAAGTAAGCTCACTATTGAGAATAGATAGATATTTAAAACATCTTTCAGTCTTCACAGTCGGTTAAACTATATTACAAATGAATTTAGTGTAATGTATGTAGTGTTGATGTATTTAGTTATATGACACGAAAAGTTATTAAAATTTTCTTTCTCAACATGCCGAAACCATTAAAAAGCTTCTATGGATAAACATTTATGCGTGTAAAGGGTTTTGTTTCCTATACATAGTGTTGGTCCCAACATTCATTTACAGGACATATTTTATATGTTTACTAGCGGACCCGACAGACGTTGTCCTGTCTACACGTCTTTAATTTGAAAATTTCAAACTTTTTTTAATAATTTTTTTGATGAAAATTATTATTCAAATTGTGAATCTAAACCATTTCCAGATCCCCTTGAACACACACAAAAAATTTCATCAAAATCGGTCCAGTCGTTTGAGAGAAGTTCAGTGACATACACACTCACAGAAGAATTATATATATAAAAGATGACGTATTGTTGACTTGGATAATAATTTATTGGTTGCTTATTCTTTTATTATCATTATCATTTCTACGGCACTATATTAATTAATTATTTATGACTTGGAAAAACATGCGCCAAGACGGTTGCATTACAATTTGTGTCAGAACCATCTGTCAATTTAACATTGATATTAAAGATAGAAATGATAAAAAATTGCTTTGTAAGTTAATATTGTTTAGCACGATTATGTGTCTACGATATGAGTATAAATTAAATTATAACGTAACTTATGTCATAAAACTCATTTTTATTGTAACATCTATTCGTAGTATCTTGTAGGACATACTAATACTATTAGTTGAGATATTTTTTATTAGAAATGGTGTTCGCGCAGTGGTCGAATTTATAATATTTAAAAAAAAACATTTGACAGTTAGAGGAGAAAATGGAACTGAACTGCTTAGTCTTTGCCTATTTATCTAATATATAAATATTTCGTGTCACGTCGTTTGTGGTCGCACTCCTCTGAGACGACTCAACTGATTTTATTTTATTTTTAATATTTGGTAAGTATGAGAATAGGTCGTAAAGTATTTTTCACTATCCTACCCCCACCCCGCATTTTTTAATCGTGATTTTAGTATTATTATATGAACAATATTATATAAATACATAGCGACGCACCCGAGCGAAGGAGGAGAGTCGTTGTATAACATAAAGCCAAAGAGATTTTTTGTAGATGGAATGCGAGCAAAGCCGCGGGTTCTGCTAGTATATACATTAATATTAATCATTATGTTGAAAAATACTAAATTTCCATTTGGTCTAAAATAATTACTCAACCTTATTGTTAAAATTGATCTTGAACTAACATGAAATAAGGACTTACATAAAGGTTGGCCGATAAAAAAATATAGTATAAAAATTATATACATATGTAAGCTACATTTTTTGTTTTTTTGTAGAATACCGATTATAGAAAGTCAAAATTTCTATGAGGACAGTATAATACGATCGAATCTTATCAATTCTTCACTTTAAGACCAATTAAAGAATAAGATATATTTTGAACATCTTTTTTGTTTACACTTTCTTATATTATATTATTTAATTAATCAAAACTACTAATACGTGTTTAAAAGTTAGGAAAATTATTATAATTTCTATTTAACCATAAAAAAATCCATCAAATCACGCATATTTCATCTCTAGTAAAATATATTTTAGACTCTGGTTTTTTCGATCATCGACATACGTAAGGCTAATTATAGAGAACGGTTATTAGATCGACAAGAGCAGGGGCTTGCTGCTTCAATGCGTCCTGTGAATGCAATTTTCTATAAAAATATACCAATAACGACATTTATTGAATGTTTTTGATCAAACATTAATTTTTTTTTTAATTTTAAAACTAAATATATAAATAAATGGTGATGTTAAATATTTTTAGCATCCCTATTTCTATACTAAAGGATAAATATAAGAATACTATATATAAAAAGTTAAGACAGAATTAATTGAAATGGTACATTCAAATTACAGCTAATAGCCATAGTTAAATTCTTTGAATTTTTCACACATACTTAAGAAGGTAAGTTCTTATGCCATTATTGTACGCAATTGCGTATTAAAAGAAGTTTTAAATGGTCTATGACGGTTAATCAGCTGATTGCACATATCTAATAGTTGTACAAGGTAATGCAGGGAATGAAAACATTTTATTGTCAATACAAAATATCTAGCTTTTTTAATGCTAAACTTTTGTTAAATATTTTTAGCGAATGTAATTTAAGAAAAAAACTTTACTAATATATAAAGATATAATCATCAGAATTAATAGGTACTAAATTAAAAACTTCTTTTTTTTTATTTCTTCATTTTCATTTCAATAATATGAAATTAAAATAACACTCAGTTATTGATGGTAATTTACGTGTAATAATAATATTATTTAGGCATGTCAGAGTTAAAAAGAATCCTAATTAGGTTCAGAGCAAGGGTTCTCGCTCCAACGCATCGCGATGAATGCTCTGTTCACGTCCTCTACGATGCATCCACTAGCGATGTGCCGCGATTTCATTAATTTTCGTTCGTTCAAAAATGTTTTTTTTTAAATAAATTTTTAGCGTCAAATCATATTAGGTATCTTTAAATAAACCCTGTTATAGTGAGCTTTATTTCATAAAAGGGGTTATCGAGACTATCTTCGAAAACTTATTGTAATATCCATTGGTTTTAATCAGCTTAAAATGTTTACTTACAATTGAACTTCATCCACACGAATGTTCAAAGCCACGTCATTCACTTTCCTAAATCCAAAACGTAACGTCTGAGGTTAAATAGAGTTTCCCGTTTAAAAACCAAGCTAAAAATCTATGCGTACCGCAAATAATGAACAAAAAAAGACAGCGAAAGCAGAAATGCGTGGCGCAGTATGTCCTAGTAAGCGCGAGATCATTATCCTAATTAACGCACTCATTTACATTCAAAAGGACTTAACTGCACTAACTTAAACACGATATTATGATCTCTAATTCAATTGTGTTAAGAGCTATTATACCTTGTATATACAATATTATTTTTTATTTCAAATATTAAAAACTATATTTTTTAAGTAATATACGTATATTATAGTATAATATATATATTGTCAATTAAAACGGCAATTGGGGGGTCATCATGGAAATTCGCTTTAAAAAGGAAGGGGGTTGGAAGAGGTGTTCGGAGGGGGAGGCGCATCTGCTCACACGTTGACGCATTCTTGTGGCTTCGACCGAGCATGGCCCGGTTACACTGACTGTTGATTTAAATATTTTTTAATGTCAGTATTTAAAATTGACAAACTGGCATTATATTTAAAAACGTTTAAAAAAGATATTGACCGAGAGATCTGAGATATCCATATGTTTTATGAAATAGTACATATCTATTTTATTATGATTAGATTATATTAATTTAAAAGTTAAATATATTTTTTTAATGTTTTTGCTCGCTTTTGATTATATTAATAATGTACAATGGTTTCGTGCGTAATTCAATATATTATGTATTTGTGTATAGTATTGAATTACTGTATACTGTTCGTTCGTTTGTTCGTAATATATTATGTCAGACTGTAAAAAAATAATAATATATATATTTATAACCATAAAATATAATCAAATCGTCAGTTAGTAAGTGTAACTGGGCTTTTTCGACTCGCCTTTCATGAGAATCAGCCGACATAGCGCTATACCTAGCAAGTTAACCCTAGCACTAGCTTCGTATCGAATAATCGATTATTCGTCAAAATGTGATAAATAGAAAAGGTGGTTTTTATGAAATATTTATGAAGTAATGGTTCATCAAGTTTTATGTTATTAATTGATGGAATTACAAATTCCTTTTTTAACGTTTTTCGATTTACGGTGGCAGATGTGTTTTGCAGAAATTTTGTCCAGTATTTGTTTTCAATGTAACTCCAGACCACTTTTTACTAACAAGTTTTAATTTAATTGTTATGGTTTACATTCGTATTCAATAGATTTACAGATATTGACGTTTTTTTTGTTCTTTGGAATATTAATGTTTACAAGGGGCTTTGTATTGAGCTTAACTTAAATAAATTCTTATGTTGACACGAAATAATGACAGACGCTTTCTGTCGACTATATTTTTTTTAATTTTATATGTAGTATAAGTACAAATTAAATTCAAACTTATCTTAGCAATGATTTTATTTGTGTTTTCTTTTTTACACACCACTCCTAGAAGCCACTAAACAAAGAATTTGAATTGAATTGTATTTTCTTTTGAATATTTGTCAGTCAGCCAACTAGCTGTTATTAAAATTAATTATACATCTATTGCAAGAGCTTTATAGAGGTTGATATAGAATACTTTGTATCTCAATACAATGTAAAGGAGCCAAGTTACGGAACAAAACATAGTAAGTAATAGTTAGTACGCGTGACGAGTAAGGCATTTGCGAGGCGTTGACACCTGAGCGAATCAAGTCAAACCAACGTTATCTATAACATATAATAAAATTGTAATTAATCCGAGTCTGTACATTAAATATTTTTTGGAAAATCTTATTGAAATAGACATTATTATCGATACAGAGGCCTAATCTATAATTTTTAGAATTTTTGTCTGTCTGTTACCACATCACAGAAAAACCACTCGAGGGATTTTGATGAAATTTGCTATGGTGATATCAGGTTATCCGGATTAACATATAGGATACTTTGTACCGCGGGAAAATGTCCCATTTTTGAGAAAAAAATATACAAAAACTGCAATGTAAGAGTATACTAATATGTAAAACCTAAGAATTTGGTTTTTGGTTATCTGAACGCGGGCGGAGCCGCGGGCAATGCTAGTAGAAAATATTTTCTTTATGAAATAGTATTAAATAATCAAGAATAATATAATATAACTATAATAGAATATAGAGAAAATAAAGACATTGAAAGACAAAAAAAATAATAGAGTTATCGTTTTATTTTCAAGAAAATATTTAGTTCAATAAAATAAAAATAATTCAATTAAACATTATAAAATAAGTATTATTATAACACCTATATTATATATACACTTTGCTAATTTATTTCATTAAAAGAAATAAAAAAAAAATTATATATTATAATAACGCATCTCTAATGACTTTTTGCGATATACGTCTACTAATATCCCACGGAAATTATTTAATTTACCCAAATATAAATTATTATAAGATGGTCTATAAACGACGAAAAAAAATGTCCACCCAATCTCTTCTGCTGCGAAAAACAAATCAGAAGTCCAAAAAACACACTCATATTACAATATAAGCAAGGTTGAATTACTATGGCACGGAACCCTAAAGCGCTTCAAATTGATATAAATTAAAATGCCAGGACAAATATGGAGGAAACGTGTTCCTTCCTACGTGAACCATAGAATTAAGTATCTAGAAGCGGCGTGGGAGTATACCGTTTAACGCATTTTTATATCGATCAAATAAATGAATAATTCGTATCTATATTTTATGTAAATAAAAATAAAATAAGAATTTATGTTTGTGTTGGAATCTACAGAATATGTGTTTTGAAAGGAAATGTTCTATTAAAATTGAATATTGTATTAATTTATTATATTTTTTAAGTTTTGCATTTCTAGTAGGTACATCTTTCGTCTATGAAACGGTCCGTTAATATAGTAGCGAGATCATCTATTAAGATTACCTAATATTGCCACTGTACGAACACTTTCTAAAAATAATATTTTTTTAGAATTACAAAAACGGATAAATTGTAGTAGGTATGGTTTTTATTAAGTTTAACTAATAGTTATAGTTATTCTTTGAATTGACTGAGAAATACATTAGTATATAAAACAGAATCAAATCATCAACATTCATTTGTTGAAGCATTTTTAAAAAGTCCTAGGCTTAATTCTATTACTTTGTACACACAAAATTATAATTTTGTCGAAAAAAATTTTTACATAATATTTAAACTGCTTTAGTATTCTATAAATAAAATAATAATAAGACAATACAACTTAATGTATTATTTTTTTAATATTTACTTATTTATATATTACTAGCATTGCCCGCGGCTCCGCCCGCGTTCAGATGACCAAAAACCAAATTCTTACGTTTTACATATTAGTATAATCTTACACTGCAGTTTTGTATTTTTTCTCAGAAATTAGACATTTTCCCGCGGTAAAAAGTATCCTATATGTTGACCCGGATAACCAGCTATCGCCATACTAAATTTCATCAAAATCCTTCCAGTGATTTTTCCGTGATGCGGTAACAGACAGACAGACAAAAATTCTAAAAACTATAGATTCGGCCTCTGTATCGCTAATAATGTCTATTTTAATAAGATTTTCCAAAAAAGTATTTAATTTACAGATTCGGCTTAGTTACAATTTTATTTTATGTAGATACAGATTTAATATTTTGTAATTTACCCACAAAGCTAAGTAAAATAATAATAACTTGTTATAATAGTTATTTAAAATGATTTAAAAGATCTTTCGCATATAAGACTATTAAATAGAAGTATATTGAGCTCAGAAGCAATTATAATTTTACCACACTGTCATAATGTTTTAATTTGAGAGCGTACAATATTGATTCGATTTATATGCGAATCGGCGCCGTTTTCAATGACACGAATATCGTGAATTTTAAAAGTTCGTGTTAAAAACAATAAAATTATACTGGTTCTGTGTTATTTTGTATCATCAAGTTAGGATGATCTCAATGGATTTTAATGAATTGTTAATAGCTTTAGACGTCGTAAAGAACTTTACATATTTTTGTATGACAGTATTCTTTTTAATCGCTTTAGGACGAGAATGAGGCGTAAAACTGCAGGGTGTGGTCGAAAATAGTTTTTTTTTAAATTATGTTTAGATTAAGTCACCAACACACAGCACCACCTAGTTCCATGGTAAGCCATTAACACACAGCATCACCTAGTTCCATGGTAAGCTACGAGGCTTGTGTTATGGATACCAGATATTTGATACACTACACATATAACTTTTAAATAAGTACATACCTATTATAAATGTAAACACTCATAGCTGGAGTACAAACATTCGTGCTCATCATACTACACTAATGACAACAATGAATACCCCCGGCGGGACTCGAACCCGCGACCGCTGGCACAGTAAAAAGGGTCACTACTAACTGAGCCAAACGTGTCGTCAAAATAATTTGACAATTTATTTCAAAATAAGGCGTTATCTGTCTTCAAAATTTTATTTAATTATTTTATTTTATTAATATTAGGTACTAAATATTTGAGAGCCTCTTACTCAAATAAAAGTGTAACGAGGAACTCTATTCAAATTTAAGGGGTCGTAAAAACAGTAAGTAAGTATACAGACTCTACATTCTAAAAGATCTTTTAATCAACCTAATTTGGGATAGTAAGCTTGTATGCGGTTTCTAAGATTCCTTTCTATAAACAAAAAACTTCTTTCATACTCTTTCTTATTACTAACATAACTAAAATGTAGAGATGAGTAAAAAGAATAAGCAGTTTCTTTCACTAATATATATTGCGAATTTACAAGTGAAATGGGGTTTTTATATTTTTATGTACACTTTAGTATAGCTATATAAAATTTGCAAATATTTGTTTATAATTATAATTCTTTCTTATATTTACGAGAATATTTGACATTTTGAGAGACTGACTCTCTCCCGTGACCATGATTGCTGTAAAGCATTCGAAACGTCAGGAACTAAAACTCAAAATAAATCCTCGAAAAAATTCAAAAAGATAATTTTATTTTATTTTAAATACTTGTAATTATACTTCGCTATTAGTACAAATTTAGTTTCTAACAAAACTTTAAAGTGATATAAAAATAAATATGTAATCATATCAACTTAAATCAAAGTGTACGTGATATACCAAATTTCCTAACTTAAACAGTAATTTTAAATAAAAAACTAGTAGAAAGTTAAAATGTCTTCTAAACTGTATAACCGTGTGGCATGCGATGGTACAATCAAAGTATTATGTGAAAAACAGGAACAACTTGTAAGTTGCAATTTCTACATGATATGGTTTTATTGGTAAGACTAACCATGCTATTTGATGGTCCTATGTTCAAAATTGAAGTTTTAAATAACAGTGTTATTGTTATTTAAAGCATCAATTTTGAATAATTATAAAATAATAACGCACCTGCATTATTATTTTTCAATTAGTTGAAGTCAAGTTGTATTTTCAATTATTTTTCACTAGGTACATAACAGTAATCTATGTGTTACTCCAGGCCATTATATCTATCTCTGTATACTAAATCTGTATAAAAATTATAAATGTGAAAGTTTGTGAGTATGGATGTTTGTTACTCTTTCACGCCAGAACGGCTGAACGGATCTGGATGAAATTTGGGACAGGGATAAATTATAGTCTGGAATAATACATAGGCTACTTTTTATGCTGGAAAACATACGGTTCCCGAGGGATAGATTCGTTTTTGTTACTCAATTTTTAGTCTAGCTAGTTTTATTTTCATCTGTCCAGCCGTTCCAACATCAAGGAGTAACAAACATACACACAAACAAACTTTCGTATTTATAATGGACTACTACTATTATTATTTTTTTGCTTATTGTAGCTTTACCTAATTTACCAAAGACTACTGTAGAAATCAATAATAATAATAACTTTATTCATAAATAAGGATAAGTTTACAAACTAACTTTTTACATACAACACGTTGTGCTTACAAAAACTTAATAATTAATGTCTTTCCACCGTTTACAACCTGTTACAAGGACGATCACCTACAATCTTTTTGAGGCCGAAAATTAAAAAGTTTAGGGTGCAGTGATTTAGGACAAAAGTCGGCGCTTTGGAGATGAGACAAATAAAAAAGCTATAAATAACGATTAACAAAAAGCAGTGTCATCCCGTTTCTGTTATCGAAGGACTCGGCACCGGTTGGCGGTAGCTCGACTAATCAACATAGAAAACTATAGAGTCGTTATATTCATTCATTAAAAACAACACTATTTTATGTGGGTGGCTTTATGCTCATAAATATATGGAATAATCGAAATATTTTTATATGAAATAATAGTAAAAAGCCAGGTAGCGATTTTTCTTAATAATATTTTGATATTTTTATAACAATTAATTTTACTGTAGTACAATATTAAAACTATTAGTATAAAAAAATATTAAAATTATATGTTATTTAAAACTTAACAAACATTGCCCTTCAGGCACAATACAAAGATCATTAAATTAACTCTATTGTAATGACCTACTATTAGTTGTTGTTATTTATAGCTTTATTATTAATAAGACGACTCTTTTCATTTCTCTAGGAGATATAGATAAGCGAGACGCGATGTAACCTCGCGGCGCCTTGGGGTGGGCTGGTCGTTACAATCCTTGCTGTTTGTACTATTTACATTTCTGCCTATTAAGCCATTGATTGACGGGTAGAATCTAAGAGTTTTTAGGCTCAGAAAAGAACATAAATCACTGATCCATATACATAAATCTTATATTTATCTTTTAAACTAGCTGAAATATAATTAACTAGCAGTTTGCTACGACTTTACTGGGTTTTTTTAATATGACATCCAAAAAATATTTTTCTGTAGAATTTTTAATATCTTTTTTCTTTCTTTGAGGGGTTGAATTTCCTATAGTTATTTTTCTGCAGTTAATATCTTGATGATTGGTATGATACCTAATAAAATTTTTCTTGTAAACTATTTTTTGTAAAACCTTAATATAAAGAATCGGTATAGACAAAATAAAAAATGATTTAAAAAGAAAACAATCATTATATTTTATTTCCATGTGATCCATAACAAACCTTTGTCATCGGTCATTTCATAAAAAGTCTGGGACGAAGGCGGGACGTTTGTTCGGTCGGTGGCATCGACATGTCTACAAGTGTCGATTAGTCGAGAAAAAGTCGACAGAAACACGCTGTCGTTGTCATGTCGCATGTCGCTTGACCGACGTATTCAGAAATAGATTTTACGATAACGAATGAATAATTATTCAAATCGTGCAACTCGTTCCAAAAACTCGAAGAATGTTAGGATACAACATCAATGGCACGTCAAGAATCTAAACAAATCGTTTCTCATCGTTCAATTTAATGGGATTAATTGGATTAATTACGGGAAGAAAGTAAACAATTAACTAAAATACGATAATACACATTCAAGTGCCGCCCTTGATACGTGCGTTGTGTTCTTATAAGACCATGTGAATTTAGGAACGTGACTCTGTAATCTAATAATCGATATGTTAATTTACGATTAAAGCTACCGAACTACGTAATGTACTGATTAGTCATTCTCTAAGAAACTTATTGCAAAATAAGAACGTATATGTACATAATATTTATTTTAATAGCTGTTACTGTTGTAATTTAGTTGTTATTGGCATTTGCTTAAGAAATTAGAAAAAGAAACAATGGCTGTTAGCTAGTATTTTCCAATGTTAAGAAAACTTTTAAATTTTATGCGCAGGATTCGATCCTTATCATATCTTCTACTCTCTCATTCTATACATTTTCTAGCTATGAGTATATGCGTGTAAAGTTTTGTTTGTGTTAAAATTAACGTAGCGTAAAAGAGGGTCAAATGAATAAAGTAACATGCTCATTAGCGTCACAATAGAACTAACTTTAAATATTCTTACAGGCAATATTACAAACTAGCTATGTTTGTTACTCCTTGATATTGAAACGGCTGGACAGATGTAGATAAAACTAGCTAGACTAAGTATAGAAAAACAATAACAAATCTATCCCTCGGGAACCGTGTTTTCTGGCATAAAAAGTAGCTTATGTGTTATTCCAGACTATAAATGTATCTCTGTGTCAAATTTCATTCAGATCCGTTCAGTGGTTCTGGCGTGATTGAGTAACAAACATCCATCCAGTCTTTAGTATTTAACATGATTAACTTTTAATCTAGATACGACAGATTTTATAAGTATACCTAGAATTAGAAAGGTTTAATATATTTAATGCAAAATTATGATTTTGATGGAACTCTAAATGCAAGTTTCATCCGAGAATTTATCCACATGTTGTGGCCCCACGAATTCAAGGTGAGGCTTTTATTTTGGATGTCTCCCATTTGTTATACATTATACATATAGGCTGCCTATCGCGGCATCGGGGAATTTACAGACGGCGCCACCGACCAGAGATGTGGATACAGGTTGATCCTTTTTATAAAATTTATCTCTTAAACCATAGTTAAGAGTGTTTGATAGTTGTTTTACGGGGCTAGTAAATGAATAAGTTATTATACCTTCTGTATTCTATAGTTAAATTATGTTTTTTCTGTAGTAGGCAAAATTTATAAGCACTTTTTTTATTATGACATTTTTTTGTCAAAAAACTAATCATTTTTACTCGTATAAAAATGCTGTTATTTAGTTTGAAAATGTTAAATTCTAAGCTAATGGCTTAATAAATAAATATTCGATTTAAACACACCCTGTATATGTTAAAATTTGGATTCGAACCGAACACAGTGGAATGCGTCGCGACATGAACTTATGAGTTACAGCTCGAAGCTTTTTTAGCCGTAGAGAAAAGGCGGCGCGGAAAATTGTTTGAGAGCTACTATATAATACATACCTACTATCAAAATTAAAATTATATTTGTCATTAAGATTAATTTTAAGAATTGTAATATGATACTTTCTTGGATTTACGCGAATATTTGACATTTTAAATAAAACTATATTAAATTAGATTTTTCTAACTAAAATTTAACGGGAACCGAAAATCAAAATAAATCCACGAAAAAATTTGAAAACATTTATTTGATTTAAATTTTTATAAGTCGTTAAGTTCTTTTCCTGTAATAGTTATGTATATATTTATAAAAGATCATAATAATGCTTCACTTAATGTATATGAGTCGTATATAAACGCACCTGTGTGTAAACGGGAGTCAACTTCTCTTCAATCAACTATTCGTTTGGGAATTTTACTCTTGCGAATTAAATATTTTAACACATTTTTTTCAAACTTAAAGTAAATTTATTCTATACGGATATACACATACCTAATAAATAGTAAGAAAGTCTTATAAAATTTTCTCATTATAACTTTTACAAAACAATCGTTTGTTGTTATGTAACAAACTTATTTATATAAGTATATATTGTAATAATATTTTTTTAGATTTACGCGAATATTTGACATTTTAAATAAAACTACCTTTTCGGATTATTTCGCGGATTTATTTTAAGAAATGATAGTTTTATTTAAAATATATATTGTCAATTGAGCTAAGTAAAGTAAACATTTAAAAAAACATATGAAATTCTTAAAAGCACACGGAAGCTAGCAATAAATAACGGCGACCAAATCATCTATTTGCGTATTACAAGAAGCGGTCCTTGAGACGTTACAGCTAATTTGACCAGACCCGGTACCTTTTCTTGTAATTCTAACTAATCATTCCACGTAGCCTGAGATGCGATTGTCAGTTGAATGTCAAATAGTGTGAGAAAAACCAGGTAATAATGGTGTTCGAGTCACGCACGGGTCGGTTTGGATAGTGAAAATTAGCGATTAAATATGTCACGGAAAAACTCGGTATATTTGGTATTAGTATCATTAAAGTTATGAGAAATAATCAGAAATGGTATCATCTTTTAAGCTATATACATATATATGCGTATATAATACATATCTTAACTGTGCATCACGAAATTTCCCTTGAGGAAGAGACGATGTTGTGACATGTTAGTCTAAATGCTGACACTGGTCGGGTTTGGTCCGAGGATTGAATAAATAAATATGTTGGGACATTAATACACAGCATCATCTAGTTTCATGGTAAGCTACGAGGCTTGTGTTATGGATACGAGATAGTTGATACACTACACATATAACTACACATACATAATATTATAAATACAAACACCCATGACTGGAGTAAAAATGTTCGTGCTCTACACACAAATGAATGCCCCCAGCGGGACTCGAATCCGCGACCGCTGGCACAACAATCAGGGTCACTACATACCGAGCCA
Source organism: Brenthis ino (assembly GCA_921882275.1). NCBI lineage: Eukaryota > Metazoa > Arthropoda > Insecta > Lepidoptera > Nymphalidae > Brenthis > Brenthis ino. The sequence continues at coordinate 17,647,482 of OV170221.1, read as the reverse complement.
AACGTGTCGATAAATTGAGCCTAGAACTTATCTTACGATTCGTCCGTCCCAGTCGCATATCAAATGACAATTTTGTCCAGTAATATAATATATCCTAACTTACTATACTATTATTGTAACTAAATATAAGACCCAGTTATGCAAAAAACAGCCATGTGCGTAAAAGTACCAACAGAGTTATAAGCATTTTTCTGTCGATAGTTGCACTTGGGTTATGTTTTGTTTTTCTGGTTATTTTAAAATTGAACAATATTTATATAAGTATTGTTTATTTTTATAATTATTTTATTTTTTATAATAAAATGCTTATAACTCTGTTGGTACTTTTACGCACATGGCTGTTTTTTGTATAACTGGGTCCTATTATACTTTCAATTAAAGACAAATTGCACAAGAACAATCATTTAGAATGTGAGTAGATATAAAGCAAAATTTCTTATGGTAATTTAACATGAAATATTGCCAATGCATCACCAATATAGATAATAGAGACAAATTGAAATCAAGGTTCTATACCAATCAACGCAATTTTGAACCGCCTACGATGTTTATTTGAGTTCTTTTTCCTCAAGCACCCGTATCTTAATTTAGGCTATCTAGAATTTTCTGAAGAGCTAACGTTCTAGATTATTCGAACCTGTTTGTAGGTTACATATGTATTGGGAATAATCTTTGACACTATAGTATCGATTTCAAAACTTTTTTTAATAATATTAAAGTGGGGCAAAATTAAGTGCAAAATAATTATTAAAATAGATATTGATAACAGAGTTATATTATAATATTTTCTCGCACTTTCAGACAAATTAAGTTTTCAAAAGCTAAGGCAATTACCGACTTAATTATCGATATAATTATTATATAAGCGGTAATGCTAAAATAATAAATTCTATTTGAACGAAGTTATCTATCTCTAAATTAAAACTGTACCTACTATATTCAATTAGATTTTTGAGCTTTTATATCATAAATTTATATATTCTAATTAAATGTCAGTATTGGGACTGTAAGAAAGCTCTATCCAAGCGCCATCTTGGAAAATTCGGATGGCAATTCTGCTGAAAAGAACCGACGAGAAAAATAAAAATGGTAAGATTTAAGAATATTCTAGTATTCAATTTTTTTTACTTAGCTGATATCAGGCAATTACATGCTACAAAAAGTTTTAGGGACGCTCAGACCACTAATAGGTATAGTTTTACTTATTATACTACCTACCAATGTTATGTAGTAGAATACCCATAACACCATCTAGTTCCATGGTATACTACGAGGCCTGTGCTATGGATACGAGATAGTTGATACACCACACATATATAACTTTTAAATACATACATATTATTAATATAAAACACCCATGACTGGAGTACAAATATTTGTGCTTATCACACAAATGAATGCCCCCAGCGGGACTCGAACCCGCGACCTCTAGTACAGCAAGTAGGGTAACTACACACTGGGCCAAACGTGTCGTCAACAGAAGCATAACAATATATCGTTACTTAAGCATATAATTAATTTTTTCATTGATTACTTAAATGATTGGCGTAATTATACGTACAACTGAGTAACGGCCGGTCCTTTGGCTTTTTATTCAAGTTGCAAAACAAATCGTATCGCGTGCATTTAAAAGGCAACAAATAAAAGTAATTTGTAAGTGCCAATCCCGTGTTCAATATCTATTTGTTATGTTGACGACTTATTCAGGGACCCTGCTACAATGTTGTGGCTAGTGATGCTCCGTCGTATTAAATTGACCTATTTTAAATGATAATATCTGTATTTTATATCTGTTTCCATACTAATATTATAAATGTGAAACTTACTCTATCTATTACCTATCTACGCTTAAAATGCTGAGCAGATTTCGATAAAATTTGGCAAAAACATAGACTGCATCCTGGGGATGGACATAGGCTACCATTGATCCTTGCCTGACTTACCACGCTAGCGATTATATTATAAATCTGGAAGTCCGTCTGTCTGTTACCTCTTTACGTTTAAACTGCAAAACGGATTTTGATATAATTGGGCAAAGACATAGATGATAAAGACTCACATAGATTATCGGTAATCATTTATTTCCCTCTTACCACTCCAACTAACCAAACCAGTTTATTGTACAACTGTTTCTTTATGTGTTTTTTTTTTCAATATAAAACCGTACTTGTGGTTATATTTTATTTAAATAAATACACAAACACATATAATAATTTAAAACTTCAGTTTCGAAACTTATGGCACAGTATTATTATGTACATATAGGTATACTAGCATAGCCTGCGGCTCAACCCGCGTTCAGATAGACAGACAGACATACAAAAATTCTAAAAACTATACATTCGGCCTCTGTATCGATAATAATGTTTATTTCAATAAGATTTTCCCAAAAATATTTAATGTACAGATTCGGCTTAGTTACAATTTTATTATATGTGTAAATCTAGTTCGCGATGCCTTGTATGCAGGTTCCATTTACCTCATGTCACTTAACATGTAGTGTTAACTCTTAACGTTTCCATGAAAACCATATTATTATGTAATACGTCTATTTTAACGCAAATACATAAAACTAAGATATATTACATAATATCTTCAAGCCTCTGTGCAGAACCAACAAAAACAACACGTAGTTTGTCTTAGCTCTACCGACATATTCATGTTATGTGTTGACATTTTATAATAAACATAAGAATTTACTAAGTAAAATTAATTTATTAGATTTACACGAATATTTGACATTTTAAATAAAACCTTAAACCTAACCCTAACATCTAAAACCTTAGTCTCTCTCGTGACCATGATTGCTGTAAAGCATTCGAAACTTCGGGTACCAAAAATCTAAATAAATCGATGAAATAATCCAAAAAGATAGTTTTATTTAAGAGTACAATAGCACTAAAAAAGTTTATATATGGAAAATAATTTCTAGAATTAAAAAAAAACTCTAAAAGCGCAATTTTCATCGAAGTCTCGAAAGCAAAGTACTGGAAAAAAAATAATTAATATACTATTATAAATCCGAAAGTTTGTATGTGAGTGTATGTTTGTTTCTCCTTGAGACTAAAACTGCTGGAAGAATTTACATGAAAATAATGTAGTACCTACACAGACTTTGAACTGGAGTGACACATAGGCCTCCAGCTTAGACATCAATAAAAATATTATATCTATGTAGTTTTTTCTTACAGTTAACAAATATTATCAAAATCAGAGTCAAACTGTTAGTTAAAAGCGATAAAGCATAATTTTCAAGACACATTAAAAAATATTTTCTTAGATTTATATAGAATATTTAACACTTTAAAATGAAACCTTGTCGTATTTTGCCGCAGTTTTTTTATATTTCGCTCTCTCCCTTGACCATATTTGCTGAACCAAAACATAAAATTAAAAGACAAAATTCGAAAATAAAGTTTCATTTTGACACATTAAGTGTGAATTTTCCATAGAAGTTAATTCCAGTATTCTGCGTTACTACTTGTATTTTTCATGTCCGGGTCGGCGTGATTGTTGTTCGAATTATTCACTTCACGATTACCAACTTCGTCAATCGACGCCTCTCGGCATGGCGAGATTTCGGCCAAATAAACTGTATCGAACGACTGGTACGCTACTTGAATGCATATTGCTTATTATTTACGTTTATAAATATGTTGGTAATATACGCCAATACTCCAATACTATTAGTAATAAATTACAAGTTTTTTTTTAGTTTCTTTTTAATTATTTTTTTTGTTAAACCGGTCATTTTTATCAAAAATAATGAATTACTGCTATAATTTTATGTTTTTTTGTAATAGTATTAAAATAACTTGTATAAAAAGACAATATTGAACATTATATTTATATTTACTACGTTAATATGTGTATATCTATTTATATATAATATAGGTACACATATTTAACAGTACATAAAGCGGCAAGAGGTCATGAAATAGACTTGATCAATATTAACAATTCGTCGTTTGCGTTGGCGGTCATTTGGTCCCAACGCAGTGAATTAGCATATCAACTGTGTTTCCTTTAAATTTGCAATTGTTATTAGTTCTAGGAGTCAGTAAGTCTGCTCCTTTTGGACGGTGACGGTGACTGTATTTTTTGTAGCTCCGCAAAAAGAATGATAATTAATGATTAATCGATTTCCCTTTTATATTCGTAGGATCTTTACTGATTTCTGTGAATTTGTAAAGTTTTGTTTTCCATTCGATTTTTTAATGTGATAGGCAATTTATTTCTTAAAAGTTTTTATTATTTTAAGTGATATTTTGCTATTGATAAAAAATCGGTCAAGTGCGAGTCGAATTCGCATACGAAGGGTTCCATACAATCGAACATGTACTTTTTATTCATTCTACTTCTGTATAAATTCTCTATAACTATAACAACTATTAAAGAGTCAAATTTCCATGATAAAACATCTTGACAAAAATCTAAATATTCAGAGATCAAAAATGCGATATCAAATTAGATCGGTACATCACTAAGCAGATCACGTAAGGTCACACTCCGCTGCACTAAATAGAGCTAGGCATTGTGCTAGATGTGTGCTCGACGTGATCTCTGTACATCCTACTTTATAAATGTGAAACGACGTTGTTGAACTTCTCAAAATATTTATTTTCTTAAAGCCCTAATATAATTTAGTGTGATTTAGTTATGTTTAAACTGAAAATTATTAATTATAATCATAATTGAATTCACCATCCCTCTACTATTATACTTAAATGTGAAAGTGTTTATGTTTGTACATATATGTGTGATTATTATTACGTTTTTCTAAAATGGCTAGATCGACTTTAATGAAACTTAGAACACAGATAGACTATAATCTGGAATAACGTAGGCAAGAAGCTGCACGTTTAAAAAATGCCAAAAGCTGACTGCCTGTACACAATATAATTAGCACAAAGTCTTATAATAAATACACAAAAGGAATTAAACGAGAGTTTTGGGAAATGGCAAAATACCAAATTCCCGACATTTAGACTGAGTTGTAGCCATTGCGTCGTCTAGTCTACTCGTGACCACGGCCACGTGGAAATAAAAAAGAAATTACAAAAGAAGCAAAGGTAAGCCACTATTTATCAATTAACCTATAACGAATGACGAAACAAACTTTTGCTTTAAAGATGACTGACAGATTCAAGTTTCAAAACAAAATATCAAGTTTCTTTAGAAACGTGTAATAGAAGTGAAACTTCATTGGTTATATAAATTTCAAATCTGTAAGATTAATAAATTAATAAAAACTTTTAATATTACACTCGACAAAAATATGATTCCAACGAATATGACACAAAGAGGAGAGAATAATATTTTATCTCTTTCTATCTAGTTGGATTCTTACATCTATCGCATATACTATAAGGGGTGAACGCGAGCGAAGTGACGGTGAGCCGCTAGTTATAAATATTTTGCATATTTGAAAACAAATTAGTAAAAATAGCTATCTATGAAGATAGCAACGGAATGAATATTATTTTTCAGAATATAACAACGGTTACCTATTATGTCAACCTAATACAAGCGATTACTATAGCAACCATGACGGTTTTTGTGATGATTTCTCGTGACGCAACCTTAAAATTTTACTCTCATTCGTGCAAAGAAGTTACACTTCATTATTAAAAAATATAAATATGAATGGCAAAGTTTCCTATGAACTTTTAATTTTTCGGCCCGCTATCCACTCTTTTGTAAGATGTATAATATATGTGCATATATTAAGTATTTACATTTCGGCATCAAACTGTATTAATTTCGGTAATATGTTATAATGCATGTAAAGAAAAAAATCAGCTTATAACAAGATAAAAATTTTAGGAAATATTTATAAGTTGGTGTAGTGTAACTTTTAAGTTAAAAAGTAATAATTATTTAGTGATGATGATGATGATGTCCTCCTGACCGACTTGGGACACGGCGGTCAATCTCATTGAGATTAGCTATGGGTGAAACACCACCAACTTCCCAACTCCGGGCTGTTACTGAGATTTACTGAACAGACTAACAACAGAAGACTCAATAACAAAACTTGACCCGACAGTTAAAAATAAAGTTAAAAATAAGTTAATTATGAAAAATGATTGAAAGATTGAATGATGAAACAATTAATTCTGATTACGAGTATCTGAATAAGCACTAAGCAATGTATCTATTTATTATTATTAATATTTCTCTTTACATCTCCCACCGCCTTATCGAACACTAATATTTTCTAATTTCACAGAGTCATTATATGATTTTTAACAGCATAATAGTAATAATTAATACATTATCGTAAAAGAAAGCTGCTGTTCATTAATCTCGAAACTTAAATGGATATTGCCATGACGAAGATCAAGTTATCAATATAATAAATCATAAAATTTAGAGGTTTCTAAGTGGACTCTATCTAACTGATTAGGCACAAGGATTCTTAGTCGCTTCCATAAAAGCGGTGTTTGTTTCTAACCCAGAGGTCAATAGATAGCTTAATAGAAGACTGATAATTCTTAGTTATGGCTGTGAGAGCTACAGATACTCGATTATTATCTTTGTAAATAGTTTGCTTTCAATTTAATGGAAATGAGGATTTCTTGATAGTTATAATGGCCAATTTACCATTAACACATTATATTTATTTATCTAAATATGCTCATAAATGTTATATGAGTTTTATTTATTGTGTACAATTCTTGTTTACTGTTAATTAATCATTGGTTATGTTTAGATAAATTTGATTCTTCGTAGAAGGTAAGATTATGCTATTGGATTTTCTTTCTAAATATTTCAATTACGTTAAAAACACAATATTTTTAGGGATATATAGATATAACTACCTTAAATGTAACCTTAGTAAGCGCCTTCTAATTAAAGTCAGATAATTTAATAAATATTATTTTCGATTTTATTTATAACACTCCATATTTAATCCTCTATTAACATCTTTGAAGCATACCAATTTAATGCCTTAGTCTTCAAATTATATTGAAATTATTATCTAGTATCTATACAGACAAGAAACAGAAAATGGCGCAATACACTTTACCCGTTCAACCTACTCCAACAAAGAGAGTACATGTAAATTCATTTTTACAATATAAAATCTACCTACTTAGTGTCGCTTCACTCAATAGCAACCCTAGGTGCTTAACAGTAGCTTATGTGTTACTCCAGTGGTAGTATATCTGTGTACTAAAATTCAAACTCGTCCAGCGTGAAGAGTAATAAACAAAATTTGGCATTTTAATAGTAGTCCCATATTACTCAAAACTTCAGGAATATCAATTTTCTAAGAAAAATAACCAGAGATGGAAACTACTCTAAGGTATATGTACAGGTTTTTTTTTAATTTATAAAAACAAACAGATTTATGGAAACGAGTCATACTGTCGCTAATTAGAGCCCTCGTAAAACTGAGGGTCCGTCGTCAATCAATGTTTAAGGGCATCGAGTTATCGGCGGAGGTGAGACGACGTGTGTGCTCATGGATGCGGTAATGTCACAAAATATTGGTAAAATCGCTTTAATTAAGAATGTTATTGTAAAATATTTTTGTGATATTATTAATAATTATCAATGTAATAATTATTTAGAGAATTTTTGTATCAAAAATTTTGTTTTTAATATAATTTTTGATTTTGTAATATAATTGTTAAGATTTGTTTTTCACTTATAGTGAGAATGAATTTTTTACAAAGGAAGATTTAGAGTGTTAAGTACTCAAAATCTTGCTTTAAGAATAAATCGAGGTAAATGTATATGAGGATAATTATAAAAAACCGCAAACCTCTGTCGGTTTAAAACACGAAACTTCCAAAAATGTACATACTATATTAAACAATCTCTGACTTTTAATTCATATGACATGTCCATATTGTACATCCATGAATGTGCTTTTAAGCTTTACTTAGGTGTATATCAAGCTTTATCTCAGTGTGGCTCAGTCTTCACGTAATGTCACCGACCACGTGAAGGTTAAATGAATTGACAGGATGCAAATACAAAATTCGTCGGAGGTCACGTCTGTACATTTAATGAAAACATGAATAATGGAAATCGAGGTTAAAAATTTTACCAACATTTGAAAATGTAGAGTAAAGTGCTAAATTTATTATCGGAGTGAATTTGGTCAGAAGGAGCTTAAAATTACGAGTCAACCCTATATTTAAGTTATAGCAAATATTTTATAATAGGTATATGTTTTGTGTAATACTATGATGTTTTTAGTGAAATGGTATTTTTGATTTTATAGAGCATCCCAGCTTCATAGGATCACCCGCTAGGCAAATCTGAAGATTACCTGAAAATTTCATCAAAATCACTCCAGCCGTTTCGGACTTCACAGTGAACATGCATACACACATCGATTTATGTACCTACATATATAAGAGTTTTTAAGGCTATATCACAATAAATATTTGTTTTCCTATATATCTACATACGTAAAATTCTGTATAAATTTTAATATTTTTGTTAAGTCAATATATAAATGTAAGTACCTATATTATTAACATAATTTATACAAATAACTATATTAAAGCAATACTTTACCGTTACTTAGTTCTAGGGTCACGTAAGACCCACGCAGATGATAATGGGTTAACTAACATGTCATACAGATTGAAGCGTCAAACCAGCATATTATGTTATGACCGCAAATTCCATATTATTTTCATGTAATTTGTAATGTGTTTGTACTGTGGTCACGTTCTTGCACAGATATAATTAGGTATGTCATGCTTTGCCAACGTATACTTAACAAAGTGTACTCAGAAATTGGTTGATAATGTGTCTAGATTAGCGCTAGTGGACACTAAACGTTATGACGGGTGCGAATTATGTTTATTGTATTGTATTCAGCCCTTTTTAACGTCCCACTGCTGGGCACGGGCTCTCTTCAGTACGAGGGGAATCAGGCCATAGTCCACCACTCTGGGCAAGTGCGGGTTGGCGGACATCACGTGTCTTTTGAAAACTTGCTAGGTTATCTCAGAAGTAGGACAAGTGGTTATTTATTATGTTGGAAATGATTTGCACATTAATTATTATTAGTGCGAGACCCAGGATTTGAACCCATTTTACTCGTTTCTGAAATGAGCACGTTACCATTACCGTATATTATTTACTAGTAGCCCTATAGATCCTCACTACACTTCGCAAATTCGTCATAACTATAGTGTTATATATTGATTTGCGATAGACAAATAAATACTCTATATAACTTATATACTTATAAAACTTTTTTAAATAAAAATTACATCCATCTTTGCTTGGCTGTCTGAAACGAGGGTGAGCCGCTAGTGCTAAATAAATGCCTTAAAAGTAGTTATACTATGCTAGTAGTATGTTATTTTTTTTTTAATTATTTTATTTAGGACTACTCTTAACGTTATACTAATCATCTCATTAATCATATCATACTTGGATGGATGGATGTTTATTACTCAATTACGACAGAACGGCTGAACGGATCTGGATGAAATTTGGCGCAGAAATAGATTATAGTCTGGAATAACACATAGGTTACTTTTATCCCGGAAAAATGTTCGGTTCCCACGGGTTAGAATTGTTTTTGTTTTTCACAGAGCACCGGATCGACTATCTATTCCATATTAACCGCTACATAATTGACGAATAGGTACACATGTCGCGTTATATACGTCCAAAAATAACTCGAATTAAGTACTTCCTTTCTTTTAAAGTCGGTCAATTGTACTTTAATTAACTTATTCTCAGCTGTAAAAGAAAATCATCATGAATAAAAAAGGATACATGCAAATGAATTTTATGAGTAACTTTTCAAATAAAATTTTTGTTGTAGAAAAAGTCTATATTTCAAATGCCTTCCAAGTGTTTTTTCTATTTTGAACCTTATAATTATTGCGATAAAATTGAATATCAGTTGTAATTTGTAAAATATTAGCGACATATTTATTGACAATAAAATTCAAGGTGACACAAATTCTCTATGTCATTGATACATTTGCAAATATCATAAAGTTCAAACTTCATTCAGCTTTTGTTACAAAAAATAACCTTATTTAAAAAAAAGGACATTTTATTTAGAAGGTCGTTAAAAAGACGCGGGTATTTTTGTAACTTTATCATTTGTAATATCTAAGATCCCGATCTATGTGGTGGACCCCTCACTATTTTTTCAGATGAAATATATTTTTTAAACCATAAAACATAATATTAACAAACACGACCCAGAGGGGTTGTCATCAAAAATTTGGTCCAGGCTATTTTTAATTAAAAAACGTCTAGTTTGGAGATATTTTGGAACAACCCTATATCATTAAATTTGTAATAAAACTATCTACATTTTGATACTTGGTTGGTTCCAAAAAATACGATCTGATACGAGCAATTAACTACTTCAATTTACCTATTTATACCTGGATGTCAAGTAATGTAGATTCGAGCAAGGCTGCCACCCGTATGATGATATTTTCTTCAAATTGCAGGAAAAGAATACTAGGTACTTTAAAAAAAAATCGAACATTTTTATTTACAAATAGCCTGAAGCAAACTTTTGGTAACAAGTATGCTATTTATAACTCGCTATTCATAATAACATTTTTATATTCTTATTTATCGTGTTACGTAACACTACGTCATCTCAGCGCTTATTTGTCCAAATGAGCAATTTAACCAAAAAGTTTTTAATACAGAATTATTGAGTTCGAATATCAATTCTATTAGTATAAAATACATATTTTGCTTCAAAAAGCTAAAAAACGTATATTTTATCTATATAAGTATATTAATCTTAGAAATAAAGCTATGTTTTTCAAATAAAGGGAAAGAATTATCTACTGTAAAGTAATAAAAGTATTGGTGGTTTGAACAAATAAGTACTAAAGTGATGACTAGGTGACCTGTCATGGTGTTATGCCGAAGGAAAGCATGGTCGGACTACTTGTCAGAAGCATATTTCTGTAACATAACGGTTGCGCGCAATTCATATATATGCGTGTTTTTTTCCATTTTAATTAAATTCGTTTAATGGTTTATATGTGTATAATTAAATAATTAATTATAATTAAAGTTTATCTTACACCTTTTATCTAACCAATCGTTTAACTTAATTAATTTATATCCACTATTTGAGATAACGAAGGATTTGACTCCAAATACCACCATCTTAATGTATGTACTTACTTATGGAATCAATTTTTTTTGTAATGGCATCAAAATCTCTCTGTAATAATTATTACTAGCATTGTCCGCGGCTCCGCCCGCTTCTGATGACCAAAAACCAAATTCTTAGATTTTACATATTAGTATACTCTTATATTGCAGTTTTTGTATTTTTTCTCAAAAATGAGATATTTTCCCGCGGTAATAAGTATCCTATATGTTGACCCGGCTATGTATATATCGGTGTGCTTTGGCTAAGTAATTAAAGCCTACCTATTAAATACATACCTAATCAAATATTTTCGAAATCGGTGCCAGCCCATACAAAGCAAAGCACACCGACTTCGAAAATATTTGATTAGGTATGTATAGTAAATGAAAACTACCAATCAGTTATTTTTTACTTTTTAGTGCTTTTGTTTGAAGTCGGTTTTTATTTTTTTGTTAAAAAGTTTTTATTTTTCCCTTTTTAGTGTAGACAGTAGTAGCAAAGTAAGAATTCTAAAGTGTTAGGCTTGTCAAACCAAACAACATAAGCCCAAACTCAAAGTATCTACTATTAGTCGTTGAAGAGTTCCACCTATCCACCTTCTGGCCTAACCATCAGATCAGGTCAACAATACCGAACCACTGTACTATCAACGGAAATAGAAACACTTGCAAAATTTCAAGTCAATATGACAATTAGAAGTAGGTTAAATTAATTATTAGCTATTTTTCCACCCTTAAGATTGGTATTTTTTTTTTGAAATTTAAGTAGGACCAATCTGGAAGTATGCCCTTTCAAACAAAACAAAAATTGTCCAAATCGGTTAATAAATGATGAAGTTCTGAGGTAACAAACATAAAAAAAAATACAGTTGAATTGAGAACCTCCTGCTTTTTGAAGTCGGTTGAAAATTAAATTTCTAAGTGTTGTAGATATCATATATCACATTTGTTTACCCTCTTATTTTATTATCCATATTATATTATTATATATAAATTTGTTTACTCTTAAGTAGCTTCTAGCAATATTACTAAATCTTTATCCGTCAATTTGTTCGTTGCGGTTTCGCCCGCCCTAATTTAGGGTTCCATTACTCCCTAAAAAGGGATGGGAATTGTAACTAAAATTGATATTGAATGGTACAAATTGAAACCATTTACTAATCGTTTTAAACAGCGACTATAAATTTTTGGTACTTACAAGTTATCTTGAGAACCTTTGTTACTAATTAGTATTATTTATTTAATATTATAAATGTGAATGTTTGGGAGTATGTATGGATGTTTGTTACTCTTTCACGCCAGAACGGCTGAACGGATCGGGATGTTTGGCACAGAGATAGATTATAGTCTGGAATAACACATAGGCATTTTATCCCGGAAAAATATACAGTTCCCGGGGGATAGATTTGTTTTTGTTTATTCTAGAGGCGAACCCAAACGTAGCGAGTGTGAGCCGCTAGTTGTTTCATATATTATGGCAGACACATAGATAATATCATAAACTAAATCATTTCGTTATCATGATAATTTCGATAACACGGACTAAATTAGTTGATTTACTAAACATTTAAAAGTAAGTTAAAATTTTAAAGTCAATAAAAGCCTTCAAAATTATTAAAAACTAGCGACTCAGACGAAAAAGCATATTCCACAGGAACCCTACATTTTTCGGGATGATATAGGTATAGCCTATAGCCTTCCTCAATAAACGGGCTTTCTGATGCAAAAAGAATTTTTCAAATCGGATTAGTAGTCCCAGAGATTAGCGCGTTCAAACAAACAAACAAACAAACAAACAAACAAACAAACAAACAAACAAACAAACTCTGTCACTTTATAATATTAGTATAGATAATAAGTATTTTGTATTATAAATTTGTATTATACATAATATTATATAAAAAACTATTTGATCCAATTCAATAATAGTCTTTTAAGTATTCATTATTCGGTATGATTAAACTATTACATAATACATTTATGTATATTACGTATATTTTGCATTGTAAATTACTAACGCTCTTGTCAATTTTAATAATAAAACTAAATTTTATGTTGATTCTACGTACCTTGCAGATATATGAGTTGAGGAAATCGATTAAATTTTCTAAGGTGTATGTATCGAGTGCGTACCTAGAACATTTCTTCCAAATCTCTCCAGCCGTTTTTACGTGAAGTGGTAATTTAGGTAATAGGCATCTATACTAATATTATAAAGAGGTAAAGTTTGTGAGTTTGTAAGATTGTGAGTTTGTGACGTTGTAGGGGGTAATCTCTGGATCTACTTAACCGATTTAGATGAAATTTGGTAAGAAGATACTTCGAGACCCTGGGAAGGACATAAGATACTTTTTATCCCGGAAATCATCCCTTAAGGGGTAAAAATGGTAATGAAAGTTTGTATTGGGAACCCAAAAAAGCTAGTAGATTATAGGTAGATACACATATACAAACTTTTACATTTATAATAGTTTTTATTTTTTTTACGTACATATATAGGTACCTACATATGTATGTACAATGTACATAAATATCATTTAACTATTTTCCTCTACAAAAATATATCTTTCGACGGATCGGTAGCATTTCCGCTTATAATAAATGTATGGAACATACAAGAACATAAGATCTAGACTGACTGAGTTTAGTTATAGTTAGAATTTTTTTATAATATAAGTTCACTGAAGTGAGTACAGTATATACCTAACACTAGAATTAAATAAACGCGTAACAAGTATGTCCAATATATAATAATGAAAGGCTTATTAAAATGTTTGTATGTATGTCAAAAAGACAACTTGAGAAGTAGAAATGGGAAATCTCGCATATATTTTTTTATTATTGATAGAAAAAAATTATTGCTTATATATTAATAACAATTACAAATCAAATTAAATCGTATTATTGAAATTTAAAAAAAATAACGTGAATTATAATATACCTACATTTTATCTTTATGACATTTACTTATTATAAAGCATTATTTGGTTTAATAATTCAGTTGGCTTTTCAGCCTTTACATTTTTCACATATTTATTGTTTCGGTATAGCTTTTAACTGAAGACATGAAAGCTCGTATCGTAAAAAAACAGACTTTATTTAAATAACACAATGGTAACAAAAGCAAGCAGCCCTAACTACTTAACTAGAAAACTGTGTTTCAGGAGCTTTTCCATATCAAGGTACATACTCAATGTTTATACTTACATACACATGAAAATATACATGAAATAATACTTTATAATAAGGTAACTAAACGACAAAAAACTAAAAACTTTCAAAACAATTTAATAACGATTCATTTTGTTATTACTAAAGTGTAGGTTTTAACATAATTCGCAAACGTCATAAAAAATGTAAATGTCAATTGCTATGAAGTGTAGTGCAACTTTTTTTGATCTCAAGTCAAGGGGAATAGGTAAGCAGCCGCAACGCCTTCATGGGAATAGCTAAGTCCATTTCGAATGCCTTTCTACTAAAAGCTTGCATTTTTGTGACTTAATGTAACGAACAATTAAATATAAAAACTTTAAGCCTAATTATATATCTATAAATATTATTTTAATTTAAGCTTTGAGGGCCCGTTTCTATAGTTAAAAGAAAATATGATACTTGAGGCCTTTAACAAGCTTTTTAACTTCTCACTGCTGGGCATGGGCCACCAATGTGAGTGGCATCGAGCCATCGCCCATCACGCTGGTAATTGCCTCATTCAATCATTTGAAAATTCCAATTTCTGTCAAATTCTCTTCGATTTGTAGATTTCCTTAATGGAAATCTTATTGAAAATTATTCACACATTAAAATCTCAGAGGTACGAGATTTAAACCCCGGATGGGTATGAGTTTGCTTCAATGGGTTTTCTGTGCTCTTTTATTAATTAGTCTCATAAATCTATACTAATATTATAAAGAGGTCAAATTTGTGAATTGTAGGAGGTAATCTCTGGATCTACTGAGCCGATTTAGATGAAATTTAGTAAGAAAATAGTTTGATACCCTGGAAATGGCATAGGATACTTTTTATCCCGGATCATTCTCTTAAGGGGGTTAAATCGAGATGAGAGATTGTATGGGAAATCAAGCTAGGGACGAACCCGAGCGAAGCGAGGGTGAGTCGCTAGTAAATAAATATATTTCGTGGTGTGTACACAGACGTAATACAAAAACAATATTTATGGTTCACTCACGTAATCTTACCACTACTATAAATGCGAAAGTTGGTATGGATGGATGTTTGTTACTTAAGCACGCCATAACGGCTGTACGGATCTAGATGAAATTTGGCACAGAAATAAATTATAGTCTGGAATAGCACAGAGGTTACTTTGTATTTTGAAAAAATGTATAGTTCTCGTGTGACAGATTTGTTTTTTGTTTTTCACAGAGCGTCTACCTATTCGATCGACTATGTATTGTATTACATTAATAAAAATAGCCTATAGTGCATACTCAGAGATAGTGTAGAGTTTTATTAGTTAATGAATTAATTAGGATCGGTTCAGTAGTTCCAGATAAAGAAACAAAAAATACCCTTTTTTATAATAGTGTTAGTCTGCAAAAAATGTTTTTGTTTTTTTGCATATGTGCGTCTACAACTTTATTGGAAGTGACGTTTAGTGGAGATTCTAACTCCATTTTTTTACTTTACATTTTATAACTTAAAAGCTCTTACATACTTAGACACGATAACTATTTTTTAAACAAGATTTAGAAAATAATTAGGAAAGGAGGTAATACGTATGCACCTATAAATATTATATTTAAAAAGTTTGTATTTGATATACATCTTATTAAAACTACGTCGAACACTTATATCTATTATTGTCGTTAGCTTATTTTAACCCTGGTTAAATTCTTTATTTTCTTCATTCAAGCTGTAACTCGCTAATACACCTATCCATTAAAAATTGTAAAACTCGTAGAGCAGACTTATAGTATAATAAAAAGTCGTAAAGCACAATTTAAATATATAGTCTGGCTCTTTAACTGTCTGGTATAGTGGTAGTTTTCAAGATACATTAACAAAGGCGCGGGTTCGATTTCTTCTTAATGTTAATATTATCATTTGTTGAAAAATGAATAACGGCTTACAATATTAATACATACGTATTTTCTTTACATTGTTACGTTACTTCACTTGTGTGGCCCAAGAGATAATTGTTAGCTGTGTAAAAATTACATAGTGCACGCTCATTAAGCATAAAACATTCATTCTAGTATAATTTAAACACTAAAGATTACTTGAAATAAGTGCTTGTAATGTAACTACTATATTTACAAGAAAGATTTTTTTATTTTAAAATTTATTTCTCATAAGAAATGTTTATCTTGGTAAGAACCATAGACCTAGAGAATGGATTGAGTAATACTCTCAAGATATTGACCACCCTCTAGAAAGAGAGAAAGCGAACGTGCGGCCAATACCTGTCTTTCATTCTAATTTGAATTTATAAATGGAATGTAAAAAAATATATTATAGTTTATTAAAAAATATAATATTATAATAAATGTAACATGGTTATAAATATCTATATTCATTAATCGTATTTCAATTAATACAGAAGACTTCTGGCCGCACATTCGTTTTGTCTCTGTCGCGCCTTTCTGCCATTTTCAGCTGACGGCTGGCAAAGAAACACTCAGTCCACGCTCTATGTCTATGGTAAGAACCGACTATTATTGAATAGTAATTATCATACTAGAATATAAGAATTTTACTATGCTTTGTTACATCTACTTTATTTTAGTATGGCGGCTTGTTTTTATCAAGAAGCATGTTTTATTTTTATTATGTATTAGATTAATTAAGCCTCCATTTGTACCAGTTGAAGTTATCCGTTATAAATTATTTTAGTGAAATTCAACTGCGATAAATAATTTTGCCCATAAATTCCTTGAAATGGCCAGAATATTAATATTTGCTATGCATGGTTTTGGTAAATATTTATGTAAGATTTGGAGCGTCGTAGCGAAATCCAAATGTATACAGGAATAGCTATTAATCGCAGGTCACGAGCTGATTATGATAAAAACTAAAAAAATATATATAAACAAACATACACTAGATATAAGAAATGTAGTATTTATAAAGCTTCATGCTTTTATTATCTCTATAGGGAATAAAAATAAAGTTAAATATGATAGGTTTTTATTTATATTAATATTGTAAATATCTAAATAAAGAACCTTTTTAGTAGAATCGTTATGCATAACAATATCATCTACGAGTATATTGTTTAAATAACACATTCATTATATTTATGTTGACTTTAAAATTACTACTAACCATAGACTACAATCTATACTAATATTATAAAGAGGTAAAGTTTGTGAGTTTGTGACGTTGTAGGGGGTAAACTCTGGATCTACTGAACCGATTTAGATGAAATTTAGTAAGAAGATAGTATGAGACCCTGGGAAGGACATTTTATCCCTGAAATTATCCTTTAAAGGGGTGAAAAAAGGGGTTGAAAATTTGTATGAGGACTGTATGGGAACTGATTGTATGGGGAGCAAGCTAAGGACGACGGTTAGTCGCTAGTATAGAATGAGTTAGTAGAAGCGTGTGTGGTAATTGAGGCCTAAAGCGGTATTTTTATTAGCCTTTTTTATATACCCCGTTGTAAATGCAAAATAAACAAAATTACTTAGGTATATTATATTAGATTTATATATTTATAGGTTCATACTTTATTTCATATGGCTTCTTTTTCTATGCTAAATCTAATTCTTTTAGACTGAGCTCTGACTAATTTACATTTCATATATTACTAATTGCTTTGTTTCCCCTAATAATAATTTAAATTCAAAATTAATTTAAATTCTTAGCATGTACAAATCAACATATACTAAGTTCGCGTGATGCTTTTTTGCAGAATGCATAATATTTCTCGAAACTGCGTAAAAACTGTTAAATATTTGCGCCTGAATGATCCAAGTAACACTTCATAAACCATAGAGCGAAGTATGATTTTCACACCTAATGCTTTAATTATAAATGTAAGAAAGTAATAAAATAAGATTTTATATTGTATTATCATTTATTATATTATATTTACATTTTTTTATTATTTATTGAAACTAGGTATAAAATTACTTTGAACAGAGAACATGTAGAGCCGCAATTACATCAATTCATTATTTTAACCGACTACGGCAAGCCAAAAGGAAGGGTTATGTCTTTAGCGTATGTTTGTATTTACCTAACTTATGTTACTGTTTTACTATAGGTATCTGTATTTATGAATCTGATTTTGATGAATCAGGTCAATCGTTGCTATTGTCCGAGGGCTTTTCTTAAAATACATTTTTTCGTATTTAGTTTATTTCATTAATTATAGATATTTTTTGTAGTCGAAAATAAGTAAATAAAATACTAATATTTTAAACTTTTTTAACATATAAATATTAAAAAAATAAAGGAAAAACACATTTAAACTAGTGGTAACACCTAAGTTCGACAAATCTGTTATACGCTGGTATGTTGAAGAGTAATTAATTAAGTTTCAACGCTTGGACATTTCAGACACATTACGCATTCTGCTTGGCCCTTTACAGACTTTGCTCTTAGACTATGTAAACATGAGATGATAATTAGTTTGTGGTAATGAAAGTTTACATAGCTAAATAGTATCTAATTGTTTTTTCTTTCACAGTAAAAGTTTTTTCATCTTTAATAGTTGTTATATTGTATTTTCCCTTATATGAACATTTTATAACATACAGATTCAATATTGGGAGTATCATTTTTTCTCTATCTTTTATGTAATTTAACTTAAAACGATTTTTGAGCGATTATATTTTTAAGATTTAGGTAGTTGGGTTTGGAAAAATTGATTTCTTTTTTTTATACATAAAACTAATAGAATAATAATAACCAATCATGATCGCTAAGGTAATCGATAAATTAAAATAAACTATCAAATGAACATTATGTATTAAAGTTTGTTGTTAGCAGATCGCCTTACAGGCCGCGCCCACAAGATGGCCGTTCAGAACTTCGCTGGCTACGTCTGACTTGACGCTGAATACTATTTTGACGTGACAGTTTTGACATGTATAGCTTAATTTTTTTTTCTTAAGCTAATTTTCGTTGACAATTTTTGAATATGAAACTTAAGACAATCTAACTAGAAACAGAAATATACAATCTAGGTCGAACTATGTTATCGAATATTTTGAAAATATTATTAAATATATTTATTTAAAATTTGAATTATTTCGCTATATTTTTACTTATCTATAATTTATTTTATTTTTTTTACGAGGTACCTACTCTTAATTAAGTCCAATAACAGTTAAATTTTTCCATTCATCCAGTAAGATTTATTAACACCTAACTAAACGAACCACATGATTTTTTAAATTTACATAAACTTAAAAAAAAACAAATATCGAAATGTAACATCACTATCATAATTAAACTATCAAATTACCGACAATCATGAATCCAATTTAAGAATCGATTAAATAATCGATGTTGGTTTCGATACACGATTCTAGCTATAAACGATTACTTTAATCGGGTAATTTTATTGGCATATTGCATGAAATAATTCTACCCTGTAATTTTCTGCAAGCCCTATAGGTTTCAAAGTAGTTTTTAATTTGAAGTATCTACTAGATAAATGTGACTACTTTATTTAGCATAGTGTGTCAATATTTCTATATATTTTTGCGACAAATTGTATACCAATTACGAAGTCTTTGAGTATCGATTATAAGGAATGTTATTAGTCGATCTGAATTCATATTGTTATTAAATTAATCTTAAGTTATGCAAAAGTTATGGATTAAAGTCAAACTAAATTAAGATATTACGAGCATTCAACGCAACTTCAACCATAGATATTTATTAAATGCTAATTTAATAATAAGTTTACTATACAAGTAAGTATATGATGTGACTTTGTTCAATATAGGATATTAAACATTATAATTATATCCTGTTATCATTGTTTAAAATCATTTTTAGGATTACATTGATACTTTTAAATTAAAATTTCCTCAAAATTTGACGGCAATAGTGAGATAATATCTAATAAGCTTTGCGTTTGATATTTCAATAGTTTTATAAGTTTTAACCTAAATAAGCTTTGAAAAGTATTGGACTAAAAATATATGCAAAGACACTTTATGTACCAATTAAATTAAAAAAAAATATTGAAAAAAAAACATAAAAAGTAAGCAAATTAATTTATTAATAAAAACTTAAACTTTATGCATGTTTTATTATTTTATATAAATAAAAATAATTGTTAGGTACTTCATACGAGTAAATGTCAGTTATTCTGACACGCCATTAGCTATATCGTCAATTACACACGTTATTAATATTTGCATAGACCTACCTACATTATAAAGCGTGACATGAGATCGTAAATTGGTGGTTTATAGCTTTTATCTGTATTGTAAGCTATTTATACAACGGACCTACTACTTACCATATTGTATATCAACTATGTATGTATGTATGTATCTGCCCACAAAAACTACCTACGCTTTCTTTGGACACTATTAAAAAAAATCGTAGAATTTAATTAAAATATATATTAAGGTATATTATTTGCAAATATATAATCTGTAATCTGTGTGTAATATTTAAAATATTTAATAATCGATTTTATATGATGCCGACAATTTCTTTCATGAATTGATGTTTTTAACTTATGAATTAAGTATTCATACTTTTAAGAGTTCTTAATACAGTTAATTAATCATTTTAGATGAATTGATAAATTAAATAAATTGACGAATAAAAAATAAATAAATTGGCGATAGCAATTAAATACTTTTGCATATTATCCATACTAATATTATAAATGTGAAAGTATGTTTGTTTGTTTGTTTGTTTGTTTGTTTGTTTGTTTGTTTGTTTGTATGTTTGTTTGTTTGTCTTTTGTTCTTTCACGTCAAAACGGTGAGACGGTTTGGTGATTTTTTGTGTGGAGATAGTTGGAGAGCCGGAGAGTGACATAGGCTACTTTTTACCTCGGGAGATCATCTAATTCCCCCGGGAAAACACGTTATAATACAATCCAAAAAAATATTTATGGTCAGAGTTCCTTGAAACTTGGTATAAATGCTCTTCAAAAAAATTAAACAAATACTGGTTTTAGCATTTTTCGAAATTTATCCTATAAGGAGGTAAAACAGGGAGTGAAAGTTTGTATGAAACTACTCTTTTAGAGATTTTTTGTAGTTTTAGCGCGAGCGAACCCCCGGGTTCTGCTATTATTATTATAAAATTAAAAAAAAACAAAATATGATTTCAAACGTAACTTCAAACGTTTATTTTGCTACAATGTTGCCACGTAATCGATTCAAGTATGTACATTTAACCTTAGGGACAAGTGAATCTATTATTACTTTATTTATTGTAAGGAAATTTGTGTACTAAAATAGTACAATATGGTAGTAGCAGAGAAATATTACTCTGACATAAATTATATCAAGAATAGTGATAGTTTAATTAGTGGGCAAATTAATTGTTTTAATGTATGTTGTTAAAGCAAGAAAGTGTCTATGTACAAAGGCAGATTTGTGTTACTGACTAAATATTTATTTGCGTGTATGTATTCAGCCCTTTTTAACGTCCCATTGCTGGGCACGGGCCTCCCTTCAGTACGAGGGGGATCAGGCCATAGTCCACCACACTGACCCAGTGCGGGTTAGTGGACTTCACATGTCTTTCGAAAACTTTCTAGGTTCTCTCAGACATGCAGATTTCCTCACGATGTTTTCCTTCGTTAAGACAAATGGTAATCATGTTGGAAATGATTTGCACATGAAAATATGTGTATATGTATAATATGGTGCGAGACCCGGGATTTGAACCCGCTTCACTCGGTTTCCCAAGCGAGCGCGTTACCCCAGTGGTAACTGCGTCTTACTAAAACTAAATATTTATTTATTCTACTTAAAATTAAAACAGGGCAAAAAGGAATTTACCAAACAATCATATTCCAAAAAAATCTTTCAAAATCAGTCAAATTATATAAATGAGTGAAAGAATATATTGTTACTTTTTGATACTGTCATGAGTGAAATTCAGAATTGACATAGAGTATTATATTCTAGACATAAACATAGCTAGATTCTACATACGTACCATGCGAAAGCCACAGGCATGGATTAGTTTATTGTAATAATAAATAATCAGATGAAAATTCTGGGGACTCAAGATGTACAATGATGTACAATGTATGGAGAAAAATGTATATTTTATAATTTAAAAAAAATAAAGAGGTATTTAGAGATCGTAGAGTTTGGCACACTATACACTCTGATTACCCCGCAAGAGCATACAATTGTACTTCTGCTTATTTTATTATTGCGAACTTTTGTATATGTGTATCTTACCAATCCTTCACGGCAAATGGCTGGAGTGGTTTGAATAAAATTTCAAACACAGATTGACTATAGTTTATACGTAAAGTAGCATCACTTGAAATAAATTTAAAAAACGGATAAAAAGTACAAGGGGCTTACATCCTGTAGAAATCATGATAAATCTTCAAAGTGTCTCTACTAAATTCAGATAATACTGAGAATTAATTAAGGAAAAGTAATTAAATTAAATACGTATGTATTATATAGGTATACCTAACTTTAAAGTCACATTGAATATTTGATAGATATAATCAAAACATATTAAGTTATTATATTACCTAAAACACTTTATTTCTTTAAAAAAAAGTTATATTATGAATATATTTAAGATAAAATTTACTATACAGATATTTATGTCGTTAGCAAATCAATTTATACTCTGTAAGTTAAGATTAATATAGATAGAGTGCCATAGACCAAACGCCAAGCCAAACAATGATCTGTAAGTTAAATAAATATATATAGTTAACATCGATCAAAAAAGTATGATACTTGATCGATGATAATAAAAATATTTTATAAATGTCTTTATAAATTATTGACAAGACTGTGCCAGTGTAGGTTATAAATCTGTAGAGTCAATATAAGTAAAAATATTTGGATAAATAAAATTGATTGAAACAAAAAAGCGAACGTACGATAAAAAAAGACAAAGGTAAGTTCAATTTTTAAAGTATAAAAACCGCTTAATGATGCTAATTAAAAGAAAAGGTCTAAAGCAAAGGCAGAATGCAAGATACAGTCGAGGAGGTAAGATTTAAAAAGTTTAAAAGGGTTTGGCGGGAAAACCTGCCGCGTCACAAAGGAGTTCAGATTTCGTTCAACAGTTTTTTTTTTCAAAATTTCCCGCGCTTTGATGTCACCCTCAAAAATGCCCCTCTTGCGAATGCTTAAATAAAATATTGTTTAAATGTGATCCAATTTAATAGTTTAATTACATACCCATTTAAAATCACATTAAACTTATAATTTATGCAGTAATAATGTATAAAATTAATATAATTTTACTACAAAACTACTTATTATGTAATATTTTATAAGTTGACGTATTTTTAGCGTATTTTCTTTTGCCGCTTTCGGTTCATATAAAATTTCATATTATATTAAAGTTATTAGACTTAATTAAAACACTTTTATTGAAGCATTTCTAGTAAGATAAAGAAAAAGTTTACTATTGAATTACAATAAATATAATATTTAAATGGCAAAATGCAACGTTCACTGCTGCAGCAATATGTTAGGAGTACAAGAATTTCGATAGAAGACAGGACATATTTTGTAAAGATAAAACATTACCATTTAACTTCAATTGTGCACAGAATTCATTTAATCTTATTTAACTGATAAAAATTACTCAGTTTTGAATTTTTGGTGCAGCCACAAGCAACAACATTTAATAATTACCTACATGTGTTTAAGAAATACTGTTTTTTTTGTATTATTTTCATATTTATTTATTTATAAAAAATAAATTTATTGCATATGTTTGCATGTGTTTTAAGCTATTAGTAATTAGTTGTCACCTACGGCTTTATTATAGGACTAGCTGTGTCCCGCGGTTTCACCCACATTAATTTATTTTATTTTAATAAATATCAGTTTTACAATAATAAATGTACCTAAGTCTGCCAGTTTGTTGACATTTATGATTAATTCTCTGCTCCCTTGGGTAGTAGCATGATGATATATGCCCTATAGCCTTCCTAAATAAAATAAATATTTAATGCAAAAAGAATTTTTCAAATCGCATTAGTAGTTTCTGATATTAACGCGTTCAAACAAACAAACAATCTCTGCATCTTTATAATACAACCAAAAGGCTGACAAAATGTCTATAAAGTTGTCTAGAACCTAAGCTACATTCCAAAAAATCCAAACGTAACTAGAGCCGTTATAGAGTAAAAAAGAAGAAACAACACACATTCATTCAGAAACTATGCAATATATAATATTATGACTGATTTTACTATTATGATAAACATATTTTTATTACTACGTAATTACAATATAAAAAGCTAAAAGATTAGAGATGAGAATAAGTTTTAAGTATCTTTACATGACTCTATTATTTATGTTGATTATTTTCGAACTCTCTATTTAAGCACTTTGACATTATTTCTGAAATATTCATATTAATTTTCAATATATATCTTTTGCTACGTATAATTTAGTTTATATTTTTTTTTGAATTTTTTTTCGTGGGTATTTTGTCTCACATTCAGATACGATAACTCCAGATGTTTTTAAATAAAATAACTAATAAAATACCTACTTAAGAAATTACATTTCAAGTTTTTATTTCTTTGTTTAGATAAGTTTAAAATAAAAAAATAACTTTAAAGTACATACACAAATATTATGTAATAATCATAAAATATGGATAGTTCTGATTTGTGATATATCCATTGGTTCACTGTACTCCTATAAAAGTTGGTGACATGTAAATATTAATAGCTTGTGATGTGAATGCCTAATTTTATTGCCAAGTTTGAAAGATATATTAATTATATTTTTATCATTCTAAAAAACGGTAAAATACTAAATTCATATACTAATATTATTATTTTTTTCATATTTATATTTAAACTCACATTGTTTGATAGCAAATATTATAATATAAAAAAAGCACTAACTCCCCAAATTTAACACTTATACCCTCAATGTTTTCTTCCCTTTATTTAAATAGCTTATTTAAGTCTTTGTAAAAAATAACACCAACAAAAGAGTTATAAAAAGTGTCACACGTTATAATTAGTGCCAAAGCACATCCCGTCGGATGTTACGGTTAAGCGAAAAATGCGCCTATGACTCATACTGAATCCTAAATGTAGAGCACATAATTATAAGAA
Source organism: Brenthis ino (assembly GCA_921882275.1). Lineage (NCBI taxonomy): Eukaryota > Metazoa > Arthropoda > Insecta > Lepidoptera > Nymphalidae > Brenthis > Brenthis ino. Next base: position 17,622,119 of record OV170221.1, on the reverse strand, counting down.
TTTTATTTACTTAAAAAAAGTGATAATTAAAGTAAACTTATATAACATAAAAAAATATTTATTGAATTAGAATTTGTATTGATGCTTTTTCAAGACTATTTGTTAGAGTAAAAAGAGTTTTGACCCTATTTGTAATAAAATAAAAATCTCTGATCTTTTACAAATGCACTTTTAAAATACGCTAAAATATGAAGCATGTCAATTGAAATAGAGATACATATAAATTAACCGTAATGGAAATGTTTTGATCGTAATAGAGTCTTGCTTGAAGCGTCATTTATCATAATTCTCAGAGCAAAATTATATTTAATATGTTTAAACTAGGAGATTTTTTATAGACCATCAACCAGTTTGTAAATTGTAAAACCGGAATTTTGAATGAATTTTAACATGTATGAGTCGACGTTACAACGTTCGTTGATAAAATTTAAGCAGACTTGTTTTTGTAAACAACTCTACTATTTCGTGTTAACTTTTATGTTTACAAATATAGCTAATGACCTAATGCTTTCCACTTACCGACTCCTATATATATCTATATTATGTGAATTAAGGGTAAACGGTTCACACACAACACTCAGATCACGATTTAGGTCGGATAACAAAGCGGGCACGATCACAGGACGAGCGTCGGTGGCGCGTTTGGCCTGAGGCCGTACTGACCTGCCACTCTTGGTGATCACCATCTCGGTGCCGAGCTTGTGGAACTTCTCCCAGAGGTCCTTTCCCTCGAGGGTGACTTTGGGGTCGTCAACGACCCCGTCGTCGTCAGGGGGTAGCGGCGCATACGGCGGCGGCGGCGGCTTGAGCAGCGGACAGGGCGCGGACAGTGCGGCAGCGGCGGCCAGCGCGGCCGGCAGGTAGGGCGGCGGCGGTAGCGCGCCCGCCGTCAGCAGCGCCGACACAGAGAAGTCACTCGGCCGCGGCGCCAGCAGCGGGTGGAAGGCGACGGCGTCGCGCCGCTCCGCGCCCTCGAAGCGCATGCCCGCGCCGCCCGGGGCCCACGGCGCGCGCTCCACGGCCGGCGTGCCCGTCGGCTCCAGCGGTCGCGCTCGCGCCCGCTCATGCAAGGGCCATCGACGGCACGTTCACGCGCACTCGCGATGTGTAAGCTCCGTGCGACACCCGCTCGCGCGGCAGGCGTCAAACGACTGGCCGGCGGCGGCGCGTCCGACACCCTCCCGCCGCGGCCAATGGCGGCGCGGCCCGCCCCCGGGCGCGGGCGGGGGGCGGGCGGTGCGCGGGGGGCGGGCGGGGCGCGGCGCCGTCAGCCTTGTTTTTTCGTCGCACGAGGTGTCCGCTCCGCCACACCTCGCCGCGGACTCGCGGTCGCTAATCTGGTTAATGCGGAGCGCGGCCGCCTCCTTCTAATTGGACACGTTTCCGTTCGTTCATCAATTGAGCTCGTTTTGACGATATCTTTTGAACGGCCGCTCTTCGAGACGAGACTCTAGCACTTCTTAGCTTACAGCAGCTATAGTTTTACAACTATTTTCACTTCCTTTCTATCGTAACCAAACTTTACCACGCTGCTTGTACGTGGAACTGTATAGAAAATTTTAAACTTCATTTGAAATCGAGTATAAGCTTACACTTTACTTTTACTTATAGGTACTTATTTTTATTTTTCTTCCAAATGTCTTTTACCTATATTATACCTACCAATATTTAAGGAATACTAATAGAATTAAATATATAGTATTTGTGCCGTGATCGTACATAAATAAAGAAAAATTCTAACAAATAAATACTTAAATAGGTAAATATTAAATAATCCTTCTACTCGCGAAATAGAAGTTATAATAGAAAGCTCAAAAATATTAAGTTTTATAAACTTGATACTTTTAAACATAAGAACAAAATATTTCATACAACGACTAAAAACTGGTATTAAAAAAACTGAAAGTATTATATATAACTAGCATTGCCCGCGGGTCCGCCCGCGTTCAGATGACCTAAAACCAAATTCTTATGTTTTACATATTAGTGTACTCTTACATTGCAATTTTTGTATTTTTTCTCAGAAATTAGATATTTTCACGCGGTAAAAAGTATCCTATATGTTGACCCGGATAACAACCTATCATCATACCAAATTTCATCAAAATTCCTCCAGTGGTTTTTCCGTGATGCGGTAACAGACAGACAGACACACAGACAAAAATTATAAAAACTATAAATTCGGCCTCTGTATCAATAATAATGTCTATTTTAATAAGAATATCCAAAAAATATTTAATGTACAGATTTGGCTTAGTTACAATTTTATTATATGTATAGATAGACAAGTGTAAAGTTTGCCCATGGTTAGCAACTAATAAGTGATAATTCACTTTTAGGTATATTATGTATTTTAAAGATATAGTACCTAGTAAATTTTTTATTAATTATTTCAAATAAAAACAGTTTGGCATCCGTCCGTCCATTTAACCTACGAAAATTAATAGTTTAGGTTGATTGTAGATTTTATTATATGCCGTGAAAACGCAGATGGAGACTCTTCACTTGAGTACGTAAATAAAGAGAACTAAAACTCTATTTTATTTTTCATTTCAAAGTCAATATTATTACTTAACATATACTTATATTCCTTGACATACCTATAATTACTACCTTTACTTACAATATTATAGCAGAAAGTGTTTCCTGAAATAAAAATAAAACAAAACAGATTTATTTTTTAGTAATCATTTATTAAAATAAATAATTCTTAAAATTAATCTATTCATTTTTAGTTATTGGATCAAATAAACAAAGACGCTAAAAATATATTGCAATAGTAAACCTCATTTATGAATGTTTTAACGTTAATTCCTTTAATGTTATCAAAACAAAATAATAAAACTTTATAATTTATATGATGTATTAAATTTTTACATGTAACTTTTTTTTTCCAATTAAATTAAATAATATAAAAGATAAATATTATAAATTAGAGCTCTACAGCTGTTATTGGCGAGTCGATTTTAAGTCATTTTTATGTATGTTTTTTTTTTATTTAAGCATACTTTATATAATATAACCTATAAAAAACCTATTACGTTAATAACAAGGCAGTTCACGTTTATTGTAGAGCCTGTAGAGTTATTATTTAAATAGATTTGTATTGACTTAAATTACGGAAGTTCTACATTTTCTTTATTAAATCATAAATCATAATATAGCTTAAGATTAAAATAATTATAACATAAATAAAAAGCAAAATAAATTATTTAAAATATAATTGTCTACATTCGAAAGACTGTAAATAAAAATTAATTCAACTAAAATTAATTTTTTTAGAGTAAACAGTATAAGATAAATATTTTTTAATTATATGAGGATAATTTGTTCATTTTAATTCTTTAAAGTTAGTTGTTTTATCACTAATCAATATTTCAATAACATGACATTGACTTATGCCGCAATGAATAATAAGTATAATTATTCTCAATTATCAACATTATTATTACCATAAAACTGAATAAAAAATGCAATAAATAAGAAACGAGTTATTTATATGTATATACATACACATATATACATACGTACGTACCTCAACTACCTACCAATTTTTATAGAAAAATAATGGAATAAATAACTTTTATATTCTTTATACGTAAAGTAAGTGTCCATTCACATAAAAAAGTAAAAAAAGAACAACATACTCGAGAATATAATGCGAATTGAATTTATATATTCCTCACATTGAATATGCGATAGAAATAAAGGTCTAAATAGTAGAGTCGACACAACTACAGGCATATTTCAATTCTTATTTGAATTATTGAGATGGATACTTGTAAGAACAATTAGAATTTGCATTGAGAATTTTACCAACATGAAATAGAGGTATTTTTTTATTAAAACACATTTTTTTTTTCTAAAATTACAGATGCTTAAGTGTTTGTTGGTTAGTCCTATCCACGCAGTAACTTAAAGTGAGAGTGTAATAAAATTAAATCCTAATAATCTTACTAATATTGACTGATGTATGTTTGTTACTCTTTCACGCAAAAACTACTAAACGGATTTTGTTGAAACTTTACAATAATATATCCGAGTAACACATACGATTTAATTTTTTAGACATATACATAATTAAACTACGCGTGCTGGGCAGCGGGAAACCCCTAGTTAAACCTATATTGCATGTATCTTGGTACATATTATATGAGGTAATTTCCGTAAGATTGACAAATTTTACTCGAAGACAAAGTTAGAGTAAGGGTTGACCACTAGTAGTAAATATATAATGGCGTAGTTCAGTCTCCCATATATTAATATGCCAATCCCTATAAAATCGGAGGTTGCGGTTTCGGTTTCCGTATGGGGAACACTTATGAGGACCATGAAGTTATTTTAATCTGATAAAGCCTGAATCGGCATTGGGTACTACCTAGCACCAATACTTTCAGAATATTCGTCCTCTATTTACTGTAAAAACGGCTACTGAAACTACTAAAACTAAACTTCTTCTTTTTTTTCTATTGCTTCACCTAGATACCTACTCTAGATAGAAATTTTGTAGAAGATGCTCAGAAGTAATGTCAAATATCTGCCTTATTTGAACCGGATACTTAGAAAGTAGATTATTATTAATTTTAGCCTTAAATCTATTCATTCCCACTAAAAGTAAGTAGGCACCCAATATAGCATTTTTTTATTAATTTAGAGCTCCAAGATATGTAGAGCCAAACAGAAAACTTATGATGTTACTCAGATTTATTACTATATCGTTTACTTCCTCGTTTTGGAAGCGCAACGTTTTGGCAAATTACGACCAGTAGTCTATATGTTAGTCTAGATCATAGTATATTTGCCCCCGAAGGTGTTTCGCCTTGTCATGGTGAGATGGCTCAGTAGCTTTTGGCACTCCAGCCGGCGTGAAACGAAGAGATACACTTGGGGACTGTTGGGTTGCTTCTAGTACTTTTCTGATAGCATTGTAGACCATGAGAGCAAGCTCCGGCTTCTTATGGGAGGTCTGCCTAGCCGTCGGGGCATCGTAGTTGAGTGCGTAAGTGATCTTGCGGTATCATTATAAGGCGGGTAAGGTTTTCTTTGGATTTGATCAGTACTGATATTTCCAGCTGATGAGTCTTTACATAACTACCCGTAGATGATATGGGTAAATGCATTTCCCTACATTAAACAAGATTTTAACGCTTCTGGCAATATTAATAATAAAAATACAATTCATATTAATGATAAGTAGCATTTGTGGAGATATAAGAGGAGGAAATCGAATTTTTAAGGTTTATGTATCGGGTTCGTGCCTTGGTGCCTGAGACCCTATGTGTATATCCACTATCCAGGTTGTCTACCTATCTGTGTACTTAATCATCTACATACGTCCAGCGGTTAGAAGATTGAAAGAGTAATAAACATACACAGATACAAACATACGCATTTATTTATAATAGTAGTGTCACATCCCACATCCCAGAACTTGCAGAACCATAAGATACGTTGCATTGAAAAAGAAGTTGGGAATCCATTGACAAATGGGCACCATTTTAATTAAAACATTGTACCTACCTAAGTCAAAGTAAATTTTTTACCCACATTTAGGTATTTGATATGTTCTAAGTCAAATATAATTATAATTAAAGATATATGTAAATTAATAAACACTATCGATAGATAGCAGTACTAATGAAGCAAATTTTTTTTTATCTTGATTATTTAAAAAAACAGTGCAATCCAATTTAAGAACTATATAGTCGTTTTACATAATACCGTACATTGATTAAACTATATTTTTAAGTAAATAATATTAATTTGATTTAAGCTCATCCAAATATATAAGGAAATCTTTAATAATTTTCTGGCCCACCGCCTTCTCTTCGCCAGGCATTAAATTAAGCCCCGTGATCCAAAACTTATATTCATTGTTCAATACGAACTATTTTATGTTCCGGAATAAAAGGTAACTTTTTTAGCGTAGTCATTCATATATTGTTTTAAAGTTATATTCAAACTCACTATGTTTATCTATTAGAAATACGTTTGGCTCAGTTTGTAGTAACCCTACTTGATGTGCCAGCGGTCGCGGGTTCGAGTCCCGCTGAGGGCATTCATTAGTCTGATGAGCACGAATGTTTGTATTCCAATCATGGGTGTTTATATTTATAATATGTATGTATTTAAATTTATATATATGTAGTGTATCAACTATCTGGTATCCATAACACAAGCCTCGTAGCTTACCATGGAACTAGATGGTGCTGTGTGTTAATGTCCCAATATATTTATTTATTTAGTAATATCATATAAACTATTGTTATGAATAAAAAGAATATTGTCCCATAGACTACGTACTCTGTTTATTATGTGAATGCTGTATACACCTGTAAAGGCGAATCATATCGAATTGCATGTATCTGTTACAATAATTATAGTGTCATTATGATAAGTCGATGGTGCATCTTTCTAATAAATAAAAATAAAATAGAAATTATAGTGTCAAGATAAGGTCCTCTTAACCGATATCGCCATCACTCAAGAACACACATACTCGTATGTCAAAGCTTTAGTTTTACAAAACTCGTGCTTAATATGCTTTGGTCACTTCACACAGCTCTTCATCTTGTACGATATAACATAAACTCTAAACAGATGGTCATGGCAGTCAATTTTGGCAAAACTTACCAGGTCAGCAAATGATATTATAGTGCGCAAGGCTTTTTCTAATACAAATGAATTCTCTATTCTTTTCACTTTAATAGTTCGGTTACTCGACACGACTGGTGAAAGAGACGCAGGACCGACGGGTTTACGTACATAAACTCACATCAATCAAAGGCATGAGGGTGTAAGACCATCAACTTCCCTAATATGGCTTTTAAGAATTTAGCCAGAAAAAGCCAATTATTGTGGCTCGGCTCTGGAATCGAACCCAGGACCTTAGGATATGCAACCATACATGCTACTCAATTTCTACAAACACTGCCTCAGTTTTTTAAAATAGTGATTACGGAATAAACATCCACGGCCATTTAAAGTTATTACAGCAAAAGTTATATTGTTAAGAACCATATTTTTACTGTTTAAGGCTGTTCCAATAATATTTATAACATATATTAATTTAAAAAATGAACAGGTATTGTATATACCTAGTACGGTAATAAGCCAGTGGTATATTTTTAGTTGTGTCCTGCACATGCCTAGATATTTTATTTATTTATGAAAAGTAAATTTCATAACTTATTATTTCTAATCTAAAAAAAATCTTTAAGTTTAGAGTGATACTTTAAAAGTTATATAGAGACCTCTGGTAAAGATTTTAAAAGTTCAAAATCATATGTAACTACTGCCTTATCGGAGTATTTTATATATACTATATAAATATATATATATATATATATATATATATATATATATATATATATGTCGTGTTATCCATATACTACGAACATCATCTTTGGTGGTTACTCATCTTGTGGGCGTTATCAGGGCTCAAATAATAAAGTATTCAGTGCTCAATACACAATTTAATCAGGGAAGTCACAATGTTATAAACTTGAAACGGTAATTCTAATGATTTAGAGCTAGCGGGTTCACAGTCACCGATCATCGACTTCCAACTACAATATCAAACATAACTGATTCACCATGATATGATAACCAACGTTACTAAGCCACATATCTCCAAAGAATGTCGTGATGGCGTCTCGACCCCGCTCGAGACTAAATCTCTGCTCTAAATTTGAAATAAGCAATAAAAATTAAATTAAAGAACATAGTGACTTTAAACAATAATAAGGTTTCATAACAGAAAAAGGTAACTAAATCCTCCTCCGTCTTATATATATATATATATTATAAAGAGGTAAAGTTTGTGAGTTTGTGACGTTGTAGGGGGTAATCTCTGGATCTACTGAACCGATTTAGATGAAATTTGGTAAGAAGATAGTTTGAGACCCTAGGAAGGACATAGGATACTTTTTATCTCGAAAATCATCCCTTAAGGATGAGAAAATGGGGATGTAAGTTTACTTGGGGAATCAAGGTATTGAATATATATTAAATATTTTAAGAATCTTACTTTTTATTGGAGCCTAATCTGTCTCTACAGTAATTTATTGTTACATCTCTGCATTACAGAACGTAAATATATTTTATATAACACTTTTATAGAATTTATACGAAAAAGAGCTTATCTAAAAACATCAGTCTCCTGCAATAACATATTAATAAACGTATGCTTATATGTCATTTACTGAATAACTGCTCTATAATTTAAAAATCGTTAGTTAACTTATAATAGTTTGATTATTAATGTAATTTTAAAACTACGTAGTTGTTATGTTAAATATTTAATTAGTTGAATTAAAACTACATTCATGACATTTTTTTGCATTTTTCCCTTGAAGATTATATAAATTATAAAAACTGCACTAGAAATTTTCGTCAATCGCCTTCCACAACTTAGACGAAAAGACGAAAAAGACGAAATTGAGTGCCATAATCGCTACCCCAAAATTCAAACAGCAAAAATACGAAATATTTAGAAGCGACAAATTATGAATCTTTATTATAATCATTTTAGTAGTTTTAGTATTTTTCTTTTTTTAATAATTTTGATGGAAGTAAATTGAAAAATGTTTTAACATTCAAAATAAACATTCTTTTTCGCACGGTGAATTGTATTCATGTCTCGCAGTAAATGGAAGAGGCTTACCTATAAATAGTAAACAAAGGCGAGTATATCGCCACGACGCGACGGTCGATATAATAAGTGCAAGTAGTTGATTAGCATTTAACTTATTCGTATTTAACATCATAAGAAAGTAACTCTGTTAAAAAACTATTAAAAACTTAGATTTCTCTAATATAACGAAGATCTGAATAAAAAGAAGCTTGTATCCCGGCCTCCAAACTACATATGTATATCTATGCAAAATTTTGCTCCTTTGCTTTGTCAAAGAACGTACAAACAAACTAACACAGTGATGATATTAGTAAGGATAAACATAAAAATTTCAAGTCGACATTCAGCATTGTAAAGAATACAAGATAGCGAGTCATTTCTACTTCCTTCCGCTCAATTATTATCGGTGACGCATAACAAGGCGGTGTCTAACGCCATTTTCAATCTTATTCAGACTGTGACATTAACAATATAATGCCAAAACTAAATATAACTACAAATATCCTAGTATTTCCCTCACTTATGAGTTAATTTTCCATATTGAATCATGATCTCTTCATCTTTAAGGTTTAGAAATTCCTTATTTAAGACGCACCTAGTACTTTTAGAATGTTTAAATTCAAAAAAGCAATATAACAGTAACAGTTACTTATGTCGTTATACTGTGATATTTTTAAGTGTTTATATAGTAGTTTCAATATACGACTCTGCTCATGTGATGACTAAACAGAAAAGCCAATGCCACTGTGGTTCTTTCGCCTTTTAATCGTGAAGAAATTTTCAGAACCATCTTAGTAGGTCCACAAGTACAAACTATTTTTTTTATTTACAACTAGCATTTTTCGTACGCGTTCAGATGACCAAAAACCAAATTCTTAGGTTTTACATATTAGTATACTCTTACATTGCAGTTTTTGCCTATATGTAGACCCGGATAACCACCTATCACCATACCAAATTTCATCAAAATCCCTCCAGTGGTTTTTCTTTGATGCGGTAACAGACAGACAGACAGACTGACAAAAATTCTAAAAACTATAGATTCGGCTTCTGTATCGATAATAATGTTTATTTCAATAAAATTTTCCAAAAAATATTTAATGTACCTACAGATTCGGCGTAGTTACAATTTTATTATAAGTATGTATAGATAATATCTTACCTTGCTTTTTCTTCGAAGCTTATTCTGCAAATTGTGTCTTTTACGGTTATCGAAATGATTGTTTGAATAAATTAATAATATTTAAAGACTACGCTTTATATTTAAAGAATTCCGAATTCCTTTTAAAAAACACGAACAATTGAATCTATCAGAATGAACAAGTTCGATCAAAGTAAATTCATTACAATTGTCTTATACCAAATGTAATAACTAATAGGCAAAGACGAATTGTTAAAACACATTTAATGTCATTCATACTGTCTTAAATTTACGTTCCCGTAATTAGATACTAATAAACTCTTAAAGAAAGTTACATAGAAAACAGCGCCATCTTTTGGTGAGTAGGCGTAAACAAGCCCGAAGAAAATAAAATGCACATAATATGCAAACGTTTAAAGCGTTTTTCTTAAATTGAGGTATGGTTGTCTAATATAGTGATTTATGTTCTCTTCCTATGTTGAAGGTCTGGGATTTGATTCTTTTATAATATTAATTAATTATTAATATACCTACTCATAGTGGATATATGTACAATAAGTCACATTTCTTTTAAAGACTCTCTTCAATAGTTATAAGAGTTTCTGAACTTCAAGAAATTATTCAGTAATAAGATTTTATAACGATTATCTGTATAAACTTATTTCTTAGTAATTGTTTGAAATTATTAATAATCTTTAAGTAAGGGAAGGCACGTAGGTATTTAATATAAAGCGATGTTATCAAGTTTGTGCTATCGTGTATTTCGTTATAAATAGAAATTTATCCCGAATTTTTGTTGTATAAATTAAATTACTTTGATACATATATATGTTTATATATAAATGTCACATTAATATATTTTGAATAAAAATACATTCTATAATAATACAAGATGCTCTCTTTTACTTACCAAATAATCTAGTTAGATTAATTATTATTATTGTTTTTTTTTCAACTATTAATTATTAGTAAATTATTTGTAAAGATACATACATACTCGTATATTAGAACCACGACACAAAACAACCTCAAGTACAATCGATTCTTAATAAAAATAAAAATTCACAGCCAGGAAAAAGAAAATGTCGACAATTGCGTCTCAAAAGCGTTGGAATATCGTTCAATAAGTAACAAATCTCTTAAACACGGATTACTAGCTACCTTGTCGAATTCACCCAATGCAGATTCAAACGGAATTTTCTAAGGTAAGTGAAACGGTTGTTATTTCGACAGAGGTGTAAAGTTAAGGTGAGGGCCCCCAAGATGGGATAATAAGTGCTCAAGAGAGTATGATCGAGAAAATTCGGTTATGAGATCGGGGGAAGGTGTCTGGCTCGGTGTGTCGAATTTAAATTGTGGGCTTTATATTGCTCTCCCTTCGAGGACCATTATTGACGAAAATATTTTTCTTGCTATTCTTATTGTATCTCAATGATGGAAGCTTAAGGACAAAGAAAAGGTATTTTAAATTCATCTTTGATGTTAATTTGATAATACATCAATTTAATATGCGAATTAATCATTAAGTATAGGTTATTGTTTGATTTCACGTAATTTATATTTTTTTATATATGTATTCTAAACACACACTATAAACGTACCTACTTAATAATAAAATTTTCCATTACACGTACCTACCAGTAGTACTACTACATAGTTTCCCTTCAAATATTCTACAAATCCAAAGTTATCTTTTGAAACATATTATAGGCATATTGATTATATATTATCACATTCATATATCTATGTATAAAAAAGTAAATAAATAATAAGGTAAATTAAAATTATACTATACCTAATCATGTTATATGTCGAAAGCGCTTTGGACTACTAATGTTTAAATACTTACTTGTAATTTCTTAGGTATAAGATCGTATATTTTCTGGTAGGAAACAATTTCTGATGTTCGTTTCAGAAGCAAGCCCATGTATTTTATATACGGAAATCTAATCTGAAACCGTGTATGTGCGGCCTTAATCCCTTTAAATGGTTTTACAAAAATCTAACGAAATTTTGATGATCTCATTAGGTTTAATGAAAGAAGTAAATCATTTTAATTATTATTTGATTTTTTATTTCTATTACAGTCAATAGTCTCGAAGCAAATAGACTAAGTACGTAATTTTTAAATAGGTTATTGCTATGAAATTGATATTTAGAACTTACTTACATTACCTAATTCTAAATGAAGCATTAATATATGCACAGATGATTTAACTATTTTAATTAACATTATCTCAAGACGCAATTTTAGTAACCGATAAAATCTAACGAAAGTTAGAATAAAGAGTTGTCATAAAATAATAAAAAATCACTCACAATCAAAGTCTAAGACTAATTAGGTTAGCGCTATGGCGTCTCGTTCCAAATTTTGAACAACAAGTAATTTTTACGGCGCATTTTCGAAGAAAATCACTGTGGGTGGGCTTAATGTAGATAATGTTAAAAACCGAATCTGTCACTTATTTTAACTTGTGCAAAGTCCATTTTAGTTTGTTAAAAGGATTTTAATGTTAAATTTGAACTTAGTTTAGAATTGTAAGCGTTTTATTGATAATATAAAGTTTTTAACAGTGGTTTGTGAGGTTTATATTCGTCCAGTCGCATGGGAACATCTCTCGATAACGCGATGATAAACCCAATTCGTCGGCACAGATCAATGAACAGTTGTGACATTTTATATGTAGAATTTGATGATGAATTAAAATAGAAACGATGTAGGTACGTTGTAAAGTATATGGTGGATCGTAAATTGAACCATTTGTTTATTGTAGAGCTTCTGTTCTGAACTCTAATTATGTGGATAAGCTCTATGTCTTTACTAATTAAAGACTTAAAATAGTTTTTTTTTAATATTTTATACATAATATAAAAGAAAACATATTTTTTTTATATATTTTATGTTAATTTTAAAGCGTCATATTATTTTTTATACACAGTAAAATATTATCATATCAGAGAGAAAGATGGCTCTATCCTACCTTAGTTTAGTCTATGCGTAGGTATACAGCTACAATCACACAGTCACACGCATCGCTACCCATGTGAAGACCTCTTGAGAGCTAGGGGACCGAGGGGACCTAACTTCTAAGTGAAAAGGTAGCAGGATATATACGTCTACGTTTAGTTCTTATGTAAGTCCTAAAGTAGGTAGTTACGAAGTGCTCAAGCCCCTTATATCACAAAAAAACTGTTAATTTTCAAAGCTAGAAAATTAGTTTTCGTTTCGCTTTCAATAATAAGTAATTTTAAGTCAAATAACTATGTATTATAGGTAATTTTAAGGATGTGAGTGAATTACATAAAGCATTTGTATGTAGAGAATTAAATTATCTAATAAATAAGTTAAAATTGATTTGTGATCATTGGGCATTGTGATGAAAATAATTAACAAACTTGTTTTTTGGTAAATATTTTTTTATAATATTTTCTCATTTTTTTTTAATAATTAGCGTTTATTTTTACTAACAACAGCTTATGGAACTGCCTGTTATTTTAATCCGTAACCACAAATCTATAGCAGAAAGAGAAGCTCAAAGTACTTGACCAATTAAAAAGAAATTCAAATATTTCTACAATTCATGTGTGTGATACAAAATGAATGGAAATTGATTCAGTCGATGATAATTTATGAACGATATAGGTACTTAATAAATAGGGAAAAAATGCTTACAACTTTAGGATTGGCTACTCTTGTTTCATAATTCTTTAAGAAAATTATAAACAAATATTAAAAAAATATATTATGTACTGGCAATTTATACTCGCTTCTCTTGGGTTCGTCCCTAGCTAGATACGTGCACATAGTGTTGCTACGGTTTAATAGGAAGATCTTTTTATGAGGAATAATTCTGTAATACATTGTTTTCATATAACTTGATTAGTTACACGGCACACCGCAATAAATTTTTCCGACATCTTCAACAATCGTCATCATACTTTAGACAAGACAATTTACACAAAACCTTAATGAATTATACACCTAAAACTTCCTCATGAAACACGTCATATATTGTATAATAATATCTATTGTGAAAACCGTATGAAAATCCATTTGGTAGTTTTTGAGTTTATTGCGTTTAGACAGATAGACAGACGCGGCTGGGGACTTAATTTTATAATATGTATAGATACGAACTAATCACAATATTATAAGAACGAAAGTTTGTGAGTTATAAGCTAAAATAATATGTTTATTAATTCTGCTACAACAACAGAATATTTTAGTGAATAATTATAACTATAGGAAATTTTAGAGAAATTCGGAATGGACAGAGATAGCTTTTATTAGATTGTTTGAGAATTCTCTCAAAACGTAACTACTACAGTAATCTACTTTAGAAAACTTTGACTCCTTATTTAAGTTTTAAAATTAATATATTATTATGTTAGTTTTTAAGGTATATATGTTATGGGTCTCTGTTTACATATTTAAGTTATTTTTGTAAATATTGCCTGAAATAAATGATTAAATAAAATTAAAAAAAAATGTTATAATATTATAACATATTATTATCATTATTAACGATATCATTGGGGTGTCCTAATTAGCATATTTATATATGTTAAAAACAAAACAAAAGTAGCTTAAAATTGATATATCTACATATTGATTTGTCTTAAAATAAACACATACACGTAATTACTTGAAAATTCAATTATTTTAAACTTAATTATGAAAAGATGCAAAATTACTACTTACAAAAAAAGTTATATTAAAAAGAAATATATTTCATTTTGTCATAATGATGTTATATGATATGCATGCTATCATTAATCAAATAACAGATATTTATCCATTTTAACGAATCTTATATGAAAAAAATTGAATAAACATGTCTTTTTACAATTGGGATCATAGTATAATTAAATGATATATTTAATTTAATCAACTGTGTATTTTTATCAGTGTTTTTCACCATTACACTTATTAAGTAAGTTTTTTCTTATTTATTAATCTTTTTTATTTACTAATTCTGTATTATTACTAAGAAGGTGATAAAATTAATTGCATTTAAGTAAACTAATATTAATAAAAATAAATTAATCGACTAAACCGAATCAAGCGGAGCAAAACGCCATCTGTCGGAGAGCAGCTGTAGAACAGATATATATTACATATTTTATAATGTTTAGAATATTTATAATTTTTTTACTGTCGACACTATTTTATTAAAAAAAAATCAAACGCAATAGGTAGGTTCTTATATTGTAATTAATAATATGATCTTTTATTCAATAATTTACCTATATTTTTCCATTCTGCGAATTAAAATATTATTATTAGTTTCTTTATAGCAATCCAGTGTAAATAAATAGAGTAATTAGGTACTAATTAGCAAACAATAACAATAACGTAATAAATTAAATTTAAAAAATTAACACTGGTATTTCATAATAATAACCTGACACCTGTATAATATAAATATAGGTAGGTAGATACTAAAAATCAACGAAGGCACAATATTCTGTAACAATAAAAATTTGTTTCTATACTTTAGACCTACGTACTTAATTAAATTGCTTTAAATATTTAATAAAAAAATAATCATTTTAAACACTTATAGATAGACAAAGATTTCGCAAATATTAGAAATAAGTTATTCTTCTAAAGAAATCAAACTGAATACCAATAACTGTTGATAATTAAAATTCATTCACCAAACCTATTAATAGACAAACGTACTTATAAAGTCCCGTTGAACACACTCCATTGGAATAGAATAAGAAAATAATATAAAAACAACTAAAAATACGCGTTTTAAGTTCGCCGACGCGACGCCGACTTACTTTCAAATTAGACATCTAAGACTCCGAGTAAAAAAGGATATATTCGGTACAAATATTGCACACAACGGTGAAGACAAGTAAAAATAAAACCCACTGACATTCTATTTTTCTCTGGAAGTTGCCTGAGCATTGTGGCTGCGCGTGCGCACAAAACGACCGACAGCCGACCACGATAGATGATACGGCGCGAGGGAGAGATATAGTGTGCGGTATAAGAAAGAGTGAGACAACACATTTCAGGGCGTTTCGTGATCGATTTTTACGTCCAATTAATGTTCAGTGGGCTTCCAAGGGGGCGGGGCGTATTCGATCCAAACTAATAGCGATCGAGTTAAAATGATCTATAGATCTGCGCTCGCAACGCTGTATTGTTATCCTTAATATTGTTGATTTTATTTTATATTTACGTATGATGGCTGAATAAATGTTTGATTTTTATGGTTTTAAGTTTTCAGTTGAATTTATTTTTGAAATAAAACTTTTATATGATTTCAACCTTTACATATTTACTTACATTAAGCTTTCAGTTAATTTCTGGCAGTAGTATGTTATCTACATAATTATTACTGCTTTAAAAATATACTAGTATATTAGAGTTTTAAAATAATCAATTTAAAATAAAAAATCACATAGTGAAATAATAAACTATAACAATATATTTATTATAAATTTATTATAAATATTGTAGTATAGTTATTAGTAACTCTTTAATTAGTTTTCACAGTGAAATGACTGAAACAATTGTGATGAAATATGGTATTTTTGACTCCTAATAAAATGAAACATTATAAAAAACGTATAGTCCATTTCTATATAAATATGCCTTTTTAAGCGTATGAACCAAATTTAATTAGAAAACGTGAAAATTCGAAAACCTTTCCAACGCAGACGGGGCGAGTCAATAATACGTACCTACATATATCTTTATAGCAACTATAACTTATTTAAATGCTTATATTACATTAAAAAAGCAAAGAGCATTAAAATATTCTAACAAGTAGATAAAACTTGTCAAGATCATAAATAGTAAAAAGTATTTTGTTTCTATAGAAATACTCGAACCCATAAAACGTTCTGTGAAACAAAGATACATTAAATCTTTGATGACTTACACAATTACTATATCATATTTTAATATGTCCAAAGCTTAAATGATCACTATAAAGTGAATTGTACTTGTATGTACATGCTCCATTATAAAAAGCAGACCCACCCCTATAATTATACTTTAACCCTTTATCGCACATTGTATATTTTTGTATAGTTTTAAAATATTATCTAATTTTTAATATTTGGAGTTTTTTTTTTATTTTTTTTTTTTGGTCATGGCAGAGATTAAAAGTTTTTTTTTTGCATCGAAAATCATACTTATTACAAACAGTGTCTACTCACAAAATTATACAATCATTTGGAAGAAAAATGAAACAGATTCCAATAAACTGAAATGTCGAAATTCTAACTTCGTAAGTTATTTACAAAATTGTTTTAAAAGTTACGTGAAGCAATCTATTCACCTGTAGGTAATTAATTATAAACAAACGAAACTAAACTGAAGTATTTTATAGAAAATTTCAATTTTTATTATATTATACGGTTTTAATATGCCTGCTTAGTTTATATCTAAGAAGAAATTTACCCTGTATTTTCAAGTATCCAGATCCTTTATATGGTGGCACATTAGCTATTATTTAAGTTATAGGTATGTAATGACATATAACTTAAATAATTAATACCTAATATATATATCAACAATGTACGGCAATACTTAAGAAACTAAACAAAGTAAGTAAAATATGTCGTGTAAAGCTCTCGTGTGAAAATGGAATTAAATGCAATCTAGATTGTAGTAAATTATGTGCGTCTTTCGTGTTAATACTATTTAGACTCCAGTTTTTCCTACATTTCTTTTCCTTTACCTACCTTATCGTCCAGCGTTTTACTTTACAAGTGTAAATGTTTAAACCACATATATTTTTGTAAATGAAAATTTCTTAAGACTAACTTTTAAATCATTATTTAAAATTGAAAGGTTAAAAACGGTAATCGTAATTGTTTATTACTAATAACCCACTCTCGCTTGCTTAAACCTCTTGAATTTTTCATAAACCAGCGTTCTGGACTATGGCCTGATCCCCCCTCATACTGAAGGGAGGCTCGAGCCCAGCAGTGTGACGCTAGTGTGTAGTGTAGTGCTGAACACATTTTTAAGGATTGTATTTCCACATACCCTCTATTACAAAGTCTTACTGAATATGGAGCATTACTCTGCTCCTCGGGGATAGGGATAGGGTATATTCGGATATACAGGGGAATGAGAAAATGAACTGTGCGTGGAAATCGAATATGTGACCCTGTTATTGGTAATACCAGTTAAATTCACCTACTAATGTGTTAACTTTTTTTAATATAAATTTTGTATGCGGTTAATTAAATATTTGTTTAATTAATTACTTTTTAGCAAATTATATAACGGTATAACGTGTTCAGTCTGACTGAAGACGTTGATTAAAATATTACAAATCACTTTTAGTAGAGTAAGCAAAAATATACTTAGATTTTAACAGCTTCTTAAAATCTCACTATTTTATTTTAATGAAATTAAAATAATATTGGATATAAAATCCAGTTTCAAATTGTCATGTGGATAAATATTAAAGCAAATAGAAATACGTGGTATTTCCGATTTCCACTTCATGTTTTGTTGAAGTTCATAAATACAGCTCCTCACCTCTCACCCAAAATATGAAAAAAAATCTGGTAGTATTATTACTCTTTTATATGGGAAATTATTATTATTATTATTATAAACTCATTTTATGTAAAGCTAAATAAAATAAGCCATTCACTTTATTTATAGTTCCGAATACTCTCCAAGTAATTTTTTCATGCTAACTATAGATATAGGCGTAACTATAGGTATACCTAGATTTAAAATAGACTAATAATGTATGAAACATTATATCCAATACAAATAAAATATAAAAAACTGTATTGAAATTAACAATCGTAGTTAAAAAACACTAACGTAAACATCGAGTGAATTTTCAAAATACAATTAGTAACCATGCATTCTCTTCAGTAGAGTCATTATCAGTATTGGATAGCTCTCGATGAGGCGCCCGTATGTCGAGGGTACTTCCTTCACTAATTGTATCAAATTGTTAGGTTGGATATAATATCTATACTTGCTATACGTTAGCCAAATCATCTTGTTAGTCACTTCAACAACTTCAAGTACTAGATCTTTTATTATGAATTTTCTGTTTATTTTATGGATGTTTAGAAACTTTAATATAAGTTCTTGGATATATAATTGTAGATATTTCGTATAGCATTTGAAAGCTTAGCCATTTTGAATACATTACGTACAAAATACTCAATAATGTGCTCATTTGTGGGTCAACACATTGATGTATTTGTGTTATAAAAAGTTTAGAACTTAAGTTTTTCTAAGGTTTCATATGTCTATAATATACTTTTTTATAAAATATTAGACTTTGCTCCTGTTACTTGGTTTTCTTATGTTACTTTTTGTAAGATATATCCCAAATATGGGTGACTAGAAAGCAGTGGTTTGGTAGAGCTGTATTTGTTTATATCTAAATTAAAATGTAAAAATCGACTATATACTAACTCTTAAGACATATTATAAACGCTTTTTACATATCTTCATACCATTTTTAGCTATTTTTCAATGAAACGAATACATTTTTATAGAAAAATTCTAAAAATTTAGACTGAATTTTGATTTGTATCACTTAAGTGATTATTCATACAAATAACTCGATATACTGCAGTGTATTGTTTGCTATGAAATCATTACCTGTATTGGATGACTCTCGATAAACCCGTATGTTGAGGGTGCTTCCTCTCACTAATTGTCTGTTACTCTATATTTGATGATTCAGTCCCATGGGATTTGTTATATGGACGTGTACTCGAATTTTATTAAAATTGACGTGAGAAATGTTTTAGTAATTGTTTTTTTTTAATATTCTATTTTACATTATATTTCCTATAATTTTGTAAATATATGACTCTCGCATTTATATTAAATTATAATAGCTGTACATTTTATCAAATGCCGTTATTCAAAATACTAAGTAAATTGGCAGATGATCGCTGAGATACATTATATTCATCAATCTGGCTAGAAAGACTTATTTCACTTGAAGTCATGAATTTGATTCTAGTACACTTCAAAATTCTGAAATCTGAAGTATAATTTAGTACAGACTGGTGTAGATAAGTGTTGGGTTAGCGTTAGGTATCAATATTATAGGAGAAAGGGAAGCAAAATTTGTTAAAATAGTTGTTTTAATTATATATTTATAATATGTATTATATAAAACCAATAAGTCTAAACAAAACAGCTCTACACTAGATAGTGTTGAATTACCTTTCATTATATGTAATATATTTGGAAGGAACGTGATGTATGTCGACTTCCTCTTCTCGAATGGCATAATAATTCGTAAATAGAAATATAAAAGCTCACATTCATTTCAAAGGTAATGCATATTTCATTCACAAAGCTAACACAGAAGTATTAGATATGCACACCGTAATTTATAATATCATAAACAAATATTTACAGTAAATTAAGTAAAAACGTTCAAATTTTAAAGTTTCAAAATATATTACATATAAATAATAATATTTATAAGTTACTAAGCTTTAAGCTTTAAGTAAATAAATATAGTATCATAACTATATAATAAAACAAAGTAAATTTTCATCTTCCTCTATGAACACACCCTATCTAATACAGGCTTTCGAATATCGAAAACAAAAAGCATACCATATCGATTACCCCTTACGACCACCTTTTTCACTGGCAACAATGAAAAATTCGTCCACATCTGCCGTCACTCAATAGCCGAGTATTGTCACCGTGGCTTTTTTTAATTTTCAATCGACAATGCCATCGGAAATCGAGGGTGCTTTACTGAAAGCTCGTAAACCTTATTCCTTAATTATCTGTTTCAATAGAAATGGCTGTGTTAAATTTAACTAGCATCTGTTTTTGGTTTTGTTTCATTGTTTTTTTTTTAAATGTTTTTCTTGATAACCTTATCGTACTACTTTGACCTACTTTTGCCCAAAGAGCAAAGCTTTTGGCCTGCTTTTGCGCAAGTTTTTTAAAGATTAATATAACATCTTTAGACCAATATCTTCTTGTTTTACCTATAATTTTAATGTACCTGCAAATAATAAAAACAAATTATACAAAAATGATATAAATAAAATAATGTATAACAATTTATTGTTAAAGAAAACATTTCCCATAAAGCCAAACCAATTTGGTTAAGTATAAAAATTTATTTAACATATTTTAGTTCTAATCTTTATTTTGGGGCGTCGGGTTGTACCCGTGTTCGGTTTCTGGCCCGAAGTGGCGAAGGCGGTTTACTCTAACGTATCAAATGTCAACCACCTTTCATTTTCTAGTTTTTTTTGTTCCTTGTTTTATTATAAATGTGGTTTGATGAAATTGTATATGTATGTTATAATATGAATTATGTTATAATAATATATAATAAAATATTTATTGAATTTTTTATTATTGTGTACATATGTAGTTCTTATTTTTTTTTAAATATAATCATTTCGCCCTTAGGTTGAATTTTTTGACTTGAAAGATATGAATTTAAAAATGTATATAATACTCAAAATATGAGAATCTTGTCTGCGTTCTAACTCCATGTAGGTATGTTTCATCTTGTCGTGGTTGGGAGCTCGTTACTGCTTAGGAATCCCGCCGAGCTTAAAGCGAAGAAGCGCTTGGAAGACAGTTCATCTCGGTGGTCCTCGGTGGTTGCTCCTCATACTTCTCTTAGAGCAGAGTAGATCGTTGGAGGAACCCCTGGTTGCGATCTGCTTCAGCAGACTGGTTGTCGGGACGTCGTGGCTGAGTGTATAAGTGATCCTGCCACGCCCCATTAAGACGTTACGTGTGGTTTTAGTGGTTGTACTGACTTTCAGTATAGTACAGCAAGTAGAGTCTCAAGATAACTGCATGTCGGTATCCAAGTTGTATACATCAATTTTCCAATATTAAAAAAGATTGAACTAATCGTACCTACTTCATAGCTCTATGTAGAGCTCTGGTCACGCTAAGTGGCTAAGCCTATGTGGAATATGTGCAAAGTATACGTAAAAGCGATCCTGTATATGAATAAAATATAACTAAGAGCAAAAATTCTGAAGAGGTCACAATAATTTAAATATCCTGTATAAATATGTTAAATATTACCTACATAATTAATATTGAATTGAGCAATCAACGCCGGTTTCTTCGAACTCAAAGCATTGAAACGTTAAAATGGCCGCGACAAGTTATACCTCTTGAACCTTATGCCTTTATTTTAAGATTGGTAATTATTTTTCTCAAATTGCTCCGAGCCAAAATCAATCTTAACCACTTCAAATAAAATTTATTTTTATACACCTATGTCTTTATATATGATATATACCTGTGTCCTTTTATTATGCTTTTTTTGTGTAATTTTCATCATTTAGTATAAAATTGTCATTAATTGATTCGGCTTAAACTTTGTTAATTGTCACAGTCTTAATTTGTTACTGAAAATGTCATTGCTTATGTAATATATACGTGTACAGCTGATGCAACTCATATAGTTTTTAATTTATCTGATCTGATTTTTAATATTTTTTTTACTAATTTGTTGATTCGGTAAGAAATATGTAACTTTAAAATACATTGGTGGAGTATTGGTAAGTGCTGATATATTTTCCAACAAATTCCCTAAGATACAGTGAAATCTAATATATTTAAACGAGCAATTCTGATTCAAGATTCAAGATTGTTTGCACCCCTTCCTTCTCTCTTCTTTCTCACTACCCAAAGGTTGCCTAGAATAGATCGCTTTCTAGCAATAAGGCCGCCTATTGTACTATATTCCTTTAATCTGTTTCAACTATATAACGTAAAATAATGGTGTGCAATAAAGAATATTTCATTTCATTTCACTAGGTGAAACCAAACAAATATGAGTATGTTTTGGTTGACATTCTTGTTCTTCATTCCGATACATCAAAGTAGATATGAAACGAAATATTTTAACCGACGAAAAAGGAGGAAGAAGTTCTTGAATTGACTTACATATATCTGTTTTTTTTTAATGTAGGTATGCTTATTTATATTTAGAATCAAAGTTAATCAAAATTTGTTACTTGCATTCGTTTAAAAGCTTATTCAAATAAAAAGGTTTATGTTGTTTTCCACAACGAACAAATCGTTAGTTGAATCTTTTGTTATTTTTTTTAAATTTAAGTAACACCAAATACCTACAATACGTAGAAAAAAATATGAACAATAAACAAGCCCAGTAGTGGAACGAAAAAAACTACCTTAAGTAATACATATTTGTATAATATGATGCCTAAAATTAATTTAAAGATAATTGAAGAACCATTAGCGAATCAGTTTCAGTACCTATATTGACTGGTACTTCTACTAGTTGATCACCAAACAGCTAATTTACATTTATCATACAAATATACTTCTGGTCTGATGATAAATAAATAAATAAATATGTTGGGACATTAACACACAGCACAATCTAGTTCCATGGTAAGCTACGAGTTGATACACTACACATATATAACTTTAAATACATACATATTATAAATAATAAACACCCATGACTGAGTACAAACATTCGTGCTCATCACACAAATGAATGCCAGCGAGACTCGAACCCGCGACCGCTGGCACACAAAGTAGGGTCGCTACATACTGAGCCAAACGTGTCGTCAAATAAGGAAACATTGTTTCACTATTATTATCTCACTAGCAGAAAGCAAGTATTCACTAACAAATGATGGACCACAAAGCAAATAGCTAAATAAGTGAGGTTTTGTGTTATATTAACGACCACCTGACGTATACACTCCAGGTCCTAGATTGCGTTGACAAGTTCCCACTGGAGACAAATTTTTATAGTGTTGAGTTTTGAGTTTATTAGAATATTGTGTGTGTTTAAAAAGGTTCAACAATATTTCAATTTATTTTCGATATGTTTCACTAGTAACTGTTGAATATCATTGGCAATATTCCATTCTATTCAATTTTTAACTTATAATATTTACTCGTTTGATATTAGTTATTGAACGAATATGGAATATAATAAAAAATATATTGATATTATATATGCGTAAATGTAAAATAAAGATATTAATTCTAATTATATTATGGGAACTGAAATCGAATACCTCATGGAAATAAAGCTCTAACTTTTTATAAATGTTGAAAAAATACATAAAAACCTCTTTTAGTCAGTCCCTAAACAAAAATTCTCACCGTTAAAACTTCAAAATAAACCACAACTGTCAAAATATTCTAATCGATTACTTTCTTAAAAATATGGAAGAATTTTAAAAACCGAACAATAGGAAAGGAAGTTGCGACCGCAACAAGAAATTACAGGCACGTCCCTAATTACAGCTGTAATTTTGCGGCACGACTTCCGAAGTAGAATCACCACCTCCATTGTGTAATACAAATCAAATAATATTAACAGCACTCGCCTTTTGTTGAGGGCTCGTTAAAAAACGGTCTTGGAGCAAATTAAAAAGTAATAAATTATTGGGTACTTGCGGTGTTGACCATTTGTGGTGTGTCCTCAGAACACATGTGTGGTAGAAGACGTATTACTGTGTAATATGAGTATAATACTCGTATCTCAGTTTCGTAAAAAATATTTATGAAAAGAAATAGACACAAATTATATAAAAAAGTATAAAATATGATGATTGATAACATCTTTTAATGTCACATTTACTCCAATTAACATATTTGTTGCCTAATTATATATATTTTTGACATATGGACTTGACGAGCTTATCAGCTGAGATTTGACAAGACATTTTGATTAATTTAAATTAAAGTTGTTCAAGTTAACTCTTGCGTACACTTTTAATTCGTCTACTTAATTTAAAGATTATCTACTAAAACTGTTTGTTAGAATTATTTTATAATTTAATATACCTACGAGTACGCTGTATGTATATCTAATAAGGCGATTTAAAAAAAAAAGTTTTTCATTTTGAGGACCTAACTAGAACCCCTTATGAACGAATTTAATATACGTGGCTCTGCTTCTGGAAAATTCAATTCATGTTCCAAATATATTATGATAACTTTAGCAATTTTAGAAATGTAAATATAAATAAACAAATATGTTGTTACATTAACACACAGCACCATATCGTTCCATGGTAAGCTAGGAGGCTTGTGTTATGGATACTAGACAGTTGATACACTACACATATATAACTTTAAATACATACACATTATAAATATAAGCACCCATGACTGGAGTATAAACATTCGTGCTCACCACACTAATGTATGCCCCCAGCGGGACTCGAACCTGCAATCGCCGGCACAGCAAGTAGGAACACTACAAACCCAAACTTATACTTAAGACACTTCTAAAGTTTTAACTCTGAGAATAATATGAATAAATGTAGTGTAAATCGTAGATATTTGATAAGGATTTTCTTCATCATATCAAACCTTACAAGAACACTTTTCTGACACTTCGCTTATTTAAAGCACTTTTTTAAACTTAAAAGCTTAATTTGTGATGCTTAAGTAAAGATAAGACGAGATGAAACCTGTATGTCGGTTGTAATTCTGATATGCATCTGACTTCTTGCGACTTTTGCAAGCTCTTTGGAATTTTAATTTTCTACAATAATTTTTTATAGATCTTTTAAAAGATCTTTAACAGTTATCATTATTTCTTCTTTCATAGTTTTATAAATATATTATATGCCTGAATGTTTTTATGGGTGGATATTACCTACATTTAAAATTCTTATATTATTTTTATAACTATTATTAATAACTAAATAAGAAAAAAACAGCATAAGAAATACTTAAAACATTGTTTTTAAGTATCAAGTCACAAATCATTATAATAATTTGATAAAATTTGTTTAATTTTCATAGTTTTCATAGTTTATTTATTTTCATAGTTTATGTATCTCATCGTTATAGGTATATAAAGCAGTGGTAACCCAGTGGTAACGCGCTCGCTTGGGAAACCAAGTGAAGTGAGTTCAAATCCCGGGTCTCGAACCTCTGATATTCTCAGGTGCAAATCATTTTCAAATCACGTAGGCATATTGATTTGTAAGAAATTGCTTATGGATTTGGGCTTACCATTGCACATCTGTATCCTTTACCATTATTTGTTATCTTTACTTTACCGGTTTAAATATACAAGTTTATTATTATCCAAGCCCGTTGCATACCAACAAACGGACTTTGTGATGGACCTCATAATTTTTCCTCATATTTTCATCATTTTTTTTTCATAAAAAAGGTTATTATATATTTTGCACTATCAATCTATCCATAGTGAACATGTTTATTCCTTTGAATTGTTCTTCAGGGTGGTCCCATATAACTTTTTATTTTAATCGTAATTATTTAATGGATCCTTTAGCTTTGATAACTACATGGTCTCATTAAAGGATGGCTACTTGTATGTTGATATAACAGATAGCTACTCCAATTTTATTTTAATTAATAACAGTCAATAAACCGTTAATAATAAAAAAGTACATTTATATTTAACACTAGCAACATACACTTCTGCTCCAGTGCCAAATAGTCTATACGATACTCCAGGTTTTACTACTCTTTGTGTAATGAATTTCATTCATATCTGCCGAGCCGTTTTAGCGATACTTAACAGTAGGCCGTTATTTAAATATCTCACAAACCATACATGAACAGCTAAATTAAGAACATGTACCAATAATCTAATGTAAAAGCTAACAGATATCAAATCATATTTTATTAAAAGGTATTTTGTTGAAATATGCATTATGTCCGAGCTGGGAGGGTAGGGGGTAGGGGGGTCGTGGTTAGTCGATCGTCAATTAATATTAACTTGGAATCTGTGGGATTCCGCGCCGCTGTCCGAATTTTATAGCGGCGGGCGCCACCCAAGCCGCGTGACAGGGCCAGCTGTGGAGTATCTTTCCTTTTTTAGATTGTACGTATTTATTTCATTGAATGTGTTTTGTTTGTTTATTACATGTTGTTTAAAGAGGGAAATATGTCCAATGTGTTTTTTTTATTTTACGTACTATTTAGATATATATCTAATATAACAACGTTATTATTAAGCATTAGGTACTTATTTTATTTTATAAGCAGGCTTAAAAAAATCTGTAAAAATAAATATAAATTTATTTAAAACATTGAGTATTATTTTATTATAACAAAATATTTTAGGATATTCGGGACACTCACCGAAAAAGACGCAACATATTGCCACTTTACATCGTTATTCTATCAGCATCGCACCTTGTCAATTAAAAAGCATGAGATAATAAGTAAAACTAGACAGAAATTTACGGACACACAAACTTTTATCACCAATGACATCTCCATGCCACCAGAGTGCAGAGAGCGGCGCCTAGGCCGCAGCGAGCGGCGCGTTGTGCCGACGTGCTCCATTATTTATACGCGACTCTCGACATAACATATAATAACGTACAAACACAGGGGCCTCCTTGTAGTCGATTGCACGATGTTAACTTACATACCAAGCAACCTATACCTATATAAAACAAACATATTTAGGTGTTAGCGTACCCTACTTTGTATTGTTTTTATTTGTTTTTACAGAATGGAAAATATCAGTTTTAAATCTAATACTTCTAATTGTACAATAATGCCCATAACACAGCCGTAAATAGCCATAACATACTTATGTCATAGATTATGATATAGGTAGATATTATATATTCTTAAAGAAAATAAAAACTTTAGTGAGAAATAATAATTTCAAAATACATCACTTAAATTTTGATTAGATAAACTACTACTTTCTTACTAAAAGAGTATTTTAATTAAAATGACAAATTAATTGTATGACCAGATGTTGTTTTTTATAATATAAGCATAGGTTTTTATCCGAAATAATGTTAGTTTACGCTAGAATCTATTCAAAAGCTCTCGGTAGCAAAGTAGCAAATGCAATCATACGTAATATAACGGCGGTTACATTGTATCACAAATACCGACAAAGTAACAAAGAACTGAGAATCTACCTAACATTTATGTTTTTATAGTTAAAATTGAAGATTCTCTTGCAGTGTAGTGTGTGTGAGCTCTGAAAGGCATATCTTAATGCACCTGAGGTCCAGGATTCGATTCTCACGTGTACCATCTGTATTAATAAAAATGTGAAAGTTTGTGAGTATGTATGTTTGTTACTCTTTCACGCCAGAACGGTTGAATGGATCTGGATGAAATTTGGCACAGATATAGATTATATTCTGGAATAATACATAGGCTCCTTTTTATCCCAGAAAAATGTACGATTCCCGTTTATATAACCAAAAACCAGTTAAGATGTTGGCATAAAGTGTTTCTAATGATGAACAGCAAACGACATAGCATGAGTTTATGCTATAGCATAAATACTATAGTAATTTATTCATGCATAAAGTTTAGTACCTACTACTTTTTACCTTGTAGAAAATAGCTATATTATTTAAAAATTATGAAGGTTTCTATGAGTCAAATATAAATAAATTGAAAAAAGTTTATACGTTACATACAAAGAAATCAATTTTAGATTTTTTGTAAATGTCTCACAAGTCACATTTTACATTCAATAAATTTCAATAGTCATTTTTTAAAATAACTACACACGTAGGTAAGTACATAAACTTATAATAGGTGTAAAAATTATTAAAAGGAGTTTTTTATCAAACACGTTGTAGCGCTTAATATTTAGAACTAAATATGTCGTATAGGTACCTACAAGTAATATGATGTAATCATATAGCTTTCCTTTTTATACAAACTACATCAACCATCAACAAAAACTATTTTTTTTTCATAAAACTTATTCAACCTTTTCACTTTAAAGAGTTACCGACAAATCATGAACACAAACATCAAATCAGATTAACAAAACTTTTTATTAAGATCGTTTTCAATCCACTACCGACAGAAGATATTATGAAAACGATAGCTAATACAGTTTTAATAAAAACTTTTTTTAGCTTAGGCTGTATGTTCATAGATCCCATGTCACAATCATGTTTCTACCAAAAACAATGTAATGTGATCTTAGAAAGAGGTCGGTTATAATGTTGTATCCACTCGCGCGTGCGACAGCGTGGCGGTAAAAAAGAAAGGAAGCTAATTAAAAAGGTAACATTCCAAATTCAAATGTCTGTCAATAATTGAAATCGATAACTTTTTAATAGATGTTTTTATTTAACATATGAAGCCGCTGAACAAAAAATCAAATTAGTTATAAAGGATGAAAATATCTTTGAATTTTCTTATAACGAAGCTTCCTAGTGTTTTTTTTTTCAATATAGGTACTACCTACATATTATATAAAACAAAATTGGGTTAGTTACACTATTTATAACTCAACTGCTGTATCGATTATTATGATCTTTGATTTTTTGGATTTATCTCCGCCCTGAATAGCAGAGTATCATTAAAACATCGGAAAAATTCACGAAAAAAAATAAACTACATGGCTAACACCTATTTTAATCTATTTAAAACACATCTAGGGACGCAACCGAGCGAAGCGAGAGTAAGGCGCTAGTATTACCTATATAAATTAAATAAGTACAGTATATAGAGATAAAAAATACCCCATATTGTCCCATAACGTCTTTAAGAAAATTCACGACAAACAATCTTCGATTGTTGCGTGAAAAAATAACCAACGAACAGGCTTTTTTATGTTTATAGTATAATTCAGAATTAATAATAAAATTACAAGCGTGCTATGGAAAAGCATTGTGAAGGCAGCCATTAGTAAATAGTAATTGCATCTAGTAAAAAGCTAGGGTAGGTCAACTTAGGTTGGTGGCTATAACTATTAACTATTAAAGGTGTTGACTAATCTAGCTAGGCCTGTACCTCATTATACTTTTAAGAAACCCTATATTCGTGAACATTAAAACAATGGATCTTAGAGTATGGTTAACGTTTACGTTGGTTGAAATTAGTGATATTATTTGCAGATAAATTAATAGTAAAAAACATTTTTTAAAGAAGGTTTTAATTAAACACTATAAAAAGAAGAAAATAAAATTTTAATTAAATAAAACCCAACAATTTATATAATATAAATTATAATATAATAAATGTTTTTTACTATTAATTTATATTTTAATTTTTATTTCATTCGTATTCTTCTTAACAACCCTTTCATTTGATATCCATATCTTAGGGGTGCATAAAAAACATAGTCCACCATCTTTGGGAGTCCGCCATATTGGATTTACAATGACGTTACTTTACTCATCGTATTTTGCTTATCAAGCCCTTTCATTTGAGACCAATTTCAAAGAGGTTGTATGTATGTATTCAGCCCTTTTTAACGTCCCACTGCTGAGCACGGGTCTCCCTTCAATACGAGGGGGATCAGGCCTTAGTCCACCACGCTGGCCAAGTGTGGGTTGGTGGACTTCACATGTCTTTCGAAAATTTGCTAGTTTCTCTCAGACATGCAGGTTTACTCATGATGTTTTCCTTCACCGCTAAGACAAGTGGTAATCATGTTGAAAATGATTCGCACATGAAAATATCAGAGGTGCGAGACCCGGGATTTGAACCCGCTTCACTCGGTTTCCCAAGTGAGCGCGTTGCCACTGGGCTATCACTGCCTCAAAGAGGTTTCTGTGGAAATAATAAATCGCCATTTTGTTACTTCCGCTATATTGGATAAAAAATGGCGGCATTCAAGTCATCGTGCATTGTACCGGGAACCAAACTAGTGTGCCAAATTTCAGCTCAATCGAAAACTGGGAAGTGGGTCAAATTTTACTTGCAAGATTCTATTACACAGACCTGTACCTACAGATGAAAATAAATAAAAGCTTGTAAAAATGCGAAATACTGGTACTTAACTGTGTTTTAATTTTGCTAGGGATCAATTTAGTAATGACTAATGATGTATCATTATTAATAATATATGGATATTTTACTATTGTATATACATACAGCCGTTAAACATAATGTAAATGAGTTATACCTATATACTTTTATGCTATCATCTATACATATAATAAAATTGTAACTAAGCCGAATCTGTACATTAAATATCTTTTGGAAAATCTTACTGCAATAGACTTTATTATAGATACAGAGGCCGAATCTATAGTTTTTAGAATTTTTGTTGTTCTGTCTGTCTGTCTGTCTGTCTGTCTGTCTGTTACCGCATCACAGAAAAACCACTGGTGGGATTTTGATGAAATTTGGTATGGTGATAGCTGGTTATCCGGGTCAACATATAGGATACTTTTTACCGCGGGAAAATGTCTCATTTCTGAGAAAAATACAAAAACTGTAATGTAAGAGTATACTCATGTGTAAATCTAAGAATTTGGTTTTTGGTCATCTGAACGCGGGTGGAGCCGCGGGCAATGCTAGTTATTATATATTAAATAAATAAAATTTAAATTGATGAAGAATTACAATAAATTTAGAGCTACCGTACAATATGATAATTTATACACTAAGGTGTTTAGTAATATATTTTTTATATATAAATTTGTTTTTGTTTGCTCAATGAATGCAAAGTATAGACAAACATACATACAAGTTATCGATCCTATAAGGATCCTGTTTTTTTATCATGACCAAAAAGAACCCTAAAACGTAGAAGCAAAGATTTTTATAGCATTTAAAAAAAAAGTAACATAAATAATATAGAAAAGGTTAAACTATTTCTTATGTAACTTGTTCTAAACGATGTCCTTTTCTTACTATCTATCACATTATAATCTATGCATAATCCGGCATCCACCAATAGTATTAAGGCGTGTGAAGAACACAGACTAGGTGTTAAATTTAACACCATTCAACACACTCCAAAAGTAACTTTACCAAATCAATATTACGGTATAATTTCATTTAACACAATCACACAATAGAATACAAATATCGTACAATAATCAACTGTAATACAATGTAATAAAGTCGATTGGTCTTTTCAAGTCTCTGGACTTATAGGCGTCAATTTTCACACCTTCGAATTATAAATAAATTTAAGCTCTATTTGGAAGGAATAGAGTTTATTTTACTTTATTAAAATACATTGTTTTAAGTTCTTTTGGAATTCCTGGATAAAGGTGTCGTATTTCTCGCGTTTGGTGTGAAGGGTCGTTATGCTAGCTCGTGATTGGTAGAGCTCTGGTAGAGCTAGGTGTTGATTAATAGAGATTGGATCTACTTGCATAGCTGGAGATATAGAGCCTGACAAAACTATTGCACTCCCACAAAATTCCTTGACGAAACCAAATACACGTACCTACCTACTTATTTTTCACTTATTTCAAATAAACTTGCTTAACCAAAACTGTTCACTCATTTTGAAAAGGAAAAAAATAGAGCTAGAACTAAGAAAATAAGCTGATATTTTATTCTAGAATAAAAAGTAACGCAGTCTAAGTCCATCGAAGCTATCCCCAAACGCACCATAAAATATCCATACTCTATTGCCTCCAATTCTCGCAAATCCCTGCCGTAAGTCAGACGAGGAGGGGAAAGACAATTGAAGGGAGGTAATCGCCTTACTGGACCTTATAGTGTACGTCCTTTGTGGCTTCAATTAATAGATTCGTAGAATACGATTTTTAACTTGATAGCTTATAAATAATTACCCACCTTACGTTAAAACACCAAATAGCGAGTATTATATACTGTAGATATTGGCTTCTTAAATGAGAATGTGAGAGAAGTATTGAACAGGTCAATATAAATATTTAAGTACAATAAGGATCTAAAGCTAAAAACAAATTAGCATATAACATTAGGTATACTTACACGGCACTTACGTGGATTAACAATTAACATATAACTCTTAAAAATAATAGTTTTGAGGAACTAAATATATTTACACTTTTGACCAATATAGTGTATGGGATTCCGAATCAAATGCAACCAAACTCTAAGATATTACTAGATGTACCATTAAAAAATTCCACTATTTTTCTTCTATTCTCATCATCAGATCAGCTTCATATTATTAAAACATTACATACGAAGTTTCAAATCGATAGAGTAAAAGGTAGAAGTTTTTAGGTGTATATCTTTTAAGAAGGTGTATTTCATTAAGTCAATGACTTTAAATATCAGAACAGCCGTATCAGCTATAGCCACAGTAGCATTATTGTGGGAGAGGGACGCCAACCATGGGGTGTAATCGCCTCACTGGACCTTATAGTGTGGCTACTTAGAATTTTGTGACTATTTTGTGCGCCTTTCGTTATTAAAGTGGACTTACTTTTTTGTTTTGCTACCTACTTATGTATATTTCAATAAGTTGTTTAAATATATCTGGCCACCTTTATAATAAAACTAATTAAAGTCAAGGTTTTTATGCCTGTCTAGTAAATTATGTAGAAGTTTTTAAGAAATGTTTTACAAGATACAAAAAGAAAAGAAAAGGGAAAGAAATAAAAATTCATTATGAGAAGATAAAAGAAGAAAACTGAATATTTCCAAATTAATATGTAATAACCACGATGATCAAACAATGCAAATGAACTAATAAAACTTATTATTTTTAAAATTTTTATTGTACCTAAATGTTTTCTAAATAAAACACTAAATCCTGTAAGTAATTCTAAAATCTTCAAAAATATTATACTTCTCAGTTCCACATAAAAGTGGATATCGTAAAATCCGCTCGGAAGCTGTTTGTGATGGCGCAATAATAAATACATGCTGCTATAGATATAGAATAAGCGGCTAAGGGTGAATTTGTTCAAGGCGACGTATTTTGTGGCGGTTGAAGATAAATAGGAAGCTGTAGGAAGGAACTGTAGGACATTTGAGCTTTTCTGGTTTGTCTTTTATCTATTTATTTAATACAATCACTAAGATATATATAATGGGGCTATCGGACTTCTATTATATTTGTTAAAGTATGTATGTGTGTTTGTTACTCATTCGCTTACGCTGGAATAGCAGGATGGACTAGATACTTATAAACTTATAAATGAAACCTAAAGATTAATAAAACTAAAAGTGGTGGATTTTTTTATAATTAGCGGTGTTTTTACTAAAT
Organism: Brenthis ino; assembly: GCA_921882275.1. Taxonomy (NCBI): domain Eukaryota; kingdom Metazoa; phylum Arthropoda; class Insecta; order Lepidoptera; family Nymphalidae; genus Brenthis; species Brenthis ino. Next base: position 17,588,452 of record OV170221.1, on the reverse strand, counting down.
AACTTACACTCTCAAGTGTAAGTTACTAAGTAAAGACACCGCTAAATATGTGTGTAATGAACAAAAATATACATCTGGATAGATACTTATATGTCCTATTTTATTTTTAACTAGCATTGTCCGCGGCTCCGCCCGTGTTCAGATGACCAAAAACCAAATTCTTACGTTTTACATATTAGTATACTCTTACAATGCAGTTTTTGTATTTTTTTTTTCAGAAATGAGATATTTTTTCGCGGTAAAATGTATCCTATATGTTGACCCGGATAGCCACCTATCTTCATACCAAATTTCATTAAAATCCATCCGGTGGTTTTTCCATGATGCGGTAACAGACAGACAGACAAAAATTCAAAAAAATGTCTATTTCAATAAGATTTTCCAAAAAATATTTAAAGTGCAGATTCGGCTTAGTTACAATTTTATTACATGTATTTATAGATTATGAACACAATAACAAAAAATAATTTCTCATCAAATCAATAAATAATAAGCAATCGTTAACGATAATAATTGATGGGTGATAACACAAAAACATAATTAAAATTAATAATATCCTCCTGAACGATTTTTATTACGGCGGCCTACATAACTAATACTAACCAAACACGGAGGATCTTACAGGTCTCTGTGTTCGAACACAAGTGTATTTACTCTCTACATATAGGAAAACCCAATCTATGCACAACGTCAAAATCAAACCCAGGACCACCAGATCCGCTGCTGTATATGCTAGGTACCAAAATTAGAATTCAAATAAGATGTTAAAAAAGCGTTATAATACGAAATACACAGTATTGAGCAAGGAATAAAGAACACATGACTTTGTAGATATAACGAGTACAAGTTATATCTGGCATATATGTACCTACAATAAAACAGTGTATTTATTCAATCTTCTAGCTAATTATTTATAAATACCATTTCTTATGAACTCGAGGACATACACTCAAAGTGCTATTTTGCTTTGTTCTCATATTATCGATCAAGACCCACTGTTATCAGAAGCGGTGCTATTCTTTATTTAAGGCATTTTTAACCGACTTCCAAAAAGGAGGAGATTCTATGCTCGTCTGTATGTATATTTTTTATTTAGCGTTAAATATATTTTACTAGTGATCGACTAGCGAAATAGCTTTGTTTGGGTGCGTCTCACCTCTTAGTGTCTAACAGTAGCCTATGTCTCACTTCAGGTCATAATCTACTTGTGTACTATATTTAATCTAAATTAGAATTTTGTTCATATAAAAATTTTAGGTCGTTGACTACATTCTTATTTTTATTTGCTCTCCTTTAAATGTGTATGAAAAGAAAAAATTATCAATAAAGCCACGCAAAATTTGGCAAAAACATAACGTCCTGCCAAATTATACTACTATCAAATGACCCGTGTTTGTAGTAGCTATGAACTACCTTAACAACAATGAGTGTAATAGAACCAATCTAATTATAAGTATACATAAATATAATAGTGAGCATTTTATGGAATATATTAGAAGGAAATTTGTACCTTTGTTACCATGTTTGCTTAACATATGAGTATCTATTTCGTCGATCTAGTATATTTAGAATTTAATGAAATTTGCAATAAGAAATAAGCAATGCAATTTGAAGAAGAGATTTTTTAACCCAAGATTTAAAACATTATTACACCAATTAATATTTATACCTATGTTACATTTTCAAACAATTCGTAATTTCACTTATGTCAAAATGTCATAACAAAATTAGCTTTATGAAAAAGTTTTAAGTACATGTTTAAAACAAATTATACGATATAATTTCTCAGTAAAGATACCTAGCTAGTCTTGTAAAAGACAGAACATTCTCTATAATGTAAAACTAACACGTTCGAGTACAACATGTCACTTAAGTATACAAAGCAGATAAGTAGCAAAAAATATATTAAAAAAAATTGTGCTAATTAAAGAAATATTTACTTATATGAAAAATATAGGTACATATACCTATGTAAATTCACAAAATATATATTAGTTACTGAATGTCACTCTATAATCGATAATTAAATTGTCTGTCTGTGAATTCGATATAATCAGCAATATTTTAGGTTTAGCAAGGCTAGACTAACTTTTTTCGAAATCTAAACGAGTGGAAACTACGATAAGCAGTTAGTGTTATAACACAATTTCGAATGTCTAATTTGAAATGTCCAAAGCAACTTTGGTCGCTCCGTGTACAATCGCGTACAAACCACAAACGTGCGGAGGAATGTGGGGGGACTCACCCTCTGTGACGTCCTGTCACTGACAAATGGCCCGGAGGAGAGCTCGACCCGAACACCCTCTTGAGGCTCGCGGTGTAGCAACATGATAGCTTAAATATTTGTTCTTGTAATATCGATTTTTTTTACTTTATGGACAAATTGAAATGATTTATGTTTATATATAGTTTATAAATACGCTGAATAAAAGTTCTATGAAGTAGGAGAAAATTTATTTTCAGTAGGTATATACTTACTAGTTAAAAAAATTATATTTTTTTATTATAAAACCGATATTTTATAAGAGTAACTTCTAAAATAAATAAACAATACAGTATGAAAATAATAAAGACTAAGTATAGGTAGGTAAGTATATTTAAATAGGATGAGCATAGTAACTTTTTACTTCGATTTCAATTTTCAAAATTTTATCACTAACTTAACTAAAAATACACAAAAAATCTTCGTACAGATATTATTCGTATATATATATATATATATATATATATATATATATATTATATTGAAAGCTCACATACCTTGTCTTTTTTTTGGATAGACACATAGTGTACCATTTCCCAAAGTTGCTTAAACAACTAAATCAAGTGGACTATAATTTCATAGAAAAGACACAATACATAGTTTACCTCGCGCTTTTTTCGAAATGTAGAGAACAATTAAATATATAAAACAAAGTAAAAATCAGTCTTACTCATAATTTACGCATACACCATAGAACAAAAATTACTTATTACAAACTAACATACAAAAAAATCAAAAAATTTCTTACTAAGAATATATTTCAAGCACCCACCGTCCCTGCGAGCCAAGTCGGGAGGGTGCTATAATTTCATAGGACGGGCGTCGGTCGCTTATCTCGGGCGCTGGCTGCAGGCGCCGCTAACATCGCCTCTGTACCCCCACACCCCTACCACGACCCACCCGCACGGATATTGGAAATTTCGATATAGACCACATACTTTAACATCGGATCTATCTACGGTTTTTATCACTTTTGGATTTTATGTATTGAACTAATAATGAACAAGTTTCTAATTCTTTTTAAATGTATTAATTATAAAAATTTAAATGATATAATAAAAATATGAAAGATTTTTTAAAATATTTCAACAAATGAAAAAGTTCTTTTAAAGTTACACTTGTAAGAATCATTTCGTGACGTCACAAGACCTGAATGACTGAAATTTATATTAATTTCTCAGTCATTTATTGATTGATAGATTTAAAAAAAACATTGATTAATTAGTTTTAATCTTTATTTTATTTATTAGAACATCATGAAACTTCTCCACTATAAAGGTATATGTTTAAATAACCTATAGAATAAAGCTTAAAAATAAAGCCGATTATTGCTCAAATATGATATGAAACGATTTCTTATTATGCATTATTAAACAATAAATAGTAATTTAAATTAAAACAATAGTAAACTTTACGTTATAATTATTTTTTAATTTATTAAAAGAAAGCTTTTATATCGTCATATACTGTTATAAATGTAATGTTTAGTTGTTTGTATGTAGATGAAAAGCTCTAGAACTTGTAAAAGGAATTCAAAACTTTTTCTTTTATAAAAAAGTTATTTATTTTCTTATTTACAATAAATTATTATATTATATATTCTAAATACACAATAATATATTCTAAACCTCTCTATAAGTTATGCTCGACTTAATTATATTTCAATGATATGTCTTGTGCTTTATGAATATTCATTCGTCTAGAATAGAATCAAGTCAGTATTGAGCAAGTGTCAGCGAAAAATACTCTTTTTTAAACCATTTATAGCGTGTTGTATCATAAAACAGCTTTGATACTAGCTATTTACTGCCTGTGACTTTACCCATATATCCATTTATATTGTGCTCATAACTATTGTATTTAAACCCAGTTTCATGTAAAAAAGCTAATAACAAGCCTGCTGAAAGCTATAATTATAGATTTCAATCGTTAAATTAAATATAGTAAGGTTTATAATTCATACTTTTGCCTTTACAACAAAAAAATCTGACTGATGTTTATCCAAATAAACTTGAGTGATATATAAACTGAGTTAGTTTTGATTTTTGTACTGTATAACAGCATATATGGTCATGATCAGCACAGATTGAAAAATAGGACAGAAATGCCTTTATATATTACTAGCGACTCATCTTCGCTTCGCTCGGGTACGTCCCTAGCTTGCTTCTTAATACAAATTTTCATAAACATTTTCACCCCCTTAAGGAATGATTTCCGGGATATAAAGTATTTTATGTCCTTCCCAGGGTCTCAAACTATTTTCTTACCAAATTTCATCTAAATCGGTTCAGTAGATCCAGAGATTGCCCCCTACAACGTCACAAACTCACAAACTTTACCTCTTTATAATACGAGTATTAGTATAGATTAGTATAGATTGCATTTGCATTATGAAAAAAAAAATAGATATTGGTTATTTACATTTAAGGTTAATATTCTAATGGCATAGGTCTCTGCGGCTCAAAAATTATATCTTTGTAAAAAGTGCAACCAATCGAACTAACAAACATTCTCATTAGTAAGGACTAATATAAATACAAGCCCGATGGGAGGTCTCCTCGGCAATATAAACGGGAGCTAAAACGTACATATGTACATATTTTGTATACATACAAAGTACATTATAATAGCTTCAAAAACTACGAATTGCCATACAATTTTTCACCTCTAGTTATCTGTTTTAAGCTACGAATAAATAGACTTATTATTTATTCGTATAAGTTTTAGGGGAAGAATTTTCGAAAATGCTTTCATAGCGCTCATTATGTAGGAAACACTTGTGATTTTTTTTTGTTTCTAGACCGCTGGGTTTTAGGCTCTATTGTCTTTCAATGAGTCAATAAATAAATTAAGATTTTTATTGAGTAATATTCTTCTCTTCGCACTCTTTTTACGAGATAAATAGAGTTTACTTTGTAAGGTTTTATTTCGTTCTTCGCCAGTATCTAAACATTGTATGACCTATCAAATACCAATACATTACACATTTATTACAGCCCCCGTATACACAATATTATTATTTATTTTCTATAAAATCAATATTTCTGAAAATAAACTAAAAAAATACATATTATAAAATGCTAACGTATTTAAGCCCGCAAAATGGTCTATGAAAATAGTGAAAAAATAATGAGTTCAGTGCGCGGGTACCCTTAAGCCCTGCACGAGACATTGAATAATGTGACAACACATTACGACGTGTATATAGCTTACACCACACAACCACAGTGTAGAACACCCCATACGACACTATATAAAACTATGAATGTACTAAATTACCAATTTCTTCGTTGCTATTGTTAACCAGAACAACACATTTAAATGGCGATAGGCGAAAAAAACGTGAATGGTCTTATATTTGCTGTACAGTATCACATAGTATCACATCGTTATTTGATTAGACTTACTTCACTTCTTACTTTTTGTTGAAATTTACTAATCGCGTAATAAGAGAGAAAGTTGGTTTAATCAATCAGGTTATCTCCGTCCACTGCTCAAGACAGGCCCAATGAGCGCCAACCATCTCGGCCCTGGGCAGTTCGCATCCATTCGGTGCCCGCCACCTTACTTAGATCATCTGACTATCGTGCTTCAGGGCGTCCTACACTTGCTTGCCTAAACGCGGTCTCAACTCTAGCAGGTTCATCAACTCGGCTCCATCGACCTTCAGTACGTCTGGAGACATGACCGGCCCACTTCTACTTCAGCGAGCTAATTCTGCGCGTTCTGTCGGATACTTTAGTTCTCTGGCGAATGACTTCATTTTGAATTCTGTCTGCCAGAGAAACTCCAAGCACGATATAAAATAACTCAGATACAATTCAATTCAATTCTTGATTATTCAGTTTTTAGGAGTGCCCTTTGTGCACAGATTACTTCGCCAATGTCGCGTAGAATGAAGAAGACACGGTTATTTACATATGTATATACTTACAAAAAACTATTTTTTATATAACATTTTAATGACTTATAAGAATTTGTTATTTTAGACATAAATAAAAATAGTATATAATAAACTACTACAGTAAATAGCTTTAAAGTATTTATTACTGCTCATGCTCAAATGTTCTTAATATTCTTCCTCAAATAGAAAACAGCAATATATATAAGTACGGCTTTTTATTATTTTGACATAAATTGCTACAGTTGTAACAAATGTCTGTTATCATATAAGTACTTATTAGAAGTGAAGGTAGTAATTTCATTTCAGTGTTTCGATGATTCGTTATAATATTGATTCTTTTAACATCTATCATTGTGCTTCCACTACATCCTCTATGTTCTTCTTCTTATAGGTCTCCCGTTCTGCTTGTAACCAATATTGATGTTGACCATACAATTTTTGTTGCAATATAACTGAATGTAACACATCCAAGTGTAATCTAAAAGAAAAAAACTTATTTAATTCTGTGCATAACGGACTAGTAAGTAATGGGCAGTAGAGTATCTATAATTTTTTATATAATAATTTTTTGCTGTATTGCATAACCAAGTTTCAATTATTTACAAATTTTCATCTCCTATTTGATGTACCTACTTAAGGAATTATGTTCCAAAAAACGATATTACAATTAAATCAACAGATGGCTAAATGTTAATTGCCACTTCTATCAAAAATGATGATTTTTCATCGAAACTCTCAATCCCTAATTGAACCACAAATCTCTAAGAAAATGAATTACCGAAAATTATTTCTGAGAAGGTTACTAACTCACATTAGTTCCTTAAGAAACTGTAGTGCAAAACTTCTTGCTTCTAGCAGTTATGACTGTGCGTTTATTATTTAAATGTTTTGAACATAGGTATCCTATTTAGTCGTAGTTGAACAAAAAAATAACAAAAAAAGATACTATACCTTCATAATTTGTTCATTTTCATATAAATAGCTAAACATAACTAAAATATACTATATCTAATGAATTCGAAAAAGTAATATTACATATACTAAGAAAATGTGTCCACATGAAGACCCATAACATCAGAAAACGCTGATGCGATCCGGACCTTCATAAAACCCGAGTCTAGCCGGAGCATAAAAATACAGATAAATAAAAACATAAAATGAAATATGAAATGAAAGTGGCGCGGTAAGAAACTCGCGATCCTTTTCGATGTGTCTGTACTTCGACAGCAAATGCTTAGAGACGCCTTTGTTAAATTTATATTATAATTATATTATTTTACTATATTCTTATTTTTTTTTTATTCTAATTATCTGATATAATTACAAGATTTTTTGTATGTATATATGGACGTATTATAATAACACATTAAAAAAATCATGAACGTACTGAAATTAAATATCAGTGAACGTAAAATTGTAAATACAAATCAAAATAAACACAACATCTAAAGAAACATATAAAGAGAATATATCAATTTAATATACAAAAATATGGCTACTCAATAGTTTTTCCTATCTCTGCGCATAGCTGCCCGTAACAATCCAAAGGCGCCATGGGTCAGCAAGCCCTCCCGACGCGTCTGTGTGCACGCGCGAGCTCTTTACGTCACGTATCTGCGGGACTGCACGCTAAACTGTGCTTAGAATTGTATGAATTGAAAATGGTGTGTTGTATTTTAATGTGTCTATTTTGATGAGATTTTGAGAGATTTGTTTGGTTTTCTTTATTTAACTGGTTGTTAACGTTTTTACTTTACATTATACGAAATATACTTCTTTTTAAAAAAAATGTGTTGCAGAAATTTTTCGTATTTATTAGTAACTAGCATTGCCCGCGGCTCCGCCCGCGTTCAGATGACCAAACTACTCTTACATTGCAGTTTTTGTATTTTTTCTCAGAAATTAGACATTTTTCCGCGATGAAAAGTATCCTATATGTTGACTCGGATAACCAGCTATCACCATACCAAGTTTCATCAAAATCCCTCGAGTGGTTTTTCTGTGATGCGGTATTAGACAGACAGACAGACAGACAGACCGACAAAAATTCTAAAAACTATAGATTCGGCCTCTGTATCGATAATAATGTTTATTTCAATAAGATTTAAAAAAAAAAATATTTAATGTACAACATATTCGGCTTAGTTACAATTTTATTATATGTATAGATTTTTTTAACACAAAGGTACATTTAATTTTTAATGGCTCAATTAATTTAAATATATTGCTAGATCCCCTTATTACTTAATATACAAATTAAACTGCTTATTACTATGGAAAAGTTTATATCGTGTGTGTATGTTTTTCACGCTAAAACGCTTGGACGGAGTTTGATGAATAATTTGGTACACAGAGACTTAGAAGTAACATATAGGCTAGTTTAGAACCTAGGAATGCATCCAAGCAAAGTGAAGGTAAGATACAGATTACAGGTAAGTATAAAATAAAATATTGGAGATACCACTTTTATATTTTATTCTTTGACATATAAACGTGTCGTGAGCATCGTGATGGTACTGAGGGTGGTCAGCGTAGAGACGAGGAAACGTGCGCTCCGAATTTAACAATACTCACATGGCATTTTTGAATAAGAATAGTGCCTATACATATGTATTTATACAATTTTATAAAATTGGTACAGCCAACCAAGAATCGTAGAGATGTATTTGGGCGGAGGTTACGAAGTCGTTCGACATATATCTAAATGATTATATAGACCACAAATATCCAGAAGGATGTACTAGTAACTACCTCAATAAAATATTCTGTACAGATAGGGCATTCTATCGAGTAAGCCACTAGATGATCTGCCACTTTGTTCTGCCTAGTTTGGCTAAGAAACTTAAGTTCATAGGTTCGAGTCCCAGGTCGGATCATAGATTTTTTTCTGTCAATAATTTCTTAGTAGTAGCCCGGAGTTCAAAGAATGTTTGTATTACACACTTTGCTTTATAGAGCAAGCAAGACAGCTATTCTTTCGCCTGTTCTCTCTCTGGTCATATCAAATTATGATTCATCGGACAATAAGACAGAAAAAAAAATCATTAATTCATTTCATTCAATTCACCAAAAACAACTTCTGTGGCAAGTGTAAAAAAAATTTTTTTCTTGAATAATCACTAAATTTTATACAAATCAAATTATTTTATAACATAACAAAGCTACATTACATAAATCTTAGAATGTTTAACTATTTTCTGGATCTATAAAAAAACTTTCAACAGTCCAACACAGAAGTTAGCAAACTCACTAACCAAAACATTAACTCCTTAAGGAGGCGGGTAATTAAGAGGGGTGGATAACAGCTTAACTGTAGCAAATAAATGTGTAGGTTCGTTCCCTACTCAGCGCTTTTAAATTTTATCTTAAATTTCAAATTTTTACTCAACCTATATTTCTTAAGTAATTAATGACAATATGGACATAGGTAATTTTTTTTATTTATTCGTCGACAAATTTTGCATGGAATAACTGAATAATAAAAGTAAAAAAAAAACGAATCAAAGAGCGAATCTAGCCAGATCTGTTTATGGTTTCGTCTGAAGTCTATTTGCATTATTTAATAAAAACTCTGTATGAAATTAAAAATATTAACCAATAAACTGTTTCTATATAATATAGTAAAAAAATGTATAGAGATGAAAATATGCTAATGAATTGATCGTCGTAATATGTTTCTTATTTGTGAACAAAAAATACGGCGAACGGTAAACTAACCAAAGCAGCAGCGGCACTTAAAAACTTTCTCGGCCGAGCGTTGAAGGGGGAGAGTAAGATGGTAATGACATTGAAAAGGAGATAATTCCAAAGGTTTAGAAGACGCTCTATCTTCAAACACTTTGAATGTATTATTTAATTACGTTTTACTAAGAAAGGGTACATCGACTTTAAAGTAATTTAGCTATGATTATTTTTTCCTTAGGGGTGAAATATTTTTTAAATCCATATGGGAACACTATTTCAATAAAAATAACCTATTTATTAAAAAATAGTATAATAAAAATCTGTTGGTGAATATATTGCGAAAAAAGCCGAAGTGAACACCTCTTCCTTCTTAAAGTCGGTTAAAACTAGCCTTTGTTACTTTCAAGCATAATTGCTAGGATGATAAAAGCTACAACCGCACCAGCTCAGAAGAAATACATTTTACAATATATTATTTAGATTACAATTTTTAAATTACTTATTGTTATAATACTATTCTTTGCATTTTTAAAGTTATACTTCTTTGGAATTTTTGGAAAAAATTATGAGAGTAAAAGTTTTACGATGCGCGCACACCGACAGCTAAAAAGCAACATGATGAAGTTAGCTGAAAGCGAAATGATGAAGTTAGTTGCATTCCTTTAACAAACAGAGAGTTGTGACATACGGGATGAAATCTTTAGCTATTTTTGTTCTTTTACGCCAAAGAAGTATAACTTCTTGCGTGCGTACATAAGTAAACACACACACGTTTTTTTCTCACAAGAATCAATATTGGAAGGTTTAAAACATTTAAAAATTCATTCTTTACAATAAAACCTCTAGAATTTCATGAAATTTTTGTATTTTGCTAAACATTTTTCTTGCAATTTCAGTATATAGTCATAATAATACCATAAAGATATTTTATGTAAACTGAAAGTGGTGAGGAACAAAAGCTATCAACCTTCTTTTCCTTATGCAGTAAACTTTGATTATATTGATACGTTACATTGGAAAGAGTTTCTGTTATTATTATTAGAATAATTAGTAATATATGACAGCATTTGAATTAAATTTTTAAATTGCTGTTCTTCTACAGTGTTGATTCTTTTAGGAATATTTTTTTATTTTTTTTTTATTTTAATGTAATAAAATAACTCATCTGAAATTGACTATAATTATCTAAAAAGTTTACATATATGTATGTAATATATAACATGTGAAGTAACACTACTTATAAAAAATTGTATGATTGCAAAATATAAGAATCTTCAAAAATACTTATATATAGCCTGAATATTTTAAATAACAAATAATAATAACACAAATTAATTTCGGGTTGTTAAGAAAAAAAGAAGACTAAAAATTCCTACCTACTTCTGTTTTTATTAGTCTTAAAAAAAAGTAAAAAATTTAATATTTAAATTTATTCAAAAAATGTCGATCTATATTAATGTAGCTGTTTTCCCGCCTTACTTAACTACAGTCAGTTAAGAAAAATTGCTTTATCTCTTCACCTTCACTCCACCCATCGCCTTCACCCCCTTGAAGATAAATCGTTTCGGTTTCACTCTACACGCACAAGCAAACACTTTATTTGTTACGTTTAACAAAACATAATATTATATCTATAATTAGAAATACGTCCAATATTATACTTACACTATATTAGGTCCTGTACAAAATAAAGAAAATTTGCTGCATTTCGCCGCTGAAACCAATGCTAATTCTTTGGACGAAAAAGAAATGGATAAATGTCAAAATCAAAAAAAAAATATTCCATCGTTAGAAAAATAATAATAGGGGTCACTCTTGAGATGTATTATATTCATTAAAATATTAGATTAGATTTATAACTGGTGAAGATATCGCGTAAGTTACACACTAAAAATACAGACGAATGGAGTTACTACTGCAAAATTTCAAATAATCCCTTACACATATTATCGTTAACGGTATGCGAAACTGCCTAGTGTTTAAGTATGTTACGATATGTTAATACAATTAATATACCTATTACTAGCGACTCACCCTCGCTCCGCTCGGGCTCGTCTCTAGTTACGTTTTAACGTTTAGTATAGATTCCTCAAAGATGAGACTGACATCGACGTCAAATTTATGACACCCCTATTTTCGCATCGGGGGTTAAAAATAGATTATAATAAAAATCCTTTAAGAAATAACAACATAGTAGATATAATATTTATCAATACAACGTGAATATGATAGTATCATATCTGTAACCACTAGTAGGTACCACAACTTTTATGCTGCAAATTCTTTTCTTTATACCGATTTTTAGTCTCAACTTTCTCATCGGCATTCATGGTAAAAGTAGCTCATTCCCGGGCAAGGCACACGTAGCGACTATTTTCCAAACAATTTCTTTCTCTCACGGGTCAAGAGTGCGTGTTAAAGACGGCTTAAACGTATGTGCCTCTTTCGGAATTGTGACGTCATGACTAACTATAGCACAGAGTGGTAACACTAGAGAAATCGTTTTTTTATATGTTTTTATATTTTGTTTAAAGGTTTCTAAAAATGTAAAACCAATTCTATTTTATAAAAACTAAAAATATATAAATGCCTCTACTTTATCAAGAGGTACATACAATATTAAAGATTAAATAAAAAAAAATTCAAACTCTGAAGTTTTTACAGGATGGGTAGTGAGAAAAATTGATTTATACATACATATACTTCACTGCTTAGAACAACCTATCTGAATTTAAACCCTCATCTAAAATGCTTACGCAAAGCCAATGTAAAACACACCACACTTATGTACATATTATATCAGGTATCATTAAATTTTATGATTAAAACAAATTATTTAATATTTCCTCTACAATTTACTCTCTGAACACAAAAGGAAGGCTGGAGGCTGCTTCTATTCGCATCACTGAACCCAAATAAGCAGGGACGTTCTTAGCGACACGTAGGTACTTTTGCGACAAAACAAAGACTTAGCGAATGTCTCGTATAGTACAGATGTTATATATTTCTGTAGTACTCTTAGATGATTAAGGTTTTTGACTATATTTGGGTACGTTTATTAGTTTATGTATGAGTTTTATTAGAAATTCTTACAGAAATCTGTGAGTTAAATAAAGATATTTATAATATCTAGGTATTAAATATTATAAAATTTTTCTATTTTACATATTAATATAATTAATATTATTAAAATTTGTTACTCACAAGTAAATCGATCTTTTTACTGAAATTTAGATAGCAGAATGAGATGGATTTTGCCTTCATGTCTAAAATATTTTTTCTGAGCCCCATTGGTCTAAAAGCTAGCATATTCGACTGGAGGATTTGATATCAGGCCAAGTATAGTTATTGCTTTTTTTTGTAGTTGAGAAACTAGAGTTGTTCATCCCCGTGCTTCGAAGAGCACGTAACCAGTCTTTTCGAAATATTGACCACGAAACTTTGAGTTGGTGAAAGAAATAGAGAGTGCACTTGTGTTTACGTTTTAAACATTATAATATCCTCATACACAATTTTTTTACCTCAGTAAAATTAGCCACTTCATTTAAAAGTTTTACCGGTTTTACTCGATATCGCTATCTTATACTCAATTGCCGGACCTTGATAAGATTTTAAAAAAATGACTATTTAATTACAGAAATAATGAACAAGAACTTCAAACTACCTGTACATTTCAATTAAGTTACTTCCGAGATATTTTACATATGTAAAGCCGAGTCCGGTTTTAAACTAGTTTCATTTCAAATGACAAATTAATCTGTGAAAAGTTTAGTTTTTTTGGAATCAATTCGGACGCAACGAGCCGAAGCAAATTTAAGTGACGTCTCGGTAGTTTTGTAAAGACATGTCTATATCGGTTGTGTTTAATTTGAAAACAACAAAAAAGGTTTGGAGTTTTAATAAATTATATTTTACATATCATAATATTGACAGTGATATTTTAAATATCATAATTTAAAAGTCACTTATAAGTTCTTACTACAGTAAAATCTATTACAATAGATAGGTACCTAGTATCTAATAATTTCTTAAAAAATAACTTAGAAAAATTCTATTGTTTCCTGTAATCTCTTTCTTTGTTTCTTCTCTTGATTAATGTTTGTCATCGTATATCAATTTATATATAACTTTATAAAATGAATTTATATGAATTTATATATCACAAACTTTACACAAAAAGATTGAATAAAAGCGATTCATATTATTTAGCTTAACAAAATACGTAGAAAATATAAAATCGCAATTTCTTCTAGAAATATCCTTATTATAAATTTTTCGTTCATATGGTTTTATGTTATGTTAACAGTGTGCATCTGCCTTAAATAACTTATTTATCAAGCAAAGTATTTCGGCAGTTATACATAATTTGTAGTCATTTGGACATGATAATTGTTAGGTTTTTTTTTATTATTGTAATATATTACAAGATATTCATTTAACCTTTACATTTATATATTATTTTTTTTATTTGTCAACAATTTTGCTTATTTTATAATATAGAAAGCACGTAGCAATCCAATTTCAAATAAATTATCTCGGCAAGTTGCATCTATTATAAGAATTGCAAGGGATACTGCCTACAGCTTAATTTGAAGTAGAAATAAGATTTTTTTTTAAATGACAAATATTTACAAAAAAATGTCTTTGACGAACAAAGAAGCGTTTAAGAGGTATTTAGTGCAGATTGCCGACGTCCAAATGTCGCATATTTTTTGCTAGGATTACACAAATCCAATATCAGAGAGAACGACAACGGTTGCGTTCACATTACGTTTCATTAAATCTACATCCTAGCATTTCCAAAAGTTTTTTTTTTCTTAAATACGACAAAGTACCACTTGGATTACAATTATACAGCCAGTTAAATGTGGATAATAGCTTCATAAGAATGGATGTTTCTGTACCAAATTTATTTACAATTGAATAAATAATCCTGGAAAGTTACTGGTAATAATTATTTGGTTTAAAGAAATATATTGACTGATATTATGATAGCTAACTATGTTTATGATTTACTACTGATAAATTCTGACTTCTTCTAGGCTCTAACTTAGGAACTTAACGGAGTAAGATGGCTATACGCAAGTAAAATTTTACTGCTATTGATTTATGTTGAAACGAAAACGTTGAAGTAATAAAACTAGGAAACAAATTTATTTTGTTGCTTATAGAAGGTTAGAAAGATTCAAAATGGAAGGAACACTTACCTACTCATTTGGTAATATTCGATACCTTCGTCAATTTTGAGCCGAAATTCATGTGTTATTTTTAAATATATCGGTTTTATCTCAAGGGATAGCCTATATAAGTTTCAGGATATACCTCCATCCCTAACTTTAATAAATAGTGGCACGCGTCACTAGGGACTATGAGTGCAATAATATTATCCCTTGGGGTTTTGATGAATGAGGATATAACTTTCTAACTCATAAACATAAACACAGGATTGTAAGCTTAGTACTTATAATTCAGTTAATATTTTGATTCAATAAATACTAATTGAGTATGTTCAAGCCACCAGTCATACCCTACCAGGAAAATTAATTTATAAATTATACATAAAATGTATACAAACATACAAAAACAAATCTAATCAAAGGATTTGAAGTCCAAAACCTAGAAATATCATCATCAACTCATACCTAACAGTGCTCGAAAGCCAAACAACAACTTAAACAAAAACGTTTTCCTAAAAGACCGTGTTGAATTAAAAATTTAAAAATATCTAAGGATTAGTTCCACTTTTTTCAGGTATTTCTTAACATATCTAAAACATTTAAAAAGACAAAGTCTAAGAATGCTACCAGACATTCAAATACGACGTTGCGGGCGCGTTGGCGCCAACATTCCTTTACTTTTTTCAAATGAAAGGACCACGATTTAATTTGCTTCAGATCAATGATAGCGACCGCGATTGTAGTCAAAACACGTTTTTAAACTGTTTTCTATAGGCATTAATATTAAAGGAATAATTTTGTATTGAAACACATAAATTTTAGAATGTTGAATGGAGGGAGTGTCTCAGAAACAGTAAATATTTACTTATATTTAGTATATATTGGATAAGATATTTCTTTAATACTTATTTATAATTTACAATTTTCTGTATTTTAGCAAAAATATATAAGTACTCTGTTAAATATTATTTATGATCATCAAACATTTGATTACAATTATATAGATAAATAGACAAAACAGTTCAGTACGTACCTTTTTCTTCTCTCTTTGCTAATTTTTTTTCCTTAAATAAAGCCAGGCTTTAGTGTTATCAAAAACGAGTTTTTCTCAAATTTTCAATAACGATTATGGTCGGATTTCAACCACTGGGCAAACACAAGTAGTAATAGTTCCATATGTTGTGATTTACATAAAAATTAGAAGGAACATTGCTTTACAAATATCCATTAGTTGTAATTATTTGAGCTTCAATGCCGAGCTATGTCTTAATTTATAAACAATTCGAACAAATAAATGTACAAGCATACGAAATGGTCTAATATTAATTATCTATACATATATCACAACCTTTGTCTCCTTTGTTTGTCAACCGATTTTTTTTTGTATACTCGTAGTAGCTTTTAACGTGATTTAGTGTTAATAATAATAATATTATAAAAGTCTATCTATACTTTTTGGATTATAAAAAGAAGGAAATAGCTCATATCATATGAATATATTGTGACATTAAATACTCGTATATAGGTACATAATTTATGATCATTGAGGAGTTTATCACAAATCGCTTTAACCGACATGCTGTAAGTTTATTCGTCACAATGGCAGCAAGAGAGACGCAATGGGTTGAAATTAGACCACATGCGATACTAGTTCATTATATTATGTAATGTATTAAGGAATACGTTCTTAGGACATTGGTGGGATAGTTTGGTATGTGTTCGTCTCAGCGGGACGCGATATTTCATAGACCACCCGCTCATTATGACATAAGCATGGGACCTATGGTTTTTATCTATGTGGGATTTGCGAGATGAGTATGCGTGAAATGATATTTTAAAAATGGAATAGAATAAAAGATTAATAAAGTAAAAGAAGGATGTATTGTCTTATGACCCTTATGGGCGACACGAAGTTACGCGTGAACATTGTTATCTGTAATTTTTACATATAATAAAATTGTAACTAAGCCAAATTTGTACATTATTATATTTTGGAAAATCTTATTGAAATAAACATTATTATCGATATAGAGGCCAAATCTATAGTTTTTAGAATTTTTGTCTGTCTGTCCGTCAGTCTGTCTGTTACCGCATCACAGAAAAACCACTGGAGGGATTTTGATGAAATTTGGTATGGTGATAGCTGGTTATCCGGGTCTACATATAGGATACTTTTTGCCGCAGGAAATTATACCATTTCTAAGAAAAAATACAAAAACTGCAAAGTAAGATTATACTAATATGTAAAACCTAAGAATTTGGTTTTTGGTCATCTGAACGCAGGCGAAGCCGCGGGCAATGCTAGTTTTTAATATAATAAATAGTCGGTGAGTTATCACGTGCTTTTATTTGCATTCTGTAATCTTATGTCTATATTTAATAGTTTAAAAACAAGTATAATGAAAAAATATATGTTAGTGTGTGTTCAGGATTTTTAACGTCCCACTGTTAGGCACAGGCCTTTTACGATAGACGGATCAGGCCATCACCACACTGGCCAAGTTCGGGTTAGCGGACTTTACGTGTCTTTTGAAAATGTGGTGGTAGAAGGTGGTGGTGGTGGGAAAAAAATTTCGACATATATGTGTTCGTAAATATAATTTAAAAAAGAATTCTTCGTATTTTACCGACTTAACAGATTTGAATGAAACTCAGGTTACATGATACATTCATACATAAAAAATATATCGACGTGTCCTCTTTACAAGCGATGCCATGGGTACAAAGAAGTGTACTAGAAATCCTAAGAACAATATATATTTTAATAGTTTTGGGAAAATTAAAGTACATATGTATAATATAACAAAATAATAATCATAATAGTGTTAACTTAATAAGGGCATAGTTATGAAATATACTGTTATCGTCTTAAATAATATATCTTTTGCGCCAATACTGGAGATACGTGAGTTTATTCCTTTACATAAAATCATGATTTATTTAAAAAACCAATTAACCCTTCAACTTATTTTTAACGTGTTCACATATCGTCAACCAACATTCAAGATATGAGCTAAAAAACAGTCTAATAGTCCCCAAAATCCAGAATTCGTCGTAAATCTCAAATGGCGCGTTCTGGTATCGAAGCGAGGAGAGTTCGTGGTATGTGGTGGCGCTCAGAGCGCGTTTGATGCGCCGACAAAGTGCCGCCGCGCCATGGGAGCACGGGCGTTAGTGACAACATCATTTTATGTTTATCGGGATAAGTTCTACTGCTTCTACTACTACTAATTCTAGATAATTTAAAAAAAACCTTATGTTAGATTCAGTTATTTGATTTTGACATGTGTTATTTAAGGCCAATGTTTTTAGTAGTGTTTTTATTAGCTTACACAAACCTAAGCACTTTGACATGAATTTGTAATCATGAATACAACAGGAATGATAGCGTGACGTACAGACGTTTTCAGCAAAATTCGAAGAGTTAAGAAAATTAAGCTCGCATTGAACATAAAAAGGTGAACATGTTCAAGGTTAGATGAAAGAGTCACTATTTTATATTGTAACAATACTATAATATGTTTTTTATGTGAATTTCCTGCCTTACCTTCTAACTTTTATTTATTGGTTGCCCATTTACCTTGTCGGGTTTGTACCGACAAAATGTTTCTACAACTGTTTATAAACAATTCTTACTTATACTCTTCAGAGGCAACTTCAGATTCTTTTTTACCCAAACCTGAGTTAGAAATCCTGGACGCTGCTCCAGATTTGCTTTGATTTTCTATACAACGCGATAGATCAAGCACTTGTACAATGAATTAGTTAAATTTCAAGAAGATTGATCTTGCACAGACTGGTTATTTTTCACACACAAAATTAACAAGATTGAAAAATCTTATTGAATTATATTTTTATTTCTAATATTAAAATATATAAATATATTTAAGATACCCTATATCATATATTATAAATATTATTAACACTGTATATTAAAAAATATATTTTTTAAATTATTTATTCAATCATAAAGTTCACATTAAGGTATCTAGTCCATCCTTGCTGAAAGTTTGTCGTCTGGTTACCCTACTCGTGTATCTTGACGTATGGACCACAGTGGAACAATTTTACTACATCATCCTAATTTATCTATCGACACGTGTAATAAAATCGTAACGAAGTACATGATATTATATTTGAAAAGATTATTGCTGTGTTAAATATAAAATGATTTTGTTTTTCTTTGCACGCAATCCACGAAGTCAATATAATTTAAATACATCCAAAGAGCTGTTAATTAATGATTTTATGCGCATGCGCATAACATTTGAATACTATCTTAAGGATGTTTTAGTATAAAGAGATAAGTGAACAATAAATTATTTTTTATCTTAGTCTAAGTCAATTGATCAATTCTAAAAGCATCTATTACTAGTAGACTTATATTGCTAATAGCAATAAGAATCTATATATATTTGTATGTATAAATAGGCAAAGACAAAACAGTTCAGCACCTTTTTCTTTAACCACCTTTTTCTTCTTACCTTTTTAAAGTTACTCTTCAAAAAAAATTTTTTTTGAAAACTAACTAGTAAAGTAACTAGTGTTATCAATAAAAATATTGAAAATAGTTATTTTTAATCTGGACAGATAAAATGATGATGATATCGGCGAATACTATAGTAAAAATATAATATTCTTTTATTTATTTAAATTAATCACGTATAATATAATATTTTTTTCTTATTATCTGAAAACATTTGCTTTGAATTATCTTTTTCAATTTTATTATTTTATTATAATTTTCCATCGCGTGCCCTTGACTATATTTTTAACAGACATCTAAAAGAAGAAGGTACTAATTAGGTAAAACAAATTCAGTTGTTTGGTTTTTTGTGTGATATGGTTGCAAATAGTAAACGTATTTTTATCATTTTATAATTCAAAAGTGGTATCATATAAACTTCAAGGATAAATTTCTCCACTAGGGTGTATTTTTTTTAGATTTAAAATATTTACTTGTTATACTTACTTGACCACGAAATCCATTTTACGTAACTGGGAAAAACATTAAGTATGTCTTTTTCGAACCCATTTGTTTTTGACCCAGCTTTGCCTATACGATCACGTCGATTAGATGCTGTGTAAAAGAAAAACATCAAAAATTCTTAGTTATTTATAATATTAGATGTGTAAAACACCCATTTCGTCACTGATGGTGAAAGATACGCACGTGTGCCGCGCAAATATTAATAATGTCGCATATTACTATTATCTGAAATCTTCATTTAATGATGCATAATTATAACCATTTTGTTGTAAAAAATAGCTTTCGATATATAATTTTAAAATTACCTATATGTAAAGAGTTTCGCAATCGTCATAACTGGCCACTTTTAAATATTACGTATTCACGAAATTAAAAGAAATAAATATTTGATTCATATTTTCTACGTAACGAACACGAAGAAATCTGTGCTCAACTTTGCTTTGAAACCATTAACAAGAAAATTGAATAGATTTGATTTCTACTGTAAAAAATATGTAAATCGTACTGTTTTTACATCAGATATTAGATATTTCGATAAAAAAATCCAATTTTGACTCATATATGAGTAAAATGCAAGTAAAGTCGCGGTTGATTCTAAAGGTTTAGGAAGACGCTGTATAGCCGGTATAAGTTGTGGCTACTGGCGCCACACTCTGCTTGCGCTTTTACTGTCTGACATAGGGACAGGGAAATGCTTAGAGACGGAGTTGACCAAATTCTAATCAAATTAGATGTTAACATATATGTACTTTGATTCATAACTTATTTTCTGGCTATAGTTATATAAATATAACGTATTTTATTTCATGTAGGTAATTTGTTGATATATCACTATAAAAATTTCGCCATTCGAGTGAATGATTCATTAGAGAGAAAAAATATTGAGTATATTCTTTTCCTATTTTAGTTTCTCTTAAACAAGGTAAAACGTAGGTAACCTATCTATCATTAATTTAATACTGAAGTATCAATACATTAGATATGCCGTATTTTAAAGTTAAAAATTGTAAATATTAGTAGGTATATAGACGACGTGATATATTCATTTAATATAATTTTCATACAAATTTATATAAAATAATAGCTACTCCACTGGTATCGATATCGTCTTTAGGCTTATCCGATTTATAAACACAATATTGTATTTGTATAAAAACAATAGCCTTATTATTGGTTGAGTCGTGTAGACAGGCTCGACTTGCTTTATTTTGTTGATTCAACACTCGCAGGTTTAAACTACAACGGATTCTTTTACCGATTCGAAAGAAAAAGTTTATATCCTCTAAGCATGTATAGGTTATGTATGTGATGATGATGTCTTGGCAGATTTCAACCACAGTGGCTATTAGGACTGGATAGGTTATGGTCTAATGTAGGAAATGGGTGTGTCGTTGTTCTACCCTTTCATGCTTTCAATACTCGATGCAAAAAGATACTTGCACATTTTGAATAGGATAATACACCGTCGATAGATATAATTACAAGGAATGGCCACTAGTAGTCCGGCTTTAAGCTTATCACTTTTCTTGTCGAGTTCCTCGCATCGCTCTATTTCAAAGGTATATGTATAACACATTTTGTATATGTATGTATGTATGTATGTATTCACCGATGACCATCCAAACTCTACATACTTCAAGGATATAAAACTTATAGTATGTAGTAGGTCACTGCTTTGGTGGTCTAGTGGCTAGCATATACCGCTGCAGATTCGGAGATGGTGAGTTCGAGTCCCGGGCCGGGAAAAGTTTAGTTATTAAGTACTTCTATTTAGAATGTCACAGTAATAGCCCGGAGCTGGGAAGTTGGCGGTGTTTCAATCCCGTTCCTCGGAGAGTACGTAAAGCTGTTGGTCTTACACCTGATGTCTCACGGGTTGTGTCGAATTCTCTGTGAAAGTGACTTGAATGGAGAGTACACTTGTACCTGCTGAACTATAATATCTAGTATGCAGTTAGTTTGGCCGGTTTCAGTGAGATTGACCGCTGTGGCCTAAATCGGTCAGGAGGACATCATTTAGTAGTGCTTTGCTTTGCTTTTTTGCTTTGCTTTGTTTTTTCCTTTGCTTTTGCTTTGCTTTGTATCGGCTGGCACCAACTTCTGATGACGGAGTTCTGAGGTAACAAACATAAAAAAAAAACATACAGCTGAATTGAGAACCTCCTCCTTTTTGAGGAAGTCGGTTGAAAATAAAAGAAAATCGGTTTGCAAACAGACGAGAAAAGGATACAGAATTGCTTTGTCTTTGCCTATCTATACATATAATAAAATTGTAACGAAGCTGAATCTGTACATTAAATATTTTTTGGGAAATCTTATTGAAATAAACATTATTATCGATACAAAGGCCGAATCTATAGTTCTTAGAATTTTTGTTTGTCTGTCTTTTAACGCATCACGGAAAAACTACTGGAGGGATTTTGATGAAATTTGGTATGATAATAGCTGGTTATCCAGGTCAATATATAGGATACTTTTTACTGCGGGAAATTATCTCATCTCTGAGAAATCTATACTAAACGTTAAAAGGTAAGTAGGGACGAACCCGAGCGGAGCGAGGGTGAGTCGTTAGTTTATATGTAAATTTTATATATCCAATAAAATTTTAATTATATAACAAACCCATGGAAAATTAATTTATCATTCTATAACCGAGACAAATTTGTACGGAAATATGTCTTACTTACCCATGTTAACATAATTGGTACTTCAAATATTTGATTTTACTAACAAGTAGGTATCATATAAACTGTGTATACAATGTATGTAATTATTAGCTATGACACTTACAATTACTAACGATTTCTCTAACATCTAATATATGCATAGGAATTACATATTTATGACTATAGATTAAGTTTTTATTATCGCATGTTCATATTAAACAATTCTTAGTGCGAGTAACATTGCCTCCCAGAAAGCCTGTTGAAAGTTATTGGACCGCTACTCGTTCATTGTTTCAATAAATACAAATCGAGCGAACAGTGTGGCAATCAGGAATACGCTATATTGTATATGAATATGCAGAATGTAGATGATATTCTAATTAACTGCATGCACATAAATAAATTGGCTTGTACATTTATATACACTGAATTTTATATTAAATGTTTATACTCATTATTTTATCTAACATACTTATTAATAGTAATTCTTGTACTCAGTAGTTGTTAAATACGATAACAGAATTTTAGGTTTATATCTACAAATAATAATAAGTAGGCACTTAATAAAAAAGTCTCCCTGAGAAGTGTTTTTTTTTTAATTTATATTAGTAAAGGGTATTCATTAAAATGAATGAAATTTTGTCTAATTTTAACCTTTTATCCTATAAGTTACCATTCATCTATAGGCACATAGAATAAAATTGTAATTAAGCCGAATCTGTACAGAAAATATTTTTTGGAAAATCTTATTGAAATAGACATTTTTATCGATACAGAGCCCGAATCTATAGTTTTTAGAATTTTTGTCTGTCTGTCTGTCTGTTACCGCATCACAGAAAAACCACTGGAGGGATTTTGATGAAATTTGGTATGGTGATAGCTGGTTATCCGGGTCAACATATAGGGTACTTTTTACTGTGGGAAAATAGGTCATCTCTGAGAAATATATACTAAGCGCTAAAACGTAAGTAGGGACGAACCCGAGCTTAGCGATTGTGAGTCGCTAGTCCGATATAAAAGTCAGCTTTAAATCTATTATTAGTTTTGAAAATCTGAAAACACTTATCATATTTCACAGATCTTTACCAATAGATTCACAAAGACATATTTGGTGTACTACAGCTAATATTGCATGCCATCAATGCGTCAATGCTCCACATTCCAGAGCGGGCATACTGACCACACTACAACATCTTGGTATTCGAATATGAAATATTTCTAGCATTTTATAATGTATATAAGTTTTAAAATTTAGTATTTTATTATAATAATGTATTATTTAATTCATCCATGGGCTTTAAATTTCTATAGATTATTTAGAATAATTTATTATTTGCTGTGCTGTGCGTATTGCAATATACTAATATTATATATATATATATATATATATATATATATATCCACTAGGATATATCCTGTAAAAGTTTTAACGAGATAAAAGCTCATGTACGTATTTTAAGATTTATTTATATTAGGAATTTAATACATTATGCTACATTCGAGATCTGATGTTATTTAACATAGCTAAATCTAAAGTAAACTAAAGCCAAATTATTATATATATATATATATATATATATATATATATATATATATATATATATAATCAAGATAGACCTATTAAGTTGTCTTATAGGTGAAAGAACCTTTAAAACGTAATATTTTTATGATAAGATTTTTCTTATCATCTTGTTCAGGATCATTGAGGCTTTGTAAGAATAATTACAAACTACGCGATTTTTTTTTGCAAATATTCAATTACACTTAATTCGTTTCTCAATCCATTTTCGTTAATTTCAACAACATTTAATTAGAATAATATCTTAGAGATTTCTAGGCGTAATTATTTGTTCGAATTTTACGTTTCTATCGGCCATTTTTCACTATTACTGTAATGACGAAAACCCCGATGATCCAACACTTAACCCTACCGCGACAACCCTTCATGTATAATTCTCGGCCCCCACGGGCGTTAATGTCACGCCTTCGCTACCTATTTAGAACAACAGTGCTTACATTCATTAACACCTGTAAAGCGAAAACAAACTTTAATATCGTATCAAAAAGTTGAAATTTGAATAGCAAAAATCGAAAGTACAGCAGAGTAATATTGCACACGCTTTTAAAGAATAAATCTTCAGGTGCAGCTTGAGTATAAACGCCAATTTAAACTCTGTCCCCTTGTAATAAAGTCGCGGTTGTTTATACGTTAATTTAGAAAAAAATTGCCTAACCATAGGTGACAATCATGACGCCATGTTGGTTTAGTGGGGAAGTGGGGGTCGTGGGGTGTCCCATAAGAGGCTTATACCAGTTTAATTGGCTTCGAACTAAAACTTAATATGGGGGATCGATATCGCGTGGTTTATTCAAGAAGCCAGGAAAGTTTGGTGTTCTTTCACAGTTTAGTGAGTCGGTATAATTAGTGGTTTATATATGTGTCTAATTGTACGTTTTTCGTTAAAAATGGACGATGGAGGTGAAACTTGATTACTGTAGTTGAAAATTGTCTTATAGATTTATAACATATCTATCAACATCGAAACTGATACATTAACTGAAATAAACATATTGTATTAAAATTTTGTTTATTTTTGTACCTTATAGGCCTTTTTATGAAAATACACCTACTCGTTCATAATTTAAGATTATGATTAATTTTTGTGTTGAATCTATACTAATATTATAAAGAGGTAAAGTTTATGAGTTTGTGAATTTGTGACGTTGTAGGGGGTAGTCTCTGGATCTACTGAACCGATTTAGATGGAATTTGGTAAGAAGATAGGTGAAGACCCTGGGAAGGACATAGAATACTTTTTGACCTAGAAATCATCCCTTAAGGGGTTGAAAATACGGATGAAAGTTTGTATGGGGAACCAACCTAGGGACGAACCCGAGCGAAGCGAGGGTGAATCGCTAGTCTAGAATAAATCAACCGTACAAAGTAGGTACTGTTGTTTTATCACAACAAAAAGTCAATGTCCTCTATTTATCTATAGGTATTTACGCGTTTGCTGCGTATAATATAGAAAAAATAAATAAAAACATAATATTTACGCTATTTAAATAACATCTTAGAGAGCAAGCTTTGAGTTAAAAATAATATTAAGAAGTACAGTTACTAAATTAAAATTAAATAACTCAATACCCAAACACTGAACTTTGAACACTATGAAGAAGATATTATAGAAAAATAAGCCGTAAAAGACAGACAGTGCCGCAGTAAACATCAAGTATGTATGTTTATAAAATATAATCATATAAAGATAATTAAAGCCACTTTTTACTTTTTGTAAAAATATAAGCATCAAAGCAAGGTCTGAAGATGGTTTCGAGTGCTAATTTGTATCTCAAGCCCAGCACTCAAGGTAATCGTGTACAGTGGGCCTCTACATTAGTTTACCTTCATCCCCCTCTAGGCCGTAACACCTTAGATGTCCAGTTTAAAAAGCTACTAAAGGTTTTCGAAACGATATTTATATTTTTTTATGATATCTTTTTTGTACAATATTTAACTGCGTATTTTTTAAAGTAAGTTTTTTCTGAGTCATTGATTTAAGAAATTATTAAAATATTTTTAGATGCGCAAAAATACTCATAAATTATTTACGTTCAGTATTATTAAAAATCTAGTAAAGGTTAAAGAAAAAAGTTCTAAAAAAGGTAGGGTGTAAAAATTTTAATGACGTAATTAGACATTTAAAAAAACTTGTTTTAATCAACATCTCACACTACCATGCATTTATGTATTAGTTTTCTTAATAAAAAAATATACATATACATTATTTCTAACTAGCGGCTCACCCTCGCTTCGCTCGGGTTCGCCTAGGAAAACAAAAGCAAACCTATCCCACGGGACCCGTACATTTTTCCGGGATAAAAATTAGCCTATGTGTTATTCCAGACTATAATCTATCTCTGTGCTAAATTTCATCCAGATCCGTTTAGCCGTTCTGGCGTGAAAGAGTAACAAACATCCATACATACTCACAAACTTTCAAATTTATAATATTAGTATAGAAGATAAGTAAAGATTTTAACTTTATGTGAGTTCTAATAGTAACGCTTTTCTAGGGTCAGTAGAAGGTGGTAGGTGGTTTAACTGGGGGTGGGTAATGGAGAGTGCTCCGGACACTTGAGGGGTGAACTGTGACCCGAGCACCGGCTTTTGACAGTCCGCAATGCTGAAGCTACGAATTTATTGGAATTGTATAGTTGACTGTTTGACTCGCCTTTGTAACTTGTATTTTGAATGGATTATTTCTATAGCAACATTACTTAAATTTGGGTGTAAACGGCAAATATTAGATATCTTTAGATGTATGACATTAATTTAATTTTTTTGTCCTACTATAGCTTAAGTGCTAACTTTGAATGCTTTTTATAAATTCAGCAAACAAGTAATCAAAATATTCCAGTGAGTGAGTGTTTAGAGTTATTTGTTACTTCTTCACGCTTTAAGAACTCAAATTCTATGGTACCTTATATTCTCAATAGACATATTATAGGGTACTTCTTATAAAGTTAGTTTCTTACCAAGTGGATAAAGCATCGATGCTTGGCTGACTCGGTACCTTAATGCCTAGGCTTAATTCCAAAATTAACTAAAATATTTTTTTTCATTATATAGAAAGGGCAGAGCTGGATTTAAAAGTATAATTTCCTTTTAAATAAAACTATCTCTTCGGATTTTTTCGCGGATTTATTTTGATTTTTGTAAAATAGTGGGTAGACACTGTCTGTAATAATTATGTGTTTGAGACGCCTATAATTTTAGTCTCTCCCGTGACCATGATTGCTGTAAAGCATTCGAAACGTGGGGAACTAAAAATCAAAATAAATCCGCGAAATAATCTGAAAAGATAGTTTTATTTAAAATGTCAAATATTCGCGTAAATTTAAGAAAGTATTATATAGTTTCCTTTTTTATAGTTAGCTAAATTTACGCCAATTTCTCATCTAAGTCCGGCTCTGAGTAAGTGACATACAGTATGACGTATTTACTCTAGCGTAAGAATTGTGGTGTCTATTCGAATTTAAAGGTACAAGCACAGTAAATTTTATATGTTCTTTAGCTGACAGCCTGACATCTTATCCAAAAATATCTGATTAGATCTGTTTATTAAAGGCATGCTTTTATCTTTCGTTGTATGAGTTCCATTTTATTATCCATAAAAGTAGTTCCATATTTTTTTTTAAGTTTGGTTGCTGAAAAATATAAAGTAGTGGTAGCTAATTCATTTGAAAAAAATCCCTTGCAGAACAACATTCTCGAACCTCTAAATTTTTTTTAAATCTCCAATATTTTAAAGTGTCAAATTATTTTTCAATTATCATGAGGAAATTTGCTTATTTTATAGAACTTAATCATTTCTTAAATGACATGTGAAGTCCTCCAACACGGATTTGGCTCCATAAGTGGACTATAGCCCTCTCTCCCTCCTATTATAAACGGATAAAGACCTAGCAGTATATCTTTGGAAACTGTTGAAGCAGTTCTTTCTTTTGTTATTGTCAAGATAATTAAGAAGAGGTCTCGAACGAATGATTACAAAAATACACCAATTATAACCAAACTTTTTAATATCCAAATACCATAGTCTAGAATATAATTCACACAAAGCCATTTGACCTGTTAATTGTACCAGTCAAATGGTACTAACGGGTCAATTGACTTCGTTTCCTACTTAGCAGACCACCCACAGTGTGCGATCATTATTGTGTTCACATACTGTATAGGTATATAGTAATGTTAATACCAATACAGATAATGAATTGCTATATGTATATATACTATATATATACATACATATAGAAATTCATATATATACTCGTGTCTGAAGCTGGTTTGAGAATTTCTTTCAGTAAACGGTATCGAAATACAAAATTTACAAAACAAAAAAGGATAAAACAAAATGATACACGCTATTTTTAAATGGAAATAAATGCGAAAGTTAACATCTGTGTATGTTTGCTACCTCTTTTCATCAAGTCTGAAATTGCTGAACAGATTTTGATAAAATTTTGCATACGGATAAAGTTTGAGTTTGAAGTAACAAATAATCTAACGGTAATTGATAGGCATCTAGGCACACCCGAATGAAGCGATAGAAAGTTGCTAGTTAGCTCATAATAGGTAATATTCAAAACATGGATTTTCAATAAATTGAAATTGATCTTTTAATTTGAAAATAAATACAGGTGTTCTAACCATTGCTTAATACTCCACCATTTATATAAACACCGGATGCGGTTCCAAGCTGAGATTTCCTTCTACCTCCCAAAACAAGATTGAAAATGTCAATCATACCCTTACAACTTCCTATATAATAAGTTTATCTGACAACCCTACTCAAACAACTGTTGACTTTACAAAGAATCGTCAAAGTTGGAGTATTATACGTTACTATTATTATTCAAAGTTACGTTGTTTTACTTAGAATAGTGTATCTTTTTATATTTGTTATACTAGCGACTCACCCTCGCTTCGCTCGGGTTCGTCCCTAGGTACGTTATAAGTTTTTTGAGCGGAACCATAATTCTTTTTCTTAAATAAAAGTAGCCTATGTTACTCCCTATAGCATCAGCTATCTACTTGTGAAAGTCCCGTCAAAATCAATCCAGCCGTTTCAGAGATTATCCGGAATGTTTTTCTTATAAGTACCTATATAATTTCATATGCATTTAGTAAAACTCTGTTATTTTGACATTACAAACAGACACTTCAATTTTATTTGTCTGTATAGATTTTCTATAGGGACTAGTGAATTACCGTCATCTCGCTCGGGTGCGCGCCTCGAGTCCCTAGATACGCGCACATAGCGTTGCTACAGTTTAATATGAAGATCTTTTTAAAAGGAATAATTCTGTAATACATTTTTTTCATTATAACTTTATTAGTTCAACAATCATCGTCATACTTCAGCCAGTTTACACAAAACCTTAATGAATTATACACCTAAACCTTCCTCATGAATCACATCATCTATTGGTGAGAATCGTATGAAAATCCGTTCGGTAGTTTTTGAGTTTATCACGTTCAGACAAACAGACAGACGCGGCGGGGGACTTTATTTTATAATACGTAGTTTTTTTTTATATTATACACGTTTGAATCCATAAGGAACTGAAAAATGGTATGTAAGGTAAGGTCAGATTAAATTTAATTTTACTCTCCCTTTAAACTAAAAAATATAAGTATTTAAACGTAATATCAAAAAATATTAGTAAATATTAAACCGACTCTATAATGAAAACTTCAAACCGATAGGATTACATTTGGTAGTAGTTACAATAAAAATAAAAAATGGAAAAGGCTCTATGTTAAAAGTTGATTTCTTAATCGGGTAATCAACGCAGGGCGCCTGTGATTTATAAATGAGACGCTTGCACCAAGTGTTGTGCTTCTCAACCTTTACCCTCGTTTGTAAAATGTAATATAATAATATATTTTTATATATGTTTAATGATCGAAAATATTTCTTTATATTTAGTTTATATGAATTTAATATAGATTATTATTCTCGTTTATAGTCTCACTCATTTTTTTTTAAAACACAATGTCATTAATACAAAAACTATTGTGCGATTATTTTCAAGATGGTGATTTCTTAAGTTTTTTTTTTGTTTGAACGCTTCACAACTAACATTGTCATAGGAGAGAGATGCTAGAACCGTAATATTTAAAATAGTACTATTTTAAAAGGCAAATGTTCTGTGCAATATTTTTCTGTATTTATAATGTAAATCTAAGAAATAATATATTTATATTTACAAATTATAAATTTAAGTCAGTCCCGAAAATCATTTCAAATAATATGCTAAACTTTGAATAATACAGACCTAAACAAGATTAAAGTCCGGAGATGGCGGCATTAATTTGAGCGTTTTATTTTTATTTAAGTTAAAAACAAAGATTCCTACAAACCGACTAAATGTGAGACAAATTCATTAGAATCCCATACGAATTTGTCACAAAATATCTACAAATCTTAAAGAATACCTCTTAACTTAACATATTTAATTCTACGAAGGAGGAATTTTTCGACAAGGTCGCTGTTTTTATTACAATGTTCTTGGACCTGATATTTAACGTTTCGCAAATTGTTTAGGATTGCCAAGTGCATATATTTAGTAGATACATATAGTTACTAGCTTGTGATAAAAATGATAGAGATCAATTTTTATTAAAAATAATAATAAATATGTCTGTTTGGAAGATATGATACGAGACGAGAATTGAAAAATGGGATATCTATCAAAACAATTTCCTTGCAATATCCATAATTATGTTGCAGGTGATTTAGCAGGAAACCGCATCAAAATCGTCTTATACAAAACATCTGTCTGTACGAATCGATCAAATCATACTGACTAGTTCAGAGGAGCAACTTTCATCGCTTTCGATAAATGTTAACCAGATGAGCAGGACAGACGTATGTTTTTGCAAGTGAGAGAAAAGGATAAAAGGACCTGTATCGGCTCAGGCATGAGAAGAAAAGAATAGACGTATTCAAATATTTTTTAGTGGGAAAGAGATGCAAAACTCTTGGGTGGCCACCCCCCACGGTTGGTCGATGACCATAAAAATGAGTATAAAATTGAAACATCAATATAATAAGCAATCAACGTGGAGGCCAGCTCTAATTATACAGGCGAGCATACGTTATAAATTATATGAATATATAAATTACACAAAACTACACAGATTGTCCCGAATCTAAAGAATGATCCTTTGATAGGTCCTAATTATCGGTCAATAACAGCACGAATCGTGTTGGTTTAAAATAAGGCTTAATAAATTGGCTGTAAACCTTTTAGTGATACAAGATATTATATCATGTACATAATGCATAGGTACACATACATACTCAGGCAATTTCAGGCTTTTTCTCGAAGGAGACCGTTGAGCGTTATATTAGCAATGTACTATATTTGCAGGTGAAATGGCACACAATTAAAAAAATACGGTAAAAATTCATTTAAAAAAATTAAAGAACATAGGTATTTTCCATTTTTTTCTTATAAGAATATATTATGAGATAAACGTAAAGTAACTTAGGATAGAAGTTAAAGTGTTGTTACTTGACTTACAAACACACATAAATTTCAAATTTAATTGTTTAAGTTAATTAAATGTTTAGATCAAAAATCAAAATGTAAGTTAATAAGTTAAGTAGATGGAGACCCTATTAATATAATCGTACGTACTTATTTTAATAATCCAATACAATATCGAATAGTCATTGATGTTTAATATTTCCTACAACATTGCTATCATATCATATCATATTATTTCTTAAAGATATTTGAATAAATAATACGCCAGGCATTTTTTAAACTAAGTAAATTCGAAATTTTTTACCAGTAACCTTAGAACACTACTAGTTTTTTTTTAAAATGTAACATTACACTAGATTCACCACTTTCAAACCTAAAAAACTTATAATACATGATAAAAGCTGTAGAAAATGGCGAACGAAACCGTTTTCCAATCGTTTAAAAATCCTATATAAAAAGCACAGTTGATGCTATCCACACAATGCTTATCCAGTCGCAGAGTTTTTCGCTCAATTCTACTTGAAGTTAGATGACGCCCTTTTTTTCAAAACTGTATATATAAATATCATGATCTAAAGCGTTGTAT
Source organism: Brenthis ino (assembly GCA_921882275.1). Lineage (NCBI taxonomy): Eukaryota > Metazoa > Arthropoda > Insecta > Lepidoptera > Nymphalidae > Brenthis > Brenthis ino. The sequence continues at coordinate 17,556,122 of OV170221.1, read as the reverse complement.
ACATTGTAAAGAAAAATATTTATTTATTTAAGGGCTATCCACACTTCCATATTTACCTAATATTATAAATGTGAAAGCGTGTTTGTTTGTTTGTTTATTTGTCCTTCTTTTGGATTGGCGTAATTTTGTGTGGAGATAGTTGGAGGGCTGGACAGTGACATAGCCTACTTCTTACCGCGGGAGATATTTCATGCTCACGGGAAAACACGACAAAACGTACCGAATCCGAGCGAAGCGAGGCTGAGTTGCTTAGTTAAGATATAAATATTTATGTTTATTTTGATGGAATATTCGAATAAGCTTTTATCAATACGATGTCGATATCATATAAAATTAGTCAAGTATGCCCATGTGATAAAAAATAAAGCATTTTTGACATCACTCTCCATTTCATATTAATATTATTATTATTTGACGACAAGTTTGGCTCAGTTATAGTGACCCTACTTGCTGCGCCAGCTTTCGCGGGTTCGAGTCCCGCTGAGATCATGATTCATTTGTGAGATGAGCATGAATGTTTGTACTACAGTCATGGGTGTTTATATTTATAATATGTATGTATTTGAAGTTATATATGTGTAGTGTATCAACTATCCGGTATCCATAACACAAGCCTCGTAGCTTACCATGGAACTAAGTGGTGTTGTGTGTTAATGTCCTGACATATTTATTTATTTTTAATATGTAACTCTACTTTTTATTATAACTAATATTTATTTATACTAACATAAATATCTGAGAATAATATTTTTAAAGTAAAACTTTACGCACGCTTGACTTGGGGAGTAAGCTGGTGAATGCGTGACGAAAGCTTTACAAAAAGTGTGATCGGGTGAGGCGAACGTTTGTTGCCATGGTAACCGTTGTTATTGTCTGACAAATGATATATAGGTAATATTATATTCTTTCCTTAATAGTAGGGGAGCCCAAGAGGGGATTTTCTGTAGTTACTCGAGCGCGGCAGATTAATATACAGGGGGATACCTTGTACCCGGTTAAGTACCTCCACAAAACATGAGGCCCATATATAAGGCCGCCCGTGAAGGATACAGGATCAGATTAGTAAAAAAAAATTGACCACCAGAAATTCTCGAGCGCGTCAGATTAAGGTAGGGTGAGTTAATTACATCCTAAAAAGTGTATATTCCACTAATCTGACAATTTGAGAGTGACGTAAAAAAAGGGGAGGGCAACAAAGTTGTAAAAAAAAAACGTCATCTCGACATTCTCGAGCGTAGCTAAATTTTTTTTTATTTTGAAGGAAATAATGCAAGAATAATGAAAAATATATAATCTGACGATTTCCGCAAGCCGAAATAACAAAAATTCGTCGATAAAGTTAAATGCGTGCAGCTGCGTGATGCCTACATTTCCTTCTCCGCGTTTCTATTCCTCTCTCACTCTTTCTCTATCTATTACTCTCTCACTCGGTTCCCCACTCTGGTTTCTGCCGCCATGACACCATCACAGCTGATCATAAAGAGTCTAGGGGTGTGCGAACATCGTTCGAATCGAATCGAATATCAATATTCGATTCGAAATTCGAAAAATTTCGAATAATTCGCGAATTAATGAAATATCTCTGGATCTTCAATTCGAGAGATATCGTGAACGAAAGAAAACCGAAAAAAAGTGTTTTTTCGGGATTACTCCGAAATTTTTGGTTCGATCAATTAAATAACTTATGAGGATAATAAAACTGCGTCGAATGCCGTCAACCGCGTGAAAATTGCTTGATCTATTCAAAAGTTATTGCGGTTTGAAAATTCCAAAAATAGTGTTCTATGAAACCTCTATCAGACTTTCGAGCTGGGAGAGCTCAAATGCATAGAAATATTATTTCTTTGAACTCTGCGAGCTCAAAATATCACATAAATTATATTTTGAGCTCAAAAATGCCATAAGTACAATTTTAAGCGCACAGGAATGGAATTAGCGGGAAGTTGCAGGTACGGCCTTTAAGGTGAACCGTTTTTCTAATTTTTTTTTGTCAGATCAGGCGAATCCCTCTAGATAATCGTCAGATTATGAGACAGTACGTTTAGAACATAAAGATGAACCATATATATCTTAATCTGACGCGCTTGAGTATTTCAAAATGGCGATTTTTTTTGCACATTATGAAAATGGCCGCGAGTTTGCGTCCCATCGAAATCGTCAGATTAGTGAATGAGAGCTTTTTTTTGGTGCAATTAACACTCCCTTAGAAAATCTGACGCGCTCGATTAAATTATTTTTTTTTTCATTTTCAACCCTTAAATACAACCACCCGCATCATGCAAACGATTAAATTAACATACGTACATTATTAAAAATACGTAGGGCATTTATGCTATCAATATCTGACGCGCTCGAGGATTTCTATGCAACAGTTTTTTTTACATATTTAAAAATCTATAGCCACTTCCCCCACCGATGTAAAGGTATATATCATATAACATTTTTTTCTTCTTATCATCTAAGCTTTGCATCCCAATAGGTCTCTACGACGCTCGAGTAAATCCCCATTTAGCTTCGTGGGCTCCCCTACCATAAATGATATTCTATGAATATATGATTGTCATATGCCTAATATGCGTTATTTAATTATTTTTATTAAAATTTATCATTCCTTGTACAAACAGAGGGTTGTGAGTTATGACATACGGGATGAAATCTTTAGCTATTTTTGTTCTGTTACGCCAAAGAAGTATAACTTCTTACGTGCGTTAATAAGTACACACACACACATTTTTTATTTATGTCAATTTCTTTGAGTTAGAGAAAAACTTGTTATAGCTACGTAATGTGTACTTACCTTAAAACGTGTTAAACTAGTTGATCTACAGTAAAAACAACATTTGCTATATAAAAGTAACTCAATGTCTGCACAATTATCTGCCAGAGATTTCCTCAGAGATATGCCTGTTTGAAGCTCATTTAAAACAGCTAATGAGACATAAAAGGATGAAGTTTACACTACATATTAAAGGTTCCTTTTGATTTATAAACATTCTTTACTGGTTTTTATAAAGCTGTAATATAGCAATAAATATAGTTCAAAGAAAAAAATATATTTAAAAGTCCATACCAATATATAATATTTATCTTTATTTAAAACATAGTAGTTTTTTATATTGCTTATATTATTATATTGCTAATTACTATCCTCTTCGCCTACTTATATTAATCTTAAAACCACAGAAAATGACCCTTAGGTACTTTTAGACATACTTAGACTTATAGACATAGTACATAAAATAGATAAGATGACCTCTCCTTTATAAATAAACGCATAAAACAGAGCTATAGCCGAACTTTAAGATCTACTTAACCGACTTTGTTAATTATACTTTTTAATTCAGATTATTTACTGTATAATAAAGTAAAATTCCATCGAAATCTGTCCAGCTCTAGATTGATTATGATTAGGAAAATTCCAGACAAAATAACTGGCTTCAAAATTCTTTCATCAAACAAATTCTTTAAAAATATTTAATTATAATTTTATTCTACATGTACATATGAAAAATCAAAATTAGCTTGATGATGTCGTCCTGACATGATTTCAGCCACGGCGGCCAATCTCATTGAAGACTACCCAACTGCGCAGGAAATATTATAGTGCACAACCGTACGCGCTGACACAATATGCACTGTCTTTTCAAATTAAGATTGGACGATACTTTGACACGAGCAGTAACGGATCAGGCGCAGGACCGACTGCTTTACGTGCTCTCCGAGAGGGGTGAAGCACCGCCAACTTCTCAACTCCGTGTTGTTAGTGTTTTCTTAACAGAAAGTCTCAATAATTAGATTTAGTCCGACCCGATCTTGAACCCAGGACCTTTGGATATAAAACCCGTACATGCTAACCACTGGACCACTGTCAGTCGAAATTAATTTATTAAACGTAGAAAGCATTATACATTTCCTTACGATTTATGAGTGCTTGTATTTGGGAAAGAAGAGAATCTCAGCAGAGCCAGAAAGACAAAGACAAATTAAACAAAAGTGACAAACTGAGTAGTAAAAGGTAAAAAAAAAGTTTTACTTATAGGAATAAAAATTTTGAATTTTAGATTTTAACTTTTGTATAGAATTAAAGAATTATTAAAAATACACAGGTTGATAGTGTAAGAGACCAAACCACCTTTGGAATAAAATTCTGTTAAGAAGAACGAAAAAAAAGTTATTTTGATTTTTTTATAATAAAATAATATTATAAATAATATAATAATATAATAAATCATGCGTATTTTATTTCATACATTTGCATCTTCCATATATTCAGGAATATAATAAAATTAGAAATAATATCTACGTCGCGTCGTTACGTCTTTAAAATAAAAACTTGGTGTTATAATTCATTTTCTAGCATATAATACTTATTAGGCTTAATTGCAATGAATTAAACGTTATTTCATTAGACTTATACAAGGACTTTTGAGTCGTCAATTTAATTTAAAGAGTCAGTGTAGTACGTGAAGAAGCTACCACACAAAAGGAAAGCAGTTCTACTGAGAAGAGCCGGCAAGAAACTCAACAGTTGTTTTTTTTTAAATATCGAGTTACACTCTTAATACAATAAATAAAAGTGCGTGTGTGTGCAATTCACACACGGTAGAAGTGAAACTTCAGAAACCTACGAGAGAATGAGATGAATATAGAGTATCAAGAGTAGGATAATTATGAGGTTTCTTTTTTATAATATTTTTACCAACTTTATAAGGTTATTTCACATTTTATTTGATATAAATATACATTACATATTATTCAGTAATAAATTTTATTATTTTTTACTTCTTGTGTAATGTATTCTATCTCAAATAACAACGGTTACCGTGGCAACATGGCAATGTATTCTATCTCATTCTCTCGCTGGCTTAATCCTACATAATATTTATGTGTTTGTTTCTTTTTAGTGTTGCATTTCCGTTTCATTGAGTTTCAAATCACAACGATTCTTAAGAAATTTCATTTCAAAATCACATTAGAGAGACATATTCAACCTAACCTGCACAGTTAGTCAATAGACATCCCATAATTTACGAGTCCGAGTGATAATTACGCGGTTAGCTCGTGGGTGGCATGATCGACTATCGCGTAATCATGGTACCATTGTCGATGACTATCAAATTGCCAATTCGTGACCGCGCTTTCTAGATAATGTCTCTCTTTGTAGGTAAGCTTGTGCAAGCTATGTCGACTGGAGTTTGGTATGTGATGTTTATACTGTTATTTTGTTTCATCATCTCAATTGCACTGATTCTATTTAAATGTTTGTTCAATGAGACTATAATAAGATCATATGTAAATTACTACGGTTATATATTTGTTATATGTAATCTTTATTATGTTGTAGAGGAAAACCGCGATTCCACTCACGTGGGAATTAATTTGGTTACAGAATAAATAATAAAACGTCTTAAGTGTCATATTACAATTATCGTAATTATGCATCTAAAATTCTACACATATTGTATTGTGGAACTTAATTTTACACTGATTTGTAATATTAAATAAAAGCAGTGTGTATCAGTAGTAGGCCGTAGGCCGGTGTACCCCAAGCATGAACTGTTTGTCTGATAAACCAATTTTCTTGTGCGGGACACTTTCAAAATGAGTACCGCTTTCACTGACTTATGAAGGATTACATCTTGAGGAACCCTGTGTATCTTAGAGAACTTAGTTCATAATAATGGTTTTCGAAAAATATCTACCTATGTGAAATCTATTAAGCCAGATATACATACATATTTCGAAAACGGAATTTGACCAGCGAGGAGGAAAAGTTTTATTCCGTTAGTTTTATAAGAACTTTCAATATTATAGATACTAACAAAAACATAAAAGCATTATATGCGACTTTCAGGCATTTCACATATGTTAGTGCCAATATAATTATGTAAATACCATAATATCAAATTGTAATGTGGGAACTAAATGAGACAACTGTTTGGCTCCAAGGTTCGTTTAATACTCCTTAAATAATAACAGGTCATACAATATATATGTATCGGGGAGGCTTACACACATACACACTACAAAACAATTACAAGTAGGTTCCATCGTTAATATTTTAAACTAAGACTCACTTCGACCCTAGCTTGTTTCCCCATATAAACTTTTATCCCCATTCTCTCCCCCTTAAGGGATGATTTCCGAGATAAAAACTATTTCACTCACTCACTTCTCATGTGATTTAAAAAAAAATCTTATTTGAAATTTCCTGACAAAATTAAACACAAAAAAAAGAATTATTCGCGAAATTATACATACATACATTTCGGTGATTTATTTTTATTTATATAGATAGATAGATAGATAGATACTTATTGTGAGTTATAATAATTTAATAGATATATTGATTACTGCATGCATCGACACTTAGAATAGCGATGTGAAGCAATAATACAGAATGACTAATAGCCGTGTAATTTGAACGTATAAATCACGTATAGACAGGTCGGCGTCGATAGGCACTGCCTACGGCGGTGGCTGATCGGATATTATCACCTATGCAGCTGCACAGCGGATGCGTAGAGTCGCTTATATATTAAAAAATATAAAGTAAAGCACTTTACATTGCACTACATATTTAATATTTTTTCTAAGTATACTGTAGATATAATAATATCGCGTTTTAGAAAGGCTACAAGATTTGTTCACATGAATTCAATGATAGTGATAGTAAATTAATATTTCTAGTACATACCTATACCTATATTATTGGTAGACGAGAGATGTAATATAAAATTACAGAACTAAAATGAAATATAAATAGAATAAAATTTGTGAAGCTATCAAGATTCTAAAAATAATCAATCAGTTATTTTACTCTTACTAATATTATAGAACCGTCAGATTGCAAGATTCAGAGTGCTTTTTTACAAAAATAGTTTAGAAACCAGGCATGAAGTAATTTTATCCTAAAATAAACGAATATAATGCTTTCATTCTCAAAAAGCAAATAAACAATATATTAGGTATAGATATAATATTAAATAAACATTGTAAAAATAAAATATAATATAGAAACCAATAAACTTCAAACACTAATCTTCTCCACCTCTGTTCACTAAACAAACTCACGTTCGTGACTCCAATTCCATCTCATTATCAAGTTTTGTCGGTTAAAAAGTATAAATAATATCCCAGTTGTGGCAAATTGACGTATAATCATAGCGTTAGTGATTAGCTGTAAATATAGATATTATGCGTCGTGCGCGCCGTGGGTGGCGACAGACACACGGCTTAATGGGATTGATCACTCGTTTGGGCTTAGAGAACCCTGATTAGAGCTAAGTAAGGAAAAGTGAAGAATATTTTAATATGCTAAACAGTTTTTCAAATTATGAGAAGTCATCTAATACTTTGAATAAATGCTTGTGGTTTGAATATTATGTGAGATAATGAATTGCGGTGTGGGTTCGATTTTAATTTTACGGAGTTTTAATGATTGGTAAAAGAATGGGGGTTTAATAGTCAAAACATTTTTATTAGATAGCTTTCTGGTATTTAAACTTGTATTAAGAATAGTAGATATAAAACTCAAAATTTTTATATTGTAGTGTTTATAATTATTTTTAACTAGCATTGCCCGCGGCTACGCCCGCGTTCAGATGACCAAAAACCAAATTCTTAGGTTTTACATATTAGTATATACTTACATTGCAGTTTTTGTATTTTTTCTCAGAAATGAGATATTTTGCCGCGGTAAAAAGTATCCTATATGTTGACCCGGATAACCAGCTATCACCATACCAAATTTCATCAAAATCCCTCCAGTGGTTTTTCTGTGTTGCGGTAACAGACAGACAGAGAGACAGACAGACAAAAATTCTAAAAACTATAGATTCGGCCTCTGTATCAATAATAATGTTTATTTCAATAAGATTTTCCAAAAAATATCTAATGTACACATTCGGCTTAGTTACAATTTTATTATATGTAGGTATAGATTATAAAAAAAATCATGTTTAAATAATTTAAAATAATGGCAACCCGTTTCGCTTTGAGCTAGCTAGCTAACTATCAAAATGAACTAACTAGCTTTATTACTCATTAGAAATATCCTCGACATAGAGCAGGATATCGTGATCAAACTCTGGCTGAATAAAATGTGACATTTTTTAATCACTGCACATGTACCTACTACAAAAATTAATTTATTGTTGAAAAATGTACGTACGCATTCTAAATGCATATATTACAGAATATGGAGCGTTATGTGGAGAATCACAGGCTAGAAGAAGTCAGTACCACCCACTAAAACCCAACGGTAGGTACCTTTCGTGTAACTAACCCTGGTGGTTGGGAGGAATCCAATAGGTTGGGATAAAGTATTTTTCAACATTCTACAACACACACACACCCCTCCCCTTCTCCCCCATTTATTAATCGCGATCTTAGTATTTTTGTATGATAAATATTATATAAATACATAGCGATAAACCCGAGCGAAGCGAAAAAGCAAGGGTGAGTCGCTGTATAACACACACACACATAGTCAAACAGTTTTTTTTTGTAGATAGAACGCGGGCGTATAATAATAAATTTCAAAATAACTGATTTATTATTATAAAATAAATTACACAAAAACAACTATCAGGTCGTAATTAAGACGACTGATTTAATGGAAAAAAACAAGTAGATAATTTCAGTTAGAAGTGAGCGTAAAGCGTTGTTGTCACTTTACTACAAGGTCGGGGTAAGAATATTGTTGGCTTTCACGCACCGTGACCGGACCATTAGGCGACTACTATCATATGTACCGAAAGAAAAAAAAAGTATAGCGAATTATTATTGAAATTATTCTTTTAATTAATATACATTAATATAATACTATATTGTACTTTTGGATTATCTATACATACTAATATAATATAGAGGTAAAGTTTGTAAATTTGTGAGATTGTGAGTTTGTGACGTTGTAGAGGGTAATCTCTGGATCTATTGAACCGGTTTAGACGAAATCTGGTAAGAAGATAGTTTGAGACTTTTTATCCCGGTAATCATCCCTTAAGGGGATGAAAGTTTGTATGGTGAATCAAGCTAAAATATAAAATAAAAGTCGATATGTATGATGAACTTTGCTTTATTATAAACTATAACCGTAAAAATGAATAGAACAAACTCATACAATAACACCTTGAAAAATGTATAATTACCCGCATGCTAATTAAAATACATGATAATACTGAAACACTCAATAATTTCCGAAAATTCTTGAAAGAACTGAATTATTTTCATTCTAAACTAAATAGGATCAGTGTAAGTAACGCCAAGTGGAAATAATTACTTTAGTTTATAAAAATAAGTGCACTACGATATTTGAAACAAAGCAAAATAAAAAATTAAATAAATTTCCGTTTAATGATCGATTGCTGACGGGATAAACAGCTCTGAATATGTAAACAACGCCATCTATGAACAAGAAGTATAAACTTAATAACTAAGGTTTGATTTAAGAATTCACTATTTCATTTTTCTTGTATCATTTTACATTTCATCTAATGTTAAATATATACGTATATGTATTGTACAGAACCATTTTTATTTCATTTTGTATAAACAAATATGTACATATAATAATACTGTCTATTAATAAGTCCCCGTATTTATTAAGAAATCACCATATCTTTTCGACTCAAAAGATCGACTCTTTTTCTTACATAGAATAAATTAAATGATCGAATTGACCAAAAAATTAAGCTTTAGGTTTTTGTCTTGATAGAATATTAGTATAGGTATTATTGCAAAAAGCTAATATTAAATACACATAATTATCTGAGAGGACCACTCTCGCAGAAAAATAGAATTATGGCACGTTCCTATACGTATATTTATATAATTTTGCTTATTTTCCTTCTGTCTGTACAACAATCACCGCCTATTTTCACTTACATTAGTTTAGCCAAGGATAGTATAAATGAAATATGTGGACGCTCGCGTGATGTCTCCATCCCTTTGACGGGGGACCTCCACTTAGGTGATTGGATTTTTTCATACATCGTATTAGATGCACGCTCAGCTTTTGCATTATTGTTAGGTAAGTTGCATTTCTTGTGATTTTTAGTTTGTACCAAACAGATTGAATATCTGTCTCGTCTTGGTCTTTGAAGCTGTGTAAGATTTATATTTGAACCGTGTCTGCGTTTTCTTTCATATTATATAAAATGAATGTAAATAAAATTTTAGTTACTATTCAATAAAAAAAATAGGTTTTTGTTGTGACGACACTACTTATATTCTTTAAGTCTACGTAGGTCACGGGTTCATGTCCAGCTCGGAAAAAAACATTTGTATTGGCTATTTGATTTAGATATAAGTACAATGTTTTGGGGATATTTAAAAAATACTCTAAAACTTTTTTTGTTTGGAAGCACATAAACATATCATTTTTATAAGAAATTATTAAGATAATATTAAAAAAATAACTAAACAGTTTTTTATATTAAATAAAATTAAAAAAATATAAACTAGTAAATTAATTTAATAGCCGCTTAAGCTCTCCCAATTCGTGTAGCACTTCCCTACAAACAGTTCTATTTAAATAAAATTTATATCGTGTCGTCCAAATATTTATTGTATTTCACGTAACCAAGATTTTTAAGGGCGTCATGACACGTGCAAAGCGAGTGCCAGGGGTGACAGAAGCCTAGTCTATAACGACCTCACTATACCCTTCATTTGAAAGACAAATAAAAGAGCTTGAAATATCAAAGTATAGTGGACACGCAATAGCAACAAAGGACACAGTTTAATACGTTTAAATTTATTACCCCAGTTAATTTCTGTGTCAAATTTGATCTTGTATATTATAGAGTGGTATTTTATTATATGTGTCCCAATAAACTTTATGATATGGTTAATGGTCGTCAAATTAGAATTATTTGAGTTGCTGGTATTATTAAGTTTTATTTTAGCACAATAAACTATAAACTTGTAGGATGGATTTACAACAATTTTATTACTAGGTAAAATGGAGCTAAATTACTGTTTTAATATATTTTATGTAATTTTCAATTTGAATATTCAGAAAAATATAGGATACATTTTCGATTACAAATACTTTTTTTATTATTTTAAGGCAATGACTCCAGATCAGACCCGTTTCATTTCATTTTGTTTTATTTTTTATCTATAACAGCTACATAACTATAATTAAACAAAGAAGAAAAATAGTGATGCTCTACAGATAATACCATGGCTTAAAAACATTAATTTAACACTCCATTCACTTCTAAAAAAATATATTTTTATCATTTGCTATAGTCAAAAATTTATGAATCTGTCACGACATATTTTTGTTATGATAAATATTTAAAAATCTGTCTCCATCAATTTAAATTTAAACTGCAAAGGCAAATCTTAGAATTAAATTTGCTTATTTTTAGCGATACCGTAACAAACAAGATCATCAATCTATACAATGTACACAGTTCATACCATATTATGACGATATTATGACAACTGACTCTTAGCCTTTATTGTGAAACATCGACTATATACTTAGAATAAAATGTGCACTTGCATAGCGTTCATAGGTACATATTCCATAATATAAATATTATAAATGCGAAAGTTTGGATGGATGGATGTTTGTTTGTTACACAATCACGCCAGAACGGCTGAACGGATCTAGATGAATTTTGGCACAAAGATAGATTATAGTCTGGAATAGCACAAAAGTTACTTTTTATCCCGGAAAAATGTACGGTTCCCGTGTGATAGATTTGTTTTTTTTTATTCACAGAGCAAGGAATCGGCTATACATTCCATACTAACCGTTAAAACATACCTAGGGACCAAGTCTACAGACGAACCTAAGTCGCTAGTAACGCCACATTTTCATGAAAAATTGTCTTAAAATGACACCATATACAAATATTAAACTTTGAACATTTAAATATTCATCAAATAAATCAAAAATTTGCAAATTAATACTCCCGAATCCAAATACATTGTACAAGCAAATATTACATCTTTTATTGCGGACCACCCTAACCAAAGAATCAAACGGGATGACAAATTATTATTTTTCATAATATCATCACATCGTCAGTGACGCGAGACCGAAAACTATTAAAGGGCGCATTTTAGTTGTTTTTTTCACGACTTCTCATCTCTTTTGTTAGATCAGCTGAGATCGGAAGTAGTAAAGTCATAGTAAAGTAGTGATTTGTAACGCACGCGTCGCGACGTCACTTCCGCACGCTGCCATAATGGACCAAATCGTTGCTCACTCACCCTCTTATTGCGGTATGGCTAAGCTTTTACTTTTATGCCCTGCTCGCCTAAAATCTTTGTAATCTGTACTATTTACTAAATATATATAAAAATAAAGAGATTTTTTTTGTTTGTTCGAAGCCACTCAAAACAATCTGAAATGGAAAATTCATTATACATTTTAGGTATGGCTTGATTGTTGAGGGATGAGACTACTCAGGTGGAACCGAGTGTAAAACCCAGTTTGTAGATCTTTCTCATTTAGCAGGTACCTATACTTTTTTCCGTTCATTTCTAGGAAAAAAATAGAAATAAATATTTTAAGTTATAGCATATATATCGTTTCTACTTAATTTTCACGTAGGCCCTTACTACGTCTGTCGCGTCATTCGGAACTATTGCAATATAATAATAAGTACCTGATGCACAAAAGAACCAAAGTAAAACAACACATTCACGTGTAAAATAATACCTCCTAGTTATGACCGCGACTACCCTTGCGCGGACGAACAAAGGGTAATTATAACCAAAAATAGATATAATTTATTTAAAAATATTATATGTTTTTACCCAAATACTTATCTAGACTAGACTTTACTATACTAACTACTATCTAACTTTACTGTAATCTATACTATAATAAAACAGTAGTGGTCGAATGTCTGTACATAGCAAAGAAATGCTAAAAACCAAGTCAGGGGGATGTAAGAAGACAAATAGAACAAATCCAGATTTTTTCAAATTTTTTGTTTCTCTGTCTGTTTGTCTGTTTGTACGGGCTAATCTCCGAATCTATTGGACCGATTTAAATGAAATTTTGCGTGGTGGTATCTTATATCCCCGGGCAACATTTTAGATACTTTTTATCCCGGAAAAAGAGTTCCCGTGGGATAGTCAAAAAACTATAGTAACTTATACAGCTTAGTACACAACAACTTATGCACCTAATTTAGTAAAATTTAACATTCTGATACTTTATATTGCCGGTCAAACAACAGGTTACATTTTCACCCCGGAAAAATGAATGGTTCCCGTGGGAACTAATAGATCTCTATTAGTGTCTTTCTAGAGGCGAACCCGAGCGAAGCGAGGGAGAGCCGCTAGTATTATATATACTTCAGTAGCGAAGCGTCCATACAAGATTCCTTAAAATTATTTTGCTATAATTTTACAAACATTTAATTTTTTAAATGTATAAATGTTCTTTGGGAAATATATATATATATATATATATATATATATATATATATATATATATATATATATATATAATAGCTTTATTTGTTTCTGCATTAATACGTATATAAAAATTGTATATTTTTGGAACGGCTTACCTCTGCTAAAATTTCACCCTTCGCCACTGATACTCGTATACTTATATTAACGTACCAAGTCACTAATGTGTACTTTCTACACACTGTAGGTAACAAGTCAACGGAGTTAAGTCCAAAATGGAACGGATATAGCCTATAATATATTGAATTATTACATTTTTTTTATTAACGTGCCTAGCACACAAACGAAACCACTAGCAAAAGCTATATAAGAACAAAAAAATCAAAATAATCCGTGACTATTTACCAAACAAATAGACGTAGAAACAAATTCAATTTTATCATTGAAATATCGCGGTTTCTTCATACAAGATTACGTGTAATGATGTATATATTAGGCGAATTTATCCTTCGGTGAGTGCATCTTATTTACGACCGATGCCTCCTACTGATGCCGCTGTAATGTAATAAATGCTTTGATATAGATGGGATAATTTAAAACATGTATTTGATGGTACTGTCTTACATAATAAAGATTGATAGTTTTTTTTTCTTCATTCAAACTCTAACTTTATATTAAATATTAAAATAAAATATTCTATATAAAAGATTTATAATCTAATACAAAATCGATCTAGATTAGTCTTATGTTTGGGAAAACGCGTGTTTTCGAATTTTCATGCAGTTTTCTTTTGCATATTTCGCACGCTCAGGCATAAGTATCATGGTCAAGCGGTCAAGGCGCAAGATTGAATAAGTGTCCGGGTTCGAATCCCGGTCGGATACAAAGGTATAATTAATTTTTGTTTTTTTTTTGTATTATAACAAAACAATTCAGTACCTTTTCTCTTCTGTTTATCAGCCGATTTTCTTTTCGTTAATAGTTATTAACAAGCTTTAGTGTTGTCAATAAAATTTTCTGGAAGCAGTTATATTTTTTTTTTGTTGATAGCTAAATGTTATTCGTATATGTTTTCTTCAAATTTGAAATAATGATTATTACGGTCGAATTTCGATAACTTGGCGAAGACTTGTAATAATCTTAAACTCGCGCGTCCTTTAGAAACTGTTTTATCAAATGAGAGTTCCTTGATGTAACCTATATGTCTCTATGACCAACTATCTTTGTTGAGCAAATCACATCGATCCGTTGCTCTCATAGTGAAAGAAAATAGTAAAAACTCATTTATAATATTAGTATGGCAATATTATTATTACTTATGTATAATTTGTATTTGAAGATCCATAATGCATATTTACATTGTTTAAACAAGTCATTTATAAATTGAGCTTTTCAAAGATAAAAAGTTAATACAGTTCGCCACCCACATGCTATCGATCAATAGCATCCACTTACTTGAAAGTTTATGGTAATGTGCACCATTAAATTGACCTTAAGTTCGTTGACTCGGTTATAAAGCTTAATCAGACTCATTACCGCTTCGATTGAAAGATTCGTTCGTCTTACGTGTCCATCAATCCCCAACCAATTAAGGCGCTACTAGTTATGCGGCTTGACTTCTGTAGCGTGAAATATATGACTGCTTTTACTAAATTATTGTTATATTTTATACATCTAATATATAAAATTCTCGTGTCACAGTGTTTGTAACAAAATTCCTCCGAAACGACTAGACCGATTCTTATGAAATTTTGTGTGTATATTAGTAGTCAGTAGGTTTGAGAATAGGACGTAAACTATTTTTCATACCCTTAACTGATAAGGGTTTTTTTTTTATTTATTTTTTTATGTCGGGAAATGCATTTACGCATACCATCTGATCCCCCAGGTGGTGATGTGGGGCTCACCGGCTAGAAGAGCCGGTACTACCCAATAAAACCCGACATTCCCCTCCCCTCCGCCTTAATGGGACGCCGCAGGATCGCTTGCGCATAACTACTACGGCAAGAGTAGTCCAACCCCAAAAAAAATTTTTTTTTTATTTTTGGGACAAAAAAAAATATTTTTATATTTTTATGATTCGGCATTAAAAAATACATACAAACCTAAATTTTCATACGATTTTTATACGATTATTTCAATCCAGCGTAAATTAGATATATTCATTATAGAAATAACCTACTGAACTGTTTTGTCTTTACCTACGTACCTATATAAAAAAACTGTTTCCAATTTTTTTATTGTTAACTTTCTTTTTATGTCTTTGCCTATTTAGATATTTATATGTACATAGTGAATATACGTATATACATGTTTGATATAAATTATTAAAAAATATTAAAGCAAATGTAATAAAATTGGGCATTTTAGATTTAAAAATTTTGTTTGTATTAAACAATTTCTTAAATAATATATTAATATGTATTATATTATATAATATGGAGTATATATAATATTCACTTCAATGTTATTTTGTGCATATCTTTGATAGAATACCATATGACTGATCGCGTATAGTACTTGTTTAGTAAATACAACAAGTACTTTAAAAAAACAACACTTAACACGTTTTACTTATTTTACCCATTAGGTACATACATTAGTGTTACATGGTATTTTTGTATGCCTTCTCCCTTTGAAATAGATCAAAATTAAGTGATTATAGTCAAACTGATACCCAAAAGGCATTGTTTTGATATTGGTAAAAATCAGAAAACCCAGTAAATAACAAACTGTTCGTCCATTCTGCTTAAAATAATACTAATAATTGTTAATAATTTTTTATACATACCTACACAGTTCCATTTCAATGAATCCATCTATAGACATCTATCTACTCATATATAGTATAGATTTACGATTTAAGTTATTTTATTGGAGATTATATTGCTACACTATAAATTGATAAGCTACTGCTAAGTGAAGTGAGTATACCTATAATATAATAGCCAATATAAAGTTAAAGATAATATAAAAAGTTGAATAATTTATAGAATAGAACCTTACGTCATTAATATTTAAGTATAGTTCTTAGAACATTAGTTTAATTGTACAAATTCTAGTTCAAAACATTATTTTATAGTAAAATTTTAATTTTCATTTCAAATTCTAATGATAAAATTCCTCGAAAAATTTGAATTTTTTACTGATTTTTAGAGATCCGTAAGTAAACAGATAAAAACTGCTATAACTGATAAAGTCTGTCCCTTTCAGAGACTATTTTATAATGAAATTATGACTACACTGACGCTCTTTAAATTAAATTGACGATTCAAAAGTGCTTATAATAAGTTTAACTGAATAAAATTGCATTCCATTTCAATGAAATAAAAAATTCGTAAGGTAGAGCTGTTAACAAATGAAATTTAACTTAATATTAAAATTATATTAAAGAAAATGTATTAAATTATTAATATATATAAAAATAATTTAGCTTTTCAGAAAAAGATCGAGGATTTAACATTTAGATTAGAGTAAAAATTGAAAAACACAATTTTTAAATCCCTATAATGTACGGAACTCTCCTATAGGTGAGTGTGATTTGATCTTACGCAGTTTTATACTTCTCCAGTTTATCTGATTTAAGAAAAATTACTATAAACCAGTCAAAAAGTATAAAAAATATAAATAAAAATGAAAGTTTGTATGTATGTACTCTATGGGTTCCTAAACCATTGATCCGATTGTGATTAAACTCTGGTGGGTTCTATATAGGCTGTATAAAAATATTTTTATATAAAAATATTAAAAAAAAATTCTTTAGACGTTTGTCTTTTATGCATATCTAAACCATTCAAGCTTATGGACGCACCCGAACGAAGCGAGTGTAAGTCACTAGTGGAAAATACAAATAAAGACTGCATATATCTGATAAAAAAATGATATTAGATACTTTTTAATAACAAATAGTTTTTGCATATATCACAAAATACTGTTCCAAATAACTCTATAGTCTCCGAAACCACGTTAAATAAACACACTTTAATTAAAAAAAAACATATAAAACCTCTTTATTTCTAATGCACAAAAGGAATCCACAATTTGCAGTGTATAGCTATTTAACATCATGGCACGGTAATAGCACCGTCGTTGTTTTATGGCAATTCAAACGATCGGACACGCAATTATCAATAATTTGTTTAGCATATTCGGTTAGCTGAATAGTCAGTGAATACTAAAACGATTGGTCAATAAAGGTACCAAAAACAGAATACGAAGGAAACCCTTGTTAGTACACTCACATTGTTACATTATACACAGTTGCGTTTTTATGGTATGACATTTTGGCATAAAATTGTGAATAAACTGTTTTTAGTTTTAAAATTGTATATTTTACTCAGATTTTATTTTACAAGGCGTACAGAAGAAGACATACCAATAATATATGCTATATACGCTACTATAATAATATGTACCTATTCATTGACTTTAGGACAAAATAACATGCAGTTACATATTTTTTATCTTAAAATTCATGAACCAAAAATATTTGCATTATTATATTAGCTTTTAAATTTTCTCTATTTTACATTTTGATATTTTAATGATTATTAACAAATCAGAAGGATCAGTCATCTATCATAGAGCCTTATAATACATTTGCCAAATACTTTCACCAATAGTAATCTAAACTGATAAAAGCAAGAAATCAAATAAATATTTTAGAATATGTTGTTTTATTTTTATTTAAATGCTTCTTGGTGCGTACAGTACCTATAGAAGTACTTCATATTTATATTTTATCACAAGATTTTTATTTTAAAAAGGAAATAGTTGGAAAGCTACGATTACTTACTGTCTCATAGCAAAGGCTTGGTCTGAAAGGGGCTCAATTACCTCACTTTTATATGAGGTAGACAAACCCAGGCAATGGAAAATCCTTTAAAACGGTAGAAATGCACCTCTTGTAACCTATATGCGTGGTTAAATTATTATCTACGAAATATCTAGGTTGGGTATGGCACATACGTATGTACATAAGTGCGTCTAATACAGAATACTTTTAACTGTGGATCCCTTTATTTGTGTATTGTGTAGACTTGCTTTATAGTAGTAGAATGAAGATTTTCCAAATTAAATTTAAAAAATGATGTTGTAAATAGGCGTCAATTTTTTTTATTTTTCTTTTTATTTCTGAGAATCCAAGCATAACTTGGAACATCCGGAAGAATTTTTTTCGCATTTTCGTGTGTCGTGGATCATTTACGTCAATAATACTTTCTTAGATTTACGCGAATATTTGACATTTTAAATAAAACTATCTTCTCGGATTATTTCGCAGATGTATCAATATTATTAATCCGCATTTATTATATTATAAATTCGCGTAATAATCCGAAAGATAGTTTTATTTAATACGTAGTCAATCACAAAACTCCGACGTCTGGCCTACCAGAGTAGACCAGAAAAACCAAAGTTAAAGAGTTACTCCCATTGTCCAGTGTTGTCCCATGGGCTATGAGACATTTATCAAACAACCGATATGGTACACTTCCCGAGGTCTACCAATGTGGCCTTCCTAGGGCGTTTCTTTGCTTCACTTCGATTCCCGGTTGATTTAACGGACGCTAATGATAGGTGGGAACCTATCTTACAAATATTTATCCCAATTTACAAATAAATAAAACAATAATTAAAATGACAAAAGCAGCGTTCATTCAGAGTATCGTTACGTATCAAACAACTTATATAACATATAAAACTAAAAGATCTATCCATCCATAATTAAAACTTGCTACAAATTGCAGCGTAAACAGAACTACGCCAGGGTTGAACAAATATCGGGTACCCCAAACTGCGATATGTTTGCATTGTTAGCGGTCAGACAAACAGCAAAAATGTACGTAACGAACCAGTAATCCGATTCCGAGTGGTCAGTTGTAAAGTTTCGATCGGCAATCAACTGAGCCAACAGATATGTTTCGTGTGTAAACAAGGGGCAACCCTAGCCTCTGACGAACTTGTTTGCGCGCGTTACTTAAGATGTTTATTAAACGGTCAATGCGGGCTAAATGATTTTATTTCTGCGTATTTTGTTCCTATATTGTTTATGATTGGCTACACGAAAGAAAATACCAATATTTTGTAATATTATTACAATTTATAACAAACAGCGATTAACACAGTAATTAGTAGATACCTATATTTCTATGAATCCATTGATGATGATTTCCATATATTATTTTTTTTATTTAAATCAGTCACTAAATACCAAATGAATTTATCTTATTAGCAGAAGTCAATATTAGCAAAGTTATTTATCGCTAAGTATGAACTTGAATGTAAAAAATTGAATGTGATGTTTTTGACCAATGTCGTAATTAAATAAATATTAATAATAAAAAATATACCTATACTATTATAGTTAGTGAGGCTTGAAGATTTTTAATTTACTACGTAATAGTGTGTTTTTGTTCGTTTTACCAGAAATATAAATATGAACAGCAACGCCATATGATGGTATTAACATAAATATAAAACACCGAACAAATCGAAAGCCCAAATACGATTTCCAAAAAACTGACAAGCACATCCGATTGCAAAATTATATTAAAAATAAAACGAGCCCCTATTAACTATTCATTGAAGCGGTACACCAAAGAGTCTCACGATGACGCAAAAAACGCCTAAGAGATTGATATATCCGCCTAATTTGCCTATACGTTAGGACGAGCAATAAAATATGTCATATCATATAGCCCTTTGAGCCACCGTGCAACCGAGCCTAAAAACAGCCTTTTGAGAGAACGACGTATATCCGGTTGGAATTCATCGGACAAAATAAAAGGAAATTGGACTTAAAAGATCCTTCCAATTAAATGGAGAGAAAGGCTTAAGTGATGGGGGCCTCGAGAGGCATAAATCAGTTTAGTGGATTTTAATTATGGTAATCAGGATGTCCTTTTCTCTCCGTGCTTTGTTGTCTAATTTGTGTGCACTGAACGCAATTGAAATCTAAGTTTTGTTTTTATTGCAAGTGCGAGTATTTAAGGACTCTGGACTTTGTTAGTTAGTTTATAATATTGATGTATTTAATGTTTCTTGGAATTAAAAATTCTTAACGTTATTCATATTGGAACTACAGTTCTTCATAGTGTAGAAATATTGATTTAGTTTGGTTATATATTTAAAGAACTTATACACCAACCACTTTATCCATTAAGTTAGGTTTTGAGTTAGATTTGAGTAGTCGACACGTTTGTGCCTTAACTTTCAAACATAAGTTCATTTTAGGTTATTGAAAGACACTTTAATTTTATATTTTTAATGCAGTTTGATCATATAAGGTGACTGGAAATTTAATGGTTATATTTTTATCTCTAACTATATATCTAATATGAACTACATGCTTTATATATTCAAAGAAATACATCTTTATATAATTTCGTAAACACACGCGATTCTTCTAATTGCATTATATTAAGATATCCATAGAATTAAAAGAAAATGTGAAATTTACTCAGTATGCATATTTTTTCTCGTCTACGCATGTATGTTACTATTGTATATATCAAACTCTTAGAAAAAAAACTGTAATCTATACATATGTTTGTATAGAACAAAGTCGGGTTTGTTACAACACTTATAACTCAAGAACTGCTGAACAGATTATCATGGTTTTTGCTTTGTTGGATTTGTTTCCGCCCCGAATAGCAGAATAACTATTCAAACATCAGAAAACTTCACGAAAAAAATATATATGGCTAAAGCTGGCTGATAACTATCTATATCTAATACTTTCTTAGATTTACACGAATATTTGACATTTTAAATAAAACTATCTTTTCGGAATTTGTCGGAAAGTCTCTCCCGTGACCACGCATGCTATAAAGTATTCGAAACGTCGGGAACCAAAAATCAAAATAAATCCGCGAAATAATCCGAAAAGATAGTTTTATTTAAAATATTTATATCTATTTAAAACGTACCTACCTAGCAATGAACCCGAGCGAAGCGAGAGTGAACCGCTAGTGTCACTATAAAAAGATGTGTATGGACACCGTTTGAAATATGCAGTGTGTATAACTAATGTGGAAAAAATATTACAGATAAAAATAGTTTGTATGTAAGCGATAACCTCCGAAACTACTGAAGCTGCTAAAAATTCACTATCGCAGGTACACGCAAGAACTACTCACAACAATTTATAATATTTTCTTAATTTAACGCAAATACATATTTCACATTTTAATACAACTCGAAATAAAATCAAAATAAATCCGCAAAAAAATCCCAAAATGTAACCTACCCATTTGTCATATTTTGCCTCATTGCTCATATTTTGCCATTTTAGACGTAAATCATTTATAGATATCAGTAATTACCTAAATGTAAAACGAAATATTAAATTAAAAAAAGCAAAGGTCTTGAATAAACTTCTGACTACTTGTACTATATGTATGTTTTCGGCCCGTTTTCACGTTCCACTGCTGAGGCACGGGCCTCCCTTCAATACGAGTGAGATCAGGGCATAGCACACCACGCTGGCCAAGTGCTGATTGTCGGACTGCAAATGTCTTTCGAAAACTTGCTAGGTTTCCTCAGACATGCATGTTTCCTCACGATGTTTTCCTTCACCGTAAGAGAAGTGGTAATCATGTTGGAAATAATTCGCACATGAAAATATCAGTGCGAGACCCGGGATTTGAACCCGCTTCACACGGTTTCCCAATCGAGCGCCTTACTACATGGCTATGAAAAAAACCCTAGTGGTACCGTAACACGCAATATAAAAAATAGAAATTAATAACATAACACCGACAAATTATTTTTTTATTTTACAAAGTTCGAGAAATGCCCAATTAAATTAGTTGAAATATGTAATTATCAACGAGTTAGCGCGAGCTAAATCCATTAAGTGATATTATTGCGCAATTAAGGGTAATTTGCTTTTGTTTTTCTAGCGATAAATTAGCTACTTGCATTCTGTGCTTTCATATGGAACTAATTTGTTTACACTCTACATGGCTGCTTGATGCCACTTTTATGTGCCGAAAAGTAATGTGCCGTTGCCGAACACTATTGTTTGTTTCTAATAGTATGTATATATATTTTCATTATTTAATTAGAAAATTAAGAAAAATAATCTCAATTTTTACAATTATAATGTGATATGTCAATATAAATAAAATTAAACTTTCGCGACTGTATACTTTGCTTAAATCTACTGTATGGACAATACAAAATTTATGTTTCAATTAATTCAAACCTATGACTTCCGACATTGCTAATATGGCACATGAAACCCCATGCCAAGATGATAAAATTCTAACCTTCTAATAAAAATATATGTATAACACTAAACTATGACAGTGCTAATTTGCGGCAATACTATTTTGAAAATTATGAATTAATCTGGCGATAGACCTTACTTAATATAAGAAACGCTAAATTTTATTTTAAATTATTTTAAAGCTCGGATGTACCAACTGACCAACATGATTCTTCTCATACTAAAACTTTTTGGCTGGAAAGTGACATACCGTTGGATGAAATGATTCGCTTGGGTTATTTGCTAGATGCAAATAGTTACTGAGAAAGTTATAAAAACATACTAAATATTTCCTTTTTCTTTAACAAAAAGTTGCTCTAAATAATTGCTTATAATTACAACAAACTTAGAGTTAGACTTTTACTAAGAACCCACTGATAATTATTATTTTTTCGGATGATATTTCTGTTTAATAAAAGAGAGCGGGTGACGGTTATTGCTTCATGAATATGTTATTGCTTTTGTAAGATTCCGTAGTTTTTTATATTATAATTTTAATGAATTTACTGCACCATATTAGGTTGTTTTTCTTTGAAACGTGTTAAATGGACTTGTAATTGTAGATGTTGGGGATAAGTTATGTGCACTGAGCTCTTTTTGGTACGCTCTAATGAACACTGTACTACGCTGTACGTCTGAAGGTATTTTGAAGGTTGTGTTCGATATTTATTTAAGTTCTAGTCAAAAAAATTGTGTGTTTTGTACCGATGAGTGACAATTTAAACTTTAATTGTCGAAAAAATAATAGCATACAAATAAAAAAAATTAAAAATGTACATTTAATTTTTTATTTAGTATAATATGTTGTATTACTAGCGCTATAATACAATGGTTTCTAATGGTTTATTTCTTGAGCTCTAAAATATTGAAGATTTATAAATTTGTAGCTTTCAACCAAAAAAAATCTATGTTGATCACATGGGGTGTTTACGTTCGACAGAGAAGAATGATTGAAAACACACTTTTTTTCACTTTTTATTAAGAATAACGATACTAAATAAGTTTTTTTAGTTAACTTATTTACTTAAAAGTATATTATATAATATTTGTATAGAAAAATAAATAGGAATTAGGTAAGCTTCAAATGCCAGTCGTATTCGATACGTCGGCACTTTGCCAGCAATCGTAGCAAATCACACAAAAAGTTTGTCATGCGCATTATGCAGTGTTCTGAATGCGTCGCTTGCCAAAAAACAAGTGTGTTGGGAATAAAACTAGAATGCTTTCAAAGCCTTTTTGTCGCAAAAATGAAGTCTTAACTGTCGTATGTTTAGATAAATTGTGGTTACATTAGAGATAGTGTACACTTTGCATATTTTATTTACTTTGCACATTTTATTTTATTTTTGTATGCCTGTATAAAGTCATATTATAATTTAGATTTGAATTAAAAATTAAATTAATGATATTTATGACGCAGGTCTTCAAAGGTTATGGGTTCAATTATAGAAAACAATACACAGTGTATTGTTTAGAGAAAGTATAGTGGAGATTAGTTAATAAAACAAAAACTAAAAGGCGTCTATACATTACATGATAAATTTGTACAATTACAAGAACGTTTTGTTACTGAAATTTAAACATTTTAACTGACGAAGGAAGACGTAAGGGAAGGAATTAGTATGAACTCATCGAAAAGTCTCCGGCGGAAGAATATATCAAACACCTTGCAGCCGACATAAAAATCCATAGTTCCTGATGATAGAGTTCAAAAAAGAGAAATTACTTAATTATCATAATTACAACCCACACAGAAGTACACAAACATGTTGTGTAGATTATAAATAAAGATTGTGATATCTTCTCCCATTGTAAACCAAATTTCATTATAAATTAATTGTGAATAGCAGTCTCAACAAAGCTGCCAAATAAGTTTTAAAAAACCTTAAGGATAGAATAATAATTATTTCTGAAGTGATTTTGAAGCTAATATACATACCATCTAGATCAAAACTAGAAGTTTTTTCTATAGAAAAATACGTGTATAATTGATATATAGACCAGAGTCGATAATTTTTGAAACCAAAAAAAATAATAGTAGGATGCAACCCATTAGAAAAGGAGGGGAATATTATAAAAATGAAAGGAAAAATAATTTACCGGCGATCTGAGGTCGGGAAGGGGGTGAGGGGGGGTTTTTAAGGGTAAAAAACGTTTTTACTCGATTTCCGGCAAAACTAAAAGTCCTATCGAAAGAAATCAAATGGCTAAGTTGTAGGTAATGAAAAGATCTAAAACTTTTCTATTTACACTTTTTTCACATAACCTCAAAATTTATGTGGAAAATTCAAAAAACCAACATTTTGGTTTTTTATTTTTATCTTTTACAAAAATGTTTTCGTTTTAACGAAATTTGGTGAAAACTTGCCTTTTTATGTCCCAAATACGCTGTAATTTACTTGATTAAAAATATTTATTTTTTCACCTTATTTTGAATTAATATCGAAAAAGCACCCTCATTTTCAATCGAAAATTCACCCGTCAAAATATCAGCTTTTTTCAAAAAGTTGGTATGTTTTCTGTTCGTTGAAATCTCTACTTTCCGATGGTGAAAAAAATATATATATGTTACTATAGTAAATCTTCTGAGAAAATGCAAAAAACAAAAAACCGTGATTATACCCCCATGAAAAAAAAATATTAAAGAAATAAATGTCAAAATGTATAAAAAATATATTATAAATATATTAAAAATCTATACTATACATATTTTTCATATATTTATACATAAAATACTGTATACTCACGATAAAATATTGAAGGCATTATTAATTCGATTTTGTCTTTTCAGATTATCAGTATGGATGAATCTGTTTGTATCATCTGCAATAAGGCAGATGATAAGCAAGTGTATGAAATAAAAAAGGTTTTTTGTTTTTTGCATTTTCTCAGAAGATTTACTATAGTAACATATATATTTTTTTCACCATCGGAAAGTAGAGATTTCAACGAACAGAAAACATAACAACTTTTTGAAAAAAGCTGATATTTTGACGGGTGAATTTTCGATTGAAAATGAGGGTGCTTCTTCGATATTAATTCAAAATAAGGTGAAAAAATAAATATTTTTAATCAAGTAAATTACAGCGTATTTGGGACATAAAAAGGCAAGTTTTCACCAAATTTCGTTAAAACGAAAACATTTTTGTAAAAGATAAAAATAAAAAACCAAAAAGTTGGTTTTTTGAATTTTCCACATAAATTTTGAGGTTATGTGAAAAAAGTGTAAATACAAAAGTTTTAGATCTTTTGATTACCTACAACTTTGCCATTTGATTTCTTTCGATAGGACTTTTAGTTTTGCCGGAAATCGAGAAAAACCGTTTTTTACCCTTAAAAACCCCCCCTCACCCCCTTCCCGACCTCAGATCGCCCGTAAATTATTTTTCCTTTCATTTTTATAATATTCCCCTCCTTTTCTAATGGGTTGCATCCTACTATTATTTTTTTTCACTTTTTATTATTTTTAAAGGCTTCTACCCTGGTCTAATAACTCATTTATTAGTAGATTCTCTGTATCTGTAGTTTTCTGACGGTGTCTGCTGCTTCCATTAGATCAACTTCATTCAATCAGGAACTTGGGCTTCAAACCTATCGCCCTTGTTAGAACAACTTCAGCCTACGTAAGTATAACGGTATCCGTATTCAATTTTGAAATACGTGAAGTTAACTACACTATTAATAGTAAATATTACTATTAATAGTTAATATCTTTAAGATCCCCACTTTACTTTTAATTAATTGTTTGAAATTAGATAATGACAATTATAAAATAAATATTCTTAAAAAAATTTTTGGAATGGTAAGGCGTCTTTTTATCGGAGTATTCAATCTCATATATAAAATTCTCGTGTCACAATGTTAGTAACAAAACTCCCCCGAAACGGCTTGACCGATTCTTATGAAATTTTGTGTTTATATTCAATAGGTCTGAGAATAGGATATAAACTATTTTTCATTCCCTTAAGTGATAAGGGTGGTCCACCCAAGGGACGAACCCGAGTGGAGCGAGGGTAAGTCGCTAGTATTTCTATATAATGCACAAAGGTACTATACTATAAAATATAACTATCATTTATTTTAGTAACGAACACAAAATAATAAACTGAGACCTAAGGTCCTTAACCATGAAATATATGTCTGCACTCTATAATTCAACAACATAAAACAAGTTAACGAGGTAATATGAAGTTTATATTAAATTCAGGATTTTATTGCATCCATGGATAACAGTAATGATAGAAATAATCTATTCGTGTGAAATTTTAACGATGACTATACAAATGCAAACAAAGAACATCCCCAGTAATAATTTATACGAGAGAGATCACCCTTAGCATCACCGGAAGTCCGCAGACGCCATTTTGCCACGCGCCAGGAAGCGCACGCGCAATGCAATGTCACTTCCGCTTTGGTTGTCACTATGGCGCTTTAGAGATGATTATGCTGGATTTTCAAAATTGCAAGCTTCATTTGGCGTTGAAATTTATTGTATTTTGAATTAGCGACGTTGTGTCAAAGTGCTTTGACAATTTTAGACATTAAACTTGTTAGGTAATGGTTTACGAGTTGAATTTTACTTCCAATGAAATAAGTTTATTAATATAACAAAAGTAAAGTTTTGTCTGTCTGTCTGTCTGTTTGTTCCGGCTAATCTCCGAAACGGCTGAACCGATTTCCGCGGGACTTTCACTGGCAGATAGCTGATTATATGATTTATTTTAGAAAAACAATTAAGATTCTGCTCAAATAAATTAAACCTACAAACGTTAATAGAGTTAGCTTAAGAGCTAACAATATTTTTTCTTATTTTAGTTTAAAATGAAAAATAATAATGAACGGTACTATTTGAAATAATAAAAGTTCTTTACCTGATAAAAGCACTTTGATCAGTCCATCATAATATTATATTTTATGATAGGTACTATATATATATATATATATATATATATATATATATATATATATATATATATATACATATATATATATATATACATATATACATATATATATATATATATATACATATATACATATATATATACATATACTAAAACAAGTATTCAGTAGAATTTTTAATATATATAAACATTAGACAAGCTTTATGACAATTAAATTTAACATAGAAATAATGTACCCACTAGCTGTTTTATTAAAAAATAAAAATGACTTAAACCTACACATATGATAACTATAATAATAACTCATAAGACAAAAAGCCTCAACCGAATTCAACTCGTGACCACAGTCACAATAACCAGTACACGTCAGATTCCGCCAACGCCGGAAGCTCGTCATATTTATTAAGTAAAATATTCTACCACTATTAATACAATTTCTAATCTCATAATCCGTGATTGAGCATGAGCATACTTGAAGAGAACATTAGTATATCATTATGAAGATTGACGTGCATCAATCTATGGGCAATAATTCATATGCTGGTATATCAGATTACTGGGTAATTCTATGTGAAAGTCTTTATCAAGTGGTGATTTAATACCATTTTCTTTTTTATTATATATTCTTTATTGCACAAACAGTCAATATAAAGAAAAATATGTACATACAGAAAGTGATATGGACAAAGGTGGACTCATCTCTTCTATGTGAGACCTCTTCCAGTCAATCAAAGCGTGCATAAGCTCGGAGATAAGATATTTTCCCGCACTAAAAAAACCTAAATGATGACCCGGACAACCAGCTATCGCCATACCAAATTTCATCACAATCCGTCCAGTGGTTTTTTCATGGTGCGTTCTCAGACAGACAAACAGGTGAAAAATCTAAAAACTAGATTCGACCTCTGTATCGATAATAATAATATTATTATCGATATACATCTATTTCAATAAGATTTTCAAAAAATATTTAATGTACAGATTCGTCATGCTAGAAATTTATTATATGTATGTATAGATGTCTAAAAATAAGTAAAGATGTTTTGTTATCAATGTATTTAAATAATATTTTAGTCAATTTTGAGTGATGCGTAAAAACTCGTACATAAATTAACTCATCACCTCTATTAATATTTGTGTATACTGAAAATATTTGTATCCCAAACATTTTTTACCAGCAATTATATTTATTGAAGAAAGCTCTATAAAGTATTTCAAAGCAGGTGCAGATTTTTTTTTGTTTTCACATTTTTCAAATTAACAAAATTACCATTTTTTCATTTTCCATTCAAACACAAACTCCATTTCGATCGATCTAATGAATTTTTACATGTTTTAATTTATAATTAACATTTTATTTACAGAATTTTACATTTCATCATTGCTTGGTGTAATTTATTACTCGTATTTACTAATTTTCACTTGCAATAACGTAGAACGTCAATAAAAAGAAGCCTATGCTGTATAGTTAATGATTAATCTAGGATTTGATCTTCATTTCGAGTGTAATTTCACTCAAATCGGTTAAGCCGTTTCATCATGATGTAGAAAAAAACGCACATGTCTCACTAACTTTCGCTTTAACGTTAGTGGGATTCTATACATACTAAAACTTATTATACCAAAATAGCATGTAAACTACTATAACATTTTACAAAGTCTCCTTAAGTAGTAATAGTATTCGTAAAGCCTGGTATCGTGCCCATATATTCAGTATAAGCAGTAATCCCGGGCGGGTTATAGAAATTCAATATCGATAATGTCAGTGTCATAAAACGTGCATGATAGGCACTTCTCACAAATTACTTGTATTTTATGATTTAAGTAGATACATAAAAATATGAAAACTTATTATAAGTTTAGTTTTTAGTACCATATTGACCTCATGACCGATTTTTCTAACATTACTGGACTAAAATGGATTCAAAGTTCAAATCCCGGGTCTCGCGGCTCTGATATTCTCAGGTGCGAATCATTTCCACCATGATTACCACTTGCCTTACGGTGAAGGAAAACATCACGAGGAAACCCGCATATTTGAGAGAACCTAACAAGTTTTCAAAGGACTTGTGAATTATTTATATTATTAATCTATACATATAATAAACTTGTAACTAAGTCGAATCTCGATACAGAGTCCGAATCTACAGTTTTTAGAATTTTTGTCTGTCTGTCTGTCTGTTGCCGGATCACGAGAAAGCCACTGGACAGATTTTGATGAAATTTGGTATGATAATAGCTGGTTATCCGGGTCAACATATAGGATACTTTTTACCGCGAAAAATATCTCATTTCTGAGAAAAAATACAAAAACTGCATTCTAAGAGTATACTAATATGTAAAACCTAAGAATTTGGTTTTCAGTCATCTGAACGCGGGCGGAGCCGCGGGCAATGCTAGTATACCTATACGTACATGTTGTTGAAATACTAAAACAAAACACTACATGACTGACATAACAAATATGTAGTACTACATAGATGTAAAGTAAATATTGCTCGAACAACTGTACATACGAGGAAGTATGGATAAACACTCACTAGTATTCAGAATCTCAGTAGTATTACAGCTTCAGTATACAGGCGGTTATCACAGTATCTACTATCCACAAATTGCCACGCTATAGTTGGCTCTGCCGATATAAATCTCCTATTGAAACAGAGTACTAGCCACCATTCAGAGGAATCTTTTCAACGCGGAAAAACAGAGAGACGCGGCTTAGCAAACACTCCTGCGGGTCGAGATCAAAGCGCGATATGATACACACGCGGTTTAATTTGGCGCCAACTAAACTGACAGGGCGCCATTTTGTACGATTCTCAGGACTCGGGTATTTTTCAGGCGACGTGCGAGCAACGGCCTACGATTGATCTGCAATTACATATTAAAAGTTATTAAATTTAAAATATACTAGAACATATTACCTGAAAAAAGCATGTAACATTGTTTCGTAGAGATAAATGTATAGTTTATTATAAAATTAATTAACAAATTGATTTCAGGTAAAATTATCATATATAAGTAAGGTTATTTTAAATATTTAAATTAAACAATTTCCAATGAGAAAATATAAAAAAAATAATATTATTTTATAGCAATTGTTTTATTTTTATAAAATAATTTATACATATTAAAATTCTTTAGCACGTAAAAGCAAGTAGACTAACGGTGAATCCCAATAATAATAATTCTTCATAATAGAGATGGGAATAATTGTACATAATTTATATAAAGTAATACTTTGACATTCAAAATAAAACTATCTTTTCGGATTTTTTCGCGGATTTATTTTGATTTTTGGTTCTCGACGTTTTCGTCACGGGAGAGACTAAGGTTTTAGACGACTCAAAGGTCATTATATGTTGTTGTAGACAATATTTATATGGAGTTTATATCTAATGTTTATTACTGGTAAGGCAAAAAAATATACAGATAGGTTATTGGCGTTCGCAGTAAGTGGACAGACTAATATGATTAGAACTCTAGTTGAAAAAGTGAACACTCGCATGATTCGGTTGTAGGTAGATACAGACAGACAGACTTACAGAGTTGTAAGTAATTAATTTAAAAAATCTCAACTTTCCTACATTCTCGAAAATTCAATTTTCCTACATTTCACAAGTACCTACAAAATTCTTGTAGTGTGATGTGAAGGATCGTCCACTGAAAAATAAGGAAACCTCATCTAAGTTAAACTTGAGTCATATTTTATTTACGTACGTTCCCCCGAACCAACCATTCGAGTTAGTCTTGAACTGTAGTGTTAATGAGTTTTGATAATTCATGTGAGGGAGAGAAGATTGCTTGCTACAATAGTACGAGAAACGACTGTTTATTTATTGACGGAATTTTAACACGACCGTTTAGGCAGAGTTTTGTTTTTGTGAGAATTACTTTCTTCCCTCGTATCTACTCTATTAAATTATTAAATTAAAAAGAAATAGCGCCCTGTGTGCATTTCAACAATCTTTTCGTTTTGATTCCCAATCAGTCAGAATATTTTTCACTGAACATTTTTCCTTACATTTCCTTGATTGCTTAGAAAGGCTCACGCACACGTTTGTTGTTATAATATCTCTAATTTTTTCTGCACTGGTGATATGTACTAAAAATATTCGAGCTTAATCATTATTATATAATAAACATTCATATGTATGTGCATAACTTTACATATATTTTGAAAACTGAAATAAACTTCTTAATATAATATGTAATTAGATATTTTTATTACATACTAGCGACTCACCCTCGCTTCGCTCGAGTTCATCTCTAGGTTTATTTTAACTGTTAATACGGATCAATCAATTTAATGGCCAATCCGTCATTTTGTTTCAGACAAACAAACAACCGACCAAACAAACAAACAAACAGAGCCAAAGTCAAACTGCACATCGTAAAAAGAGAAAGAGTCACATCTACAAATGCATTCAAGTACTTCAAGTAGTTTATATTAATTTTATTCATAATAATTATAAAGTTATAAAAGAAGAAAGAAAAAGAAAAATGTGTTTTTTACGTTCTTCCACGATTTTTTTCCAAATTTCCTCTTCATAAGAACATTCCTTGGACTTCAATGAATATTTGAAAAAAATTAGCTGAATTGGTCGAGCCGTTCTCGAGTTTAGCGGTCAGCAACATTCATTTTTATTTATATAGATATTTTAATGTCTTATGCAACAACATATAACAAAACATAACATTTTCCATCTTGCAATCGCTCTTAAATCAACATCTATGTATAAAAAATATACTTATATAGTACATACATTAGTATGTACATAACAGTTAAGTTTTTTCAGAATTCAAGTCATATTCAATACTAAAATCAGGACTACAGTAATAAAGGATGTCTCTACATTAAAACAACATTAATGGTCATTGAATTAACACATATTAGCAAGAAATTGGTACGACAAGTTTTTTGCGTTTCAAAACGTCGCGTATGTGTCGTGAGGGCATTTTTACAAATACATAATATTTTATGACCGTATAAGAATCTGCTTAATGCATCGACGTAGAACGTTGATGGTAGGTAATGCCACTAATTGCGTTTGTAAGAATGTTCATGGGACGTATGCGTGTGGTAGGCCTCCATCTGTCCCATACTATTAACCTTTAACAGCTGTTGCAAAAGTAATTATCGTTTTGTAATATTTATTTTTAATTAATGTTATTAATTTAAGTAATAAATCTCGGAGTTAAAGAGGCAAGACATTGAGGCAAGAAGAGGAGGTTAGAGAGTAATATTGATGTCCTACTGACCGATTTCGGTCCCGGCTGCGTATTTTACTGGGACTAGACTTGTGCAGATGAGATATTATACCCTCAACGACCGCGGGCACACCGGTGTTACAGTTAACAATTAATTTCTTAGAAATTTAATTAACTTCTCAGAAATTTATTTATTTCTTAGACATATAATTAATTTCTTAGAAATTTACCTGGAGGAGTTATAGCGCACTGGTATGCGCGGAAATCTGAGTGCACTCACTACTAATTTCACTCTTAAAATCTTACACGACAGCTAAGAAAACAGCAACAGCATCGACGGCTTTACGTTCCTTTTCGAAGCACGAGGGAGTAACACCGCCAACTTCCCAACTCTAGAGCGTTACTGAGAACTATTTGATAGAAAATCCCAATAACTACACCTGTCTGGACCCAGGATTCGAACTCAATACCTCCGGATCTATAGCCGTACATGCTAGCCACTAGCTAGACCAACGATGTTAGAGAGTAATATAAGCTACTTTGTATCTTAGTTCGTGAAGTGACTCCTGTGAGATGTTAGTTTTTGTTTGATAAAATAAAATATTCTCTTGAAACTACACGTAGTAAGACGCCGTTAAATGATGGATTTTTAATTAAATATTTTAAAAGTAATTACCTAATAATATTTTTAGTGCTCTTTTTTGCTCTTATTTGCTACTTCTTCATGCTACAATGGGTCAACAATTTCATTGATTGATAGGTTTTATTATTTATATATTTAACGCAAGATCGCATTGCGTATCCTGGATTTTTCATAATGTTTTTTCGATGTACCTGTCACATAAGCGTGTTTAACTAGTTATGAACAACTGATGCTTAGTATCTATTATATGAGATATGCCGTTGACAGCTGATGCACAGGTCTCCTAGTTCGGCTGCAGATGCTATGTTTAAATATTTGTATGTACCAAATTAGATTTAGTAAGTGTTAAGCAAATAACTGGATGTACTACTTTTGGAAATAAAAAACTTATTATTATTATAGTATCACTGCCGATCACACTCAAAGTCACGGGTTTGATTCTGATACGAAAATATATGTGTCAAAAATATTACATATTTATTCAGACTGACTAACCTATAAAAATATTCAGATAATGACGAAAAGCAAACAATTAAAAGAGACGTGAGTATGTCATGTCGACCCTACAAGGAAAATATTACGGGTATCAAAAATATGCACATTGTACATTGAATGTCAATTATCATTAATTTAACCATAGATCAATAAATTATCTAGCGTTTCCATAGTAGGACTCACGCGTTAGTGTAAAGTCGCGAAGGAATTTAACGCACTTACATATATGCACCTTAAAGATATATTTACAATTTTAACCGAATGGAAACGAGTCCATGGCATTTCTTTTTAATAATTTCTCACGTACATTAAAGCACATAACACCATTTAATTAAAGTAGAAATATTATGTTCAAAACAGTTTTTATTACAACACATATAAAAGTTTATGTCATTGGTAGACTTCACAACTACAAATATCACCCGCCCATAGCTTTCTAAAGGTTCTTGGAATGGTCACAGCAATTTTTTTGCTTTTGAGAACAAGTTTCGAAAAGGGAGGAGTTTATTTCCCAATAATTATGGCTTCAGTTACGGAAAACTGGAAATTATGTGTGCCACGTCATCTTGTATAGAGAATAAATGTTAAATCTTGTTGTACTCATACATATTATATAATATTTCCGTTTCATAAGAACCTAAATATTTTTTCAATATTTTGATATCTGAAAGGAAAAATATTGTAACTCTGCTTCTTTGTGATTTTGAATATGGACTTTAAAGGGCAAGTAAAAATTTGATTTCATATGACAAAAACTTAAAAATCTTGTAATACGAAGTTTAGACAAGATGCCGCCACTCTAGTGTATGTATTTAATAATATTCTATGTATTTAATCGTTGAAGAATAGAAATATTGAAATATATATTAATATAGGAATGGCATAATAAGATTCTATGACATAACGATTAAATACATACCAATTATGTAATTTTAAGCAAACCATTTTTAAAATTTATTTTCTCCATTCTACAATTAATGATATCTTCTCCAAGTCGCAAGTAGCCCTTAATATATGGCCCTTAATATAATCAATAGCTTTATTTCATTTTTCCACTATTGTTAACTGTTTTGTTTGTTTTTTGTAGTAACATGGTCACTACTCTAATTTATGAAATATTTTTAAGTGGAAACTTTAATGGTTTGTATTTTATATATAATTATTTACAAGTAACACTGCACTGTATGTTTCCCAAATATATTAAAAAGAAAATAAATAAAATAACATATAAACTATAAACGCTAACATGTAGAGTCTTGAGATTGTCATATAAAATCCTGCACCTGCAAAACAAATAATATATTATAACATATACAGGTAATATAATATATACATATCATAAAATTGTAACTAAGCCGAATCTGTACATATTAAATATTTTTTTGGAAAAGCTTATTGAAATAAACATTATTTTCGATACAGATTCCGAATCTATAATTTTTAGAATTTTTGTCTGTCTGTTACCGCATCACAGAAAAACCACTAGCGGGATTTTGATGAAATTTGGTACGGTGATAGTTGGTTATCTTTTTTTTTAACGTTGAGAAATGTATTTACGCACGAGGTGTGGAACTCACCGGCATAAAGCCCGTACTACCCACTAAAACCAAACAAAACCTTCCCTCATCTTAATAGGGCGTCGCAGGATCGCTTACGCATTCAACTACGACGCCCCGACGGCAGGTCTGCCGAAGCAGACCACCACAACCATGGGATTGCTCCAAGGTCCACTCTGCTATCAGAGAAGTACCAGAAGCAACCCGCATGGCACACCACCCACCGAAGTGGGCCACCTCCCTGTGCGTTTCTTGGCTTCTCGCCCGGTAGGATTGCCGGGCACTACTGAGCCCCCCCACCACGACAAGGTGAACGCTCGTTGGGGGGGGATAGCTGGTTGGGGGGGGGGGATACTTTTTACCGCGGCAAAATATCTCATTTCTGGGAAAAAATACAACAACTGCAATGTAATGTATACTAATATGTAAAACCTAAGAATTTAGTTTTTGGTCATCTGAACGCGGCGGAGCCGCGGGCAATGCTAGTAATAACATAAATTTGCCAATTCTTAAACTGATTAATTATACAAGTTCGTAATACGATTTCAAATTCTTACCAATTACTTAATAGGTATTTGAAGGAAATCGTTAATCTGATAAGCACCTTTAATGAATTTTGCCTGCCTGTTGGTGTAAAAAATAATTTATGAGAAGTCGACCGCCTTACTAAATTAAACACTTGTTAGTACATTCTCGACTTCGTTAGCGCGGTCTAAATAAAATAATTAAAAATAATTTCAAGTACTACTACTCAACAAATAAAAACCTATTCAAGCCTAATACTTTCTTAGATTTACGCAAATGTTTGACATTTTTAATAAAACTATCTTTTCGGATTATTTCGCGGATTTATTTTGATTTTTGGCTCCCGACGTTTCGAATGCTTTACAGCATCCATGGTCACGGGAGAGTCTCTCCCGTGACCATGGATGCTGTAAACGGGAGAGTCTCTCCCGTGACCATAGATGCTGTAAAGCATTCGAAACGTCGGGAACCAAAAATCAAAATAAATCCTATTCAAGCCTGTCTGTGAGCTGTCGTTTGTTTTATAGTAGCGCTAAAAATTTCAAATAAAACGAGTTTTACTTAAAATATTATAAACAACAATTGGAGTGGTTTTTTCAACTTATGGTTAATTTATTAGAGACCGACAATCTCTTCCGTGACCATGATTGCTGTAAAGCATTCGAAATATCGGTAACCAAAAATCTAAATAAATCCACTAAAAAATCCGTAAAAAATTTAGTTTTATTTGAAACTAACGACTCACCCTCATTTCGCTCAGTTTCATCCCCAGGTACGTTTTGACGCCTAGTATGAAATAGTTTTTTTTTCGTGAATTTTTGCGATGTCTTAATAGTCAACAAAAAAGTTCATAAAAATCGGTTCAGCAGTTCTCGAGTTATAAGCGTTGTAACAAGCCCGACTTTGTTTTATATATCGCAGACATAAAAAATAGCACAACTCAAAATATCCCTTTTTTTCAGGAAAAAAAACTTTTTACTCTTTTTCTATTTTATATATTAAAAATAATCTTATGCGTTCTTGTATATAATTTTACGAAGATATTTTTTTGATCAATGGCTTGTCACCAAATAGTAGTATCACTTGTAACCAACTCAATATCAAACACTTGAAGATATTGATTTGAAACACCAACTAACCAACTGTATATTAAACACCAACAATTCCAAAAATAGTTTTATTTTTTCGTGTTAAATTAGTAATCATGACAAAATCATTTCATTCAGTCAAAAATTTGGACTATTTAGAGTTGTGCTACTCTTTATCTAGGTGTGCGTTATATAGATGTCAAATATTCGCGGTAAATCTAAGAAAGTATTAATTTATTCTTTTTATTTTAAATAACTAGCAGAACACGCGGCTTCGCTCGCGTTAAAAATACAAAACAAAAACTTTTTAACAAATCTTTTCGAAGTCGGTGTGCTTTGCTTTGTATGGGCTGGCACCGATTTCGAAAATATTTGATTAGGTATGTATTTAATAGGTAGGCTTAAATTACTTAGCCAAATTTCATTTGATTAGTTATATATAGTAAATGAAAACTACCGATCAGTTATTTTTTACTTTTTAGTGCTTTTGTTTGAAGTCGGTTTTTATTTTTTTGCAAAAAAGTTTTTATTTTTCCCTTTTTAGTTTAGACAGTAGTAGCAAAGTAAGAATTCTAACGTGTTAGGCTTGTCAAATCAAACAAAATAAGCCCAAACTCAAAGTATCTACTATTAGCCGTTGAAGAGTTCCACCTATCCACCTTCTGGCCTTACCATCAGATCTGGTCAACAATACCAAACCACTGTACTATCAACGGAAATAGAAATACTTGCAAAGTTTCAAGTCAATATGACAATTAGAAGTAGGTTAAATTCATCATTAGCTATTTTTCCACCTTTAAGGGTGGTATTTTTTTTTTAATTTAAATGGGACCTATCTGGAAGTATACACTTTCAAACAACATAAAAATTGTCCAAATCGGTTAATAAATGACGGAGTTCTGAGGTAACAAACATAAAAAAAAAATATACAGTCGAATTGAGAACCTCCTCCTTTTTGAAGTCGGTTGAAAACTCTTTTGCTTTATGTTATAAGTAATAATTTAATGGCCTTTATGAATTTCAAATGTGTAATATCAAATGTGAACATTATTGTGACTCAAGCATCGAGGGTTTCATACTACAGAATATTATGTCGTTTTTTTTTACTTTTTCGCAATACATCATACTAATATAATAAAGAGGCAAAGTTTGTGAATTGTGAGTTCGCGACGTTGTAGGGGGTAATCTCTGGATCTACAGCGCCAATTTAGATGAAATTTCGTAAGAAGATAGTTTGAGACCCTGGGAAGGACATAGGATACTTTTTATCCTGGAAATTATCCCTTAAGGGATGGATTAAAATGGGGATGAAATTTTGTATGGGGAATCAACCTAGGGACGAACACGAGCGAAGCGAGGGTGAGTCGCTAGTACTTTATTAAAATTAACTTAAAAATAAGTTCACATTATTTCTTAGAGATATTATGTAAAACAAATTTAATTTTAATGATCTTAACTCAAAATATCTATTACCTATCCAAAAAGATATTAATGTATATTCTGTAAATTAATTATATTTTAATGTATTTAGCTACTACCACTACCTCTATTTTTTCCACATTTTCTACTTCATCTTTCTAAAGTTAGAGAAAGAGGCTACAATGATACAACTCGCATGCAATGTTTACGACTTAAGAATCAAGTGACTCAGCTAATATAGGTTTTTAACTAATATACTAACAGACTAAGATCCACGTTATTTTTAAAACCCCAATGTTATGTACACCTGAAACTTACAGTTTCCTTCTATTCCCACCATTTTTAAGCTACTTACATAGTGTTATAAAGTGTCATTTTTATTTTAATATAGCTTTTTGGCCAGGTATATGCTCGCGGAGACTAAAGAATTTGCTCTTTAATTTCCATTGAGTTTATATGTTGTCATATCGAATTTATAATATTATGTGTACATTTATGTAATCAGTAATCATACTACATTCACTTAATTTATTCTACGCTAAAAAGTTGCAAACAGTCAGTTCATTCCTCTGAGATGTGGAAATCATTTTCTTAATAATGACCACTGTCAAATAAGGTGAAAGAAATTATTGTGAACAAACCTGCATGTCGAAAAGGACTAGTTTGATAAAAACTTAAAAAAAAATAGAAACCGACTTCCAGGCACTAAAATGTAATAAATAACTAAACGGAGGTTTTTATTTAGAATAGATACCTAATCAGATATTTTCGAAGTCGGTGAAAGCCGATGCAAAGCAAATCTAATATATTTCGATACGTATAATACATATTTACCTATTAGATATTCATATCTTAAAATATTGTCGGCTGGCACCTACCTACATAAAAAAAAACTGGAAGATACCTACATAAAAAAAAGAAAAAAGAAGATTCCGACGAATTGAGAACCTCCTCCTTTATTTTAGGAAGTTGGTTAAAAAAAGGAAATAACCCAGCAAAGGGACGTTAAAAGATCTGAATTTTCAATATTAAAATTGTATGTTCTTATACGTCCCTAAGTAGTTTTAAACTAACTACCCTAATATCCCACAGAAGCTCTATACCTATAACAAATCAACAAACAATTTCACATTTATAATAATATTAGTAAGCATTCTATACCTAAAATGTGATTTTATTTTACAAACGTACATATTAAGGATCGCGTGCATGGAGTGAACATTTTTCATATGGTGGTAAGAACATTATATACTTGTACTATACTACTTATTGCATACATTTCTGCTTGTATATAATAAAATCCATGTTAATATTACAAATGTGAAAGAAGAAAGTATATTTCTCTGTTCCCCTATTATATAAAAAAACGTGTATATATACTTATGTATGTAAGAAGTTATATGTACTTCTTTGGCCTAATAGAATAAAAATAACTAAAGATTTCATCCCGTATGTCATAACAACCTGTTTGTAAAAGTAATGATAAATTAATAAAAATAAATATATATTTTTTATCTCCACTGTATAAATCGTAAAAAATTAACTCTCATATTTTTTTCCATACGTGCCAAAAGAAGTATAACTTCAAGAAATACTATTCTTATGTTAATAGGTGTTAAACATGAGTAAAGCAGTCCTGCATTCATTTACACATTCACAGAGTTTCAATTCAAGACTAGCGACTCACCCTCGTCCCTAGGTTGATTCCCCGTACAAACTTTCATCCCCATTTTCACCCCCTTAAGTTATGATTTCTGGGATAAAAAGTATCCTATTTCCTTCCCAGGGTCTCAAACTATCTTCTTACCAAATTTCATCTAAATCGGTTCAGTAGATCCAGAGATTACCCCCTACAACGTCACAAACTCACAATTCACAAACTTTACCTCTTTATAATATTAGTATTATAGATTTATGAGAGAGTAACTGACATATAGGTTAGATACTTATTATCTAAGATACGAGTATTTTAATAAAAGTTACTGGAGGACCTTCAGGATTTAGCTAGGATATATTTAAGCAAGACAAAGAAGCATCCAAAAATATGATTTTTTTTAATTGATTTAACTAGTTTTTAATGAATTTAACATTCTATTCTTGAATTTCTTCTATTTCATTAAAATACATAGATATAACAACTACTATAATTCAGTATAATATTATATGAAAACTCGTCGTATTATTTATAATCATAGATACACAAAGAAAGTATAAATATATCATAATATACAAATATGACTTTATAATAATTTTCATAAGGAATATAGGTGTATTGCCAAGCATATTAATACCGTTTGTAAGCCGTAAAGCGCTCCAGTTAAGTTTATTATATACAGCTTCTACTGTATTAAGTTAACTGGTGTGGTTGACCGCTTAGAAATTCTAAGCCTTTAAACTTTTGATAATATCTCGGTAAATTTGAAGTAAGAAAATACTTAGTTATTTAATAACATTAGTAAGTACTTTTTATCTAAACAAGTACATGACAAAAAAATTGGTCAAGTGCGAGTCGGACTAGCACACGAAGGGTTCCGTACCATAATCTTATTTTTTTCATTTCTATTTGAAATTCTCCACCTTGGTTTTTATCAAAATAATAGTATTTGTTAGTAGAATATACGTGATAATCAACATTATCACTAAATTTCAAGTTCATAGGTCAATGGAAAGTAGTTTTTAGAAGTCAGTAAAAAAAGAACATAAAAGTATTAGTAATTAAGAAAAGAAGCTTTTAAAAGCTTTTAAAGCTAAAAAGTGAGGCTTAGAAATATTAGAATATTATAGACAATGCATTGTAATTCACTTAAAAGTAAAGGATAGGTTGATAAAATGAATAAGTAGAAGATCGCTCCATATTACATATACATACCTACTACACAATTTTTAAAATAAAATTTTAACGCGATTAAAACTTAGGTAACTATCCACTTAATGAAAATCTTACTAATTCATTTCACGGTCTACGAGCATCAATTTTCGCATAAGATTAACTTA
Source organism: Brenthis ino (assembly GCA_921882275.1). NCBI lineage: Eukaryota > Metazoa > Arthropoda > Insecta > Lepidoptera > Nymphalidae > Brenthis > Brenthis ino. The sequence goes on along the minus strand of OV170221.1, from coordinate 17,514,627 downwards.
CGTAACGAAAACACTAAGGAAGGATTTTTGATAATACCTCAAAGGATTAAATAAGGGATGAAAGTTACAATAATTGAATGTATATACGTATATCTATCAGGCTCATTTGAGTTTTGTAAGTTGTAAGTTTTTAAAAATAAATCTTTTCATCTAACTTTCGTTGTAATAATTATTTTCGGTATTAAATAATCGTACAGATATTGTCCTGCTATAGACCTCTCTAAGATTTTAATCGAATTCGAATATAAAAAAATCTAAATCTTGATGCCAACTACCAATTCAACTATAGCTAAGAATTATCCAGGTGACCTTATAACATAAGTACATGCATATAATACAAAAAAAATATCAAAATCGGTCAAGCCATTTAGGAGTAGAAGAATTACGAACGCATGCACTCTACATGCATTATATATTGAAATATTGTAAAAATATATCTATTCTATAGTATGTACAATAAGTACATTTAGTATTTAAAATGAACATTTTAATTTTTAAGCAAAGTTTAAGATGAGTGTTGTATAATTTCCAAATAAAAATACAAGTAGCTGCCTCGAAGAAAATGATTTATCAATTTTTTTACACTTAATAAAAGAATAAGGAGTCTTAAAGTTACTGTCGAGCTTTACTTAAATTGGTTAAGTAAATGACTTGATGTTTACTTCATTACTTATAAAGGATAATAAAATTGAAATTTTAACGCAGGATCCTTAAACTACATAAATTAATAAGACCATTTAATATTATTTAATTTTTAAATATAGTGTAATTATAGTATTAAAAACAAAAATATGTTTTTTTCATTTGAATTAGAGTTCGACAATTCATTTAGTAACGCCATTTTTCAACTGGTATCATTAAATTATTGCAATTAACATCTGAATTTCACAAAATTGAAAATAGATACAACAGTTAGACGTAAGTTAGAATCGATTTCCAATTTGATTAATATTTCTGTTTGTTAAAAGTGAACGTAATAAAAGCAAAAGAAGCGTTAAGAAAAGAAACTCTGCACGCTCATACTTTAACACAAACTCTTGACGTAAAAGTCCATCAGACTAAAATTCGAGTAAATAAAACTAAAAAAAAACAAAATTAAATAAACAGCTTACATTACCCCGTTTATAAGTTATCTATATTGTAACTTTAACAAAGCAAAACCACCTAAATCTTTATGTGATGATTTGTAACCGCATTTAACAAGAACAGCCAACTTATATTTTCTGTTTTGCAACGAAAAATTACACCAAAATCAATATTATACGCAAGAAATTGTATATCTCTAGTATTTTTATGGTGTTACCAGTTTTTATCAGTGGAAGCTCCCGTTTGCAATCTGTCGTTCACCGACTTGTGGCTTGCCCTGCTTTTACGAAACGCATCTCATATAATTACAATAAAAAATCTTAAAGATATAGGTTTTGTTTGTGTTGATTTTTAGATTGACACGTGTTTACTGTAATATATACATATAATAAAATTCTAACTGAGTCGAATCTGTACATTTTTTTTTTTTTTTAAATATTATAATAGTCATTATTATCGATACAGAGACCGAACCTATAGTTTTTAGAATTTTTATCTGTCTGTCTGTCTGCATGTCTGTCTGTGACCGCATCACGAGAAAACCACTGGACAGATTTTGGTGGGTATGATGATAGCTGGGTCAACATATAGGATACTTTTTACTGCGGGAAAACATCTCATCTCTGAGAAATCTATATTACCTTTTAAAACATACCTAGGGACGAACCCGAGTGGAGCGAGGGTGAGTCACTAGTTTTGTATTATAAAATTTATAAGAAGTACAAATTATTATATTAAATTTACAAGTGGTAGTGGAAACGCTTCATATGCAGTAGTTTGTGATTTCTATCCCCATTATATATATAAAAATATATGTACATATAATACATATACTCATATATAGCTTCATAACTTATGATAGTAATTACTTTTTAACTAAAACGGTAAACGGATTTAATTTCAAAACCACTAAAAATTATATCATTAGAGGTGGATTTTTTTCTTGAATTTGATATGCGACGATGAAAGATGTCATGATCATCGCTTAACACACAAAAAAAAAGGTTTTTGTATCTATGTATATATAGTATATACTAATATTCTAAAATGTTAAATTTAAATATTTAAAGATAAATTTAATTGAAAACAATATATGAAGTATAAAATATATTTTTAACCTCATTACACCTACAATTAATCATATAAGTTTCTTTTAAAAAAAATAAGTATGTAACAAAAGTAATAAGTAGTAAGTACCTATATTTCGATAAAATAAGTAAATTTTGTGTCCTAAAGAGTTACAAATTCTACTCCGCCATTACCGATCATTATGGGCCGAAATGATATCGACTTGTGCGTATTATTAGTATAATTATGATTTGGGAGGAAGTGGTATCCTTTCGTGATCATTGTTTCGTCACTTGAGAGGGATCACTTATTTGTACACGCTACTGTTAGTAAAAGTGTCAAGTTCGAGTCGGAATCACGCACCGACGGTTCCGTAAATCTAACTAAAATATTTTTTAAGTATTTACCATAAGTAAATTAAAATCAGAGCATACTGACGACACGTTTGGCTCAGTTTGTAGTGGCCCTACTTTCTGTGCCGGCGGTCGTGGGTTCGAGTCCCGCTGGGGGCATTCATTTGTGTGATGACGAAGGTTTGTACTCCAGTCATGGGTGTTTATATTTATAATATGTATGTATTTAAAGTTATATATGTGTAGTGTATCAACTATCTAGTATCCATAACACAAGCCTCGTAGCTTACCATGGAACTACATGGTGCTGTGTGTTACTGTCCTAACATATATTATATTGTCCTAACATATTATACTTTATTCTCATAGACTTTTGCAGGTACTTTGGTACTTATTGTCAATTTTTAAATTATTTAAATTTGGATTAAATTCCAGTATGTCCGTGAGGAAGCCGGCGAGAAACTCAACAGTTGCTCTTTAAAAATTAAATTTGTTTCTATATTTTAATGCAATAATTATCTACTTATCCTACCTGAGACCCAAGTAGAAATTAGTCCCACACCTAAACTTGCTTTGCTTTGTTCAATAATAAATACGTAGGAAATATTTTCTAAAACCCCTAATGCGAGTTCAACTAATAATTCATGTGCCAGTTATAATTATTGGTTTACGTTAAGGTTTGAACTACAATCAAACGACGTTTGATTCAATAAATACGAAAAAAAGCCTAATAAATAATCCTTATATACCTTCTTTAATTGAGGAATTTACAATTTTAATACTGTCTACGTTATACAGTTCAATATATATATATATATATAATATATATATATATATATATATATATAGAAAACAAACTGACTGGCAGGAGAACTGTCCGTGCTAGCTTTTTAGCAAATTATTAAAGCTCTAATTTTTTAATGAAAATGGGCTATTTTACCGAACAATCGAATATCGAAGAATAGACAAGTAAAATACAAAATAACTTATAGTAATAAATATTAAATAATATATACTTTATACTTACAATAAATTTCAATTAACCATTTTTAAAATGTTTAAAAGTAGCAAAACTCAATGTTTTGGTAAAATGTATAGTAATTATTATAGAAATTTACATGTTATTCCAATATTTGTTCAATTACTTAAAACGTTTACTTTAAACCTACATCTAAAAGTCCTAATAACATCCTTGACAAAAATAATTATCAAAATTATTCTCTAGTTTGTCTTTTAAGTCCGAGATTAAATCATACTTTTTACTTAAATGCCCATTACAATAGCGAAGCCGTATGCATAAGCTAGTGTAGTTAAAATATTTTTTACTAGCATTGCTCGCGGCACCGCGCGGGTTCCGATGACCAAAAACCAAATTCTTAGGTTTTACATATTAGTATACTCTTACATTACAACTTTTGTATTTTTTCTCAGAAATGAGATATTTTCCCGCAGTAAAAAGTATCCTATATGTTGACCCGGATAACCAGCTATCACCATACAAAATTTCATTAAAATCCCTCTAGGGGTTTTTCTGTGATACGGTAACAGATAGACAGACAAAATTCTAAAAACCATAGATTCGGCCTCTGTATCGATAATAATGTTTATTTCAATAAGATTTTCCAAAAAATATCGAATGTACAGATTCGGCTTAGTTAATATTTTATTATATGTATAGATAACAAAAGGAAACGTATACAAATTCAAACAAAGACCAACTCTATATTCAGAGTATAATATAACGATTTTCGACTCTCGTAGAAATGATAAAATTCATTTTGGCTTTATTAAGTTATTTGATTTGCGCAAACTGAATTACATCAAACGATACACTCGTTAGTAATCACTTTATTGGAGGGAAATCAATGGATTTTTTGATTGCTCGACTAATAAAACTGAACAATAAATGTACGTTGCTGGCTAGAATTTTTAGGTATCTATACTACATAATAATTTTAATTTAAACTAAGAGTTTATCGAGATTTTTTTAAATTATAACTGCTAAGCTTTATCTCCACTTTGTAAATGATGGTCAGTTTGAACATTACTCGAAAACTAGTGGAGTGATTTTTTACTAATACTTTTTACAGGTTTTTTTTAATCAAGTAGAAGCAAGGACATAAGACATTGGTATTATTTTAAGTAGATGTAGTAAATCACACATGGTACACACTACACACACAAGGCACCTAATACCTATTTGGTCAGCATAGATATAAGAAATATTCAAAGTTTGTAGTTTTCACTGTACGTCAATACTAATCTCCGGCATCACGACCCACCTAACCCTCTCCCACATTTCCTCAGTCCCAGCCTCTGATTGTAAATGATATTTTCAATGGATCGATGATGAGTTGGAACCACTTGATGATGTACGGGGTTAAAAAATGTCTATCACTTTCCAAAATTTCATCCAAATCTGTTAAACACACACACCAACATCCAAACATCTTACAACTTTTTATTCAAAATGTACTGGATCATGTCCACGTATATATTTGTAAATTCAGGTTTTCTTTTAATTTTCAGATATGTATGTCAAGATCATTAGAAATTCGAAGTGCTCCTTCAACTTGGTCTAAGATAGCCTGAAGCTATTTTTAGCGCCAAGCACTGTTCTTAAACTTCGGGCTCGAAATAATATATGATTTATTTTTATATTTTTAGATTCTAATCTAGATTAAAACTATAATTTAACAGATTTTTTCTATTTTTCATATTTACCAATAATAAATATCGATCTAAGTAAATGATAAAACAAATGCCATAAACAAAATTTGGTTATTTTTGTAATATAGGCTTTACTAGATATGCCATGCTTGAGCTGTCAGTATGCTCGTAATATTTCAATAATTTTCTATTTTACAACTAATAACATGAAACCTTAAACTACGTTCCATTTCTAATTTCTCTGAAGAATACTTCCCATGTGAAGTATTGATGAGGATTTCTTGTTAGCTGCAAAACTATTGTAAATAAACATGTGGAAAATATTTATATAGGGGATGAAAATTAAAAAAAAATGGGTGCTTGTAACTTTTACGCGTAGATGAAGTAAAACTTTTTTGAAATATTACAAATAAAAACAATTCAATAATTTAATATATCATATTAGGCATATTACAATCATATATTTAGAATATCATAAACAGAAAGAATAATATAATATTATAAACAATTTGTCAGACAATAACAATGGTCACCATGGCAACAATTAGTCATAATAGCTTTTATTTAGTTTATGCACATCCGTCCCACAGTAATAAATATTCATTTTATAAGTTATAAATATTTTAAAAATATAAATATAATATTATTATTTTTTTAATTATTAATAATAAATTTGACTCTGACTTTCGCGACACACTCCCACTACACTCATTTTTCCGCTCACTTCACTAACGAGTAACCCCTCAGTCACGCCCAAAGAAAGAAAAAAAAAGAAAAGAAGAAAGTTTTACTTCATAAATATATGTACCAAAAATCATAAAAAATATGGAATTTTAATTGGAAAATAATTAAACTAGACAATTTTTACCTACTATCTGAACTCATCTAGTTTTATAGCTCGACGTCAGATAATAGCTTACGCAAACAGTTCGCTCACAAACAAACTGTGCTGTCGGCTTCAAACCCAATCAGAGCCGATTCGCTTGATTGCAATCAGCCCTCGTTCGATATGGAACGTGATGCGAAAGAATGAACTCATTTGCGTGTGTGTTGTTTTAATTTTTACAATTATTTTTAATAAACCGTACAATGTTTATTAAAAAAATAGCTTTCCACTGCGTTCTCGCTCGCGTGTATATTTTTGTTTAATAGCAGCTAGATAAATAAGACCTCGCTGTCGTGAGATCGAATAGTATGGGTGCTTAAGATTTTTTATTGTAGATATATTCGTATCGTAGATATCAGAAGTATAATAAACGCACGTTCTGAAGAGTAAGCAGGACTTGCTTAAAGAGCGTTAAAAAATTAAAGAAAACTTTTATTCTTCTTAATAATCATGTAGAGTGATTTAATATATTATCTAACTGATATCTTAGGTTTTTAAAAATAATCACATTTAAACTGTTCTTTTGGCTTTTAATTTTTAATTGAGAAAATTATTTACGTACGAGTATATGAGCTGCATAGATAAGGATGGTTATGTGGGACTCACCAACTGTACCTACTAAAGCCCAGCGTTCACCATTCACGATTTAATGGGGCCTCGCAGGATCACTTACGCAAACACAAACACGACTTCCCGACGGCTGACCTAGCGAGGCAACCAAAGGGTTGTTGTGGACTACTCTGTTATTAGAGAAGTACTAAGAAAACCTACATGGTACACTGTCCACAGAGGTGGACCACCTTCCAGTGCATTTCTGTGCTTCAGCAAGGCTGGATTTCCGGACACTAATGAGACAACATATAGTGTACCCAATATATATTTGACTCAAAACTTTGTTATTGATTTCTAAACGAGCTAATTGAGCAAATATTATTTCTACAAGGTAGGTAAGATTCAAAAAGATACAAGATAAAAAATATTAAAAAGGCATAAAACTCTTTAAAGAAAGACAGTAGGTAATAAATAACAATACATAATATGTCAATCATTATAAAAGTGACATTTGTTACATATCGACTATAATACGCTATCGACCTAATAATTCCTTTAATTTAGGGGTAGTTTTTTTAAGACAATAATTATTATTGTATTTGCAACTGTTCTACGATCACATGTCGTCAACGACAATGAGGAGGATAATTGCTAATGTCCTTTGTGCCTTGAGAAGGAAGTTCTTTTAATTTTGTCCTTTTATTTATAGCATGGGGTCGTATTTGACCTCGATTGAAGTAATCATGGCATGTAAATTAATTCTATAATAGTATTATAATAGGATAAAAACAGTGTTATTTATTTTAAACTAGCGGCTTTCCCGCGATACGCTCGAGTTCGCCTCTAAGAAAACAAAAACAAACCTATCCCACGGGAACCGTACATTTTTTCAGGATAAAATATGTAAGTAGCCTATGTGTTATTTCACACTATAATCTATCTCTGTGCCAAATTTCATTCAGACCCCTACAGCCGCTCTGGCGTGAAAGAGTAACATGATTTGTGTGATGAGCACAAATGTTTTTACTTCAGTCATGGGTGTTTATATTTAAAATATGTTTATATTTAATGTTATATATGTATGTGTCCCTGAGAAAACTATACTAAACGTAAAACGTAAGTAAGGACGAATCCGAGCGGAGCAAGGGTGAGTCGCTAGTACAAAATATTAGCATTTCGACTTCTTGTTTATTGATTAGTATATGACGACACGTTTGGCTCAGTTTGTAGTAGCCGTACTTGCTGTGCCATGGATCGCGCGTTCGAGTCCCGCTAGGGGTTTTATTTGTGTGATGTGTGATAGCACGAATGTTTGTACTCCAGTCATGGGTGTTTATATTTATGATGATGTTCACCTAGCCGATTCCGGCCACGGCGGCCAATCTCAATGAGATTAGCCAACTGCGCAGGAGATATTATAGTGCACAGGTGTACGCGCAGACACAAGTGCACTCTCTATTCCTATCACTCTCATACTCCGGTGGGACGACCACTCGACACGACCGGTGAGAGTTAAGGCGCAGGACCGACGGCTTTACGTGCTCTCCGAGGCACGGGGGGAAACACCGCCAACTTCCCAACTCCGGGCTGTTACTGAGACTTACTATACAGGAAGACTCAATAACTTAACTTGGCCCGACCCGGGACTCAAACCCAGGACCTCCGGGTGTGCAGCCGTACATGCTAGTTACTACACCACCGAGGCATTTGTTTATTTATTATTGTAGTAGTTATATATAATATATACCTATATATTTATAGTTTATATGTATATGTGTAGTGTATCAACTACCTGGTATCCATAACACAAGCCTCGTAACTTACCATGGAACTAGATGGTGCTGTGTGTTTATGTCCAAACATATTTATACTAAACTGTTTGTAATTTGCGCATTTATATATAGATGCTAACCAGGCCATTTTTATATAAGATAAAAACTTTGTCTTTCAAACTGTGGCTTTCAAAGTAAAAAATTAGAAGATTTAGTCATGTTAGGTTTCAATGTAAAAAGGTCAGCGTTCTAACTATTGTATAAATGACAGCAGTTATTGGGTTTCACATGATGCGATTATAATTACTTTCGGTTTACTGAAAACCCTTGAATCAAAAATTAAGAGTTTAGAAAATGTGAATGAAAAACAGTGATGTACGTCACACTCTGCATTTCGATAAAACTAAGGTATAGGATTATACATATCATAAAATTCTAACTGAGTCGAATCTGTGCATTCAATATTTTTTGGAAAATCTTATTGTAATAGTCATTATTATCGATACAGAGGCGTAATCTATAGTGTTTTAGAATTTTTGTCAGTTTGTCTGTCTGTCTGGGAACGTATCACGAGAAAAACACTGGACAGATTTTGATGAAATTTGATATGATGATAGCAGGTATTCGGGTCAACATGACAACATATAAGATAATTTTTACTGCGGGAAAATATCTCATAATTTATATATAACGTAACTGACACAGTATATATGTATATTATGTATTAATCCCTCCGCGACCGCGGACACCCCGAGGTGTCAGTTAACAATAGATTTCTTAGAATTTTAATTAATTTCTTAGAAATTTACCTGGAGGTGATAATGATGTTATCTTGTATTTATGCTATATCTAATAATTTGGTAGATTTTAAAAGATAGTAGGTACGAGTAATTAGTAAGCCATTTGTGTCATTAACGTGTTTAATAAACATGTTTCTAATATAATTATATTGTAGGTATAGGTATATATAGGTAGGTAGTATTGCGGAATTATATTGTAGCTCCTGACAAGCATACGCAACATTAACCGCGACCAATTTAACTAAACAAAATTTAAGTGACTTATTCCAGTCATTCATTCACCTACCGCATTTCACTTGAATATGTTGCACTTCTCAGATCTTCACAGATCTTCCTAGAACGAAAGTCATATGAGATGTGCACATGTCTTGCAACGGTAGCCCATATGGGATTAATTTTACATATAATATTCATTGAAATTTATAGAATTAATTAAGGAATGAGAAAATTTGATTCCCCTAGCAAAGTTAATTGTGGTTTTTCTTCTATTTATCAACCGACTTCAAAAAGGAGGAGGTTCTCAATTCAACTGTATGTTTTTTTTTTTTTTATGTTTGTTACCTCAGAACTCCGTCATTTATTAACCGATTTGGAAAATTTTTGTTTTGTTTGAAAGGGTATACTTCCAGATTGGTCCCATTTAAATGTCAAAAAAAAATACCACCCCTAAGGGTGGAAAAACAACTAATGATGAATTTAACCTACTTCTAATTGTCATATTGACTTGAAACTTTGCAAGTATTTCTATTTCCGTTGATAGTACAGTGGTTCGGTGTTGTTGACCTGATCTGATGGCAAGGCCAGAAGGTGGATAGGTGGAACTCTTCAACGGCTAATAGTAGATACTTTGAGTTTGGACTTATTTTGTTTGATTTGACAAGCCTAACACGTTAGAAGTCTTACTGTGCTACTACTGTCTACACTAAAAAGTGAAAAATAAAAACTTTTTAACAAAAATATAAAAACCGACTTCAAACAAAAGCACTAAAAAGTAAAAAATAACTGATTGGTAGTTTTCATTTACTATACATACCTAATCAAATATTTTCGAAGTCGGTGTGCTTTGGCTAAGTAATTAAAGCCTACCTATTAAATACATACCTAATCAAATATTTTCGAAATCGGTGCCAGCCCATACAAAGCAAAGCACACCGACTTCGAAAATATTTGATTAGGTATGTATAGTAAATGAAAACTACCAATCAGTTATTTTTTACTTTTTAGTGCTTTTGTTTGAAGTCGGTTTTTATTTTTTTGTTAAAAAGTTTTTATCTATATCTATACATATAATAAAATTCTAACTGAGTCGAATCTGTACATTAAATATTGTTTGGAAAATCTTATTGAAAAAAGTAGTCATTATTATCGATACAGAGGCCGAATCTATACTTTTTTTAATTTTGTCAGTCTGTCTGTGTGGGAACGCATCACGGGAAAACCATTGCACAGATTTTGATGAAATTTGGTATGGTGATAGCTGGTTATCCGGGTCAAGATATAGGATACTTTTTACTGCGAGAAAAATCTTATCTCTGAGAAGTCTATACTAAATCTTAAAACGTAACTAGTACACTAATAATAATTTTAATAATTGATTAAAATTCACCTAAATGCCGATTTATCAAAAGTTATATCAAAATGTAAATTAACTAACAGCGGCACTAACTATAAGTATGTGTACTGTGTATAATCCATACTAATATTATGAATGTGAAAGTGTGTTTGTTTGTTTGTCCTTTTTTCACGTCGAAACGGAGTGACGGATTGGCGTGATTTTTTGTGTGGAGATAGTTAGAGGACTGGAGAGTGGCATAGATTACTTTATACCGCGGGAGATTATCTTATTCCCACGGGAAAACAAGTTATAATACAACTCAAAAAATATTTATAATCAGAATTATTTCATACTTAGTATAAATGCTCTTCAATACAATTAAATGAATACGTGTTTAGCATTTTTCGATATTCATCCCATAAGGGGGTAACATAAGGGATGAAATGTTTGTATGGAAATTATTTTGTTAGTTTTTTTGTAGTTTTAGCGCGAGCAAAGCCGCGGGTTCTGCTAGTTATACTTATATAGCGAAAGAGTCAGAAATGTACCTACATTAAATATTTTCAAGAATGTTTGCTGATTAAACAAAAATAAACATGCAGGCGAAGCCGAGAAAGTGCAACATACGATTTTGAATGTATATTTAATAATATGTATATTGTATAATGTAGGTATATATAGAAAATCCTTGAATACATATTGAAGGTTTCACAATTATATGCAATTTTAAATGCAACTTCAATTCAATTTTCTTGTTAATGGCTTCAAAGAGTGCCAGTTGAGCACCACCCTTCGCTACTTTTTAATCTATTCTTCGCCAATTTTACATAGATGACACGAGTGTTGTGTACGAGTAAAAAAGGGAGTGAATCTATACTAATATTATAAAAAGGTAAAGTTTGTGAGTTTGCGAGGTTGTGAGATTGTAGAAGTAATCTCTGGATTTGCTGAATTTATTTAGATGAAATTCGGTAAAAAGATAGTTTGAGACCATGGAAAGGACATAGGATACTTTTTATCCCGGAAATCATCCCTTAACGGGGTGAAAATGGAGATGAAACTTTGTATTGGGAAGCAAGTCAAGGACGAACCCGAGTGAAGCGAGGGTGAGTCGCTAGTTCTTTATAAACCTTGGACCCACAACCAAATTCAACATTAATATATGCATATAAAAACGTTATTAGAGATATGTCAATATTGTCACCATTGGATACCGCCAATCTTTCCTTGTATGCGACATTTCAAAATTCCAAGAAAAACATTGCACATACAAATATTTTCTAAACAGCTAAGTTTCTGTATAAAATAATATAAACGTTTTTTATTAAAAATGATACAAATAATAGCAGCAAGGATGCGCAGGCGCATTGAAACTAATCCATTAGTGCAAAAAACAGCACGCGATCCGAAATTAGTGTAAAAAAACGTTAGGGTGAGGTGTTTTTGTGTAACGAGCAATAATTAGTGAAACACTGCGGTCGAGTATGCCCATGTGAGTTGTGGTTTTGGTTCAATTAGGAAGCAGATGGTCTCTAACGGTGTAAGATTATTTCGTACGAAACGGTGTAAAAACGTGCCATAACGGAGACTCATCGGCTAAACAAGATTAAACCTTTTAAATAAAACTATATTTTCGGATTATTTTGCTGATTTATTTAGATTTTTTGGTTATTGTCGTTTTAAATGCTTTACAGCAATCACGGGGGAAACTGATGCCTGCTGTAAAGTATTCAAAAAGATAGTTTTATTTAAAATGCCAAATATTGGCGTAAATCTGAGAAAGTATTAAGATTAAAGAATCAAACATTTGTTACAAAAAAGTATGATAAAATGTATAATTTTTGAGTATTTTCCGAAAAATAGTAATATTTGCGTAGTAGGTACGTTAAACATCAGTGTCTTCATTTAAATGAATCATCACCGTAACTCACGTAAATACTAGTTTACTTATACATATATATATATATATATATATATATATATATATATATATATATATATATCATTCTTTTTTGCGATATAATATGTAATATATAGCCATTTACGAAAATGCCAAGAGATAATAAATTTAATAAGCTACAATTTTAACTCATATATTTGCATGTACATTATAGGTACATGCGCAAGATAACTCAAAAACTATCAGTGATTTTCATGTTTTCCTATGGGATGGTTTATTAGAATAAATAAATAATTTAATGTCGAGTCTTATAGGTCTTTGCTTAAAAATTTCACAGGACACCAAACAATATACTTTATATCAAATGTCGTAATCTTGGAGTAAAATATTTTGAAAATAAAAGAAATAATTTGTTGTGAAGAACCACAACCAGTGTCTATACTTTTTCACTATAATAATGACTGATGATGACGCACAGAAACGCAGTAACTGGAGCTAGATTTGCTGTATTATATATTAATTCCGCCCGCGTTCAGATGACCCAAAACCAAATTCTTAGGTTTTACATATTAGTATAGTACTCTTACATTGCAGTTTTTGAGAATATAAAATGAGATATTTTTCCGCTATTAATATTAATCATAACTTAAAATGTTTATATTACGCTGTATAACAGGCTAATTCTAGCACTGATCCTGCTTAAGGAGCTAGTAAGGTTTTCTCAGACATGCAACCTGCAAAACCTTACTAGTTTTCGAAGGACCTGTGAACTAACAGAGCCAGTACCCTGTACGCTATAAGGGCTGAATTGTTATTGGACAATGCTTTCTCTCAAATTACTTCCGAAACAAAACTCGCATCTTTAGTTACCAACTTAACATTTTAAAAAACAAACAATAAATAGTATAAGTATTGACAAACCGTCTCACATAAACTTAAAGAAAATAATACAAGACTATAACATCTCAATCGACACAATTCGAAGCCGCTCTTTAATATGCAAATATAGATCCCCCTTAAATAGGGGGGTACACACAATGGCGGTACCTTTTGAAGTCGCCGTGACACCACGATAGATTTAATGCCGGCTGGAGCATTGTCCCGAGCGACATCCGCTCTTAATGAGAGCAAAAACGGACTGAATGGCTTATTTGTTGAACATTGCTTTATGTAAGTAATTAAGTATTTCGTAAATATGATAGGGTTTTGTGTGATTTTTTGATAGGATTTCAAAGTTCACCGATTGCGAAGTTAAAATGAATTGTGAATAGGTTTTGAATTTTGATTCTTAGATTTACAAAAAACAAGTACAAAAAATTCAAAGTTATTTGTTTTTGGCTTATACGAAAAGGAGTGTAAGTCATATTTAATAAAAAATAATTTAAATCCACTAAAATAATAAAAAAGATAAAACTAAACACTAAAACACATAAGTTTATAACATTAGAATGTTTTATTAAGTTTTAAAATATCAAAATATATAAACATTACATAGTGAATTTTGTTTCTGAATATACCTGTTCCATACATATAATAAAATTGTAACTAAGCCGAATCTGTTTATTAAATATTTTGTGGAAAAGCTTATTGAAATAGACATTACGAGTAGGTTTTATCGATACAGAGGCCGAATCTATAGTTTTTAGAATTTTTGTCTATCTGTCTATCTGTTACCGCATCACATAAAAACTACTGGAGAGACATTTATGAAATTTGGTATGGTGATAGCTGGTTATTCGGGTCAACATGTAGGATACTTTTTACCGCTGGAAAATATTTCATTTCTGAGAAAAAATACAAAAACTGCATTGTAAGAGTATACTAATATGTAAAACCTAAGAATTTGTTTTTTGGTCATCTGAACGCGGGCGGAGCCGCGGGCAGTGCTAGTATATTAATATAACACAAAATAGTGAGAATAAATGGATTAATACCAATATTTACATAAGAAATATTTAACAATTCACGTTAGCTTTAAATAAGAAAAGAAATGAACTTTGGTAGATATGGATCTATTAATAGGGCTTAAATAGTTGTAGCTCTACATCCGCGGTCTTCACCATCTACAACAAGTTAATAACAGTGACAATGTGGAATTTGGAACATATAAGCAAATTTTCGCACAATTAAATATTATATATTACTAGCGACAAACACTAATAGAGATCTATTAGTTCCCACGGGAACCGTTCATTTTTCCGGGATGGAAAGTAGCCTGTTCTTTGACCGGCAATATAAGGTATCAAAATGTTAAATTTTACTAAATTAAGTGCATAAGTTGTTGTGTACTAAGCTGTATAATATACTATAGTTTTTTAACTACCCCACGGGAACTCTTTAATTTTCTGGGATGAAAAGTATCTAAGATGTTGACCGGGGATATAAGGTACCACCGTGCAAAGTTTCATCTAAATCGGTACAATAGATTCGGAGATTAGCCCGTACAAACTGACAAACAGAGAAACAAAAAATCTCCCTGACTCCGTTTTTAGCATTTTTTTGCTATGTACAGAAATTCAACCTCTACTGTTTTATTATAGTATAGATGTGATGTTCAGTTGTATAGATTAAATAGAAATAAATAAAAAATAGATTTTCAAACAGTAAGTACATAGATACTTTAGGAGAGTTAAGTTCAAAGTTAACCAATATTAAAATTATAGAAATAGGTATCCCATTTCAAACTGTAGACGTCCCCAATGGTGGACATTAAAGATAATGGTCGATACAGGATGCATTATTCAATTGAAATTATTTTCGGGGGAGACCACTTATGGAATTGCCTGGTCCGGTCCAAATATTTTCAAAACAGGGCCCCATATTGTCAAATTGACCGAGAGTGTAGGGGAGTGACTGTTCAGTGTAGAGCTATTGACTGCTAGTCAGAATTTATACTTTTGTTCAATGATTTAGTTTAGGTAAAGTTGTCAATATTTACGCAATGAATTTTTCGTTTTATTGTTACGGTTATATAATTTTTAATTTTCTTAAGTATTAATACTTTCTTAGTTATTCTTTAAGTTTTTTTCTTTAGGTTTCTTAAGTATTTTTAAATGGTTTTAAAATTAACTTTGAATAAAAGTATCTTTTCGGATTTTTTCTCGATTTTATTTTGATTTTTGGTTCCCAAAATTTTGATTGTTGGTGGTTTGGTTTGGGATAGTTTTATTTAAAATATCAAATATTCGCCTAAATCTAAGAAGTAGGTTTTAATAAAATTATCATAATCTAAATTTTAATTATATTTGATAGAATCGTATGAGTTTGAAGGATTTTTTTGTATTACTTCTGCCTAAGGCTCCGGTTGCATGGGTTTTTAGTAGTCATGGGGTTTTCTGAAATATCTATGAACAAACGATATCTGTAGATTGACTCGTATGATTAAAATTGAAAAAACTTGCGAATTGAATTGCAAAGAACAACATTGTAACTCAATATTATTTAAAAGGGGAAATCAATTTATCGATTATTTAAAGTTAAAAATTCAAAATTGGTATGATACTATACCAATTATGAACTAAAATTTTGGACCTGAATACAACATTTACTTTTGCAGACGTCAAAAAAAATATTAATTCGCTCCAAAATCAAAGTGTGATTACAGCACCGCACCTATTTATGTCACAAGTTAACGACTGCAAAATTGGAACATTTCGAATAAATAAATTTTAGTTTAAAGTAAGCGAAATTTTAGACAATATCCAGACAGAAAAGCAGATAAACTTAAATTACGCGAGATAAAACACGACGTCACGTTCCTAATTCCTATCACCGTGTCTCACTCATCGCCATATCACGATGATCACATCTCACCAAAAAATGAACAATAAACCTTAATGCAACGAAATAAAGTATAAAATCTCATAACACATTTACAGATTTAAATGAAATAAAAACATTTTTAATATGAGCCTTATTTTTATGTAGTATAGTTTACTTTGCTATAACTTTATACGCTTAAAGACGCACCTTTGCGTAATGATATGTCATCATCACGATTTACCCTCGGGTCACTTTTTATTGCCCGGGGCTTATGTTATAGTAATATTTTTCACTTGTTAAGTGGTTTTCTTGTTTAAATTAAATGCCTTATATAATATTTTGTTATGCTCAAGCAAAGGGCTGTTCAAGATCAATATGGTTGACACTTTATTGCGATAGAAACTTGAAAATATATAGGTTTATACAACTAGCTACCCCCTGATAGGTTACTATAGATACATATAGTAGGAGACTTCAACAACCGCTTAACTTCCATATACATACTTAATATTCCATAGCGAAAAGACCGTCTGATTTTTTAACATTATACGTAATGCCATCGTCAATACGAGACAAATCTTGACTGCGAAACGAGAGTTAAATTTTAAATGCACTTTTTAAACTAAAAAAACATTCCTCACATTGACCAAAATGTTAAATTACTGTAACTGTTAACTCTAACATGTTTTATATCTATCAAAAAGACGGAGAGTCGTATATATATATATATATATATATATATATATATATATATATA
This sequence comes from Brenthis ino, assembly GCA_921882275.1. Classification (NCBI taxonomy): domain Eukaryota; kingdom Metazoa; phylum Arthropoda; class Insecta; order Lepidoptera; family Nymphalidae; genus Brenthis; species Brenthis ino. The sequence continues at coordinate 17,497,466 of OV170221.1, read as the reverse complement.
TACTTATAGGGTATATTTATAGGGTAGAGTGTTATTCATAAAACACATCTGTCGTTAAAAGTTAGAATTTTAATGTTGGCTCCAATTAGGGCTAAACCAATTTTCACATGAAAAGCTTATCTATATATTATATAAAAATCAATTGCCGTTTGTTAGTTTCGCTAAAACTCAAAAACGGCTCGACCGATTTGAATAATGTTTTTTTGTTTTATTGGGACTATGTTAGGATCGGTTTAAGTATAAAAAAAACAGAGGAAAACCCAAAAAAACGATTAAAAATCTAAAAGTTCAAAACTGTTTATTTTGTATCTATGTATATAATCTATCTATTCCATACTAACCATTTTAACGTAACCCGAGCGAAGCGAGGGTGAGTCGCTGCTCGTCTCCAACAAATTGCACTATTTTGTTTTATTTATGCGAGGTTTATTAGTAGATAATTACATTTTTATGCTGTAACAATTCAACAGATTTTAATTTTATTCAAAATGGTATTCATATATTCAGATATTCATAGCTTACATCTTGAAAACATATAGGTTAGTTTTTATCAACGTGCCACGAGTGAAATATTGTAATCGATATCTGCATTCTTTTTATTGTTTCTACATAAGTAACGTTAAAATTTATTTAATAATTTTCTAGATTTACGCGAATATCCTAGATTTTAAACAAACCCATCTTTTCATCGTCGGAGACGTCGGGAACCAAAAATCAAAAAAAAATCGGCGAAAATAATCAAAAAGATAGTTTTAATTCAAAATTAACCGCTATTACTATGGTAGCAAGAGTCAAGACCATGATACTGATGTAACCAACCAGGTTAAAGAACAGGTCGTGAAAGGGGTTCTACGAAGGAGTATCAGCAGTCATTATAGAATTAATATTATGGAAAGTAATATATTATCTAAGAAATGTAATTATTGTTTAATGTCATTATAATTATAGCAATTTAAATATACTTAATTGCAGAGCTTTTTATGCAATATTTAATGAATAATTACAAAGGATTCGAGAATCGTAACTACTTAAATATTAGAAATAGACCGAATATTAAAATAAACTGACCGAAGATTAAAATAACTGTTAAAATTATATTGAACTGGCACTCTTTCACTTAAAGCCATTTATAAGAAGACTGAATGAATTAAAAATATTCATCCATTGAAATAAGTTGATGTTATTTAAAATAAATAGAATACCGTAATAATTAAATGAAATAAGCTTTTTTTTAATGTACATTAATTATTATTTATTTACCTTACTATACCTTGTATATTTTTTCGAAATTAATAAATAATGCAATACTACAATATATTTAACTTTAAATTTGCTATTTGTATGTATTTAATGTACGTATTGATTTTTTTATATTATAATTAAAAATTATAATATTAATGACTACAGTCTGGAAAATGGCATCAATAGTTTTTTAAAATTAAAATCTAGTGTTGAATTAAATTTATTAATTCTACTCTCTAGCAGATGGCGCTAACAAAGTTTCATTATTAGTTTATAGCGGCATCTATGTGCGAGCAGCAGAAATGATTAAATATTTAATATTTATTAAATGAACTTTTTTATTTCAAATAAACTTTACAAAAAATATCCAAACTGTTTAAATAAAATTGAAGAAAAGTATAATTTTAGCTTATTTTGCTTTTCTTATCTTTTATTCTGAATATTTTTATTTTACTAGTAGCTTTATTAATATGTCCTAATCTCTGCCTCTGACTTGTGTGTTTATAACTTGAAAACCACGTGGTTAATTCGTTCATGCCACTGGTATTATTAATCAAAAGCTTTTACTTCTTCTGTACGTTTGCTTGTCACTGAACCCCTCCTTAACTACTAGACCGAATTTGTTAAAGTTTTGTGTGTATTTGAGTGAGTCCTTGTAAGTTTTATGGTTTAGATTCAGTACTGGACCCAGTATGTAGTGCTAACGTCGGGTTCCAGATTTTTTTTATTTTTATTACTAGCAAACTCTACAAACGGTGGCCTGTCCAAACATGTAAATATTTTTTTTACATGTGTTTGTCACTGAACCTCTAAACGTCTGGACCGATTAGTCCGATTTTGATGAAATTTTTTGTGTGTTTGTCCCTGGATGGCTTAGATTTACAATTGGACCTGGTGGATGGCGGTACAACCGGATTTATAGATTTTTATGAAATTTTATTTTATAATTTTAAGATTTTGCAGGGTTTTCATGTTCGATAAAATGTACTTTATAAGTCTAGCTAGATTTATCATACATGTGTGTGTAAAATTTTAAATATTTTGAAACATTATTATAGCCAATGCTTAAGTGTCTCAATTAGCCGACTAAATGTTATGTAACATAAGTAACCTACAAAATAAGCACTATACAGATGTATTTAGAAGTCTTAATTTCATATATACTCAATTATTGTAGATATCTATAGCAAATTATTATATAATAGATCCTCATGCTTACTATATTTTACTATACAAAAATACAATTTCACTCTTATTCAAATCACAAATGTCTGTTAATAATATACTAGCGCCACGTTGCGCTCGAGCTTACAAATTCTAAATAAATCTTAAAGAACGCTGCGCATGCACCGATAATAACTTTACGACGTAGTTTTTGTAATATCTACTAGATGTCGCTTTCGCATTTACTTACAAATACCTATATTTTAAATAAAAATAAAATATACAAAATATCCTAATGATTTTTTTAATTCATATAATTGAAAGTTATTCCAATTAGGTATTATTTTTTAGAATTTTTCAAAAATTAAAAAAAAAACTGTTAATATTTACATTTCTTGTCTTTAAAAAGGTGTCCATATTCATACATATATCGGCAAATCGTAGGACCACAGTCACATGATTAAGACTAAAGACCAATTAAAGATCCTACAGACAATGAAGTAAATAGAACTGTTATTTTAAATAAAACCATCTTTCATCCGAAATAATCCGAAAAGATAGTTTTATTTAAAATGTTCGATATTCGCCTAAATTTAAGAAAGTATTATGAGAACTCAGACCAAATAAAATTATTTGGTCTGAGTATGAGAACTGTTATTGTTAAGTCTAAACACAGATCATATAATCCTATTCTAGTTTCTAAGTAAACATGAAGTCGGTTAAAAAGTGAAATGCTGTCAATTTGATTAATTTTGGTTAATGTATAAGTAAAAAAATTGGAAAAGTTGTCCGTGAAATTGAATAAAAGTGAAAGTGTTGTGTTTTTCCAAGCATTTTTTGTATAACCTCAAATATCACAAATAAATTTATTGATATTGGACCAGGGCAAATTCTGTAGTATAACTTTCAGAGAGTTATCTCCAATATTTCTTATGAAATCGCTTTATTTTTAGTCGAAATGTATGTTTATTACTAGTGGCTATTATATTTATTGTACTAGCAACTTACCCTTGCTTCGCCCGCCCACGGGATCCTTATATTTTTCCTGGACAAAAAGTAGCCCAAATCCAATACAAAAATCACATTATTTAATAGTTACGTACGGGGTCTTCTTGTATACTGCAGTAGAGTTTGGAGACAGTATAATTCCACATATTCCTCTCATTTACTCACTCAGAAGGCATTTTGAAGACAGAGAAATCATTTAAAAATAGGTTGACACACTTCAACATGAAGTCACTTTTAGAACGTAGAGATGTCTTAGATATTGCTTTTCTTTCTAAAATCATATCCGCAGGTAGTGACCGTCCAAACATATTAGCTCAATTACGAGATTAATTCTTTTTAATTACGATCGATCGAGACATTATAATGTTGTCCCCAAACTCTACTTAACGTACCATTTAAACGTCCTTGAAATCCCATCTCTCCTTTCTCACCTCCTCTCTGCAGAACTGTACTTGGAGCTAACTCGCCTTTTCCAATACTTAGTCGATTAGCTAATAATTGTGCAATTAAATTCGATATAAGAAAATATTATATATATATTTATATATAATATTTATATATATATATTATATATATATATATATATATATATATATATATATATATATATATATTTTATATGTTCTGATCCCCAAGTAAAATAAAAAAAATATTAATGTCAACGAAAGGGCGACTTTCGTGAATTAAAATTATCTTGTCACCTTTGTACTGCTATTTTATTATTTTAATTATCTTACCTACTTTCTTATTATTATTATTTTTGTTAACATTTACTTAAAAAAAAATACTTTCTTTAATTATGCATGCGGTGCTTATCATTGTAAGTTGTAAATTGTGAAACAACATCGGCTTTATGTAATATGTATGTACTTATAACAACTTAGATAAACCAAAAAAAACCTATGTGCTAGTCCAGACTATAATCTTTTGCCTTTCACCCAGAACCGTCCAGCCGTTTTGGTGTGAGTAACCATACATCCAACCAAACTTTCGCATTTATAATATTAATGGGATAATGGATTAGGCAATTTTCACAAACTTTAAAACGAGCCGATTAAAACTAATTTACGGCATCAAAAACACCATGCATTGTATGCGTATTATTTACTGGTATAAGCCCATAGAGAGCCATACTTTAGATCTAAGACTAAAGAATTCCATAAGCATTAAGCATAGGCTACAGACGGAACTCGCCAAAAAAATGTCAATGTCAAAAATATTAGCATGATTCAGCTGTTTTTGCTACTACGAGTATTCTCGCTTTTGTAATACAGATCGTTTATTTAAAGAAATAGTAGAAAATATAAATAACTTGCTAGCTTGATTCCCCATACAGACTTTAATCCCCATTTTCACCCCCTTAAAATATGATTTCCGGAATAAAAAATATCGTATGACCTTCCCAGGGTCTCAAATTATCTTCTTACCAAATTTCATCTAAATCGCTTCTGTAAATCTAGAGATTAACCCCTACAACGTCACAAACTCACAATCTCACAAACTTTACCTCTTTATAATATTAATATAGATATTGCAACGATTTTTTTACAACAGGTATTTACTATTTGATAACAAAAATGTAAATAATTGATTTCTAAAGTCATTCGAGAAGAAAATTGCTTCGTATTTTTACGTAACTGTGTTGCGAGCAGTCAACGTACTAGCTTAGAAATATTACTTTATAGGTAACGTATCTAAATTAAAAAAAAAGTTTTAATTTTTATTTATTACCTAGTATTATTATATAATTATGTACTATTTTATGGACGTCGTTTTTTATACTTTCTTTTTAACTCAAGAGATATATGGACTAAGAGATATATGAATTTGTAAGTAGGTACCTTTTCACCTTATATTTCTATGTCAGCACAAGACTTGAAGTAAATTAAAATATTCATTTAGTTAATAATTAACGAAGATAACGCGTAATATACATACAAAATCTATACATATAATAGAAGTGTAACTGATCGCTGTCTGTACATAGAAGATATCTGAGAAAAACTATTGTTGAGGATCTTTATTAACGTAATAGAACCCAAAACAATGATTACTTTATATAATATGTATTTTAAGATTTTTTTTCTTTATTACAATTAATTTTGCCCTACTTAAGTGTAACCCATGAGTTCAAGTTTAACTCATCTTCAGGCCCCTCTTTTCGACTGGCACTCTGGACGAGTGCCCAGGGCCCCGCGATCGACGCGAGGCCTCCTGACCTACCAACGAAAAAATAATTCTTTGCAGGCGCCGTTCCATTCTAAGCATTATTAGTACCCGATTCAATGACAAAATAATAGATTTGTAGTGTGATCTACAATAAGTTTCTAGCCCCAAACTTTTGAAATATTGTGTTATTTTATTGGTTTTGGATAATTTAATTTGATTCAATTGAATATTGAAAGAAATTCAATTTGCCAACTATTAAAAGATGTAGATAAAATACGCCGAACTGCAGCAATGACAGAATAATTATCTAATTAACATATTAATCAATAATTAGCATTCTAATCTATACTCATTTTATGAAGAGGTAAGGTTTGTGAGTTTGTGAGGTTATAGGTAGTAATCTCTGGATCCACTGAACCGATTTAGATGAAGTTTGGTAAGAAGATAGATTGAGACCCTGGGAAGGACATAGGATACATAGGCGAAACGAGGGTGAGTCGCTAGTAAATAAATAAAAAAATAAATATTTTGGGACATACCAAACTTCATCAAAATCCCTGTGGTGGTTTCTCCATGATGCGGTCACAGACAGACAGAGAGACAAAAATTCTAAAATGTATAGATTCGGCCTCTGTATCGATAATAATGTCTATTACAATAAGATTTTTCAAAAAATATTTAATGTACAGATTCGACTCAGTTAGAATTTTATTATATGTATAGATAGAGTATAGATAGATAAACTTGATAGGTTGTAAAAAATATACAAAAAATGCGTATGAGAATTATTTTTACCTAATGAATATTAACTATTTTTACCTAATGAAATTTAATTATTAAATTTGTCTTAACGGTTGTCTAAACTGCTGTTGAATTTGAAAAATTTTATTCATTAATCAATAAAATTCAAGCGTTCAATGCACAAGTGCTATATAAACATACCGTGTCCGCAGTACGCCTCAGTTGTCCGAGACAGTGACCGTAGAATGACAGTTTGTGACCCGCCTGATAGTAGACGATATTATGTGTAATATATCTAAAAGTGCCCTACTTCTACTGTGTATCCATCACATCGCCACGAAGACCATAAACGATTATAAAATTGAAAGAAATCTATTACTAGAGCAAGAGTTGACTTTGCAAGTTGGAGGGAAAATTACGCTAAACGAAGATGAGCAAGTTGCTAATAGCATATTGATGAAACATAAACACCAACAGCTCAACGAATCATTTTATAATCCCCAATATTTTAACTTCTCGAGGCATTACTTCACTTACAAGGATGACATTAATAGTTCTAAAGTGTATCAGATTATAAAACAGATGCCTAAAGGAGGTGCGTTACACATCCACAGCTCTTTAATGCTGAGCGCTGACCGTTTACTGGCATTGACGTATGAAGATCATTTATACGCTTGTTTTGTGAACGACGATTTATATTTACACTTCTCACTCACCGTCCCCCAGCGGCCTTGTGCGACTAAATGGGAATTAATAAGTAATCTAAGGAACAATGCAGATGACATCCTCTCTTTTGATGCCAGTTTGAAACGATACTTCACTTTATATTCTGAAGATGAGAAATATCTACATCGTGAAATTAATATTGTATGGGATAAATTTAATAAGGTGTGCCATAACATAAAACAGTTAATTGGATATAGGCCGGTGCGGGAAATTTACCTTTATGAGGCTTTGAAAGAATTTTATGAAGACAAAGTCATGTATATAGAAGTTAGGAGTGGATTGCAAAATCTTTATGAATTAGATGGTACTGTTCACGATTTTATGTACATGCCACGTCTTTTCCATCGTGTAGCCAAAAGATTCAGAGAAGAACACCCTGATTTTATGGGAATTAAATTCATAGTGACGAGAAACCGTGCAAAGAACGAGTCACAAGTGCGCGAGGTTATTGAAATAGGTCGTCAAATACAAAAGGAACTGCCGGATATGTTTGCTGGTTTCGATTTAGTCGGACAGGAGGATTTGGGCAAGACATTACTGGATTTTTTTCCAATTTTAGAAGAAGCTAAAAATGATATGAATTTTTATTTTCATGGCGGCGAGACGAATTGGTTCGGTACTCCTACAGACGAAAACTTGGTAGATGCTATTATGTTGGAATCGAAGAGGATAGGTCATGCATACGGCTTGATAAAACATCCCGCATTGATGGCAGCTGTGCGGGCAAAAGATATTGCGATTGAAGTGAATGTAATATCAAATGTTGTTTTATCGTTGGTAAGTGATGTGAGAAATCATCCTTTAGCTGCATACTTAGCTTTCGGGCTACCAGTGGTTTTGTCCAGTGATGATCCAGGGGCGTGGGGCGCGGACCCTTTGTCCCACGACTTTTATATTACTTTCGTAGGTGTTGCAAGCAAACGAGCGGATTTACGTTTGCTTAAACAATTAGTTATTAATTCTATTAAATACAGCGCACTGGACAGTGGGGGAAAATTAAAAATGTTTAGACAATTTCACGAACAATGGAACCAGTTTATTACTGACGTCGTTACAACGTACAGATAGATTATTTTAATTATTATATATTAATAATAAGTATACTTGTATGTAAATACGTTATTTTAAAATCAATTATATTAATAAATGTACAATAAAATTACTGTAACAGTATTATCACTGACGTACCAATGAATAAGCTACATTTAGTAAATTCAATATCTTATTTGTATTTAAACACACAAATATTTCGTTTTAATATTAATATATATTTAATTCAAAATATTAAATAAATACGCATTCAAGGAAAACTGATAAAAAAGCTAATTACAGAATAATAACATTAAAGTCACTCAATCGCTTAGGTTTGTTTTATTTTTCTATTTATTTTGTAGAAATATATAATATCTATACATATAATAAAATTGTAACTAAGTCGAATCTGTACATTAAATATTTTTTGGGAAATCTAATTGAAATAGACATTATTATCGATAAAGAGTCCGAATCTATAGTTTTTAGAATTTTTGTCTGTCTGTCTCTCTGTCTGTCTGTTACCGCATCACGGGAAAACGACTGGACAGATTTTGATGAAATTTAATATGATGATAGCTAGTTATCTGGGTCAACATATAGGATACTTTTTACCGCGGGGAAATATCTCAATTTTGAGAAAAAATACAAAAACTGTATTGTAAGAGTATACTAATATGTAAAACCTAAGAATTGGGTTTTTTGTCATCTAAACGCGGGCGGAGCCGCGGGCAATGCTAGTTACTTATAAATTTTATTTATATGAAGCGATTAAGAAGGTCAAGTGTAACATTGCAGTCAAAATAATATTTCTATTACAACAGAAAATCGAAAAAATAACGTTATTTATGATGCTGTTATGATTTTATTGCTTACAGGCTATGAATTCTATAATTACTTCTTAATTGAAAATTTGTTTTAGGTTATTGTATGAAAGAGTTATTGGGTTATCTATTATATCTAGCTATATATTATAGTTATCGTTCAGCTTATAGTTGATTCGATGGGTAATGTACATACATATGTTGAGTATCTGCTCCTAAAGTAGTGTTATACTTCACCAGCTTTGTCACAATGGAGAAGTTTCGAATATTTTTTATGTATCGATTATAAAAAATTAAATAGGTAATATATAACAAAAATATGAAAGATTTATTTATATTATAATTTCGTGACGCCACACGACTTGAACAACCGAAATTTAAATTGATTTCTCAGTCATTTGATGATAGATTTCAAAAAAAATCACTAATTTGTTAGTTTTGATCTCTATTATAATTCCATTGGGTTAAATATGATATTAACAACATCATGAAACTTCTACATTGTATAGAAAATATTGATACTTATGGTGTTTATGGTAGTTTCATTATAGATACAATCACTTAGTAAGACCGATAAGAAAATGCATTATTCTACTTAATAATTGCGAATATTATGGCACCTCCTGAGTAAGTGAAATTAATATATAGCAATCTGAACAAATTTTACATTTATAAAATATGGAAAATTAAAAGAAATTTGTACTTTAATCTATTAGTAAAATATCTTCACAAATCACTATAATACATTAATTACTTAGTGAAAATCTAATTTGTGACCTCTTACAAAATAATAGCAATGTCAACAAAAAAATCTCCTATAAATTTTTAAATTCATATTTATAAAGCTAATCCGTTTGTTGTTAACTTCTTAGTACTTACCGAACGAACTAACGAACTTTAACTGCCTCGGTGGTGTAGTGGCTAGCATGTACGGCTGCACACCCGGAGGTCCTGGGTTCGAGTCCCGGGTCGGGCCAAGTTTAGTTATTGAGTCTTCCTGTATAGTAAGTCTCAGTAACAGCCCGGAGTTGGGAAGTTGGCGGTGTTTCGCCCCCGTGCCTCGGAGAGCACGTAAAGCCGTCGGTCCTGCGCCTTAACTCTCACCGGTCGTGTCGAGTGGTCGTCCCACCGGAGTATGAGAGTGATAGGGATAGAGAGTGCACTTGTGTCTGCGCGTACACTCGAGCACTATAATATCTCCTGCGCAGTTGGCTAATCTCATTGAGATTGGCCGCCGTGGCCGGAATCGGCTAGGAGAACATCACTTACCGAACGAAGATTATAAGAGTTCATTTTCGCTTCGCTCGTGTTCGCCTCTCAAAAAACAAAAACAAATCTATCTCACGGGAACCGTACGTTTTTCCGGGATAAAAAGTTACCTATGTGCTATTCCAGACTATAATCTATCTCTGTGCCTTTCATCCAGATCCGTACAGCCGTTCTGGCGAGATTGAGTAACAAACATTGAAACATCCATCTAAACTCTTATATTTATTAGTAAAATTATTTTTGAAATTTATACGGGCGCATCCTATAGGGAGAATAAGTCCAAAAAAAATTAACATCGATTCACGTTTGGTAATATAAACACCACAACACAAAAAAACGTAGCTCTACTCCTTTTCGAAATCGATTAAGATAATAAAAATCCATTGTATCCATTGCACTTTACTTAGAGCATTGTATGATAACTTATTTTGTTAATACGAGTGGGGTATAATATCCATAGTACTAATACTTGTTTTTAGTACTTTTTCAATCAAGCTGAAATAAGATACATATTTTACTTAAACTCGTTACACCCTTGCGTAATACACTTTCATATACATTTATACAGATAAATAAAATTGAAGTGTCTGTTTGTAATGTCAAAACAACAGCTTTTTACTTTTTACTTTAAAATGATGGAATTATATACGGTGTTTATAAGAAAAACACAATTTTTTAAAATTTTGTCTGTTTGTTTCGGCTAATCTCCGAAAGGGTTGGGCCGATTTTGACGGGATTTTCACTGGCACGAGTTGATGTTATAAGGAGTAACATAGGCTACCTTTATTTCAGTAAAAGAGTTAGGGTTCCGTTCAAAAAAAATATAATGGACCCAAGGACGATCCCGAGCAAAGCGAGGGTGAGTCGCTAGTAATATTCTTGTGATTGAAACGGTCGAATGGGTAATATATTTATACTAAAATGCAACGAAAAGTACAGATAGAGTGAAAAAAGAATAAGGGATGGCTGGCCTCTCTCCAAACTTATGCCTAAAATTATCACTTTAATGAAACTGAATGAAAAAGAAAAGGTAATGAAACCTTTTCTTAAACTAAGAAGCCTATTAAATTCGAATAGCATCATTATATAAGTACCAGGTGCAGAATATAAATTTATCTGACACCAATTAGCTCTAACACCCGTTGAAAATAGTTGAAACCTAATAGGTACTGACAGCGAACGATGCGCAGTCGGTAGCGTCAGTGTGATATTCTTGAATTATATACAAACTTTATTAAAAACTAGCGACAGACCCTTGCTTCGCTTGGGTTCGTCCCTAGTTTGCTTCCCAATACAAACTTTCATCCCCATTTTCAGGATAAAATCCTATGTACCTACTTCCCAGGTTCTCAAACTATCTTCTTACCAAATTTCATCTAAATCGGTTCAGTAGATCCAGTGATTTTCCCTTACAACGTCACAAACTCAGTCTCATAACCTAACAAACTTTACCTCTTTATAATATTAAGTACCTATAGATTGGCAACTCACGAGGTGATTCTTTAAATTGACATCACTTTTTTATTTACTAACCGATTGAAATAAAACAAACACTAAATGTTAAGTGAAGCTTACCACAATACATTAGTAGAAACCGCACCCAAATCGGTTCCGCTCTTTCTAAGATTAGCGCGCAAAAACGCACAGACAAACAGACAAAAATTCTTTAAAACATTGTTTTGGATTCTATTGCGGTAATAAAGACCCCCAATAATAGTCTTTCTCAAATATCTTCCATGTACAGACGATCAGTTACACTTTTATTATATGTATACATAAATTATATTATGGTTGTGGAAATTTATTAAGTGATTACATTGATATTATAGAAATATTTCGGAAGATAAAAATATTATTTACTAATAAGTATACCTAAAAATATATTTTAGATAAGCACAACGTACGTAATGTACCTAACACAACCACAATGCCCTCTCGACATGTAATTAGTGAACTGGATATGATGGCGATAAAATTTATATTTACATAATAATTTCAGTGTCCAATTAATGTAGCTGTAAGGATCGAACTCACGACCCCATTTTAGCTATAATCGAAATATAACTTCAATTTAAATAAAAAACTAAACCAAATGTTCCGTCTCAATTTATATTAATATACAAAAATTAATCGTATGTTCGAAAAATATAGATAATGTTATAGTCTATACATACATCTGTCTGTCTGTCTGTCTGTCTGTCTGTCACCGCATCACGGAAAACCACTGGAGGAATTTTGATGAAATTCGGTGTGGTGATAGTTGGTTATCCGGGTCAACATATAGGATACTTTTTATTGCGGGAAAATATGTCATTTCTGAGAAAAATACACAAACTGCATTGTAAGAGTATACATTAGTATACAGTACATATTAATGTAAAACCTAAGAATTTGGTTTTTAGTCATCTGAACTAGGGTGGAGCCGCTGGCAATTCTAGTATATAATATATTGTCAGATCGAATTGAAATAAAAACTAAGTATAATTTTTAATTTAGATTTTAAGAAGTGTCCCATTGAAATCCAATTACTTATTCTCTAATAATGCTCGCGAAAACACGTACACAAAAAAATGTTAAAACTTTCACCGTTTTGAAAAATTATTGACAAAAAAAAAACAAAAAACCCTTGTCACAGTTTCATTACACGTAACATGTAGTTTTGTAATTTGTAAGATGAAGTTTAATGTCGTAAAGTAATAATAAAACATATTGATAAACTGATAACGCCTAGCTTTCACCTTCAAAAAGTGAATAGATTTTAAATGGGCCAAGGTAATACGTAGGTATGCATGTATATAATAGAATTCCACAGTAATATTGAGCATGCCATTTAAACTATTTAGGTCTAAAATTAAAATATATATTATTGAATAAAGCTTATTACACCAGAACGGAATATTTCGTAGGTGTCAATTTGTGGGACTAATCACTAATGTCTGGTTGGATCTCACGTAGGATAAGTAGATAATTTATTGTATTACAATATTGTAAACAAATATTATTTTAAAAGAGCAACTGTTGAGTTTCTCGCTTCGCTCGGGTTCGTTCCTAGTGAAAATCAAAAACAAATCTATCCCACGGGAGCCGTAACTTTTTCCGGGATAAACAACCTTTGTGCTATTCCATACTGTAATCTATCCCTTTGTCAAATTTCATCCAGATTTTTTCAGCCGTTCCAGCGTGATTGAATAACAAACATCCGTCCAAACTTTAACATTTATAATATTTATGGGATTAAAGGACAAAGATCACACACAATATTTATTTATTTGATTCAGCTGACACTTCGCTACTACTATATGACAAAAAACAGTTAAAAAAAGTAGTTTATTTTCTTACACCGTGTTGAAGATAACAAATTTATAGTATTAATTTCATCAGGCGCCTCGCTCTCACGCGTCATTTGCGACGATCATCATCAACTAACACCGAAACAGTTAAACGAAGCGATTACAAACTATTACTCTAATTAGTAGATGTGAAAATCCCTAATTAGCCGGAACATCGCATGTGTAATTTAACACGTTTGAAATAAACCTGATTTTGTAAGGTTAGTAATTTAAATCATTAGGCACTAGGTAGATACTTCGTTGGAGCTTGCCGATTCGATTAATATTATTTATATAGTCCATATATTATAATAAAATTGTAACTGAGCCGAATCTGTACATTAAATATTTTTTGAAAAATCTTATTGAAATAGACATTATTATCGATACAGAGGCCGAATCTATAGTTTTTAGAATTTTTGTCTCTCTGCCTGTCTGTCTGTTACGGTATCACGGAAAAAACACTGGAGGGATTTTAATGAAATTTGGTATGATGATAGCTGGTTATCCACCCGGATACTTTTTATTTTGGGAAAATATCTCATCACTGAGAAATCTATACTAAACGTCAAAACGTAATTAGGGACGAACCCGAGCGGAACGAGGGTGACTCGCTAGTATAAATATATAATACTACTAACTCGTAATACATCAAACCTGGGTTACAAAATTATTGTAACCTATATAAAAAATAATATTAATTAACCGACCAACAGACTAATAAAAAATTAGTATAATATTACCTAGTTAATATTATGTGATCTGTGATATTACTTAATGCTTTTAGACACTTAATGTATCACATTTCAGTACAATAAACCCTAATTTAAAGAAATACATTGAATCTGAGACTCTAGCTACAGTAGTTGTCTGCCCGGACTTTAAGAGAATTTCGGGATTGCTGTGATTATTTCATAACTGGAAGAAAGCAAAGAATAGAGGTAAGTAGCATATAGTACTTGCTGTGAATGTCGTAAACGAAGAAGTAACTATAGATAGCTAAATATATTTATATACGTTAATGTAATCAAGGCAGTGGTAGCCCAGTGGTAACGCGCTCGCTTGGGAAACCGAGTGAAGCGAGTTCAAATTCCGAATCTCACATCTCTGATATTTTCATGTGCGAATCATTTCCAACATGATTACCACTTGTCTTAACGGTGAAGGTGAGGAAACCTGCATGTCTGAGAGAACCTAGCAAGTTTTCAAAAGACATGTGAAGTCCACCAACCCGCACTTGGCCAGCGTGGTGGACTATGGCCTAATTCCCCTTGTACCTACTAAAGGGAGTGCCCGTGCCCAGCAGTGGGACGTTAAAAAGGGCTGAATACATACATACATACATACATACATACATGTTAATGTTAATTATATATATTTATACAAATAGCTACATCGCTTGTCGACTTTTTGAAAACTTACTCCTCCATCTCAAGGTTGCCTAGAAGAAATCGCTGGCAGCGATATGGATGCTTGCTGTGCATCTTTTCTTTATGTTTATGTTTTTTCTTTTGGTGTACAATAAAGTATACAATTACTTAATACTCGTGTATGTGACTTCAAAATTTCAGTTTATGGTTCGAACTTTCTCAAACAATGAAAAATAATAAATTTGACATATTTCTGTGTCGCAGGATAAAGAATAGGAATCGAACTGTGGAGTTAACTATAACGAAACTTACTGGAAACGATATACTTAACAGGTCATTGATATAACGCAAGTTGATTATATTAATAATCTTTCGTTACTTAATACACCAGAGGGCGCGGATTCGAATATCTCTCATGTTTTTTTTTTATTGAACATTCAGATATGTAAATTTCTTTCAAGTCTGATAAGGATAAAGGTGATATGATACTAGCATATTATTTAGGCACACGGCATAAATCATACCACCTTTTTTTAAAGATTATATCTGACAACAAGATAAGATAAGAATATAGTAGTGTATTATGAAATAAAAATAAAGACAATATTATTACAGTATTATTACAACCTAGATATTTCATAACTTGGATAATCTTTTGCTATTATCTCATATGGTAAACGTGCTTTATACGATTCACAATTCAACATGGATACATATATAAATCCTTATTTAAAATATTATCCGTTATCAATATAAAAAAATGTATATATGAAATGTTTACATTTATGAAATAAACATAAATTCCTAAACATTCTTTTTATTTTTAACAAAACAAGTGAGATTACTCGAATCCAACAATAAAAACAGTAAAGTAAATAAAAAAATAATTTTTAATAGAGTTTTCTAATGTACCGATGCACAATTTTGTAAAATGGAATCTATGAATTTCGTCCATCTTATTTCAAACTCATAAATTATTTTATCTTTATTCGGATATGTACTGTAATACAACGAATTAAGTGCTAATTTCTTCAAAAGCTTCAAATCAGCATGCCGACTTGCGATACCAACAAATGTTACATAAAAATCATGCGATAAAGGTTCAGCTTCCCACATTCCTGGATCGTCACTCGAAATCACCACAGGTAGGTTATTTGCTAAAAAGATAGCTAATGGATGATTCCTTACATCATCGACCAACTTTAACACAGAATTTGAAACCACATTCACTTCCACACCAATGTCTCGTTTTTTCACTTCTTTAATCAAAACAGGATGCTTAGCGAGAGCAAAGGCATGTCCAATCCGACGAGTACCAAGAACAATTGCATCTACTATATTTTCATCAGAACTTGTTCCATACCAATTTGTTTCACCAGCGTGGAAGAAATAATTGATATCTTTATGCGAGTTCGATAGAACATGTAAAAACTCTTTAATAGGCACACCCAAGTCTTCCTGGCCAACTAAATCAAATCCTGCTAAAAAATCAGGCAATTTGTTTTGTAATTTTTTGGCCACTTTCAAATATTCTTCAATAGTTTTAACATTAACATACCTTAATGGAGCGTAGATAAGCTTAGCGCCGTAGAAGTCTGGATAATCATTTTTAAATTTGTCTAAGACTTGTTTATATGAAAAAGCTGTATCAAGCGTATCATACTCGTTTCCATCTAAATCGTATAGAGTAGGTAGTACACTTCTAAGTTCTAAGTACATAATATTATCTGCTCTTAATGCTTTTAATGTGTCATAAAAATATTGTTCCCATACTGGTTTGTAGGTGAATAGGGATGTGGTTGTAATGAAATATTTTTGAAACTTCGACCATACTACATTAATATCAGTATATATCTCATTTGGATCTTCAACAACCAAGGTAAAATGTTCTCTCAATTTGGCATCAAATTTTTCAACATTCCCTGATGTATATCGAGCTTCTTTCATGACCTGCCATACTGTTTCACAAGACGATGTGGGGACATTGCGTGAAAACAAAAAGAGAATATTCTCTTCTTCAAAACATACGTACAAATCATCCCAATAAGTGATTGAGAGAACATAGTCAGGGCCTAAAATACCTGTATCGTGTGCATGAAGAACTGCCCCCTTAGGCATTCTTTGGATAAGCTTAAATAATTCAGATTTTTTCACTTCATCTTTATATTCGAAGAAGTGTTTAGAAAAATTAAAATGCTGCGGATAATTGAAGCCATATTCTAATTCATTGTTCTTAAGCTTCATTAACAATTTATTCACTTGCTCCTCATTATCACTTAACACTATATCACTCCCTAACATTAACTTAAGCTCCTTTTGCAGTAAATAATTTCTTTCCTTAAGATTTTTTTCAAAAACATCGTCCGCAATCACTGTACTGACGGCAACTATCAAACAGCAAAGTATTTTTGCCCACATTTTGTTGAATTAGATCGAAAACGTTCTAATGAGCTACTTAAATTGATGTTTAGTGCAAGGTCGTATGACAAAAGTATAAAAGTGGGTATAACTAATAATAAATTGACGCACGTTTCAAAGTGTATTTATTGTCTGGACAATTGCTCGCGGAGCACTTAGAAGCGTGACCACAACAAACAGATAAATACTAGGTCATTCTTTTAAAACGTCGATGGAATATGTTGGAAATCACTATTATGGGCACCTTATCGTGTTGTGCCTCTTTATCGACATCGCTAATAAATCGACAGCCCAATGGGATATAAAGAAGTGATAACAACACAATAAAAATTACCTGTATTGTATATTTTATCATATCATATTTTACTCCACTGTCACATAAGATAATGCAGATTAAGATCTAGGGAATTATTAAGAAATAACTTTAAATTATATTTTAATTGAATAACCAGAAGGTATCTTTTACATAATATATTATGATATTGCTATTATCTTTTTTTATCCAGCGTATCTACACTTGTTGATCATGTTGTCACCTGAGATACGAAATAAAGTAACTACGTAACCGCCGTTGAAATGTAGACGAGGCGTAGGTTGAAGTGACGTAGTAGCAGCTATATATTCTCTATTTATTCATTAAGTCGAAGGGATAAGACCATCTTTAACCCATATAAAAACATTGTTTTCCTAGTGCGAAATGATGCCAGTAATTTTTAACATAACAGCCAATTTATCAAACGATTCTTTATATTTTCTATTCCGCAAGTTTTTAAACCTTTCTTTGATTACCAACAATGCACAAACATACGTATATATATACCTTAAATCGCAATACCCACTATTTGTGAGCACCATTGTTCGAAATGATCCCAGAAAGTGTCATCCAGAATTCCGCTGGTAGTAATTAGAAGATTAAAGGAGGTGACGAGTGTGTAAGAAACATCTCAATATCATGCATGTTGTAGTGGCGGCCATATTTTTTCTTTTTTTGCCAACAAATGCGTACCGCGGGGCGGTTCCTGTTAAAGTGCCACTTAAAACCTTTCCCAACCCTTTCGTTGCATAAAATCAGCATGGCGGATGAGACGGCCTTTATTTCTTTTCAGATTTATTTTTTAGTTTCTTTAGAGCGCTGCTTTGAAAACGAACCCTTTTAGACGCCGCTGGCTGTAATTTACACCAGTACGAAATGAGTTTTAGTAAATTTTATCGTTTAAAACGTCTATAGAAATTGCGGCTTGTGCGAGATCGTTTCGGAGCTTTTCAAGTTTTTTTTTACCTTTAATTATGTGGATACTAAGTTAGTTGGTTGCTATTTTTGCCGTTTAACTTAAAATAGCTAGTGCTACAAAATGAAGTGCTCGGTACACTTTATTTATAAATTAACTGCGGAACTGCAGATGTAAAATGGCCGCATAACTGAAAAAAATTGCCTTGCATTGGCGTTGTACTTAGTTGTAATACTTTGCTTATTTAACATTAATTTTATGCACCACCCTCTGAAACTGAAGAACAAAATATACCTATTGTTTTGTTGTACGTTCTTCGTACACAAGATAATAGATTAGTCGAAATAAGATAATTTTTTACTTGACACAAAATCATTAAGTATAGACATTTCAAATTATATTATGTACCTATATAGATTTTAGAGGAAACAGATTATACCTTGCCTACTAACATTAAAAGGTTTTTTTTATTTCCTCAACAGAATACCTTAATATCGTTTACAGGAAAATTTGTCGTTTCAATCTTACTTTAAATCATAATATATTACCTATATAAAATTCGTTAGTCACGATGTTGGTAAGCGATGAACTCTGAAACTACTTATCCTTAAAGTACTTTTTTTTAAATCTGTGATTTGCTCCAACTTAAAAGATAGGATAGTTTTTATCCTGATTATATTCCGTTTCTTCATTGCAAAATTAAAGATTTTCATGTCCGGAGAGGGATAAATTAAGTTCAAACCAACATAAAATTTTTCAAATTATATTTTATTTATTTCATATTTGAACATAATTTGTCATAAATAATTAACTTACGAAGTCAAAGGTGCCACAACAACGCGAACCCTGGTCTACTAGTCTATCTATACATACCTATAATAAAATTGTAACTAAACCGAATCTGTACATTAAATATTTTTTGGAAAATCTTATCGTAATAGACATTATTATCGATACAGAGGCTGAATCTATAGTTTTTAGAATTTTTGTCTGTCTGTCTGCCTGGTACCGCATCACGGAAAAACCACTAGAGCGATTTTGATGAATTTTTATATGATGGTAGCTGGTTATCCGGGACAACATATAAAATACTTTTGTAAATGTCTAACTTTTGTAAATTGTAATGTGTTGAAATGTCTCATCTCTGAGAAATCTATACCTACTAAACGTTAAAACGCAACTAGGGACGAACCCGAGCAGATCGAGGGCGAGTCGCTAGTATACTATAAATAAAAACAACTGCTCAGCTTTCACTCACAACGACGCTAATTGATATAAATAAATTAAACATGTATGAAATTTTAAGAAGATTTAGATTAACTACTAACTAATAACAATCACTAACATTAAAAAATATAGAAAATTGAAAATATACTCTTAAGATGTTCATTTAATTTTTATAATCTATCATTTTCACACACCTTCATTTTCAAGATATGCAAACGTGTACAATCTTTTCTAAACTAAACGCCGTGATTGGCTTGAAGAAGACCACATCAAACATCTTTAAATTCTTTCTTAAACAATAAAGCATCTGCACGCAGTACAAAATTTTACCTGCGCCTTTTGGTACGTCAGGTAGTGACAGTCAGGAAGGAACACTTTGCCACTATTGGTTTTTTTTTATGTTTACAATAATAAATTGCTTAATAACAAATGGCAATCGTTTGTTATTTCTTTTAATCCTATTCATTATTATCAAAACTATGTCCTAACCTTAGATAAAAATATTTTTTTGGCATACTTTTACTTTGGAATTTTTTGGTAGATAACTTTATACTTATATTTTGCATGTTTTATTGAGCTTGCAAAGCAGGAAAAAGTACACCGTTAAATTGAAACATAATGAATAATAACAAGGTTTCCGTTCTATTACAACGATATTAACTGTAGATGTTATTAATATCAGGTCATTCGCTCTAAACAATAAACCCGTATTCAGTGTCAGCTCAGTGTCGGAGCGGGCAAGACGAAGCGCGCCCCTCAGAAATGCGTTCTATACTTCCATATGTGTTTCTATTCACCGCCTGCCACGCAACAATCGACGATTACAAAGTGAAACGAGCCAAGATCCTACGAGATGAGGCACTCTTATCTGTGGGGGGAAACTTACGGCTCTCAGACAAAGAAACAACCGTCAATGACTGTCTAATGCAGCACAAGTTTCGCGAAGTGGACTATGGTTTTAATAATCCACAATTTTATAATCTTTCTAGACATTTTTTTTCCTACAAGGATAAATTACGGTTTTCAAAAGTGTATCAGATTATAAATGATATGCCAAAAGGAGCAGCTCTACATATTCACGATATGGGCATTTTGGGACCAGACTACATGGTCGATTTGACCTACTCGGACGATCTGTATATGTGCTATGATAAAAAAGATATACGTTTTAAATTTGCTAATAAAATACCCAACTTTCCATGCGGAAGTAGCTGGCAATTAGTAAGTGAGATTAGAAAAATCTCAAACAGAACAAAGTTTGATGCTGAATTGCGATCTCACTTTACTATGTGTGTTAATAATCCTGACACTTCATATCCTAGCATTAAAGAGTCTTGGGGAGTTTTTATGAACTATTTTCGAAGGGCTAGCCAAATACTTACATTTAGACCTGTATGGGAACAGTATTTCTATGAAGTTCTTCAACAGTTTAGAAAAAGCAATGTAATGTACCTCGAAATACGAAGCATTCTTCCAAATTTATACGAGTTAGATGGAACAGAATATGATCCGATTATCACAGCGAAGACATATAAAAAAATTATTCAAAAATTCAAAAAAGACCACCCTGATTTTATTGGAGCCAAACTTATATATGCCCCTTCGAGGAAAATAGAACGTTTCACTTTAGATGAATATTTACGGTTAGCAAGAGCGATAAAAGCTGACATGCCCGATATTTTTGCGGGCTTTGATCTAGTCGGCCAGGAAGATCCTGGAAATCCCTTAATAGAATTTATACCACAATTAACAGCAGCATCCAAGGATTTAAACTTTTTTTTCCACGCAGGAGAAACAAATTGGTATGGCACATTAACGGATGAAAACCTAATAGACGCCATATTATTAGGCGCGAAACGAATCGGTCATGCCTATGCTCTTCCAAAACATCCTATTCTTTTAAAGGAGGTGATTGAGAAAGATATTGCTGTAGAAGTTAACGTAATTTCAAATTCAGTACTATCTTTAGTGCGCGATGTTCGCAATCATCCACTTAGTATTCTTCTAGCTCATGGGGCACCTGTAGTGCTTTCTAGTGATGATCCAGGTATTTGGGAAGCAGATCTATTGTCTGACGATTTTTATGTTGCTTTTGTTGGCGTTGCCAGTCGTCTATCAGATCTGAGTCTGTTAAAACAATTAGCAATTAATTCTTTAAAATACAGTGCATTAGACGAAAACGCAAAAGCCAATGCGCTAACCAAATTTAGCATACAATGGACTAAATTTATCGATAATTTTAATTGTTCTAAATACTAAACGAAGTACTGAAAATGTATTTTTAGAAGAATGTACTTTTAATATTAAAGATTTTTATACCTCTCATATATTTTTTTTATTTCATAATCAATTTCATTCATATTCACAATCTATTATTATGTCAATTTATGTCGATTTATGTCAATTGAAGAAATTCTTGCTAAGGAGGCTAATAAAATTAATAAGCTGTATATAATATGATATCGTAATAACTCCATCAGAACTTTGACGTAAACATTAATTAAATGAATAAAAAAATATTTTATACCGCTATTAGCGACCCAACTTCGTTTACGGAGGCTCTCCCTATACGCATTTCGCGCGACAATTACATATGTTACTATATTATTACATATGTCACTATATTATTACATATGTTACTATAATTACATATGTTAGTGTTTGGTAAATTCAAATATCTAGATTACTTTCCAGAAGAAATTATGCGATATCTGATTTAATTCAAACAAACATTTATTGTATACATAAACAAAGAAATAGCGAATTTGTTTTATATTATTAAATAGATAAGCGTTATCCATAAATAACCTTATTTCTGATAACTCCAGGTTCAAAGTAAAGTTCATTTAAACAACAAATTATACGATGATGTTATTATCTTTAAATATCTATACAGATAAATAAAATTGAAGTGTCTGTTTGTAATGTCAAAATAACATTTTTATCAAATGTATATGGATGTATACACGGTACATATACCAAAACAAAAAAATTCCATTTTTTTCTGTCTGTCTGTTAGTTCCGGCTAATCTCTGAAATGGCTGGACCGATTTTGACGGGACTTTCACTGGCAGATAGCTGATGCAATAAGGAGTAACTTAGGCTACTTTTATTTTAGAAAAAAATAGGGTCCCACAAAAAAAACCAATGAAAAATTTAATAATATCCGGTTCAAATCGGGAAGTTGTATACATACACGTAATACATATTATTGATAAAGTAAAGTTTTGGCATAATACTCGTACGTAAGAATATAAATAATCGTACTGTTGATTGTTTTTGCGCTAATAGTAATTTGCTGAAAAATTCTTAACAAAATATGCCTACCTTCCAAAATATGAAATCTAAAGAATTTTGGCAATGTCATGTTCAATGCTGGAATCACGTTGGAGATTGGCTGTAGATATTTAAAATTATACCAGTAAAAGACAGGATTAATTTTAAACTATTAAATAGAAGATTTTTTTTTATACCTCCGCCAGGCACCAACACAAAAATATTAACACCATATGAATATCAAATACTTACATATTATCCAAGCTCAAAGAAGGAATAATACTTAATTTAATGCTAGTTTATACCTAAATATAGATATCTCATTGGTACACAACTAGCGTCTCAAAAGTGTCCTCAAAAAAAAGTGCACAATTTGAAATTGTGTGCTTTTTTCAAATCTCTTCATTACTTTTTGGATGACAAAATTAAAACACGTTTTTCGCTAAAAAAGTATTTTATGTGGTGTGCGTAAGTTTGAATCTGTGTTTAGACAATAAGAACTTTCGATGTTTGAACTTTATTCTTTAGTTTTTTAAATAAATATCTCTTCAAAAACTTTTTGAAGGGATGTATTTTTTTAGGAAATGTCTAGGTATTTATGTTTTTGTATCTCAATGGGATATCTATACTTTATCAATAAAATTGAAGTGTCAACGCGATATTAATCAAAACTACTTTCTCTAGTATAGTATTCGGTAGAACTCTCTACTACTGTATCACTTGATATAGTCTAATAAAGATTTTATCCCGGGAAAGGAAAGAGGATTAAATAGAAGTTTTACGAGTCTTTGTCACGGGGCTATGAGGGCCGAATATAAGTGAGGGTGGGTCGCTGGTTATTCCATAAATCAAAACAATGGCATCATTTGTAATTCAATCAAAAAATATTTTTAACAAGTCCCTTAGAAAGCTAAATATGGAATAATCTACAATTTAATTATAAAATTTAAATTTTAATTAATTTATTGTGTTATTTTTGACTGGCTTCAAAATGTACGAGGAAGGTTCTCATTTCAGTTGTATTTTTCGTCAATTGTCAAAAAATATTAACTATTCGTTTTTTTATTAAATTAGTCTACCAAAGGTCGACATATAATATATAACATTCTTTATTGCACTAAACAAGTAATAAAAAAATACATAAAAAATGACGTGGACAAAGGTGGACTTATCTCTATAAGAGATCTCTCCCAGTCAACCCATGTATGTGGGAAATAGTGTTAAGAAGCGGGACAGAAAGAGAAAGTGCAAAGAAACGATAAGAAAATGTAATAAAAATAAGCATAAGTAAAACAAAATAAATATAATTGCAGAGAGTATGATATCATATAGCAGAGTGAGGTAACTTTGTGGAGGGTAGTCAAAAATTATTTTTACTGCTCTCTAAATATCCGTGGATGGCTGTCGCGTGGGGGTAGGTACGAACTGTAAATTAAATTGCAAAGAATAAAGCTGCGAAATATAATTTATAAACAAAGACGAAGCAATACAAACATTCTCATTCGATTGATAACAATCACACACAGTCTCTCAATGTAATGGCTTCTAAATAGGGTACCTATCGCTTATGAAGTACTAATTACTATAGAATTGTAGCAGTGAGTAATTAAAATAATTATCAATATAAACAATACACAATTAGTTCTAACTTAAGTTTTCTTTTATACATATCTATAAATTTTAGTTTCACGTTATATTGACGCATTGTTTATCACTTGATTCTGGAAAGTTATGTAATTATAATATATGTAATAAGTATTATATATTAGATATGTACGTATGTGTTATTTATAACATCTAAGTAGGTATTTCAAAAAACTCAACTAACTTTCAAAGAACTCACGTTTTAGTTTTGGTTCTTAAATTAAATCGCTAATTTTCGTAGCATCAACAATGTTGTAAGTTGGATAATAAATGAACCGAAATGATGCGAAATGAATGAACGACATTAACGTTGGAGGTTCATTTTAGATTTTGTTTAGGCTTCGACCTAAACTGAATTTCTTATGAAACTCATAACACGAAATAGTGAAACCAATTATTGTACATCGTAAATTGGGTCGCAATAAGTGTTGATGGTAGACCCTCTGGTCAGAATTTACAAAAGACGTATTTAATTAATGTTTACAATAAAGAAAATTACAAATATACTTAATTATACATACAAAATTAAAATTTGAATTTACATAACTTGGTCAAAATGTTACTTGATTTGCAATACATAATTTAGTATATCTAGTAGGTATATAAGGAAATCAATTATTTTTGAAAATTAACCAAATCGAAATCAATGTAACCTCTAAACTTATCTCATTAAAACTATAAATAATATGGAAATTCCTCCATTTTTAGGGAGTAAGTAATAAGTATGTGTTTATTTAAGTAACCAGACTAAACTAAGCTAAAAAATCATTTAGCAGTTTAACCACGAAAATACAACAAAGCGATCGACAGACAAACACATGAAATAAGTCTAATAATCACATTAATATTTATCAATGCGAGTTTGTAAGGATGTTTGTTACATCTTCACTCTGTAACTTGTAACAGTTGTGGGTTTGGGACAACATTCGTATGAAGATAGCTTTTTTTCTAATACCTATATAAAACCACTTTTTAAGCACCACACGAGTGCAGCTGCGGACCACAACTAGTAACAATTAAAAATCAGCTATCAATGTCAATTACAAATTTTTATATTTAGGTACAAAATTAATAGCCGTACTCGTTTCTATACTAATTAGTGATGCTATATAAAACGAGAGCTCAAACGTTACTAGAGACGCCCTCATCTTGAAACTACGAGTTTGTAAATGCGGATTTGAACCTTACACCCACGAGAAAGGAAATAGGGACGGTTTAAGCGATGTTTACATCAAGTGACACTCGGGTAAAGTTCCGCGGCTAACGAAGTCATTGTCTGGTAGCTTCGTTTGTTGTGTATCTACTCGACGTATACAGCTATGTTATAAACAGAATATTATGTTTTCGAATGTTTTAGAGCATTTTAACTGAGTTCTGTTTTTTTTTTCATGAAATTTGGTATGTTACTTAAATAAAACCTTAAAAAAAACCGACTTCCAGGCACTAAAATGTATAAAATAACTAAACGCGGGTTTTCATTTAGAATAGATACCTAGGGGCTTAGCCATGTTGACTATCTACAATCGTTAACGATTTAGAAAACTAATGAAATGTATGGGCATTACGTATTTTGAACGATATGTCACGTGGTCAAAACGATCGAATTGAAAATTCGTAGCCAAGTTTACAAGGTACATAGTTCGTTCTAAAAATAGAAACGAACTGAGCGATTCTACAATGTGGATCACAAGATCTCATACAAAATGGTAGCCAAGTTGCACGTTTGACAAGCGCTTGAGAATTCAAATCTAAGTTCTTTAACGCTATCTAAACGAACGGCGAGACCCTTGAGTTAACGCTAAAAAAGTGGCGTCTATAACTTTAAAGTTTAGAATCAGCTCACAGCTGCTATAAGACAGAAGTGTTTTGTTAATTCGCGTTGATTTTAGACTATTTATATTTTCTTTTTAGCATTTAAAATGTATAAAATGTATACCTTAAATATGTTGCGGTCCGGTCATAACGAAGAAGTGTGGTTAAAACGCCGGCAAAGAGATTTATATCGTCAGTATATCGAAACAATACATGAAATGTCGGGCACTTTGTTTATACAACGATTTCGGTTAAGCAAAGTGACTTTCGAAGCCCTCGTTCAAGACCTACGACGGAAAACTTCTTTAAAAGGATCCAATGAGATTCCACTAGAAGTTAAGGTAAGATATGCCAAATATGTAATTCTGCTGTTTTAAGTACAAGAATAAATGTGCCTAGCCTACCATTTATTTTGTTTCATTACATGAGTTCATGAACACACGCACGCATGGTGTAACTTGCATAAGACTTTTGTTAAATGTACATGATGAAAATGTGATATTTTAATTCAATGTTAAACAATACATATATACCAGCAAACAGTCCATTTAGTTATCGAAGCCTACACAACCCTAACAATCACTATTATTTATTTCTTTTTGGCTGTCTTTTATAGGTGTTGTGCGCAGTTAGTTTCCTGGCTACAGGGTCCTATCAACGAATTGTTGGTATTACTCACAATCTTCCTCAACGCACAACTAGTCGCTGCATCCGACAAGTAGTGGATGCTTTGAACCACCCCGCTATTATGGCAAAATGGATTGTGTTTCCGAAAACAAGGCAAGACAGAGGACATGTAAAACAAGAGTATGTATCATATTATATATTTACAATTTTACTCTTAGGTACATGTAATGCATTTAATAATATAACTTATTGTTTTAGGTTTCAGAGTAGATTTGGTCTGCCTGGTGTAATCGGGTGCATAGATTGCACCCATGTGGCTTTAGTTAAGCCCAATGATGAAGAACATGTTTTTTATAACAGAAAAGGGTATCATTCATTAAATGTTCAAATGGTAATTGTATTTATTTATGACTTGTTTCAGGTAAAATAATATAAAAACATTTCTGAATATTAGTTTCACTTTACAGATTTGTGACAGTCATCTTCGCATCACAAATGTGAATGCAAAGTTTGGTGGAGCTACACACGATTCACATATATGGTCATCTAGTAAAGCTGAATCATACATGCGTGAACTTCATCAAAATAATGAACAAGTATGGTTATTAGGTAAGTGTTTACAAAAATAACATGAAAGATGTAATTGATATGTTAGTAGTAGTAGTAGTAGTAAGTAGTAGTAGAAGAATTTGTTTGTTTTGTTTACAAAAACAATTTTTTCAGGTGATTCTGGATATCCACAGCGCCCTTGGCTTATGACTCCCATCCTCAATGCAGTTCCAGGTTCAAGAGAAGAACTATATACCCAAAAACATGTGCAAGTGCGTAATTGCATTGAACGCTGTTTTGGATTACTCAAAGCACGGTGGAGATGTTTGCTTCGAGATAGGACACTTCACTATCATCCTTATGTAGCTAGCAAAATAATAGCGGCGTGTTGTGTCCTGCACAACATTGCATTGAAAGCCCGTTTACCATTACCACAACCACTTCCAGTTGCACATGAGGATGAAAGTGATATACCCATGCGAGCTCCCATCTCTACCACTATAGATAGCCAAAATGAGCTAATCCAAGGTAGGGCCATGTTGAATTGCTTATTAAATAGGTTACATTAGGAGTATTATACAGTTTTAACTAGTTAAATAACTCATTGTATATCACAAAGATCTGAATCTAGAAGTAAGACCTTTCTATGTTATTTTGTGCACCTGTGATAACAAAAATGATTTGATTTGATAGGTAAATATCCTTACGTTAAAATAAGAATATTGAACACTCAAGTATTTCCATTATAATTCACTCACTTTTTTATCACAAAACAAAACATATTTTGATTTTTCAAACAAGACCGTGACTTTGACGTGTATAGGAACGCTCACAATAAGCTATTTTTCGATCCACATTGTAGAATGAACGATTGACACTGTAGACACTAGTTTTGTTGATATGGCTAGCATCAAATCGTTTTCTAAAATAGCTATCGACAATACGCTACCAATGATAGAAAGAGATTAGATAGGAAACGTTTGTAATATGGCTAAGCCCCCTAATCAGATAATTTCAAAGTCGGTGCCAGCCGAGGCATAGAAAATCTAATATATATTGATACGTAAAATACATATTTACCTATTAGATATTCATATCTTAAAATATTGTCCGCTGGCACCGACTTCGAAAATATCTGATTAGGTATCTATCTATTTTAAATGAAACCCCTCGTTCAGTTATTTTTTTACATTTTAGTGCCTGGAAGTCGGTCTTTTTTTAAGTTTTTATTTTTATATTTTTAGTGTAGTAATTTGTAGGAAGAAAGTTTTTAATAACATATTCGATTAAACAATTTGTTTAAAAAATATATTTATTGTTGATTTTTTTTTAAACCGCTCGACCGATTTCGATAAAATTTATATGGGACCACCTGAGAAGTATATATAACGAAGCAAAAATTTTCCAAATCGGTTCAGGCATCTTCGAGTAATCGGTGAACATACATAAAAAAAAGATTCCGACGAATTGAGAACCTCCTCGTTTTTGGAAGTCGGTAAAAAATATTTAATATAGATATTCGATTAAAATTAGGTTATCTGATTGTAATGTTTTTCAACAGAACTACATAAACATGAATACCTAAACAAAATATGAAATATTAGGTACTTTGTCACGGTTAAACCTCTAAACAGATTTTAATGCTAAGCAAAAACATCAATTGTGTCAAAGAGACAGACATTTCCTACCTTTTATCCCGTCCAACTTGACACACCCAAGTGATACGAAATATAAAAGTTACAACTACCCTCCTTCTATCCATAATTATGAAGTAGCAAATGCTATAGTGGATACACTGTCAAAGTAAAAAAAAAAACATTTTTTATATATCATAGTTATTTTACAACAATTACTGATATCATAATCGTAATGTGAAGTCAAAATAGAGGCCTAGATAATTCGATCGAAAAATACAACAAAATAGGTAAGTATTGTGACAAACATAAAACACTTTAAATAAAATTACCTCTTCGGATTATTTCGCGGATTTATTTTGATTTTTTTGTTCCCGACGTTTTGAATGCTTTACAGCATTCATGGTCACGGGAGAGACTGAGGTGTTAGATGTCTCGAAGGTATAGTTGTTACAGACAGTCTACCCAAACTGGTTGAGTTGAGACCAAAAATCAAAATAAATCCGCAAAATAATCCGAAAAGATAGTTTTATTTAAAATATCAAATATTCGCGTAAATCTAAGAAAGTATTAAATATAAAACACGTTAAATACCTCCGTTATGAGTATATATTATTTATTCTATGTTAAATAAGTATTGTTAAGTTACGATGTACATACTTACAATGTAAATAATATATACCTACATAATATGTATCTTTCATCTTTATTTAATAAACAGACGACAAACCAAAGAAAACTTATATAACTTTCAGTTCATTACGAATTTCTCAATAACTTTCAATACTTATCATTAAAAATATATCTATTCATCGAATCAAAGCAAGTAATTTGAAATCCACTTAATCGGTAATGAATGAATCCGATTCAGATTTTTGCCATTGTTTCGTTTGGAGCCGTTATTCAAGTCCCTACTGAATTTTAATTGACTATCGATACTATGGACACTCAATAACATCGTTATTAGTTGCCCCATCCCTATTGTCTAGGCGCTTATTAGTATACAGCAAATTATATTTGTAAAGATAACTTAATTTCAATACTTATTTGTAAAAATATCTTTTTAGTTTGCTGCATTATGTAAGTATCTAAAGTAACGAAATGTAAAATGTAATTTAAATTACCTACATAATTACCATGTAATTATTTATTAAGGCCTTTTGTTATGTTCATAGCCTAAACAACTTTTAAAATATTATTTTTATTTATTACATTCCCATTTTAACACTCTTAAGGGATGATTTTCGGAATAATAACTCCTATCCTATATCATTCCCGGGGTCTCAAACTATTTTCTTACCAAATTCTATCTACATCGGTCCAGTAGTTTAGGAGTTTATTCAGTACAAACAAACAACAAAAAATCTCTCCTCTTTATAATGTACTTTTTTCTTTTATCATTTTTATACAAGTGTTAGGTAATAAAAGTATATCGAAACATATAACGCCCTCTATTGACATTTAAAGCGCTTTTAATTACTAAATTAAAAGCGCGCTCAAACGTTCAAATGAGCGCTGATTCGGCAAGGACATTTTTTGTCGCTGATTTTGTATCTAGAACTTTTTTGATCGATGATGTTAACAAATTTTTTATATTCTTGTTTCATTTTGCTGGAATGAAATTGGGGAAAAAACTTCGGATCAAAGAGTGTCGCTGATATATTGATGACTTCATCCAATTTTATTCATCAAAAACTCATTAGATAAAGAAATTTGACTTAGTAATAGGTTTATCTGGTACCAGCTTAACTTAAACACGTGCATAGACAACATTCAACAAATGAATTCGTATAAAAAACTATCTTTCATATTACATTATCTATACATATAAAATAATAAAATTCTAACTGAGTCGAATCTGTACATTGCATATTTTTTGGAAAACCGTACTTAATATTATAAAAATAAATGTTTTTAAAGAACCAAGTTAATATGCATTCCTAAATACAATTTTGGTAATTTTACTGAATATATATTGAAAAATCAACCACGAGGTAGTGAGTTTGTTAAGTGTATTCATAGATAGCGCTGTTTAAATTTTAATAGTTGTGCTCCACCAACACAATATTTTAGTAAATACCTACTTATTAAAAATAAAATCTTTGTTGAAGTTTGTGAATCAAGGCCCTCTGTTGTCTATAACATAAAACAAAATAGATTTGATGTAATTTTGAACAAAGAAATTGTGGATATCATTCTTTTTTTTAACGTTCGGAAATACATTTACGCTTACCACCTGTGTACATACAGGTGGTTATGTGGGAGTTGGAACTCACCGGCTAGAAAAGCCAGTACTAACCATTATAACCCAGGGGAAACTCCTGTCTTAATAGGACGTCGCAATATCGCTTAAGCAGTCAACCATGACGCCCGGTCTGCCGAAGCAGACCACAACCAAAGGGTTGCTCTAACGGTCCAATCCTCTATCAGAGAAATACCAGTAGCAACCCGCAACACCGCTCATCATAGTGGTCCAGCTCCCAGTGTATTTCTTTATTCTTAGCCTCACGCCCGGCCTTTGGCTAGCCCGCCTTTTATTAATTTTAACAGATTTGCACAAAAAACTATAGCAATTTTAACAATACATACATTATATGAATAATCAAACGATTTTTTTTTCATTATTACTTTATGGCATTTTTTAATTACGAAATTTGCATTCTTAAGGTTCATTTATTATATTCTATTAACAGCTGTATAATTTTAAATAAAACAAAATATTGTAAACATTTTTTATTCTCTTGATAAATATATATATTTTTACATTCTAACCAGTCAAAACGTATTTTAACAACAATGTCTAAAGACTAGCTGAGAGCAAACATTGTTCAAAGACCATAAAACATAATACTAGGGGAATGAATGCTATGCCAAATATAGATTCATTTTTGGAATTAAACTAATTAAAAAGTTTAAAATTTAATAATGATTTATTGTTAATCATTAGCTACTTATGTTAATATTTTCAACCTATTATTACAATTACACCTTGAATTCTTAAAAATACTCATATATGGATAGTTTTGGTGTAAATCTAAAACGCGCCTGTGTAGTTAGCCATAAAGCAATGCGCATAATAAAAGTGTGTATTGATTTTCTACTAATATTAAAAACGCAAAAGTTTGTTATATTTACTCTTTTGATTTTGATGAAACTTTAAAATAAAAGAGCAACACATACAATTTATAAATATACCTAAAGCAATACAAGATAAGCGAGCAAAATTGCAGGAAGATGCTAAATTTTTATACATTGAAATTTTAAGGGTATAATATCCTTTCAACATATTTTGGCTACGGCGTCCAATCTCCCTGAGATGGACAGTGCACATTACAAGACACAAATGCACTCTCTGATAGTGATCTCCTGATAATATAATAAAGATTTTAAAACTATAATTCTTAGTACTAATAGTTTTAAGAATAATAAAGATTATTTTGCTCTCTGTTCAATTAGATGATAACTTCAATAATCATTGTCATGTTTCAGCCAATTCACACAAAGCCATAATTAATTATACACTTAAACCTTTCTCATGAATCACTATTGATTAAAAGTCTATGAAAAGCCCTATGGTAGTTTTTTAATTTATCACGTTCATACAGACAGACAGGCGTGGTGGAATGACTTTGCTACTATTGGCTTTATAACTTCGTTTTGAAGAAAAGGTATATTCCATCCTTATTCTGTTCCTTGTATTCCTTATTCTGTTTTCAATCTCTATCTATTGATGCTGGTTAACAGGGCATGTGATTTGATTTAGAACCCGGAAATTAAGAAAGTAAACATTTTACCTAAAAATTATACTTTCGAATATCTTAAAATTTGTTACATATTCCAATATACTGTATATATGTATATGTGAAAGAAAATTACTTTAGGAGATCTGTTTATCATTTTATAATTATAATTAGTCTTCACCAGCTGGTACTGCATCCTCTAATCGTTTGATATACTTCACTCTGAGTTCAGTTACTGTATCACCTTTTAGTTGATCCTGAAAATGATGCTGCTTGTTAGTACTTTAGTATTACATCATTTTTTATAATAAAGTTCATTTGAAAAGTAATAATAAAATTGTTATATACAAATAAATGCATTATTTTTTTATAACACTCTAGTCTGTGTAATATTTGAGGTCAACAGTGAAGTAACTTAGAAACAAAAATGCCATACAAATTACTAAATGTATAAGGATCTGACCTGTAGCCTGCTAAACCATACTGATTTATTACAAAATGGCTGAATACCCAAATATACTATTTCACATTTACTATATTAATAAGATAAATAATTACCTGCACAAACCAACATTGCACATCGAGCTGCACCATTTGTAAAGCACCTCTAATAGCTCCAGGTATTAAAGCACAGTATTTTAAACCATTATTTGGCATTTCAACCCACTCACTCAGTGGACATTGATCCCAGACCAATGAGAACTCATCTCCTGCACTGCTCCAGCTTGTTACTGTGGGTTGCATATTTAAGTACAACCTGCCAATAACAAATTATAGCAATTTTATACCAAAATTATAAAACTTAAAAAAGTATTGTTTCAATAATATTCTTAACAGTACGATTTTACCTAAATGCCTGCTGTATTTTGTCAGCAGTCTCTCGCATCTCCAAGCACCGATTAGAAGTAGTTCGAGCCAGAAAATCTTCAATAAGCCTGACTCCCATGTTGTATCCAATTCTTTCTAGTTGCTTATTTACATCATCTGGGTTTTCTATTTCTTTAAGCATTTGAGAAACTAAGGCTCCATAAGTAAGGGTTAACAACTCCGAATTCTGCAAATTCATACGTTTTGTTTTAGCATCGTGAAACAGTATTATGTACCTATAATCACAATTCAAATAATGACTTTGCAAGTTTCTTACCACTTTTTTAGCATCCAGTCGAGAAGTTTGGCGTGACATAATTATAATTATTTTAAATAACTTTTATTCAATTATATTTTTAATTTTTGATTACTACTGCCCACTGACCTCAAATGCAAGTTTGACAATAGACATTTGACACATGGATGACAATTGACATTGACAATTAAATCAAAAGTTTTTTTTAATGTAATGGCTTATAGTTGCGTTAACAGACGCAATCCAGTCTGCCAGAAAAGTTTTATTTGTCATCCATGATCAATAGTTTCAAATTTCAATAATTGACAGACAGATGTTAAATTTAAAACATTAAACAGATAACTCATGAAACGGTTAATTGAGCTTAGTAAACTTTGGTTCTTGTTTAAAACACTACTATATGTACCATCAATTTGGTTTCATTTTAAATGATATTACCACATAGTGTTTAAGAATTAAAATACTATTCTTATAATTTTTTACAATTTTTCTACTCGTAAACTTGTTTTAACGTACAAATTGTTCGTAATGTTTCATCAGTTTGTAGTCTCATCTTAATCAAAATGCCTTTTTACATTTCGGATTATCAAATTATAATATTAATATACCTTATTCAGTTAATAAAGTAAATAAAAAATATTATGTGATTTTTTTATATAAGTAATGTTATAATAGCTGGAGTTTAAGCCAAGTACTGGAAATGAAGAAAATAATTCGAATTTGTTTTGATTTTTGTTTACCAAACCAAAATGTCGTTAATGTTAATGTCAAACTAAAGTTAAATAGGGCCTTCGAGAAATTAATTTTTTTATTACTATATAATTTAAAAACCGAAACCAAATCGCTATGTTCAAATTAAATATTTTAAACTATTTTTATATTATATATTTTTAAAATATGGAAGCTGATGGAAAAGAAATCAGAAATATTATAAATGATAGCGTCGTCGAATCTCAAGCAGCTGTGAATAATTTAATATTGGACTATTACAAGAAATTTGGAAGAAAAAGAGATTTAGAACAATTTTTTTCTTTATCAACAGCACAAAGTGATATAAGAGATCCATCAAGTTTGTTTTGGAAAAAAATGAAATCTCAAACTGACTCGGATTCTGGAGAAAAGAAGAGTGATTCTTCAACAGAACTTGGCAGAATATCTATACAATGCTCTATTCCTGAAGCTTCTACATCTCGTGTTAGTCTTATAAAAACATTAAAAAATACTTTAAGGAATCATCTTTGAACTTTCATAAGTAGGTTACGCTATCAAAATAATTCATATTTATTCACTCTAATTACCTTTCTGTTTTAGGGAGACTACCACATAGTAAAAAGTGATTCTGAATCTCCTCCTATAATAAACGAAGAAGGACAATGCAATTCTAGGAATTCAGACAATGAATCTGTAAAATCTGATGACATACATTCTCAGAAATGTAAGTTCATATTACTTAGTTTTATTTTATTATTAATATAACTATTTTATCTTATTTTCTATGTCTTTGTCATTGTATGTGTTATGTTAAATAAATGATGCCATAAAATAAAAATCACCACATTTATAAATTAGAGCCTTCTGCTGCGCTGGATTGTATTTGTTCAGACTAATCTTAAAAATTACTGGATGAATTTTATATGATCTTCACCAATAGAAAGACATGCAGAAATGTAGGCTTATATTTTATGAACCAACAGCTACCAGTTTGATAAAATTTGTAAATTAAGTTGAAAAAAAGAATCCCTTTTAAAAACTTTTTTTATATTATAAATGTGAAAAATGTTTGGAATTGCATACAAGAAGGTAGGACACTAGTAAAAATATATTAAAAAAATAGGTAAATTATTAGTAATTTAATTATATTTGTATTTTATCTTAATATTATTAGTAATATATATTTCTTTTATTATTACAGCTGTTGATAATACATTAGATACTTCTACAAATAAGCCACATTCACCTACTAGTAGTATAACATCTCAAAGAAAACTAGAATGGGATTCCTTAGCAGATGTTGGTTATGCTAATGAAAGTGACAGGAAAAATTCTGCATCTAGCCTTTCTACTTTAGAAAGATTAGCTTTGCATCAGCAATACTCTATTAATGATACAAAACAAAACTTAAATATAGGACCTCCCACTGCCCAATCCACTCCACTTGATGTAGAAGAAAGTAAAAATAAGAATAAAAAAGGTTTTTCAAAGAAAACAACTAAAATATATAAAAAAGATGTTGATCTAGTTGAAATGAATGTTTCCAATAATGAGAAAACGCCACAACCTATTAATGTTAATTTAACTAAACATATCTCATTCAATGTTGAAAGAGATGGTGGTGTTACTATAGAAAACATTACGAAAAGTGTCTCAGTGAGTCCTGAAAAAGCATCAACACAGTCTGACGCAAAACCTCAAGATAAATTAGACAAAGAGATACAGACTACATTAAATAAAGAAAAGTCGAGTAGTTCCAGTGAGCAGAAAACTAAAAAACAGTATCCTGTTTTAATAAGTTTAAACACCTTAAAAAAAAGAACTAGAAGAAAGAAAGTTAGAAAAATACAAAGGAAGCATACTAAAAAAAGGCTTGCTGATAAAGAAAATATACCATTAGAAAAAAGTGGAGATCAAGTATCGGAGGCCGAAAGTTTTGAATATATGCCGGGTCATATTTATAACTTAAACCAAATGAAAAGAACAAATGAAGAGAATAGAAGTGTTAATAATAATAAATCTAGCCAAGAATCAAGTGCAGGTTTAACTACAGACTCTAGCAGAACAACTAGGCATTCCTTTACCAAAGACCTAGAAAAAAGCATTGATATACTAAAAATTGCATTAGATAATAGATTTGAAGACGATAAATTGAAAAAGAAACTGGTAAAAGAAGTTGTTCAAAGACTGATCAAATCAAAGTATAAAGATGATGACAGTTCCACAGAATTTTTATCTGGCTTGAGTTTTGATAGTAAAAAAATAGATTTGTATAATTCAAATCGTACTTCAAGTACCTCGGATACAAATAACACTGCCCAAAATACCAAACAAGCTAAACCAAAGAAATCGATTTTACGAATGGACAAATTCAACTCAAGTGTCATAGCTTCGACATCACAAAGTGTTCCCAATTTGCCGACTATTACCAATGTTGAAAATCCAATTCCATGTTATGCTAAAAAGTTAGGTAATTTATCAAATACAGATTCTGATTTAGATAAAGCTAAAAACGTATCTGCTACAGGTATTGACAAAACTTCCTCAGAAGAACTTTACAAAAAATATTTAGATGCATTACGAAGAGAACAGGCTTACAAAAAACATTTGAAAGACAAAGAATTATTTATGAAACAAAAATTAGCTAGCTCTGATGTAGCTTTTAATATCACCAGACAGGCTGAAATGAAAGCACAGAGAATAAAAGATCTAATGAATGACTTAGTTCGAAATAATTATGATGATGGTTCCGGTGATGCTAGTAAATTAGAAGGGTCACATTCCAATATTAATTTGGAAAAATATAATTCTATAAGAAAACAAAGAAGTCATTCTGTCTTTACATTATCATCTGGGAATTCGGATAATAATAAACACATGTGCTCTAGCACTAAGTCTAATTCTAAGTCTTGTTACAAAAAAGTTCATGAACATTACTGTTGCTGTCCTTTTCATAAAATACATCCTAAAGTCGGAGTCGTTGATAGTTCAGTTCAGGTAAATATGACGCCAAAAGATAGAATATCTCCAGAGGAAATTCCAAACACGTCACGTGAATCAAAAACACAAGAAATCTTCAATGGCCCTTGTGTGAAATGTAAATTGCACCAAAATAAAGCACAAATTGTAACTGATCCTGCTACCGGTGAAATAAAATACGTGTGCCTTTGTGCTGATGATAGCCAAATTGTACCTGAAAATTTCCTAATTTATAAATGCTCAAAATTAACGAATAAGTGTCTCAAAGTATGTGACACTATGTCTAAAGGTACAAATTCAGCTAGTGGGCAAACTTCAAGCAATTCTACGTCGCCTCGTCAAAAGTCTTCATTTAAAAGTGAAGATTGCGAGAAAAAATGTTTGACCATAATAGACAATGTGAATCAAGTATCAAAATCTTCACAAACTAATCTGAATTTACCAATTAAACTTCAAAGTAGATCTAGTGAGCAAAGTATCAAATCTACTTCATCTCTAAGCTCAACCAACTCTCATAGCAAGAAACTTGACAATATTGCAGACAAAAGATTTGATAACAAGCAATACTTAATACACGAAGTTACAAGATGGATCCAAACAGAAATAAGCATTGATCCAAAAATATCTGATCCATCGCTTTCTGATATCAACATAGTGACTAATAAAGATTGTGTTCAACTAGCCAGTGAACAGTATAAAAAAGTTTCCAGACCTAATTCAGAAAGTAAAGTGCTTAAGGACTTTCAGGAAAATCTTTATTTGAGAAGTAGCAGAAGTAGATCAGATGTAAGTAATAATATAGAAGAAAGAAAATCTACTAATGATTATTGTAATAAACGTGTTGAAGAACCTGTGAAAGTAATTGAGAAAGAAGACAAAGAAATTCAAATGATTCCTGACGAAGTTGATAATATTCAAAATGATAAACAAAGTTTTAATAATTTTACTATACCTATACAAGGTACAAACATGACACTTAAGGTCAGTTTAGGATCCGGTGTTGATGGTGATACGGAAACCTTCGGAAAAAAAGTTGAAAGTATTGTTACGCAAGTATCCAAAGGTACAGAAACAGTTAAAAAGGATGTCGTCGAAAATTATACTTCTATAAGAGAGGAATGTTCAAAAGGAGTCCAGTCGGATAATGCAAATATTTTTGATGAGTATTACAAAAAATCACAAACCACATGTAATTACAAAAATACAGATGAAGATAATCTTTTGGCTGAAACGCAGGAAAAATTAAATAATAAAGCACCTTATTACGTAAATACTTGCATAACTGAAAAACACCAGTATAATACTTATCCTAAAAATGACCGTAGTCACATACAAAAACCATTACTCAGATCGAACACTGACACAGATACAATTGAAACAGTATTCCATACCACATTCCCAAAAAATGATACTAAAGATGTAGGATATCAGCCGGATGATGTTTTAAAGTCTCAAATGCAATCGAAAACTATTTCTACAGAAAAAATCGTACAAAAGACACAAATATGCCCTGAAAAATCATTAAAAGCTGTGGAAAGTAGTACAAAAAGTAAATCAAGTTCAGACACAGATGACCAATCAATAATTAAAACGTCAAATAGTGAAGCTGGTAATAGTAAAATATCTTCTAAGGATCCAATACTTGACATGATACAAGATATTACGAAACGTTACTCAAAGAAGGATGTTGAAAAAAGCCAAAGAAAAAAGTGCTTCAAAGAAATAATAACAGTTCTTAATTATCTGTTAGACACAGATGAGAGTGCAGATGATCGAAATCAAAGAAAAGAATCAAGCACAAGTGCAGGTGAAAATGCACGTGCGGAGATGAATTTAGCTGACAAAGACAGTAGTCAATCTGTGCCTGTTAAGACTTTAGTAGATAAAGGCATACAGTTATCTACAAAAAAGTCTAAATCTCGCAAAACGTGTACAGAATCGTCAGATCTTCCGATTTCAACAGACATGCCAAGTACATCCACGGACGCAGGGACTTGTAAAATTTTAAATAAAATTAAAAGAGAATGTGAACGATATCATCAAAAACGTTGCAAATGCACTGGGAATATATGTGAAACTTCAACAAGCACTTCGGCAAACTGCCATAGATGTAAGCATGTCCATCATTGTTCATGCAAAAGTCATAAATGTAGGAGCCACAAAAAGAGCGCTGAGAAATTAAAGAAAAAATGTGTCGCCTACAATTTGATAATACAAACATCAGAAAGCATGGTTAGTGAAGAGATTAATTACGATAACAATCGACCTCAATTAAAGAATATAATCGTTAAAGTGCCTTCCAAACGTAAAGTACAAAATATGCCTTTTAAAGAAATATCTTCGAAGATTGAGAACAATATGCCTCACTGTAGTCAGCGTATTTGTAACAATTACCGTTCGAAAAGTTTACCAAATGACAGTGAAATATCGAGTGCTGACGATCTTTTAAAGAAAGCTCAAGCATGCACTGTGAGGGAATATTTAGAGAAGAATCGCCCGGATTTTGTAGAAAAGAGCTCAAATCGTCAACATTGCTTGAAAGTGATCAACGAAACTAGGTAATACATTATAATTTTTAATCTGTAAAAAGTTTGTTTCTTAACCCCCGACGCAAAAAGAGGGGTGTCATAAGTTTGACGTCGATGTCTATGTCTGTGTGTGTGTATGTGTCTGTCTGTGGCATCGTAGCTCTCAATCAGATGGACTGTTATCGATGCGGTTTTTTTCATTTGAAAGCCAGTTTCCTTGCGGTGGTTCTTAGCTATGTTTGGTTAATATCGGTCCAGCAGTGTAAGAGTATCAGCTCTTCCAAAATGATGTAAGGCATTTTGGCGTATGATTACTCGATTAAGTGCGTATTTCCATAAACTATAAGTATTTTATTGGGTAGGGGGTCTTTTTAATTTTTAATTTAATTTTATCTTTAAATATGGTAGTAAAATACATATGGCACGAGTAAATGAAATCTTATTAATTACCGCTAATTAGAATTTATTAAGGCTAAGTAGTACTCACTAAATCTTTTTACTTTAGAAGAAGAGAGAACGACACTCCTCGATTGAACATGATAGTGGTCCATCCTATGCCTAACAATTGCATGGAACCTTACAATATGTGCTTCCAAGGTATTATAACTTGAATTCAACAAGTAATTATACTGTCGTGCAACTTCTCTTATAAATCTGTAACTGCCACAGTACTTAACGAACTTAAAGTTATGTTTAAATAACTTATTTCCATTGTAAATAATTACGAAATCTGTTTTTTTTTAATGTAAAATGAGATAAATAATAAAACTTATAATGTCTAATGTCGACTTAGAGCAATACTTAACGAGATATTTGAAAAAAGAACCTTTTACGGGACTTCATTTTCAATAACGTTTGAAATACAAAAATGACTGTCCCAATCTGGTTAGATCAAAGTATTTTTTAAATAGGTAGACATTTTATCTGACTAAGATATGTTTTAGGTATGCCGATTAATAATTGTATGTGTATTGATCCTAACCCCATTATGCATTGCATTCAAAATGAAGTAACAAGAGTTGGTGAGTCTACTATTTTTGCGGTTTACTATGTAGTATTTTAATAATAATAAATACAGATAATATACAGGAGACGGCCTAGTCGTTAAAATAGCGATCTTGATTTAAAATAATAGGTGGATATAATAGCTTTGGATTTGAAATAATATTCAGTACAATAAAGTACTGATTATATATTATTTTAAATTCAACAAATAGTATAACTATACGCAATGATATATTTTTGTATTCTACGTGCGATATTATCGACAATTATTGTAAATCTATTAGTAATTTTAGACCTATAAAATCATTGTTTGAGAAATGAACAAAAATATTGGGATTCGATTTAAACGTTCTTGTTACAAAATTCCCTAATGTCAAACCAAATGAATGCGACAAATTTTGCTTTCAAACAGCTGGTATTTTTTGCTATACATTCCCATGAGAAGCAAAGTTATAATTATTTGTTAATAGAAAACGAATTTGTCTCAATTAGCCTAAAATGTTCTCTCCCGTCACACCAATTAAAGTATCTCATAATAAGTAGCCACAGTTGTCTTCATCTATCGAAATTCATCAAGAAATTTTAGATTTGAGCCAACTTCATATTACCAACCTTTCCAACCAAATCTTAAAGGTATTTTATATTTATTCTACCAAATCTAATTTAGGGAGGATTTTATTGTAGAAACTTAAATGACCTTCAAAATAAAAAAGAATCGATAAAAATGTTAACAATAAGCCAATATATCGTATTAGTATAAGAACATACTCCTTTTTTGGAAGTTGGTTAAAAGGCAATGTATTACAGAGCAAACGAACGCGCAGCCAAGCGGCAACTGCTGTCGATGCAGTTGGACCGCCAGCAGGCGCTGAACGCGCTCACACATGAGGAATTGATGCACTTTGCCAGGGAACTCGGCAATGAACTTCGAAGGAAGAAAGGTACCTTAATTTTCACTATATTTTAATTTAATTAAATTATTTGTTCTACTTCTTACAGATTTTTTAGTTTATTTATTTAGATATGAGATATCCACACTAAACTAAAATTGCCAATATTTCTAGACGAGCTGGCTTTTTTGCCGTATAAACAACATGTGATTTACTGTTTGTGAAGTTTTTTACATCCCCATAATAATTTAGTAAATAATTAATGCCCTTTTCTAAGCTTTCAAGAGCATTTATTAACTTAGCGGTTCACTCAAAGTGATTTTGATTTCAGTTGCTCCTAAATTTATAAGTGAACGTGAAATGAAGAAGCATTCTGAAAAAATCTACAAGTCACTGCCAGAAGTTGTGCGCAAAAAGGAGGAGATAAAGAAAGCGAATATAAAAAAAACTAATTTGCTTATGGCAAATATATTTAAAAAGGTAAGCGATATCGTATCTGGCAATACTAATAGCTATGCAGCTGTAAGTATGACAAGTAATAAGAATCCAATATAAAATAATTATAATGTTACATTTTAAATAAAACTATCTTTTCGGATTTTTCGCGGATTTATTTAGATTTATACTTCACGACGTTTCAAATGTTTTACAGCAATCATGGTCACGGAAGAGCCAAGTTTTTAGATGTCTCAAAGGTATTATATAGTTGTTACAGACAGCCTACCCACAAAATGAATGACTACTTCGGACACTATCAATAAGAAATATTTTAACGTATTAAATATAAAATTTAATAAATGATAAAATTCAGGGGCTTATTACTTACAGATAAAGAAACAATAATCCGCGGTCAAAAAAAATTTATCGCGATTTTTCTATATATATAATTATGCATTAGTTAATTAACGATTTTTTCCTACTTGAACATGAAATTGCAAATGTGATAATTGTTAATTAACAAATCTTGGTAGCTTACGAATAAATAACAAATCAATGGTTTGCGCCAGAGCACCCGATTTAGGCAGTATTTTCATTCGTCTGAAAAAATTATAAATATTGGCCCTACAGTTCTGGGAGTTGAGACTTGTTAGGAAATTCCTTTCTCTTTTTGAATCTTTTTTTAGATCTGAAAAATCTCCATTAGTTTTTGAGATATTTGCAAAAACTAAAACCCCTTTTCTATTTTTAGTTAATTGCTTATAACTTTTGCAATTTTTGCAAGCGGAACTTAATTTTTTTCGAAAATCATCATTCCGAATCGAATGACACCTCGTTCACATTTTTCTGAGACTGCTGAAAAAAGTTGACCTAAAAGGCACTTATTGACTAGACTATGATGTTAAATTTTATTAAAACAACTTCTTATAATTTAAATTCACATACGTAATATTGTTTACATTATTTTTTTTTAAATTGAAGATGACATATTCTATTATCGCACATGCGGAGTTATAAATCGAGATATTAATTACCTATTTTTAATTATTTTCCAGAATCTCCAGAAGAAAACCCTCCAAGGCGCTGTCAATTTATCTAATTATAATACAGTTGTAAAAATTTGACAAAAAAGTAAATTTTTCATTGTGTTTAGTGAAAGTTGTGTTCAATGATTGTTAATAATTATTTTTGTTATGACGTCATTGTTTTGTACATGAAATGAATTTAAGTATTATGTAATGTTTAATGTTTCCTCTATTTCAAATATTAAATAAATTATATTTTGT
This sequence comes from Brenthis ino, assembly GCA_921882275.1. Classification (NCBI taxonomy): domain Eukaryota; kingdom Metazoa; phylum Arthropoda; class Insecta; order Lepidoptera; family Nymphalidae; genus Brenthis; species Brenthis ino. The sequence goes on along the minus strand of OV170221.1, from coordinate 17,453,476 downwards.
ATGTCTATGAGTCTTATTTTAAATTAGGATGATAAGTTATCAGCATAGCATTGTATTTTACTAATACATATATTAATTACTAGCAGTGCCCCGCGGTTTCACCCGCGTTCAATTTGATTATACATGTTTCATATAACTATCCTCTACACGATGAGTATTTGACCAGTTTCTGAGCTGAAACATAAACATCAGTCTTACAATATTGTATAGAGGTCTACCCGATTTGTTGACATATAAATGTCATAATGGTTACTGATCCACTCCCTTGGGTAGTAGCATGATGTTATAGCCTATAGCCCTCAATAAACGGGCTATCTAATGCAAAAAGAGATATTCAAATCAGATTAGTAGTTTTTGATATTAGAACGTTAAACAAACGAACTGGCTTTTTATAGTATTAGTGTAGATTAAGAGAAGCATAAGCACAAGTGTTGTATAATATATGTAGGTATTTGCGTTTGTGAATGGTTTCATTTGAAAAAAAAAAAGATTCCGACGAATGGAGAACCTGTTCCTTTATGAAGAAGTCGGTTGAATTTTTTTTATGTTGATTTATAAATAAATATGTTGGGACATTAACACACAGCACCATCTACTTCCATGGTAAGCTACGAGCAGCGCTGGATTTACACTAGGGGCACTCGGAGCTAGTGCCCAGGGCGGCAAAACTCAGAGGGTAAAGAAAAAACTATCGAAATGTTATCGAAAATGCTTTTTGTATTTTTCAAAAAAAGAATAATAAAAAAAATACTAGTAGGTACATTTTTCGAAAAATTGAAAACATTTCTAAATCATATTTTGGCATTTATCAAAAAATAATTATTAAAAGAAATTAAACTTTATCCATTTTATGCAAAACTTCGATAGTGAGGCGGCATTTTTTAAAGTGCCCAGGGGCGGCGCCAATGTTGAATCCGGCACTGGCTACGAGACTTGTGTGGAAACTAGATAGTTGATACACTACACAATATAACTTTAAATACATACATATTATAAACTAGCGACTCACCCTCGCTTCGCTCGGGTTCGCCCTTGGCTTGCTTCACAGTGCAAACTTTCATCCCCATTTTCACCACCTTACGGGATGATTTCCGGGATAAAAAGTATTCTATGTCCTTCTTAGAGTTTCAAACTATCTTTTTACCAAATTTCATCTAAATCGGTTCAGTAGATTCAGAGATTATCAACATCACAATTCACAAAATTTATCTCTTTAAAATATTATTATAGATATAAACTCCCAAGACTGGATTACAAGCATTCGTGTTCATCACATAAATGAATTCCTCCAGCGGTACTCGAGTCTGGAACCCGCGACCGCTGGCACACAAGTAGGGTCACTACAAACTGAGCCAAACATATAAGAAAGTAATAACCGGCAAATACTTTTAAGCGAACAATGTTCATTAAGGAATCAACAATTCTTTCTATTATCTAATTAGAATGTTATAGATAATAATCTAAACTACAAAACATAGGTGTGATAAAATGGAAATACTGAAAATTGGCCAAATTGATGGAGCCAAATGAGGCCTATCTATTACACCGTTGCTGTATAAAAAAAAGGCCTTAACCATCTATCATATCTAAGATGAAAGAAGCTCAATTAACAACCATGCTTTAGATTTAATATATACAAAGATAATGATATCATTTTGAATTGGTACCGTTTTGATTTTCTTAGTAATTGTCCGCTTTGCTTATGTTAATGTTTGACTTTTAATATATATTTCGGTATTTCGCTTATAAATTAAATATTTGGATTAAATAAAAACCAAATGTTAAAACAAAAATTGTAACGTCTTTTGTCTTTTAGGCGGAAAAAACTATTTATGTAAATTAAAAAAAAGTAAATTTAAGAAAAAAAAGTGAAGAGTGTGTGGTCCACACAGGTAGGCTATATATTTTTTGAATTCCACAGTGTGAAATTCAAAAAATATATAGGCTACGACGATCTTTGTTAATTGGTCAAAGTCCCATACCGATACGTTCAGTACCTACCTACCTACTTTTTACGTGAATCTAGCGTGACAAAAAAAAAATCTTTAAATTATATAGAAGAACATATTCAATACAAATATTATAAGACTCGTTAGGGTATTTGGATAGTTATTTTAGTATGTGTTAATAGAACGCCGTATTGCATTAGTAAAGACAGTTAAAATTTTATTTTGTTCGAATCAAATTACACATAATAAATCAACTGTGTAACGAAACGCTATATTGACAAACTGACAACTTGACATGACATCTGACAAGTAAAATTGTGAATAGTGTTCGGTCGATCGAATGTTTTGCTTATTTCAGAGTTAGAAAATGGTTTATTTTCTAAGAAAATAAGCAAAAAAATGGATGAAAACGAGTTTTTCAAGCAGACAGTGCAACATTTAGCACGATGTCTGTCCTGTATAAATCCTACACCCTGGGAAAAAGTAAGTTGTAAAACATCGATTGTAATCTTGTTTATTATTTGTTGGCATTACGAAATAGCACTAACCTCCTAATTTTACATTAATTCATACACTCTATACTTGAATTAAAACTATCCCACGAAACGATGAACGAAACGATCCAATATTTTTCAGTTTTTGAATCTGAATATGACCTCATCAAATGACATAAGCCTCGTTATCGTTACCCTATTCTTCAGGGTCACTTTTCCTGCCACTAACTTTTGGAACTCAATTTCAATAAAAATAAACCCATCAAATTGAATTACAATGTTGTTGCAAAAAAGGCAAAGATTTATTTTTTACAAGACATGTTTTACAAATAAATCTGATAATTTTTTCTACCATTTTTTAGGTAAACACATTATTTATGTTATGCCCACAAGCCAGCTCTTCATTTGTAGTGACACCTCGCAGTCAAGAAGCAAGCATTGCATTAGGACTGTATTTTTTACAAAGTGGTCTCCAACACCAAGATAAACTTTTACCATACTTCCTGAAAGTTTTGAAATGCCTCACAAATGCACAGTTTGAAGAGCCTATGTATAAGATCAAAAATAATGATCGTAAGTATAAAATATTTATAATAGTTGTTATTTTTTTGGTTTTAGATGCAAAATTTTAAAGTATTTACTATTTATGGTTCTGTACACTAAAAGTAAAAAAAATAAATAAAAACCTATTAATAAACTTGTGTGCCTGTCAGTCTGTCTGTCATTCTCAATTTTGTCTGAATTTATTTGATGCAAAAATTTGGTATATTTGTTGAAATTTGGTAATTATATGGAGGACCAATTATATGAAGACCAACATTATTTTTAGGGGGTACATTATTATATTAAAAATGTACAGTTAAAAAAACTGTTTAAAGAATTAAAAGTTCAACTGCTGGAAAAATTGAAATAAAAAAATTAAAGATATAAAGCTACAGTCAAACAAAAAAAATATAATGCAAATTCAAAATTATTAATTTAACTATTCCTTTAAAATCAGAGTACAGTATGAAATTTTATTTAAAAATCTGTTCAATAATTTTTCCAATGATTACATATTTAACAGATTGCAAAAATACATATTAGGATGTTGTGAAAGGGCAATGAAGATGTGTAACTAAATAATACATTATATTGATTTCAAACTATTTATTTATTTTATTACAATTTTGGTTCATCAGCAAAAATTTCATATTAGTACTTTCCTGAAAAAGATTTTTTTATTATAAATTTTAAATGCAATTCAACTATAGATATACAATACACAATTACTATTGAAAAATGGGGTAACAGAATGGTGTAAATAATTTAATTACATGTTCATATCTATTGGCTCCATCAAATAAAAAAACAAACATTTCCAGTTTATTTTCCACCTCCTGCACCTCCATTTGCACCAGCTCCAAATCCACCTAGAATTATCCAAATAGACAATATATTAAAATCATATACATATATAAATTACAAGTAACTCACCCTCGCTACTAATCTGAGGGTTCGTCCCTAGTTACGTTTTAACGCTTAGTATAGATTTCTCAGGGAAGAGATATTTTCCCGTAGTAAAAAGTATCCTATATGTTTACCCGGATAACCAGCTCTCATCATACCAAATTTCATCAAAATCTGTCCAGTGGTTTTCTCGTGATGTGGTCACAGACAGACAGACAGACAGAAATTCTAAAAACTATAGATTCGATCTCTGTATCCATAATAATGACTATTTCAATAAGATTTTCCAAAGAAAATATTTTGTTGATTATTGATTTTATCAATCTTCTATATAAATAAAAATTAATGTTTGTATGTTTGTCCTCTATGCATTCCTAAACCATTGATTCGATTGTAATAAAACTCTGGTGGGTTTCTCAGTATATGCCTATGAAGGTTCTTAGTGCAAAAAAAAAAGAATTTTTCTTTGGATATTTATCTTTTATGCATTCCTAAATCATTCAAGCTTAGGGACAGATCTGAGCGAAGTGAAGTTAAATCTCTAGTTATGTAATAAATATTAGTAAAAACTTATGTTATATATTATAGAAAAATGATAATAAACAATAGTTTTAAGAAAAATTAGAAATCTTATTAGCTTATATTAATTATAAAAATATTTTTACCGCTTGCACCTGCACTACCACTTGGACCACCTGCTGTAACAAATAAAGAAGAAAAGCTTTAGATTATTCTTAAACGAAACTGCTTCTAGGCACAATAAATGGTTCTCTTACAAATTCTCGTGTTATTATAACAGAATAATATTTAAATTATTACATACCGCCAGCACCACCACTAGCTCCACCACCAGCTTGGAATCCTCCTGCAATAAATATTAGCAATTTTAGAGTTCTCAGAAGACAGAAACGGAACCCTTATAATATCGTAATGTTTGTTTGTCTGTATGTTACAAATATTTTACTTGAGTTTTGGAGCTATATTGCTGAATTTTTAAAAGCAGATGTGTCAGAAACAATGATATGCGCTCCACACATGTAATAATGTATGCTAAGGATGCATCTGGCTAGATCTTTAAAATTGAGATGTTTATTTTTGCAGTTGATAAAATTGATATTTTAGAATAGTAAATATTTTATTTTTAATATAACAAATTATGTATGATCAAAACCTGAAATAAAAAAAAATATAGTTTCATGCTATGGATCCCTTGATGTGCAACTCGTACTTGCATACTTGATTATGTTAATTTATATTATTAAAAATTTTAATTTATTTAAAATTAAACACCAATGTTTTCTCGCATATTAAATCTTGGTTTGCTTGCTATATAACACAACCCTGATAAACCGAATCCTGCATTTCGTAGTGGTAACGATAAATGTTTTAGTATCAAGGAATTTTGAATAAATATGTGTTGTCGCTCGGGTTTGTCCCTAGATATGTTTTAATTATTAGGATGGAAAAGATAGACTATATATTATATTACTGCTCCGTTTCCCTTGAGTAGTAGCATTATGATATATAGCATATAGCCTTCCTCAATAAACGGGCTATCAAATGCAAAAAGGATTTTTCAAATTGGATTAGTAATTCCTGAGAACCGCGTTAAAAAGACGACAAACAAACTCTGTCTCTTTATAATATTAGTATAGATACCACTAAATCCACCATCTGGACCTCCACCTCCTGTAAAAAAAAATATTCAAATAAATTTCAATAAATATTATATTCAAAAAACTCTATATTTAAAAATATGAATGGATTAAGAATAAGTCAGGTTAATTTTTCATCTGTTTGAATTTTAAGGATTTTGAGCTTATTTTAATTTATTGCTTTTCACATAGTCAGAATAAGTTATGAATTGTTTTTATTGTTTAAACTTACCTCCTTGTGGGGTTGGAGTTTGTAGAGTCTGTAATAGAGGAAAAAATAATTTATATTAGTTAGGTATACCTGGTTCATTGCTAGTATTTAGAATTTTAATTTTGTTTAAACTTTAATTTTAAAAAATCTGAATTGTTTTATTCTGTTTGTATAACAATACTTCATTATAATTAAAAAAAAGTATAATAAATTTTCATTTTAATAGAACAATAGACCATTAAAATTCAAGTGCAAGTAGATTAACTATGTGTTTAAATAACGTTACGTGTACTTACATTGCCCACCAACATCATTGCAACAATTGTCACACAGATAATTTTAAACATTGTAATAATAGAGTGTACTAGTGCTCTTCAAGTCAAAGCTGAAACGTCTATAAATCTTACCAGCCTCCATATCACGTATATATACTTAATATGTAATTATTACAGTGATATTTACACTCGAAACATGAAGTGGGGGAGGAAATAAACAATTTTCGTTTCAATTTACTCTATTCCATAAGTTTTTTTACCTTAGCTTTAACACATCGTACTAAAAACTATTATTATATGCGCAGTTGAACATGTTAAAAAGCAATCGTATTTATAATAATTATGAAATTTTATAGATATTTTCGATGATAAAGCACGAAAGGTTTTGTGAGAGATGTTATGCTGTGAATATTTTTTTTTTAAATTATATTCATATTGTAGGTGTAATATACATATATAGTAGTAGTATAGTATTCAGCCCTTTTTAACGTCCCACTGCTGAGCAGGGGCCTCCCTTCAATAGGATGGGATTCTGGCCATAGTCCGCCATGTCTTTCGAAAACTTGCTAGGTTCTCTCAGATATGCAGGTTTCCTCACGATGCTTTCCTTCACCGTAAGGCAGGTGGTAATCATGTTAGAAATGATTCGCACATGAAAATATCAAATGTGCAAGAATCGGGATTTGAACCCGGTTCAATCGGTTTTTCAAGCGATCGCGTTACCACTGGGCTACCACTGCCTAATAAACATATATGTAATAAATTATTTACATCTTACTTAAAGGAGATAATAAAATAGTTTTCATATAGTTTGACGAGATTTTTATCCTAAATGTACGTAAGAAAGATACTGTACTGGCTATATCCACTCATATGACCACTCTTGCGGCTTTTGGAACGTAATGTCTATTAGAAATATTAATTTGCCTGATCCAAGATAGTCGTTACAAATCATTTTTACCCAGTAAAAATCTTTAATTGACTGTAATTCATGAGTTCATATAGGACTAAATCACCTCAATAAATTCCATTTAAGAATTAAGAGTCATCTTATGTCATAATTTTCCTCGACTGACGATGACGGACGGGTTTATTAAAATTAAAACAAATTTGATTTAACGATATTACGTAAATACTCGCGCGAACTTCATAAACGCAAATCACTTTTTTTAAAGACGCCAATTTAAAATGCCTTGTTATAACACAATGACAATAATTATTATGTAATTTATTTTTATACAACCGGATAGACGACCGTGTAAATTATTGTTTTTATACTTTATCGCACTATTTTCATTGTCATCTTTTTTAAAATGTCCAGATGTTAAGTGAAAATAAAAAAGACTAAGTTTTAAATTTCTCTTTTTGCAGTAAACAAAATCTATCCCACGGGAACTGCATATTTTTCCGTGATAAAAAGTAACCTATGTGCTATTTCAGACTATAATCTATCTTTGTGCCAAATTTTATCCAGATCTGTTCAGCCTGGCGTGATTGAGTAACAAACATCCATCCATCCAAACTGTCGCATTTTTATAGTTTATACATATAATAAAATTGTAACTAAGCCGAATCTGTAGATTAAATATATTTTGGAAAATCTTATTGAAATAAACGTTATTATCGATACAGAGGCCGAATCTATAGTATTTAGAATTGTTGTCTGTCCGTCCGTCCGTCCGTTCGTCCGCCTGTCTGTCTGTTACCGCATCACAGAAAAAACACTGGAGGGATTTTGATCAAACTTGATACGGTGATAGTTGGTTACATATAACATATAGGATACTTTTTACCGCGGAAAAATGTCTCATATCTAAGAAAAAATACAAAAACTGCAATGTAAAAGTATACTAATTTGTAAAACCTAGGAACTTGGTTTTTGCTCATCTGAACGCGGGCGGAGTTGCGGGCAATGCTAGTAGTAAATAAATAAACAATATGTTGGGACATTCTCACACAGCACCATATAGTTCCATGGTACCTCAGCTACGAGGCTTGTGTTATGGATACCAGATAGTTGATATACTACACATATATAACTTTAAATACATACATATTATAAATATAAACACCCCCGACTGGAGTACAAACATTTGTGCTCATCACACAAATGAATGACCCCAGCGGGACTCGAACCCGCGACCGCTGGCACAGCAGTAGCCCTACACTACAATCTGAGCCAAACATGTCGTCGAAGTCGAGTAGTAAGATTAACTATCTAGAAATAATAGGTCTGTATCGAATTCCAGGTATTCCAATGTCGGAAAAATTTAGCTTCTGTCTTAACACGCTGCTTTCCGATGTTGCTGCAAAGCAATCATCATTGCGGGAGGAGATCGTAACAGCACAAATAGAACTTATGTCTAATCTCACAAAGGTTATTATAAATTGCCATGAAAACAGAGATTACAACAGTCTATCTAAGGTCCAGTTATGCAAAAGTACGGTGCCAATTCTCATCGGACTGGCCAGATCTATGGGTCGATATGTAACCGTCGAGCCACCTCTGCTATGCCGTCTCTTTCCACAGCCCAGCAGTCCTGTGAAAACGAAGGAACCAGAGCCTAATTTTGAATATTCAACTTTGGATAAGAAGAGAAAGTTTAACCAGTTCCGGCCGATAATACCAAGGTCTTTATCAGGAAACCTCAATCCTAATATAGAACATATAGTAGAAAATGGTAGTGATACAGTAGATAGTGTCGGTGGAACTCTAAAGCGTGGTTCCTTGCAAAGTTACAGCTCCGTCCCATACGATCCGACGACTTACTTCTTCCACAAGTTTGGCTCGAGTTACAACCAGTTTCCATATATGAGATTTTCGGAGTCACCGGAAAAAAGGATAAATGTGCAGTTTTATGTGACATACCTACAGTCAATATTGTCGTTGGCGAAGAAGCTGTTGACCAAAGAGTTGTTAGCGTTTTTAGATGAGGAGGCTGAAGACATTTTTGCATCTGGACAAATACAGGTACTTGTTACTTTAAAATATTCAAACTTAATACTGTATTAGTAAATTATCCTAAATTATAATGCTTTTTATTTTTAATTGCAGGTGTTCCCATATAAATCTTTCTCGGAGACTCTGAATTTAGTAATGGTAACACTCTTACGAGATATTTTACAGCATCAAAAAGATTTGCCAGGACCATTCACTAAAGATGTGCAAGTAAGTTGCTATTATGTACATTAAAAATATAATAATTTGTAAATAGTAATATAACAATATAAAATATATAATAGTATTTTTGTGACTTTAGTTCTATTATACATATATAATATATATATTTGACTGTTAAATTCATTTTAGTGTAATTAATAGCTATTCTTTAAATGTTAATTAGACCTCTTAATTAGACCAAACAATTTTACTAAAAATTGCTAAATGAAGACTTTCAGCACGTTGTCACTGCACCAAGCTGTTTCTATTTATATTTAGGTATATTTCTTGCCTTTACAAAGAACTTGTTTTTTTTTGTATTTTATGTCTTACCTTTACAAATGACTTATATATTTTTTATTTTAATTTAATTTATCTATATGAAAACGATTTTATTTAATTTAGTTTATTTATTTTATTGTCCCAACAACTTGAGGAGATGTATCTCGTACAGGTAATGCGGACCTGTACCATGTATGTATAAGTGTTTTAGTATGCGTACTTTAAAACCTCTTTTGTATATAATAGTGTTTCACGATTAATTATTAATTATGTATGTATGTACTTTTGAGGGTGATTCTTAATTTTCTGAAAGGATATTTAAAATTCTTACTAGTTTCTTTGATATACTATATCTATTAAATTGGGACTAAAAAAATTCAAGAAATACCCTCTGATATTTTTTTTTATTTCTTAGTTGTTTTTTGAAGTGTAATTCTTTAAATAAATTTTGAAATAGTATAGTGTTCGCTATTCGTGATCGTCTAAATAGTTTTGCCTATGATTTTCTATAGAGCATCAATAAATTAATGCTATATTAGCGCTGTGAGATTAGTTTTTTGTTATAAAATAAGAATTATTGTTTGAATGATGCTTAAGTTTAGAAAATGTTACCGTTAAACTAAAACTATATTAATCTATCTACAGGAATTTGTAAAATGTCTGTTTTTGAGCGGTCAAACAGAACTGCAGAGTCGACATCACGACGCCTCAGAAAAGGAGGATAGAGAAAGTAATTTTGCTACTGTGAATAAGTTCAAAGTGAACGTTATGGCCAATTCTGCATGCGTCGATTTACTAGTATGGGCTATTGGAGATGAGACAGGTAAATTGGACGTTATGTTTATACGAATAGAGTTCAAATTTAAATTTAAGCCTCATAGCTTATCATGTTTTAATATTAGCTAAATTTTATAATTAATTAATAAATCTGTTATGATAATATTTAAAAAGATCTTGTTAAGTCTTTTGTTTATCTTATTTACTTTTTATTTTTGGACGTATTTATGTAATTTATTTTTATATAATGTATAGTTGGTAATGATTTTCCAGTGGACGAAGATTATGACGTGCCAGCTCTTATAAACGCTCTAACAATATTAATAGGTATTATTAAATGTAAGGTGTGAGAGTTACCCTTTGACTAACATGGCCGAAACCGTTTAACATGAAAATATTATTTCTCCTGTAACTACATGTTTAGGATGTACAATAATTTTTACTTATATATTTATATAAATATAAACTATATAAGATACTTATTATTTGAATTAAGTTTTATTATTATTTTTGACGTAGAATTTTAAAATTAAAACGTATTTAGGTAGATGGTTTTTTACTAACTAAATAATAATTTTTTAATTTCAGGTGACAATTTAAAGTTGTTAGACATGATTTTGACATTTGATATTTTTTGCATGTATTGAAAGTATAAAATAAAAAAATATATAGGGAATATTTTTGAATGTTTTAATTTTAGGAGCTGACTCTCTTTGCGGGAGGTTGACGGAGAAAATTAATTCGAATCACAATCATAAGTTGATATTGGCACATATGCCTTTACTTATGGTTTGTCTAGAAGTAAGTATTGGAAGTTTTCAATTTTATTTGATTTTTTTAAATATTTTCATAGCATTAAAGTAATAGTCTTTGTAGCTAAAAATTGTAAAATTTGTTTTGTTAACATAATTTTAAAACTAGCGTCTGACCCTCGCTCTGCTCGAGTTCATCCCTCAGATGAGATATTTTTCCGCGGTAAAAAGTATCCTATATGTTGACCCGGATAACCAGCTATCATCATACCAATTTTCATAAAAATCTGTCCAGTGGTTTTTGTCGTTATGCATTCTCAGACAGACAGACACAGTTAAAAAATTTAAAAACTATTGATTCGGCCTCTGTATCGATAATAATGACTATTTCAATAAGATTTTCCAAAAAATATTTAATGTATAGATTCGACTCAGTTAGAATTTTATGATATGTATACATATAGATTAGTAAATAAAGTTATGCAATAATTATATACTCATAAATTGAGTTATGAATATTTTTAATGAAAAAATATTATTATAGGGTCTAGGAAAATTAGCAACGAAATTCCCAACGATAGCGAACACATCGATATATTGTCTGCGAGACTTTCTCGTGACGCCATCGCCCATACTGTTCAAGTTGCACAAACTAGAGCTGGAAAAAAGCGGGAAAGATCACATAAAAGGCAATGGTATGTGAAGTTTTAAATTAAAAAGTGTACAGATTATATAAATAATTATGAAATAAAACAAACAGATTATATAAATAGTCAAATAAAAAATTGAATTTTGTTGGTCTTGAGATAAAGAAAATGGCTCTGCTGCCTTTTTTTGACGTTTGATAACTCTACGGTTATTATCTAACGTGAATAAAATAACTGCAGGGTTAAATACCTAACGCCAAAAATAATCGAATGTTAGGGATATTTTACTTAATCCAAAAGTTTAAGGATATAGTATTATTATTTATTTTAGTCATGGTAATATTTCCTATCGACAATTTTACATTCATTCGTTTAATTTTAATTTTTAATGTTCATCGGGAGTGAGTGGTCTGAACAGTCGGTCTCTTTTGGAAGCCCAAAATTGCTTCCGCTATTAAAGTGGACCATTATTTAAAATTACCTTTCGCTGTTTGGCCCCACTGGCGTAGTTTATTGATGTCTAATTATTTTTTTAATTAACTTTTTTTGGTGTTTCTCAATAATTAGGCTATAAAATTCAATTTTTTTTAAATTGGCGTGTTAGTTTTAGAGATTAGTGTCCCAAACAAACAAAAGCAGTCCATTCAGCTTTATAATAATGCTAGCGACTTACCATCGCTTCGCTCGGGTGCGTTTCTATGGTACGCTTTAATTTTTGTGAGCGGAACCCTAATTCTTTTTCTAAAATAAAAGTAGTAAGGTACTCCTTATAACATCAGCTATCTATCTGCCAGTGAAAGTTTTAAAATCGGTTCTGCTGTTTCAAAGATTAGCCGGAACAAACAGACAGACAGACAAAAATTTTAAAAGTTGCGTTTTTTTATAAAAACCTTATATAATTTCATATGCATTTACTAAAAAGCTTTTATTTTGATATTACAAACAGACACTTCAGTTTTATTTATCTGTATAAATTATAATAATATTAAATTATCATTTTAACTGAACAGTACAAGGAAAAGAACACCAGAACCTAACAGAAACAGGTGCGCCAATAAAATCTACGCCCTTCGAGAAGCTTCGAGACGCAGCCATAGAGAATCTATGCGTGGCGTTAGAGGCCGCGCTGACGGTTGACCCGTTCTGTGTGCCCGCGCTAGTTGGATCCGTTAGCAATAGACTCTTTACTGCTGAGACTAGTGATAGGTAAGGAATATATGTAATTAAATTGTAATGTCTGTGCACTTTGAGAAGCTTCGAAGGCCTTTATAGAGTACTTAGGGACTTACCGCCCGCTTCGCTTGGATTCGACCCTAGGTTGCTTCCCTATGATTTCTGGGATAAAATGTATCCTATGCCCTTTCTAGGGTCTCAAACTATCTTCTTATCAAATTTCGCCTAAATCGGTTCAGTAGATCCAGAAATTACTCCCTACAACCTCACAAACTTACAAACTTTAACCTCGTTATAATATTAGTATCGATTAAATGTTACCATTCGTCAAAATGAATTAAATGAGCCAAAAGTGGAAGCTTTTAAAAGTATTTCTTTTAGAGCTCCGTTCCTGGACATATTCACCCGCTGGCTCTATTAGCCGAATAGTGTAAAATGTTTGTACTGCTATCCATGTTTCACATATGGCTATGTAGTTCAAAATTATTACTCTAATTTGTTTACATAATTAGGTACAAGTGAAGTTTATAAAAACGAGGCAAAAATGGTCTAGAGAAGTCAGGTTTAGAGAATTAAATGAAAATAAACTGTTTTTATTTGATTTGTTGCAGCGAATCTTCATTAATAAGTACGAACATAGTGATCATGTTGGGGCACGTTGCAGTCGCTCTGAAGGACATGCCAAAAACTACGGATACCATACTTCAGTTTTTCCAACAACGGTAAACATTTTTGAATCGTGTCTTACATATTTATTTTTATTTAAAATAAAGTACATCGTAATGTTAAATCATTTCAAATCAATAATTTGACCCTTTGGAGTTTAGTTTTTTTTTATTTATTTTTTTGAATATGCTTGAAGAATTATTTATTATGTTTTTACTACAAGTTTTTAATTAAATGTACTTTAGCTTATTAATTCGTATATGAACTCTAACATTAAAGGGCTGTGCATATAAGATAAATAGTCTCCGCGATCTCTCTCTCTCTCACACACATATGTACTTGTCACTCCCACATCTCCCCCAGACTATGCCGGGCGCCGTCCTCGCTCGACACGCTGATAGTGGACCAGCTGGGCTGCATGGCGCTGGCCAGCCCCGAGGGCCCCGCGCACGACGAGATCATGCGCATGTTCACCGTCATCACGGTTGAGGCGGCCAGCGCCGCCTACCAGCATACTGATGATAGGAAGCAGTATCGGTATGTGTGTTGTGTTTTTTATATACACATTAGGTTGGAGCGAAAAAAAAAATTTTTTTCCTTAGCTTGGGGGTAGAATTTGTAGCAAAAAAATTTTTTTACTCAATATACATATATAAGTTGCCCACTGGTTTTCAAAATAATTAATTTATATTTTTAGTTTGAATGTTTTTTTTCGAATGATCATCTTTGAAAACATTCAAGAATTGACGAATATAGTCATTTTCTACTCAACAAATAATACAAAAAAAAAGTTTTTTAAAGTTCTAATAATTATTATATAAAATATTACAGTGAAAGTTTTTTTATAAGCTACAAATTCTACCCCCAAGCTAAGAAAAAAAAACATTTTTTTCGATCCACCCTAATACACACGTGTGCAACATACCAGGCACGTGTCGGGCGCGGTGCTGAACGCGCTCGCGAACATAGCGGCGAACGTGCGCGGCACGCCGGCGCGCCACGAGTTGCTCACGCGCCTGCTGGAGCTGTTCGTACAGCTGGGGCTGGGCGGCGAGCGCGCCACCGACCGCTCGCCCGCGCCCGTGCTCAAGGCGTCCGGCAGCGCGGGCAACCTGGGCGTGCTCATACCGGTTATTGCGGTGGGTGCTTGCCTTTTGATACTTTCTTACTATTATTATATTTTATCTATACACTAGCGGCTCACCCTCCCTTCGCTCGGTTTCGCCTCTAGACAAACAAAAACAAACCTACCCCACGGGAACCATTTTTTTCAGGATGAAAAGTATCTAAAATGTTGATTGGTCCAACACTTTCGGAGATTAGCCCGTACAAACAGACAAAGAAACAAAAAATTTGAAAAAAATCTGGATTTGTTCTATTTCTCTTCTTACATCCCCTGACTCGGTTTTTAGCTTTAGAAATTTCTGATGTAAGGGATATGAAACTCATCATACCTATATATATGATGGCTATATATATACTATATAGTCTATCTATTTCATAACGTTAAAACGTACGAACGTTAAAACGTATCTAAGGACGAACCCAAGCGAAGCGAGGGTGAGTCGCTAGTTTCTTAATATCCTCATCAGAATGTTCTTTAGTATAATACAAATTAAGCTATAGTAAAAATCTTCATGTTTATTTCAACAGGTATTAGTCAAAAGGTTACCTCCAATAAAAAACCCAAAACCTAGACTCCACAAGCTTTTCAAGGACTTTTGGTTATACTGCGTTGTGATGGGTTTCACAGCGGCTGAATCAGGTAAATATAAAAAATATATATTGTATTTATGAAATTCTTCTTATTTAAATGTACCCACAATTAAATCGTTCCAAAATTTATTTATTTATTTTATAGAGATAATACACGAATAATTTATTAATACATTAATTTACACATGTAAAGTACGTGTAAAATATTAAATAACATAATATGTAATAGATATTAATAAAAATCATATTTATGCTTCATTTGTGATTTTTATGGGTTTTTTAAATGCATGCACTATTCTAAGGAAGTTCATTTAATTGTTATGTTATCGATAATTTGTTGAGTGATTAATCGATAATCGATAAAATTAAAATGTGAGTGTTAAAAATAAAAGGCGTTCAAATGAATAGGTTGTTAAATATAAATGATCAATAATTTTTAAAACAAAATTAACGTTCTCATAATATACATAATAGTTTTAAGTCTTTTTAAATATGATCGAGAACAAGTCTAGGAGAATGCAGTGATTCTCAAAGTTTGTTTTAAATTAATAATTATTCTTATACATTAATCCGGTAGTATTATAATGCGTTGCCACTTTGTTATTCACTGTATTATTTGATGGTTATAAAGGCATTTTTTTTATTACATTATTAAATAATTAAAATAAATCGATTTTCGTTATACATATTGATATTTATTTCAAGTGTTCTTCATCAAAAATATTTAATTACTTTTATAGAAAATGCCTAACTAAATAATTAAAAAGCCGTTTTTCGTTTCATTTAATTTTTCTTTCTCGCTCGGTTAAATAGACCATAAGGGTTAAACTTAACAATGAAGATGAAAATAAAAGAATTTTTATTGTAAGCTACTTTTATGTATATACATGTACGTGTATTACCTCTATAATTGTCTATGGATCCCATTAAGCACTTCCTCTGATATTTCACATGAATTGTGCTGTTAATAGTTGTATTTAAACATTCTATTGTCTCTTCTTCTATGGCGACGCGTAGCCATGCGAAAGCGTGAGTAAAGTTGCTTCTAGAACGTTCTTAGATGTTATGTCGTTTGGTTTTGTATGAGAGTTTTATTTTGATATGGTGATGTATATATTTTTTTATATAAAATAGTAAATCTATTTAAATATAAAAACTATTTTAACTATATCCATTGTATATACGAAAAATTTAGAGAATATTTGAAAAATGACTATCGTGAAATGAGGTTTAATTAATTTAATTGTGTAATTCTTAATAATATATAAGCTTTATTTTTCTGTTTTGTATTATTCTTACATAAAAATCGTGTGAATATTAAACATTCGCTATACATTATTTAACTATATTAACATTCATTTGTTTAAACTTAGTAATTTTCCACATCGTAACTGTTTTTTCCAATAGGGAATAACTCGGAACTAAATGATTTTTATTTTTTTTGTAAAGTAATAAGAAAGTTCTTTATTAAAATCACATACATATACGTCATCATATAAAAATTTTGCTAAGATTTGTGCATACGATGATTTCGTGTAAATACATATATGTCTGAAGTGTAGTCTTGGTTTATTTTTCAATGTTTTCCGTTTTGTCCTGTAGAGTGCGTTGTTAGCGAATATGTAGTTTATTTTGTAGGAGTGATATCCGATTGATTTTGCTTTAAACATACATACATACATTTGTGACGTCATAGAATATATTGATGCTGATATAGTTTTGTGTTTTTGTGATATATAATAAAATGTACAGTGTTTGTGTGCTGGATTTTAAAATATTCCTTCAAAGAAAGGTATATAAGATGGTGTTTTGCTTTGGAAAGTATTTAGTCATTATAATGCTAGAGAATATTTCATTTTCATAGGTCGGATATCTAATATAATAAACTAAATGTTCTCCAGGATTATGGCCGCAGGAATGGTATGGGGGGGTCAAAGAAATAGCGGTGAAATCGCCATATCTGGTGTCTCAGACGTCTTTACGTTCTGAAATGAGAGAGTATCACTACACGTCCGCTGTAAGGAACGATTCGGTCTCCATAAATGAGTTGCAGGAGCTAAAGACTCAAATTTTGAATCTTTTGGACCACCAGCCAGATGTCACTGTTATTGTGAATAAGTTAACTTTCGCACCCTGTATGTACTTGTTAAGTGTTTATTGGCTGGAGACGTTAAGGTAAGATTCAATTGTATGCACGTAATGAATAAATTAATGATAATGTTATAAATTTAAATTCGATTTTTTTGTTAATGTTGAATATTTTAAACAAAACTATTTCTACTTTTCGGATTTTGCCGCGTAAAAATCCGAAAAGATAGTTGTTTTTTTAAATGTCAAATATTCGCGTATATCTACGAAAGTATTAGAGTTGAATATGTTTGAAAAACGTCAAATTATAATACATATTTTCTTCTTAATTTTCCATGTTAATCGTTTTGAGAATTTTAGTACAGATGGTCTTAGTGGTATTTATGTTATTTTAATGAATGTATGACTAGACTACCGTATATAATGTTATTCTAAATGATTTTTTTTAATTAATTAATTATCTTTGAACATTTTCTATTTTGATCAGCTTATATTATAACAAGCGGACTTTAAATTTAGAGTCAGTAGATTTAATATTAATTTTTGTAATACAACACTTTTTTTTTAGAGTATGTAATTCACCAGAACCAAGTTTGCAGCCAATAATAGAATATCTAAGCGACACAGCGTTGCAAAAAGATAAGAGTGGTATGTGGCAATGTGTTTCCAGGTAAGTAACAAATGGACAAATACCCGATGATATCTATACATATAATAAAATTGTAACTGACCCGAATCTGTACGTTAAATATTTTTTGGAAAATCTTATTGAAATAAACATTATTATCGATACAGAGGCAAAATCTATAGTTTTTAGAATTTTTGTGTCTGTCCGTGACCGCTTCACGAAAAAACCACTGGACAGATTTTGATGAAATTTGGTATGATGATAGCTGGTTATCAACATATAGGATACTTTTTACCGCGGGAAAATATCTCATCTCTGAGCTGACAGTTAAATTCTATATGAGACCTAGCCTAATTATAATATATTTTCATAACATTACTAAGTTTTATGCATAGTGTAGATAAAATCGACTTAAGTAAAAAAAAATTACTTCAATGATAATTTTTGCTTAAAAAAGTCTTGTATTATACAAACATCACAGTACCCATATAATATAATGATTTTATTCCCTAGCGTTGGAGACAAAGTGTTCCAAAAGTTTCTAGATGTAATGTCGGAGAAAACCAAAGATGAATCCCGTGAAAGGGAACTAGAAGGGCATGCACAGTTCCTACTGGTCAATTTCAATCACATACACAAACAAATCAGAAGAGTTGCCGACAAATGGCTCGCTAGCCTCGTTGATAGATTCCCTCATTTACTGTGGAATTGTCGAGTGAGTAATATAAAAACAAACAAGTAATATAAAATGAAAAAAAAAACATAACAAACAAAAATGGATCATTTTGAAATGAAGTATAATATCAATCAGTCAATCAATGAATCTATCAATCAATCAATTAATTTTATTGAAATAGACTTTTACAAGCACTTTTGAATTTTTACATTTTGTTAATGCCTCCACGACCGCGGACACGCCGGCGTGTCAGTACACAATAGATTTCTTAGAATTTTAAGTAATTTCTTAGAAATTTACCTGGAGGTGTTAATTCAAATTAAATGAATGACGTAAAATGTTTATGTAAAGTTTGATTAAAAAATGTTACGAAAGATTTTTAGTCCCGCTTTGTTTCTTTTGCCAGTATTTTTTCATGACTTAGGCATTTTCTTATTGAGATAATGATATAAACTCTTTTTTAGTGACAATTATAAGTTTAATACTAGATTCAAATAAAATTTATTGATTGATATGAAAATCTATGTAACTTTGCCGTGTGTGTGATGTCTGACACGGCGGCCAATCTCACTGAGACTAGCAACTGCCCAGGAGATATTATAGTGGCTATCCGGATTGCTACTGAGATTTTCTTAACAGAAGAACTCAACAAGTAAACTTGGCCCGACACGGGAATCGAACTTAGGCCTGTATATTATTTGATCTAATAAATGTTTTAAATATAAATTTTACTAGTTTTTTTAAAGATGTCTTATGAACATTTACAGTCTTAAATATTATTTGTTTCAGGTACTTTGGTCCATGTTAGACATTCTCCAAGTGCTCAGCTTTAGTTTGGAATTAGATGCAAATCAAGAGACCCCGCTACTAAAAGTGCCCGGCACTGATTTCACTTTGCAACTCCAAGATACTTTGGAAGGACGAGAGGTTGTATATATTACATATTATAAATTACATGATAGTTATTTTTGTAATTATTTATTAAAAATATGCTATTATTATGATTATTCTTTTAGTTCTTTACGCTAAAACGGCTGAATAGATTTGAATAAACTCACACATTTTTTACATAAATAAACCTTGAGTAACATATGTAATATTTGTTATTTTGACGAAACGTGGTGCTACCTCTATATAATATTCAAATTCATCTTGGGAAGCACCTGAATATATATAAATAAATATATATGTTGGGACATTAACACACAGAACGATCTAGTTCCATGGTAAGCTACGAGGTTGTGTTATGAATACCAGATAGTTGATACACTACACATGTGTAACTTTAAATACATACATATTATATATATAAACACCCATGATTGGAGTATATACATTCGTGCTAATCACACAAATGAATGCCCCAAGCGGGACTGGAACCCGCGAACGCTGGCAAAGTCACTAGTAGGGTCACTACAAACAGCCAAACGTGTCGAATGAAGCGAAAATATGTCGTTTGTGTGTAATATCTGTAACAATAAATATCTACATATAAATGTAAATATTTTTGTATTTTAATGTCATATTTTTTAACTTGTTACAGGGAATAGTCAAAGATTTTGCAGATCGGTGCCACGGTATAGTTCAAGAAGCCATGAAATGGGCGCCGCAGTCGACGCGCTCACATTTACAGGAATATCTCAATCAGGTTACATAGACATTTACTCTGAAATAATGTAGGAAAACTATCTGAACCATGCAATTCTTATTTATTTATTTTCAAGGGAAACAAACATATAAACAATTATATTATAAAACATATATAAGTAATTCTAAAACCAATTAAGTTTCCATAAATACGTAAGTTATACATAGAAAATGCTTGCCACCACAATGCGATGTGTAAAGATTTATTTTATGTTGTCACTAATTAATGTGTTGTATACACAAATAAATTATATGTCAATAAAAATAAATACGTAAGTATGTTCATATCTCAGCTTAAAGAAAAAAGAAAAAAATAACTCCTAAAATTTCTTGCTATTTTTCATATGTGTAGGTGTGTGCGTGCGTGAGTGCGGGTGTTTATTTTTTCACAATGTAGCAATAGTAGTAATAAATAATTATAAGTAGAACCCTTTTAAGTCGAACCTCGATAAAATGAAAACCTCCCAAACTCGAAAAAATGTTGTGTTCCTTTCTCTTCAAGCCTTAAACCCCCATTGCTCGAAAGCCCTAAACCCCCATTGCTCGAAATGTAACACTTATAAGTCGAAATAATTAGTGATTCCGTAGAAGTAAATTCAGTACATGTTTTTCCTCTATAATTCGAAAAAATCAATATAACATATACAATGTATATAACTGTTTCTTAGTTTCATTCTAAATAGTTGGAATAAATTTTAACCTCTACAAGTCGAACATTTCCTGTCAAAATTCGCTTGAGTCGAAATCCTCCGTAAGTCGAAAACTCTGTAACTCGATTTTTTGGCGTCTCCCTTTAAGTTCGACTTACAGAGGTTCTACTAATAAAAAAAAACAAAATAAATGTATCCAGGTCCCTAACTCAACGCTGTGGCATCACTGCGGGCTGGCGCTGGCGACGGGCGCGCTGATGGGCGCCGCCGGCCTCAACCGCTGGTCGGCGCCGCTGCCGCGCTCCGCCCTGGACAAGCGCCCGCCCTGCGTCACGCAGGACTCCGCCGCCCTGCTCGCGGTCGTCTCGCAGCGGAGCCGCTATGCGGGAGAGGTGATGTTATTTATTTGGTATTATATATCAGGGGTCTGATAATAGAGGTGGCAAAGTCCGATATAATGTAAAACCGTTGATTAATTGATTAAGTCCATCACGTCATGTAAGTTTTTTAGTCGACGTAGAAGCCGACAACATTTTAAGATATGAATATCTAATACGTAAAAATGTATTTTACGTATCGAAATATATTAGATTTGCTTTGCATCGGCTGGCACCGACTTCGAAAATATCTGATTAGGTATCTATTCTAAATGAAAATCCCCGTTTAGCTATTTTTTACATTTTAGTGCCTGAAAGTGAATTTTTATTTTATTTTTTAATTCATTTATTTATTCAGGTTAAAACAGTCGTATAATACAAGAAATCTAAAACAGTAAGAATACAATTAGACCTATATTACCCAAAATTATTACAAATGAACTGATTTGTCATCAAAAGTGACGGATGCTAAATAAGTAAGTATGTTATACAAAAATAATAAGTGAAACTAATTGAATAATTTTTAAGTTTTTATAAAATGTCAAATATTCGTCTAAATTTAAGAAAGTATTGTATTATTATGTTAAGAGTCCGTTGTTGTCGTGTACGCAGGTGGCGGGCGCGGTGCACGCGGAGGGCGGCGGCGAGGCGGCGGTGTGGCGCGTGGGCGCGCGCCTGCACGCGGCGCTGCGCGACGCCTGCGCCGGCGGCAGCGAGACCGCGCACCGCGCCGCGCTGTGGCGCTGCGCCGCGCTGCTCGTGCACGCGCGCGGCGCCGCCATGTCGCCCACGGCGCGCGCCCTGCTGCATAGCATCGGTTTGATCTTATACACAATATGTTATATTCAGTATTATATTATTACGAATGATTATTGAACGTCATAAGTCTAGCGCCGGTTTGGAAAGAAAAAGGTGGCGTATTAAACTCAGCGGCATTACTTATTGTAATATATTTTTTTATTTTTTTGCAAGTTAAATTATATTAGTAATCTGGAGGAGATCACATCATTCCGAAGACGTGTCATCTCTTATAGAATCATTAATTGTGTTATAATCTTTTCACGACGTTCTATAATTTTTTAAATTCTTTTATCTGATATATTTGCCAGCTGACCCGATCTGATCGTGTTCCAATTTTAAAAGTCCAATATATCAACATTATAATACATAACTTGAATGTGTATTGAAATAATTTAAAATTATAAATTAAAAATTAAAAAAAAACTCGACCAGCTAATATAAAAATGAGTACAGAACAGCAGTCGTATATGTTGTAAACTTAAATAAAACACTCATTGCAAACTACTGGACCGATATCGGCCACGGCGGACAATCTAAATTACTAACTAGCCAACTGCGCAGGAGGTATTATATACCGTCCCAGTTGGAACAGTACAATATAGATGTTATTAGAGTTTGGAGTGCACAAGTTAAAATACTTTGAAGTACTTTAATGGCCATGTTTATTCGGCTCAGTGTCTTTAAATGCACTGGTAAAAAATGTAGCGACGCATCGCCTCGAAAACGTATCACGCAAAGTGAGCAAAACTAAAAATATATGTGAAAGCGTACAATTATAGTGCAGCGCGTGTACGCGCAGACACAAATGCACTCTCTATTCCTGTCACTCTAATCCGGTAGGACGATTACTTGACACGGCCAGTGAGAATTAAGGCTCAGGATCAGCGACTGTCCGGCACGGGGATGAAACACCACCAACTTCCCAACTCCGGGCTGTTACTGAAAATTTCTTGATAGACAAATACTCAATAACTGAACTTGGCATTACTTGGAACTGGAACCCAGGACCTTCAAAACGGCATCTATACATGCTACCCACTAGACCACCTAGCACTTAACATATCCACTAACTACTATACAATAAGCAGATAATCTTCCTATCCCCAGCATGGTCCCAAGTGGATATATTCACTGAGGACGCGGTGACGTCAGCAGTGGAGTGCTGGCAATGGCTGAACACGTCCAGACCGGACCTGGAGCTGCGGCTGCTGCAGGAGATATTCGCGGCCTGGCAGTGCACTGTGGACAGGCGGATGGGTCTGTTCGCGAAACAACCCGAGGAGATCAGCCCTTTAGCTGCTTATGAAGGTATTATAAGACTGATAAATTTTAACGAATATTTGACTTTTACTGTATTTTTGAAGTTATATTTCTTTTGCGACGCTTGGAAAAAATTATGCGAGTAAAATTTTTACGATGCGCGCGCACACTGGCAGCCAAAAAGCGATATGATGAAACTTTCTTAGATTTACGCAAATATTTGACATTTTAAATAAAACTATCTTTTCGGATTATTTCGCGGATTTATTTTGATTTTTGGTTCCCGGCGTATCGAATGCTTTACAGCAATCATGGTCACGGGAGAGACTAAGGTTATAGACGTCTCAAATACTTGTTACAGACAGTGCCTGCCCACTATTTTACAAAATGATTTCAAAAGTTCAAATATGGCAATAAAGTACCTTACAATATTTGTTGATTTTTATTTCTAAACATTTTAATTTTTTTTAATATATATATATATTATAGAAAGATTGTTATTTACAAATATAAAAAATAGTACTTACTTTAAAGTTATGGTATGATACTGAAGATGATATTAAATTTAAATTAATAATAGAGCACTCAGATATTGATTTTTTTTTGAATAAAATGTGAACGGTGTAAATGCCCTTAAAATTCAAACTTTCCTACTATACTTTCATAGTATTAGATGAGTACCTACCATGAAATAACGTAACATAAGCACTGTATAGGCACACACATACACACACACATCCTTTTAATACTTTAACATTTTAGATTAGGACCTTTTTATTAACCTTTTTATATATTACGTTTTTGACAGATTTTAGTAGAAAGTAGTGACATTAAAAAAAGTTGTTTAATTATATGCACCATTTTTATTTCTATTTCAAATCAAATAGATTTAAATAATATAATATTGCTGCAACGGCCATAAATAACTACAAAGATGAAGCGACAATCGGCTTACCTAATAAGCCCTTTGCCTTTTGAGTGCTCCTTGTCATAAAGAGTACTTTTAGCCTTGATAATGTATCGGAAATTCCTCACACGCAAGAGAAAGTCCGTAAACATGAAAAAAAACACAATTTTTTTTGTAATACAAGATTTTGTATTTCAGGTGCTAAATTAGAGCCTCGTCCACCGTTCGTGGCTCCTCATGCGGTATGGGTTCGGTACTTCTGTGAGATTGCCGAGACGGCCAAATATAATAGCCTAGAAAAAGTAGAAATGTTGGCTTGTTTGCTTCATAGGTGAGATATTGTTTTTTTTGTATTAGTCATTAATAACATTTCGATGCGGAAATATGTCTTATTATCTTCTTTTTTTTCTTTTAAATTGTTATGTTGTTTTTATTACCTAAATAGTTTTTTTAACAGTTCTATAGAAAATTAAATAAAATACCGGTGTTTTGTGTCTACACACACAAAGTTTTACTGGATAAATATAACTTTCCCCATGTGTTCACTGTCAAAATAATGAAAAAAATAGATATTATACCAAGATAATGATTTTATATATATACATTATTATTTCAGATCTTTACCAATAACTGTAGGTGACGTTCGCGATCATATAAATAGACATGTAGAAGCGGCTGGGGTTCGATTTAAGTAAGTATATAATTTAGCACTTTTTAAAGTCCCACTGCTGGACATGGGCCTACCTTCACTGTAGTGTAGTAATTTTCAGTATGATTAGGTGAGATCATCTATTTTCTTACTTATGCCATCCTTTTCTATGATAACGGCGCATTTATAAACATATGACAACAAATAAGCAAAAATAATCAATTACTTATTAAAGATTTACGTTAGCTTGATCAGGTCCTTCAGTGGCTTTTTTCGACTTAAAATAAACCCTTATTAAAAATAGTTCTTATACATTATAGTATTTTGTCCACTTATTTTGTCCAACATGGTGGAATGGCCTGATTCCCCTCGTATTGAAGGGAGGCCCGTGCCCAGCAGTGGAACATTAAAAAAAGGACTTAATACAACTAATAAGTAAATAAATATATTGGGATATTAACACACAACACCATCTAGTTCCACGGTAAGCTACGAAGCTTGTGTTATGGATACTAGATAATTGATACACTACACATATATAACTTTAAATACATACACATTATAAATATAAAGACCCACGACTGGAGTATAAACATTCGTGCTCATCACACAAATGAACGCCCCCAGCGGGACTCGAACCCGCGACCGCTGGGCGCAGCAAGTACGGTCACTACAAACTGAGCCAAACTTTACCTTTACAGATTACTCTCCTGCGGTCTTTCTCTCCTACAAGGCGATATTCTCCCTCGCTCTCTAGCTCGGAACATCCTCAGAGAACGCGTGTACAGTGTGTGCTTAGATTACTTCTGTAGAGGTTTACAATGTCCGACTAAAACCTCTGGGGCTTTGAGGGAGGATATTATATCATTGATAAAGTTCTGGCAGCTCATGCACTCGGATAAGAAGTATTTGAAGTGTAGTGATATTGGTGGTGAGTATATATGGAATGTTCTAGATTTTTCGCTATCTTTTTGTAAGCTAGATCTATTTATATGGTCGTATCTATAAAAATGAGCAAAACAATTGACGACGTTTTTTCTTAAATTAAAGTGTGTAGGTATTATATCATTAGGTATATGTTTTTAAACACTTTCTTTATACATTAAAGAAAGAGGTTTTATGAATGGGCTGTTTTGGAAGGTTTTAATGTTTAGATTGATTTTTATTTTCCTTATAGAAGTTAAAAGAGAAATTGAAAAAATTAATTGTTTATTTTTTGTTTTTAGGTATAAATTCTAATAAAATATTCGGTTAATTGTAAACAGTTAGATTATCAATTTTAATTTACTATGTGTATTATATAGTAGTATAATATTATACTCGGATTCTGTGATATTATCGAATCGAATAATACATTAAAAAAATTATAACAAGTTATTAATTCGTAATTAAAAATAAATATGACCTAATTTTAGTTGACTGCGATGTAATGGGCCCGAGTAGTTCGCAAAGCATCTACACGTCGAACTCGCCCACAGACAACCGCTCGTCCGTCAACAGCAGCGACATCGGTAGCAGACAGACCACTGGATGGATTAACACTGTATGATTATCTATTTTATACTAGCGAATTAAAAACAAATCTATCCCCCGGGAACCGTATATTTTCCCGGGATGAAAACTATGTGTTATTCCAGACTATAATCTATCTCTGTGCCAAATTTCATCCAGATCCGTTCAGCCGTTCTGGCGTGAAAGAGTAACAAACATCCATACATACTCATAAACTTTCACATTTATAATATTTAAAATTTATACAGATATATATTTTAACTAGCAATTTACTCTTGCTGTTCTCGGATACGTCTCTAGACGCTTTTAGTTTCCGAAAAACTTGATCCTTTACTTAATAAGTAACTTTGAAACTTAATAAGTTTTCGAAAGACATGAAGTCCATCAACCCGCACTGTACCAGCGTGGTGGACTATGGCCTAATCCCCCTCATATAGAAAGGAGGCCCGTGCCCAGCAGTGGGATGTTAAATAGACTTTAAAAAAAGAATGTTGAAAAATACAATACTCAGTGAACAGTCAGACTATAACAAATAGACTTGTACACAGGTACCAATGTCAACCACCACGCTCAGTAGCGGCGCGGGCAGCGTGGCGGGCAAGCGCTCCAACCGCAGCGTTAAACCGCCCGCCAAGTCCTTGGACCCCTTCGTCAAGGACTATGTCAGGAAGAGGAACCTCATATTGGAGTTGATGGTGAGTTTAGTTTTGTTTATGTTTAGAATTGTGGTCTTGACTTTATTAATTTGATTGAGTTTATATAACTGTGAGTGTTTGTACGATTCGGTGATACGATCAGTGGCACACCGAATACAACGTCATCTACTGGGTCCATTTGTTTTTTCAATTCTTGCAGGAACCCGCCATTCGAATATACACAAAAAATATCATTAAAATCGTCCCTGCCGTTTAGGAGATGATCAGTGGCACACCGACAGCGCCACCTACTAGGTCCAATTGTATTTTCAAACCATCCAGGAGCTCATTGAAATATACACACAAAATTTTACCCAAATCGGTCCAGTCCGTAAAGGAGGAGTAGGTTAACAAACACACGTATAGAGGAATTATATATTTATATTAAGATAAAAAAAATATCTTATACATTTTTCAATTTCGATCATTGATCAAAAGTAACTTTTTAAAATTCAAACTGTCTAAACAAGCCACGAATATTGCAGGCGGTGGAGATAGAGTTCCTGGTGACGTGGCACAACCCGCACGCGCGGCCCGAGCAGGCGGTGCCGGGCGAGGACAACATCGCCACGTGGCGCTCCAAGCCCAACACCGACCGCACCTGGCGCGACTACGCCAAGCTCGCCTGGGACATCAGCCCCACCCTGGCCGTCTTCCTGCCCGAGAGGTACTGCTTTACCTTCCCACTGACATTGCAGGATATGGAGATAGAGTTTCTGGTGACGTGGCACGTGATGGGACTATGCCAAGCTCGTCTGGGACGTCAGCCCCACCCTGCCGCTGCCCGTTTTCCTGCCTGAGAGGTACTGTCTGTTGGTGATGGGTCTCGTGATGTGGTTCATCACAAAACCTTGTGATTTTAGCATTAACTTAATTTTTATAGTCATCACTACATAGTTAAAACAAAGTCGCTTTCTCTGCCCCTATATCCCCCTATATATACCCCTATATATGCTTAAATCTTTAAAACTACGCATCGGACTTTGATGCGGTTTTTTTAATAGATAGAGTGATTCAAGAGAAAGGTTTAAGTATATAATTTGTTGAGTTTTTGTATACATTGGCTAAAATATAACGATATTTGTTGGAGGTGTCGGATAAAATAAGACGTCTGGGAGCTTTCAACGAAAACGCTGCCCTTTGAGATATAACAAAATAATGTATGGTGGAATAGGGGATCGGACAGTAATCAGATAAAAATCTAAAATATACTTAGATAAAATAAGTACACTGTTTAACGATTATTTATCGAATAATAGTTAAATATAATTCATTTAAATATTTTTAAATGAAGAAATAAAATTTTGTTATTTACAATATTTTAAGTCTGTACTGAAACACCAAAACACAGTGCGTGACGTCATTTGTTGAATTTTGACATTTGACAGCACGTCACAGTATATATAATATATCATCGTCACGTTATATGGTATCGCATGTAATTTTCCATATCATTCGGCAGCTGAAACAAGTAAAAATGAATAAAATCTCGTAAATATAACCTCTAACATTAAACAATGTACATTTACTACAAATTAATATTTTTCATTTGTAGTAAGTAACTACTGTACACTTACGTCAAAATGATCTTCACAAAAGTAAATTGGTGAATTTACAGACATTCCGTCGCACTTTTTTCTTGCTAAGACCAACCATTTTTTTCGTATATCTGCTTTTCTTGGCACATCAATCAATATTTTATTTGGAGTAGTTTTTGATGTGTTCGTACATTGAGGTACTACACACCAACGATATGTTTTTCGTTCCATAACAACAAATAAAGAATATTTTCCACGAAACAAAACTTCTTGCGAATTTATGTTCATACAGTCGTTTTGTTTATGTTATGAATGACCACAGAACAATAATATTGATGACATTTACAAGTGACGTCACGCGTATAACGTGTCGTTTTGGCGGTATTTTTAAACAAACAATATTAAAACATGATTTTGAGTACCTAAAAGGCTATAAATAAATTAAATTAATTTTTTTATGTGAATAAGTATCCATGAAGATTAATTTAAAACACTTTCTGAAAAATTGTCCGATCCCCTATTGTGTATCTTATATAGGTCTACAGAAAAGTCCGCGATGGCATATGTCTATCTCTTAAGGATAACATACTATATCCATTTTAATTGAAAACGTACCTAGGGGCGAACCCGAGCGAAGCGAGGGTGAGTCGCTAGTTATTACTCTATGTCCCGTTAATAGTAGTCCAAAAGAAAAGTGGCAAGAGATGAAGTCGTGTCCTATGAGAAAAACCAAAAAAAAATTAGTAAAACTTTTACAGTTTTCAAGATTTTCTGATTGTCATGATTTTATTGAAAATTTATTACCTTGATACGTATAATTTATGCCATTTTATTGAAATAGCGAAAACGTAATTTTTTTTAATTAAATATTATGTCTGAGTAGATGAGTAACTGCATGTCTATTGCAGTTTCTTAATAACATAAACAGTTTCTTTAGAAAAAAATATTAAAGTTGCTAATTTCAATGAGACAACATTTTTCATTCAAGTTTAAAGTACTGTGGGTTAAAAAAAATACTACATCCTTGATGCCCATGGGCTTGAAAAATAGTGCAATGAATGAAGATTTAAAAAAAAGTAAACAAAATTTCATTGCCGAAGATCATAATTTTTCGATAAAAGTTTTTGGTTTGATTTTTGCAGTAAATCTAAAAATATTGTAAAAATAATATATCTCTTAGAGATTGTGGCCAAATGCAACCAAAACTAACAACAAAACAAGTACGGCACTTGATATTGTTTTCCGTAAAAATACATTGCCGTTACGCGACCAAATAAAACGATAATTTTTCTCTTTGGCAAAAATACGTGCTGCGGCGTAGATATCTTTAACTGTAGAAGTCAAGTTCTCTGAAATGTACACCGGATTCTTCTCCCGATATATCCAGATGCGCCGTACTTAACTGGTCGTCTTTATTTGCTTTATTAAAATTAATCACTCGTGCCAAAAATGTGTCTTTTATATAAAAAGCCTACGTTAATAGTTTTTATTATATTAGTTAATTTAATTTCTTCGTCATGAAAAATATACTATTGATATGGTCGATTTTTGTATTGCCATAAAGTATAGAATTATGAAATAACTAGCAACTCACTCTCGCTCCGCTCGGGTTCGTTCCTAGTTACGTTTTAACGTTTAGTATAGATTTCTCAGAGATGAGATATTTCCCTGCAGTAAAAAGTATCCTATATGTATAAGTGGTTCAGCTACCATCATACCAAATGTCATCAAAATCCATCCAGTGGTTTTTCCGTGATGCGGCAACAGACAGGCAGACAGACAAAAAAATCTAAAAACTATAGATTCGGCCTCCGTATCGATAATAATGTCTATTCCAAAAAATATTTAATGTACAGATTCGGCTTAGTTACAATTTTATTATATGTGTAGATTAATAAAACCATTTATTTAACATTTTTTAGGCTGAAGAACGAAGGCATAATAGCAGAGATCAAGCGTAAAGTACAACTACACCCGACCGACGTGTGCCACGTGCCGCAAGCACTCAAATATCTGGTTACTACCGAGACACTATTGAACGATGCTCATGAGGTTTGTTTAGAATACTTTATAATAATTATTATTATCTACTAGCGGCTCACCCTAGCTTGGCTCGGGTTCGTCGCTAAGTACGAATAGATATAAATAGTTATTAGCTAGCGTTAGCAATATAATTTTTTTTCGTTAATTTTTCTGATGTTTTATACTTATTATCCTATTCCGGACTAAAAGAAATCCAAAAAATGAAATATCATAAAAATTGGTCCAGCTGTTCTTGAGTTATAAATGGTGTAATTAATGTGTGAAATTGATAGATTCTAATAAAATAGAGAATAGTTATATATCACTGTTCACATAATAATGACTTTTACCGATACAATATATTTCACATATTATCCCATTATTAATGTTATAAATGTGAAAGTTTGGATGGATGTTATTACTCAATCACGACAACGGCTGAACGTATCTGGATGAAATTTGGCATAGTTTATAGTCTGGAAAAGCTCATAGGTTACTTTTTAATGGGGAAAAATGTGCTGTTTATGTGGGATAGATTTGTTTTTGTTTTTCACTAGGGACGAACCCAAGCGAAGCGTTTAAGTATCAAATAAGTCTGTTACGTAACTCTGAAAATAATATCACTATGATCTTTTGTGATCAATTAAAAGGACTTGGTAGACCCGAATAAAAAAATATATTTAATTATCACTCTGTATAAGCTTTATTACTGTAAAGTTTTATCAAAATCCGTTCTGTAGTTTTTACGTGATAGAGTAACAGATATATATCCAAACATCTGCATCATCACGAACTTTTGAATTTATAATATTGTTAGGATATTAAAACTATGATTTACAATGGTAATTATTTCTTTAATATAATATTTAAACTTAATTATGTATATACAAAACAAATGTACACTTAATTATTAAACTATACATTTAAATGTCCCTCAACCCGTCCACAGCTCGTGCATATGGTGACGTGGGCCCGAGTGACCCCAGTGGAGGCGCTCTCGTACTTCAGCCGGCAGTACCCGCCGCATCCGCTGTCCGCGCAGGCCGCCGTCACCGCGCTCACCTCCTACCCCTCCTCCGCCGTGCTCACCTACATACCGCAGCTGGTGCAGGCGCTGCGGCATGACACGGTTAGTGTAGGGTTAGAGTTAGGGGCCATTCATAAATTACGTAAGGATGATTTTGACGATTTTTGACCCCCCCCTACTGCCCATGTAAGGATACATAAGTTTTCACGACCCCCCCCCCCCTCCCTCTTTTTGCGTAAGATTCAATCTCGTTATTCTGAATAATAAAACGTTGTTAGAAAAGGATCAGTTACACTAAAATTCACAGTTTGACCTAAATCAAAGATTTTTATTTTTTAGCAGATAATTTAGAAATTTCTCCTTTCATTTCTGAAATATGAAATTTCTCCCTTCTAAAATTTCAAAGTTGGACTTTTAAATAATAATTAGATTTAATTCAACATTGATACATACAGATGGGATACGTAGCAGAATTGATCAAGTCGCTAGCAAAGAAATCACAAGTAGTGGCGCATCAGCTCATATGGAACATGCACACCAATATGTATACGGATGAAGAGATGCACAATAAAGACAGTAAGTAAATAACTACTATGTTACGGAAAAAATATTTTGAACTTTATTTATTGTACTGCTAGTTAAGAGCAACACAGCCAGAGGTCCTAAGAAAACTAACATTTAATTATACTTAAAATTACAATTATAATGAATGTATCTAATGCTACGCGATGTAACAAATAGAATATCTATATAAAATAATTTTCAACTTCTATTAGAAAAACAAAAGTGTAAGATTACGCTATGACGGAAATGAACGTGGGAATGCTGACTCCGTTCCACGTGTCGCCAGCGTACGGCGCGAGGTCAGCGTTCCACATATAGCTATACGCTGCGCTATAACATGCTAATAAATATTGTGTTCAAAATAAAAAAAAACTAAAATAGTCTCTCCGACTTTGTTGGAAACCAAGATGATTTTGAGTACTTAAAAAATTAACATCACATTTATAACTCAAATTAAAAAAAAAAACATTTAGCATTAAATTATTACAATTTTTCCTGAACGTCATGATTCTAGTTCGGAAGTTTCAGTTCTGCGTAATTTATTCTTTTCCCATTTCTATTTAGTATATAATTATAATTATTATAGAAAGTGTCCCACGCTTTTTACGTTTTTTTTTAAATTACGCTGCGGTTTTATTTAATTTTTTATTATGAAAATCATTTTATTATATTTCTTTCGATTTTAGTTTTAATTTTTTGTTTGAATCTCATACCATTTATAAATGTCTCGTAACATTTTTATCCTGCTTTTTTGTAATTATTTTCAGCGGCATTGTACGATATATTGGAAAATCTGACAAAGTGCATCGTGGATACACTATCGGGGCCAGCGAAGGCGTTCTATGAAAGAGAGTTTGATTTCTTCGGCCAAATAACGAACATTAGTGGTATTATACGACCGTATCCTAAAGGAGCTGAAAGGAAACGCGCTTGTCTAGAAGCACTTAAAAATATTAAGGTAAATTATATTTTAAGTAGTCAATTAGCCTGGCTTAGCTCGGGTGCGTCCTGCCCTTGAATAATTTAGGAACGATTAAAAGACGATTGTCTATAACTCACCAGAGTTTCATCACAATCAGACCAATAGTTTAGGAATGCATAGATGACAAACATACAAACATTCATTATAATTTATATAGATAAAAATGTTGTATTTTCTATACAGGTGAATTTTCTTAGGATCTTAAATACAGTGATTTTAACATAAGTTCTTTTAAGAAATGTTGTAATAGGTTCTTTTGCCGAATTATTAAATTTGATAGAAATTATTTAAAATTAAAATAATCGGTTATAATTTTAGCGTTCTTATCGTTTTATTTAGAGTTAGTGCCTCTATTTTTATTATCAGTAAGAAATATTCGGAAAATAAATATTTAAATCGTAAACCCTTACATTTGATAAAACTCAAATACAATTGAAAATTTATTTATTAATACGTAATAATTTTTTAACTACCTTATTTCAGGTGCAACCCGGATGTTATTTGCCATCAAATCCAGATTCAATGGTTATTGACATTGACTACAAGAGTGGTAGGTTGATATTATTTTTTCATTTATGTGTCCATAAAAATCTCATACTGCAAATAAGAACAGACTGTTTCCTAATTACTGGTTTATAAAAACTACTTTTTATAGGGATATTTTAAAGGGATTTTTTTTATATTTAAAAAAAAATTATAATTCATTCATTTTATAACACAGGTTTTTCTATCACAAAGAATAGTATCAGTAGTAGTAGTAGTAGTAACCATATAGAAAATAGAGAAGTATTGAGTTGTTAAAATTAGGTCACTATGTATATATATTTAGTTAGTAAGCCTTTAAAACGCCTCAGTCGTATGGTGTAACAAAACCAAACAAAAGACAACTATAAGTAAACTAGACAGTGTGCAACGGATGGCATGTCTAATTATCACGGGAGCCTTTCATTCGGCACCAGGAGACGCTCTAAATGCTTTGTTGGACATAGCTCCGCTATATCTCCACGTGCAAAAAGAAGCTAAATCCTGCCTCTACTGGCTCTGTACACAATCGAATGTAAGGTTGCAATCGCAATATATGAACAAACTCAAAGAGTTGACATTCGAACATAAAACTCTAAAAATGCCAGTGGATGGCATGAGCACAGAGTTTAACTTCACAAAACAGTACCAAATAGATCTTCCCAACCGGGATATGTAGCTAAAAGACCAAGAGTCTCACAAAAAGGGCAGTCATGTTTGGTTTACAGACGGATCCAAGGAAGGATCTGATGTAGGGTGCGGCATCTATGGCCTTAAGCCTAGATTTGACATGAGTATCAATCTGGGCAAAGAGGCCACCATCTTTCAAGCAGAGGTCTTCGCCATTAACAAATGTGCTGAAGTCATCCTGGAAAGAAAGCTTAAGAACCAAAATATCTACATCAACTCAGATAGCCAAGCAGCACTTTTGGCTATAGATTCTCTTGAGACCAACTCTAAGTTGGTCAAAGACTGTATGGATAATCTGAATGTCCTGGGCACATCCAAAAGTGTTACCCTCAGATGGGTCCTGGGTCACTCAGGTATAGCCGGGAATGAAAAGGCTGATGCTTTGGCAAGAAGGGGCGCTGAAACCCCAGAATTTGGCCCGAGCCATTTTGTGGTATTGCCAAACAACATGCTTATTCAATTCTCAAAAACCACTGCAATCTCAAAGCACTTCAAAAGTGGCAATCCACTTCTGGACAAACACACTCTAAAGCGCTAATTAAGGGATATCGCAAAACCTTTACAAAAGAGTTGCTTCAACTCAACAAGTATAAAACCAGTGCGGTAACCAGAATACTTACTGGTCACTGCAAACTCAATAAACATATGTTTACCGTCGGCCTCAGTCAGACCGCAATGTGCAGACTATGCCATGAGACAGAGGAAACTGCTATGCACATCCTCTGCTCGTGCGGTCCACTCATGCACCGCAAAAGTATCTATCTAGGGCATATTATGCAACCAGAAGAGATACAGATGCTCCCCGCTCAGAAAATCTGGAAGTTCCTGGAGTCAACAGGACTAAGCGGAGAACTTTAATTCATTCCAAAGGGAACTACAATGAACCATAACTGGTCGACGTAGCTAGGGCCGACCTCGGCACCACACCCAAAAATAAATAATTATAAGCCTTTAAAATAATTATTAATAAAATAAATAAAATAAAAATATATTTCATTTCATTTAGTTCATAATAACAAAAATGGATACAAATGTACTCCTTAATCTAAAAACCTTTATTGTATAAAAAAACATGGGCAATGGAGTGCTGAGACGCACACACTAGGATACCCTGTGTCGCATACGTCTAAACTTGCACAGGACCCTCTTATAAATAAATAATTGCATTACTTATAGGAATGATATGTCCATCTGTGTGTCTGTGTCTAACATAATATGTATTGCCATTGCGTAAGCCGCCATTGACGTCACAAAATATCTTTGCGCAACCTAAGAGTTTTTTTTTATAAAATATAGAACATAGATATGCTTATAATGTCATCTTTAAAATGTACTGTACAAAATGCCTAATACTAGTAAATCAATTGTAACCTTGTAAGGTCAATAAAGCTTAGTATAATTTTCTATTGTTAACAGGCACGCCCATGCAGAGTGCAGCGAAGGCGCCATATTTAGCGCGTTTCAGGGTGAGGAAGTACGGCATCTCGGAGATGGAGGCGGTCGCGATGGCCATCGCCTCCGGGGAGGAGTTACCTACTGTTAGTGTGTTGAGCTTTATTTATTCATTTATACAGATAACAGATGGAAATCGCTAATTTTTTATTTATTTTTTTATGTTGAGACAATAACACGCAGTACCATCTAGTTCCATGGTAAGCTACGAGGCTTGTGTTATTAATACCAGATAGTTGATACACTACACATATATAATATTAAATATATACGTATTATAAATGTAAACAACCATGACTGGAGTACGAATACCCCAGCGGTACTCGAACCGGCGACCGCTAGAGCACAGCAAGTACTGCGGTCCCTGCTAACTGAGCCAAACGTGTCGTCGATTCGAGCTATTCTTGTATTGTTGTAATTTAATGATATTTTCTATGTACTAATTAACTGTGTATGGAACTAGATGGTGCTGTATGTTAATGTTCCAACATATTTATATTTAAAACATACAGGAGGAAGGCAAAGACCGGTACACGTCGATAGCGGCGGAGACGTGGCAGGCGGCCATCTTCAAGGTGGGCGATGACGTGCGCCAGGACATGCTCGCGTTGCAGGTCATATCCCTGTTCAAGAACATTTTTCAGCAGGTCGGCCTCGACCTCTACCTGTTCCCTTACAAAGTTGTCGCCACTGCACCTGGGGTGAGTCTGTCGGGTTTTTAATGATCAAAATATATATTATAAATAACAATGTTTTATTTCTTGTACAGGCATTTGTATGGGCCGAATTCCGCAGAAAACACATGGAAATTATTGTAAAGGTTATACTATTGTAGCTTCGACCAAGGCAATTTTTTTAGAGCATATTGTCCTCTCATAATTGCAGAAACGGAAACAGATTTTATACAGATTATATCGATGTAAATAGTGACGTTGGAAAACTTTTGAGTATTATATGTACGCTACAAGTCTACTGCTTTGTTCTACGGTTGTACGCTTTTTTAACCGACTTCCAAAAAGGAGGAGGTTCTCAATTCGTCGGAATCTTTTTTTTTTTACGTATGTTCACCGATCACTTGAAGACGCCTGAACCGATTTGGATTTTTTTGTTTCGAAGGGTGCAGGTGTACTTCCCCGGTGTAGGTCCCATTTAAATTTTATCGAAATCGGTTGAGCGGTTTCTTAAAAAAATCAACAAAAATCGAATATGTTAGTAAGTTGTTTTGTGGTGAAAGGTGGTTGTTCTAAATATTTAAGTATGGGGGTGACTTTGTTTAACCGATTTAGTGATAAAAGAATCATTTCGATTTTCAATGAGCGAAAGTTATTTATGTATATGGACATACTATGTGCTAAAAATAGATTCATTCTGGTGAACTCTTTTATAGAAGGCTGTGAAGTTAAAAGTAAAATATAATATAATCGATAAATCCACCTTAAGATTTAAAATTACTGTGCACACTTTTAACTTTTGTGTTTTTCGATACTTTGTTTTCCTGTATTTGTGCTATTACCGTGTGTATAAATAAATAAAAAAAATTACTATATATAATAATTTTTTGTTTCATTTTAGTGTGGTGTAATAGAGTGCGTGCCTAACGCCAAGTCCAGGGACCAGCTGGGCAGACAGACCGACATCGGCATGTACGAGTACTTCATTAAGAAATATGGAGACGAAACAACAAGAGAATTCCAGGTGAACATATAATTTGGACTTGTTGACCTGTCAAATGTTATCCTGTGCAAATTTGATTGTAAATATTAAGTTTTTTCAGAAATCCGTAAGAAAAACTAACTTTCAAGTTTTTCCCATTGTTCT
The DNA here is from genome assembly GCA_921882275.1 of Brenthis ino. NCBI lineage: Eukaryota > Metazoa > Arthropoda > Insecta > Lepidoptera > Nymphalidae > Brenthis > Brenthis ino. The sequence goes on along the minus strand of OV170221.1, from coordinate 17,415,765 downwards.
GGACAACTTAACCAAAGACCTTATTCGAATCGACTGTAAAACAGTCGAATTGTTGGAAAAAAAAAAACAAAATTTTGCGACAAAATCTGAAAACATAGTTATATTTACAATTTATATTGTGATTTTTAATAATCGTATTCGTTTTATTATGTATTATTTCTAATTTTCTTGTAAATTTAAGAAATTATTAAAGATATATTAAAAACTTTTTATTAACCATCGAAATTAAACTTTACAACTAAATATGTACTTAATAGATAATATATTTTATTCAAAAATATTTATTATGTTTTTTCTTAGGCTGCGCGAAGATGTTTTGTGATGTCAATGGCGGCTTACAGCGTCATTGGTTTCTTACTTCAAATCAAGGATCGGCACAATGGCAATATTATGTTAGATACAGATGGACATATCATTCATATAGGTAATGCACTTATTTATTTTTATATTTTTATTAGCAGTACCGTTATGATCGCTACCAAACTTCTGTTTGGAAAAATTCAGGAAGATTGCCTAAAAAATTTCATCAAAATCGCTCCAACCGTTTTGGGAGTCCACAGGTAACATACATATACACACGTCGAGTTTTTTAGATAAATATATAGATTTTTTATTTAATAAAATATATAAATAAAGCAAATTAATTCCTTCCCAGATTTCGGTTTTATGTTTGAATCATCACCCGGCGGTAACCTGGGCTTCGAGCCTGATATAAAGTTGACAGACGAGATGGTGATGGTGATGGGCGGCAAGATGGAGGCGCCGCCCTTCCGGTGGTTCTGCGAGCTCTGTGTACAGGCCTTCTTGGCTGTCAGGTGAGTTTGTGCCTTATTATATTGAGGATAAGGAAGGTTTTTATTTAGCTTCAAATATGAAACCATAAAAGCTAGTTTCCTGGTTGTAAGGTGAGTTTGTGACTTATTGTGTTAACGATAGGGTTGATTTTTGTCCAGATTGAAATGTGGAATAATATAGCTAATAGATTTTGCGAGAAGTGTATGTACTGGCTTTCTTGGTTATCAGATAAAATTGTTCCTTATTTTGTTAGTGATAGATTTAATTTTTATTCGGCTTCGGGTATGAAAATGTAAAGTTAATAAAAGTCCTGCCAACTCTGTATACAGGCTTTCTTGCCTATTAAATAGTTTAGTACATTTTTGTATAAGAGACTTGTAAAGAAAAAATTAACTAATGTATCAATATAAAAATTTCAAACTTATTTGTATTTAAAATCCAGATGAAATTACAATAATTTAACACTGAGCTGATCAAATCATGGTGCTAAGAGATATGAAATTTTTAATAGCTACAAATTTTAAAACTTTTCAGTAAACGAATCTTATTCATTCCAGGCCCTATCAAGAAGCTATAATATCAATGGTGTCCCTAATGTTAGACACTGGTCTCCCATGCTTCCGTGGTCAGACCATCCGTCAACTGCGCTCACGCTTTGCTCCCAATTCCACTGAGAAGGAAGCAGCCGCCTATATGCTATCTGTAATACGAAACAGCTTCCTCAACTTCAGGACCAGGACCTATGATATGATACAGTATTATCAGAACCAGATACCGTATTAGGGTTTGTAAGATCATAGTTGGGATGAGATTAGGTGTATGTACTCGTATGTATATTAGGTAGTAGACACATTTATCTAACAATTCTTTAAAATCACTATTTTAGCCAAGAAATCATAGTCAAATGAGTTGGCAATAAGCGACGTCACAGCTTGCTATTGCCATACAAAGTGTATGGGGGAATCCAGTTTTGGTAACAACTTATTGGTGGTGTTAACTATCTAATTATATAGGTATTGATGGTCTATGATTGCTTTGTAAGGGACATATAAGTTATGGGTATTTCTCCGAGATTGCGTTCTTCGTCTGATTTATCTGGCCAAAAATTATATTCATTTTTGGCTCTATTCAACATATTCTTATGATTAAAGACTGCCTCGGTGGTGTAGTAGCTAGCATGTACGGCTGCACACTCGGAGGTCCTGGGTTCGAGTCCTGGGTCGGGCCAAGTTTAGTTATTGAGTCTTTCTGTATAGTAAGTCACAGTAACAGCCCGGAGTTGGGAAGTTGGCGGTGTTTCACCCCCGTGCCTCAGAGAGCACGTAAAGCCGTCGGTCCTGCGCCTTAACTCTCACTGGTCGTGTCGAACAGTCGTCCCACCGGAGTATGAGAGTGATAGGAATAGAGAGTGCACTTGTGTCTGCGCGTACAATTGTGCACTATAATATCTCCTGCGCAGTTGGCTAGTCTCAATGAGATTGGCCGCCGTGGCCGGAATCGGCTAGGAGAACATCATGATTAAAGACATGCTAAATAATATTTGGCATGTCTTTAATCATAAGAGTATGTTGAATAGAGCCAAAAATGAAAATAATTTTTGGCCAGATAAATCAGACGAAGAACGCAATCTCGGAGAAATACCCTTATATATGTCACGGCATATTGTAAAAGACATGAAATTATAATTTCAATTTTACTAAGTCATTTCATGCTGGGCGACAAAAAAAGATATCTAAATCTGACCAATCAGTGACGGGTTTTACAATTTAACGGCTTTTATCATTTAGTGAAATTATAATATACCTAACATTGCCCTGTGATATTGTAAAAAAAGAAGATGATTGACCAAAACTCTGGGAAGTTATAATTGTACGGCTTTTACAATATCTCTGCGATATATATACTGTATTAATCATTTAAAAAAGAAAATCTTAATTTGGTTGTATGAATATATTATTATTTTTTATGTTATTTGAATGTCTCTTTGAGGAATCATGTGTGATGATCAAGATCTAAAACAACTACTTAATGGGGAAAAATAAACATATCGAGATTGGATATAATACTTTATTATCATTTAATATTGTTGAATTAATCTATTCTAATATTATAAAGAGGAAAAATTCGTTTTTTTTTGTTGGTTTGTTTGTATTGAATAGGCTCTAAAACTACTGAACTGATTTAGATGAAATTTGGCAAGAAGATAGTTTGAGACCCTGGGAAGGATATAGAATAGTTTTTATCCCGGAAATCATCCCTAAAGCGGGTGAAAATGGGGATAAAAGTTTGTATGGGGAAGCAACCTAGTGACGCACCAGAGCGAAACGAGGGTGAGTCGCTAATATTATGACATAAAGATAGATTTGGGGGTCGATTTCAAAGTAACATGTTATTTGATGAAATGCATTCCTTTATCTTAATTTAATACAGTCGTAAACATAATACGATGTTTTTCATATATTAATTTTTGACGAAAAATTAATTTGCTTAAGTATACACAGTTTTCTTTATAAAGTTTAACATTAAATGTGTAGGTGTTGCTTTTTAAAATATTGCTTATATATATTTGTCCACTATGCATAATTAATAATTTATAATTTTTAATAGATTAATACAATTCAATAATATTTATGTTCTTAACAGTATGCCTTTAATAGTATATGTTTAGACATTGTTTAAACGTTATTATAGTAGAATATTGAAAAAGATAAATGGAATAATTGAATAAAACTATAAATGCTGTGAACCATATCATATTCATGGTCTCATAGTATAATTATTATTACGATTATATAATATAATAATAAAAATATAAAAATTAAATAAAATAGAAATTACGTTCAAATATATACTTACAACACAAGTACCTATAATCTATATAATATATTGACATAAAAAAGCCAAATGTTACATTTATAACACCATTGATATACAAAAATCAAGATACACAATTAGCCTCTCAAAATGTCCTCCAAAAGAATCCCACAATTCGAAATTGTGCGCTTTTCTCAAATCTCTCTTGTTCATTGCTCGGTTGACAAAATTAAAACTCACGTTGTTTTATTTAAAAATGTACTTTATGTGGTGTGCGTAAGTTCGAATTTGTGTTTAGACAAATGGAACTTTCGGTTTTTGTATTCTATTCTTTGGTTTGACTTAACGTTACATATCGACGGCACTTTTTGGAGAGATATTTGTTTGGAAATGTCTATCATGTTTTTATATATCAATGTAAAATACTATATTTTATGGTAATTTCAAAAAAATTATATAGAAATCTTTTTTTTATTTTTCTTACAATTTATAAAAAATAGGGGTATTAGGGGGAGGCCATTTTGCACTGATGACCTCATATTATACGAGTATTAAGTATGTTATTTTTGTAAAGCGGTGTTTGGTACTTTTATCATCATTTTGGTATCGGTTCATATTCCTTCCGGGAGGTTCCTGGCGATTAGTACTTACACTTAATTATTTGCACAGTTTATTTTTTGTTATTAGAAAAAAATATTAATTTGATATGTTTGTATACAATAAAAAATGTGTGTGTGTAAAAAACTTATGTACGCACGTAAGAAGTTACACTTCTTTGGCGTAACAGAACAAAAATAACTAAAAATTTCATCCCGTATGTCACAACTGTGTTTGTAAAAGGAATGCAGCTAACTCCATCATGTCGCTTTTTGGCTGTCGGTGTGCGCGCGCATCGTAAAAATTTTACTCTCATATTTTTTACCAAACGTGCCAAAAGAAGTATAACTTCAAAAATTGATCGGTTTGATTCTTATATTGCCAGAAAGAGGTTTGAACAATATGCTATTTTGTTACAGGTGTGTTAGGTTCCTTATAGTTAAGAATATAATAATAGGCAAATTGTTTACGGATCAAATATATGAAATAATATGCCGGTAGCGAAAAAAAAGAAAATATTACAAATTTAAAATTGTAAATCAAATAATATAAAATTAAATACATATTTAAAATCTAGTAAGATATAGATGTTCTATATAGAGTAAATATTGATGTTTAGTAGAAAAATAATGCAGTAATAAAATTGACTTGTTTGGATGAAGCTTATACATTTATATACTAAATACATATAAGTGTCTATAATCTGATATTCGATTACATGTGAATCTTGGAAAAATGTGAAGTCTTTATATATGTATGTAGTAATTTTCATATCGGTTTGTGTTTTGGAGCATTTAGATTGCACTATTAAGGTGGATGCCACAGGTTCAATTCAAAAACAAAAAAAAAATGTTTTAATATATTTATATGCTGTTTAAATGTTCCAAATGGGAATCAAACCGGTGATCTTCCGTCGGTTTGTACTAGTTATTATTTAAACTTTAAAGTACTGATAAACAAATGGCTAGAAAAACATAGAAATATGCTATAAAGGGTTGCCACTATTCTACTTATTATGAGATATTATCTAATTGAAATTATGCCAAAACATTACACGAGTTATCAATATGCAGGCGTAAGCAATGCATGGCTTTATATATCTCATCAGAATCATAATATATTTTGATGTAAAAAATAATATTTTCATGTAAGTAAAGTATGTTATTTATTGTAATATTTAATATGATTATTTCGATATGTAGTGAAATTTGTTATTTTGTGTCCGTTCAATTGTTGATCATGTCGATATTCTATTAAATTTATTATTATATTTGATGTTTGTGCTTTCAAATATATCATACATCTGAATACACAACTCTTGCCTCTCATATTTTGATTTTTTAATGTTTATTTTTTTTAATAATATAATCTTAATTTAAAATAAATAATTCGATATCGAGATTTTCAACCATTTAATTTATTATATTAAAAGTTAAATAAATACAAGTGTGTATAATATTAAATTTAACTGGTTTATGATATATTTGGAATATCTCAACAATATGATTACAAGTATGAAATGTAACATGGCTTATACTTGCTTAGTCATTACTAACTTTTGTAACTTATTGGTGTAAGGTGAATCAATGTTTTGGACATTCCTTCGATAGTAACTTTGTTGTTTGAATTAAAGTATGTGGTAAAGGATTTTTTTTTTCATTTATATCCCTTTAAGAAAATTAAATTTTATTTTTTAGAAATGATTCGATTTATTGTAGAGGTAAAGTTTGTGAGGTTGTAGGGAGTAATCTCTGGATCTACTGAACCGTTTTTGATGTAATTTGTTAAGAAGATAGTTTGAGACCCTGGAAAGGACATTTTTATCCTGGAAGTCATCCCTTAAAGGGGTGAAAATGGGGATGAAAGTTTGTATGGGGAATCAACCCGAGTCTGTTATATTTCGCCATGAACATAAAGACCTAATACTATGCTAGTACAGATGTCTCATCCTAAACAGAAATTTTACTGGCTATTTTTGTTTGCTTGAATAGATAATAGATGTCGTTGGTTGGCAATTAAACTTATCTTATTTTATAAATATATACCTACAAACTAACGTATGGTAAATATTGTAAAATGCCTCCTGCATTCAAATAAAAATAACAGTTTTTTTACAACTGGGTTTGTTACAACACTTATAACTCGAGAACTTCTGGACAGATTTTTATAATCTTTGTTTTGTTGGATTTGTCTTCATCCCGAATAGCAGGATAACTATAAAAAAATTGAAAAAATATCTATTCCATACTAATCGTCAAAACGTACCTAGGGACGAAGCTGAGCGTTGCGAGAGTGAGTCACTAGTTTTTACATAAAAAGCTAAAGCGCCATCTGTGAATATACATTACCAGCCATCATGTAATTGCTGATATTTCAATAATCAGTCAAATGACGATTTGATTTACTTTATATTATTTCGTTTCCCTTCATTGAGATTATTTTTTAATGCAATAATATACCTTTTTGGGATCTATTTTTTTATCTTTTGTTAATTTACCACAATTTTCATAACAAATCGATACATGTAACGTCATCTATTGACATTTATCTGAACTATTTTTTCTTTGTTTGTGATGAGATCCAGTAATATTACTATACTTTTAGGTAGCTATTGACTAGACTACTAACTGTTGACAATTTTGTTAAAATCGCTAAGTTAAATGTGAGATTCATAAAATAAATAAACCAATATTTTTATTCATTTGTATTTGAATCACAGCTTTCTAAAAATGACAAATAAAATTCTAATTTTTTAATAACTTTTTTTACTTTGCTTACATCTAAATATGGTAAATGATTTTTAGTGTGTTCTGGGAATTTCTTAGAAAAATCTCCATTACTCTTCTCATTTTTTGATTCGTTCTTTATTTTGCACAATGACTTGGCATCTGTAAATATTTGTATGAGATGTGAAAATGCTGCTTTACTGTAATATATTTTATTTTCCTCACTTGGGCCTTGTAGTATTAGGAATGTATCACTTTTCATCACATTTAAACTTGCTTCATCTGTTTGTATGTATTCACTCTGTAACAAATTAGTGATACTCTTTTAGTCTAATTAGTTTATTTAGTTATACTGTCATTGCTTAAGATTTTAAAATCAGTTAAAGAACTATTTTTATCTAAATTATGCAAAATTTAAATACACCTGTGAAGTTAACGACAATACTCTGTGCACAATTCAACATATCAAAGAGTTTTTAATCTATTCATATAATAAAATTATAACTAAGCCGAATCTGTACGTTAGATATTTTTTTGGAAAATCTTATTGAAATAAACATTATTATCGATAGAGGCCGAATCTATAGTTTTTAGAAATTTTGTCTGTCTGTCTGTCTGTTATCGCATCACAGAAAAACCACTGGACGGATTTCGATGAAATTTGGTATGGTGATAGCTGGTTATCCGGGTCCACGTATAGGATACTTTTTACCACAGGAAAATATCTCATTTCTGAGAAAAAATACAATAACTGCAATGTAAGAGTATACTAATATCACAGATCATATAAAACTATACTTAATCTGGAAAACCTAAGAATTTGGTTTTTAGTCATCTGAACGCGGGCGGAGCCGCGGGCAATGCTAGTATAGTTTATAAACACATTTGTCCCTTCACATCGAAACGGAGAGACGAATTGGCGTGATTTTTTGTGTGGAGATAGTTGGTGGGCTGGAGAGTCATATAGGCGACTTTTTACCGCGGGAGATAGATAATATTTAGTTCCCTCAAAAAAATATTTATGATCAGAATTACTTGAAACTTGGTATTAATGGTCTTCAATAAAATTAAATAAATACGTGTTTTAGCATTTTTCGAAATTGATTCTATAAGGGGGTAAAATAGGGGATGTAAGTTTGTATACAACTACCTATTGTCTTGTAGTTTTAGCGCGAGCGAAGCCGCGCGCGAAAATATAATGCAATAATTTTTACACACAACAGTACCAGCACTTTTTATGGACCAGCTTCACTCAAGCTCATCTATACTATATTATAAAGAGGCAGTTAATTTGATTGTTATTTCTTCGTTTGAATGCACTAATCTCAGGAACTACTAATCCCATTTGAGCAATTCTTTTTTCATTTGATAGACTGTTTACTCAGGAAGGCTATAAACTAATATATACTCTATCTATTCCATACTCACTGTTAAAACGTACCTAGGGAGAGACCCGAGCGAAGTGAGGGTGCGTCACTTTTTTTTTTTTTTTTTAACGTTGGGAAATGCATTTACGCACGACGTGTGGGACTCACCGGCGTACTACCCAACAAAACCTTCCCCCGTCTTAATGGGGCGTCGCAGGATCGTTTACGCATTTAACTACGACGCCCCGACGGCAGGTCTGCCAAAGCAGACCACCATAACCATGGGGTTGCTCCAAGGTCCACTCTGCTATCAGAGAAGTACCAGGAGCAACCCGCAAGGTACACCGCCCACCGAAGTGGGCAACCTCCCTGTGCGTTTCTTAGCTTCGCTACTACTACTGAGCCCCCCCACCACGACAAGGTGAACGCACGTTAGGGGGGAGGGTGCGTCACTAGTTTAAGGCATGCTAACTGTAATTATTATTAAATTTAATTAAAACTTCTACATAAATTTTAGGCAAACTTGAAGTTATCATGTTTGAGAATCAGATATTGAATTTAATCATTTCTTACTATGAGGTTTATAGCATATAGGTTTATTATAATAAAATATAAAACTTACTTGTAGACATCTCTGAGCAACTGCTTCCACAGCTAACTCGGGATCATCAAAGTTGGCATTAGAATCTAAATTAGTACAAATATCTAGCACACAAATGGCAGTTTCAACAGGTTCAACTTCACCATTGAAATATCTCATAATAAAAGCATATGCAGCTATCACATTTGCCATATTAAATCTTATAGCAGGTGATGGTTTTACACTCTGAAAATAAAAGTGAAACGTTAATTTTGTACATTTTAGGTTTACATATTATTGAATAAAGCAAATTCTAGAAAAAAAAAACAGTAAAAAAAAGTGTTGTTTTTAATAGTATAGAATAGCTCATTAATATAATTTGTTCTTACTGTAAGTGAAGTAAAGTCAGGAACTGATTTAATTTCTGGACATGATTTCAAAATTTCTGTTTCAATATCTGAAACTTTTACATCCTCGACAAGCTTTTTCTCTTTATAATACATCCACCACGGCACCCATTGAGGTAATATATTTTCTATATCACCTTTACTAAGCATTGCTTCAAATTCATTTTTCTCATCTTCTGTCAAAGCATTCCATAGAACATTAGGATCATCCAAGTTTAAATCTTTAATTCTAGTGTGTAAATCAATTTCTGAACCATCATCAGAATCTAACTCTTCTTCATCCATGACATCCTCTGTTTGATCATCAGTTTCATGCATCCTTTTTAAGATATTAATCATTTTAGTCTTTGCATCATCATTGACTTGTTGGGATGCAAGTTCTGCATCCACACAATCTCTATAAAATTTCTCTGAACATTCTAAATGTTTATCTGATTTGTAACAATCCAAAGAACAGTAGAATATCTCGCATTGTGGACAGCAATATTTGCTTGGATTTTCTTCACACCTGTAACAATTATTTCTCAAAAGGTTTGTCTCAATTAGCAATAAAGGATATGGCTGTTGCTATTCATCCTATAATCGGATGAATTAAAAAATATATTATTCGTCAACTATTGTCGGTTTGTATGAATATCTACGATTTTCGTTTTCTAATATAAAACAAGTAATTTTTATGTGCAGATGTTTCTTTACCTATAGAAAAAAATTAACCTTAACCTACCGAGTTCAAAACTTATTCTTTTAGATCCCAATGGTTTTTAAGTTCAATAGTTTTTAAGTATAAAAAAAGCGACCTAACCTACGCAGCTTAAAATGGATTTCATTAGGAGAATATTACTGCGTCATAATAAAACAAGATATTTAATTTAAGTCCATTCGAACTTATTCGAAACATAAAATGTTAACTATCGATATTCTTAAAAATCTATATAAATATCTTGATAAGTTAGTATTGTTTTTTATTGAAACATAAAAAATAATCGCAGTCGCAATACATCATACTCTAACAATAGTCGGACAAATATTTTTTATTCATTCGATTAATAGGCGAATAGACACTTCCAAAGAATATAGCAACTCGAAAACAAGTAAGTTATAATAATATAAATAGTAATGTTTATTTACTTACAAGCCGCATAACCTATTTTGTTTTGAAGTTGAAGATTTACTTGTCATTTTGAAAATTATATCCTACGCACATAAATTTGATAAGTGTATGTAAAAATATTAATAAAAAATCTTATTTTAAGTCAAATTATTCTTTTGTAAAGTAAGATTTATTTAATATTTCATACAAGAGATTTTCAATGTTTATTTTTTAATTTGTTCAATGTCAATGTCAACCAGGGCTGCCAGACAATAGTCGTTGATTTACCCGAAAAATAAACGGTGAAAAAATATAATAAAATGGTTTATACCGCCGCACCGGTGCCAACCATGGGCAGAATACCCGAAAATAGTTTTTTTAAGGAATTAATTTTAATTTATGTAGAATTAAAGAAAGTACTAATGTTATAAAAAGAAGTCATTGTAATCAGTTCTTAATTAAACAGATTTAAATTATTGAATCAAATATAAAAAGAACTTTAAATAGGTATCTAATTAATCAATTTTCGCTAGTACTTAGTTTAGTAGAGTCAGAAGATCATAATTTGGTTCGCAACATTCTAAAACTGGGCTGAAATTTCACCTCCCACTTTACGGATACTTTCTCGCGCGGCCAATATTACAACAACATCTGTTTTAAATGAGTTTCGATGAGCTGTTTGAATATTTTTCTTCAATTAAATGTACTATTATGCATGTTTCCAGCTAAACTAAAATACACGTTTTTACCCTACTTAATGCAAATACCCGACAAAATTACCCGCCGTCAAAAAATAACCTAAAATTACCAGCTTTTCGGGTAATTACCCGCCAATTGGCAGCGCTGATATCAATAATATCAAGCGAGTATTTAGTTACACAGCAGAAATTCATGTATTTGTTTTATAATAAAATATTTTTATAATATAAATATCAAAACAGTATGATAGTATAATAGTCAATATAATAGTTAATTGATATAAAATATTGGAGAATATCATAATAACTACTTGATAATCTTTTAAAAGATGAATCGTTTTAATTTATGACAGCTACAGACTTTAGACATTTAAGTAGGTATGGTTCATGGACTTATTAATTGTTTAATAAGTCCATGGTATGGTTTGAACCATAGATGTGGTTTGAACTTTGATATGACATTGACAGTATTTTGTGTACAAAACAGTGTTTTGTTGTGTTTTGAAAACACTCAAAGAGTATAGTTATAAACTGGGAAAACACTACTTACATTTTGGGTTATAATGTTTTCTTTACTTATAAAATGAAATTATAGTTTAATTATATATCCAGGCCTTAATTTAAGCAGTAAGCTTTCTTCAATGGCAGAACCAGAAATAGTAGAAGATTTTTACGGCGTCTACCTACTTTATTCAATAAATCCAAAATATAAGGGTCGAACTTATATTGGATACACTAGAGATCCAAATCGACGAATTATGCAGCACAATAGAGGCACTTGGGCAGGAGGAGCTCATCGTACTAGTAACAGAGGACCTTGGTAACCACTAAGTATATTCTTCAAATAAGTATGTTTAAATTTGAATCTTTTTGAAAAGGTGTTTATTTGTATCAATAAATATTGCTTTTAGGAAAATGGTGATGATAACACACGGCTTTCCAAACAATATATCAGCATTGAGAGTGAGTAAAATCATAAAATGATACCTTTGTTGCCCTAGAAATGTTTCCACTAATAAAATGTTGAAATATTAATTTATATAGTAATATCATTGATATACTTATAATGTTATTTACTAGTAATAAAAAATAATTCATTATAATTTAATGTAACATTTATTATATAAATTTAGTGTTTTATTCCTATTGCTTTTTTTCTATAGTTTGAGTGGGCATGGCAGAATCCAAACAAAACCACAAGATTGCAACATCTTGATCTAAAGAAAATTGCCCGTAAAGAATCAGATTTTCAATTCAAATTAAGAGTATTTACAGAAATGCTTAAAGTTGGTCCTTGGTGTCGTCTTCCATTAGTCATAAGATGGCTAGAAAGTGATTTTATTGAAGAATTTTTAGTAAGTTTTTTTCTTCTTGTAGTTGGGGTAAAAACCCTTGTTATAACTTGTATATTACTTTTTCTATATTAAGACACTAGCGACTTACCCTCGCTTCGCTTGGGTTAGTCCCTAGCTTGATTCCCCATACAAACTTTATAAAATGTATCTTATGTCCTTCCCAGGGTCTCAAGCTATCTTCTTAACAAATTTCATCTAAATCGGTTCAGTCGGTCCAGAGATCCCCCTACAACATACAAACTATGACTATGTGATAGTCACATATTTTACCTCTTTATAATATTAGTATAGATATGACTGTTGAATTTTTAAGAAAAAAATCTTTTATCATTTCATTATAATTTAAACTGTCTTAATTCTGGAATCTGTATTAGAGCCATAAGACAATTCTGGAATCTGTATTAGAGCCATAAGATAATTCTGTTAATTAATTCGTAAAAAGAACCTATTGTTTACAAGTAATATGATTAAATATTTTGAAGCCATAAACAAGAGACTTGTATCAAAGATTAGATATTATATTTCTTACTTCAATAAAATTAATTAGTTTTATATATTTTTAGGCTGACAGAAAACCACCAAGTCATATGATCATTTGCCAAGGCCCAGTTAAAAGTAGAAATCTTAAACTAAAAAATATTATAGAACCCATTCCGACAATTGAGTGTCTATTATGTTCTGGATATTTGAAAGATAATGAAAAACTTACTTGTATTAGCCCAAAGTGTGATTTAGTCGCTCACATAAGTTGCTTAGCTGACAAGTTACTGCCAGCTGGAGAATATATACCTATTGAAGGTCATTGCCCATTTTGCAACATTAAATTGAAATGGGGAGATCTTATAAGGAAAATGAAGGGGTGTAATGCAATGACCTATGACAGTGGCAAAAGTGATGAATTGAAAAATGATAAACTTTGTAATGATGAAAGTGATGACGATGTCGTTTGTACGCAATATAAGTCGTTTGTGGATACACCTTCATGGTTTTTAGATTGTAATGAGGATTTATGACCGAATATTTTATTATTATTAAATATTTTAATAACAATTGTTGTTTTTTTTATTTGTAATCAATAATTTGATTCTGTTTGTTTATGCGAAGTTAGTTTCGGAAAATCGAACAGACGCCGGCGACTAATGGCTCTCCGAAGTATGGGGGTGTAACACTGCCCTACTTTCCAATTCCGAGCTGTTATTAAGAATTTTGTGAAAAAAACTTAATAACTACATTTGACCCGACCCGTGACTCGAAGTCAGGACTGCAGCAGTTTATGCTAGCCATTAGACCATCGAGGCAATTCGAGTTTTTTATAAGTAAAAGTATTTTAGCCTAATATTATTCTTACTCTTAGACTTTTCATTCAGCACTGCCTCAATTAAGTACGTCAACATTTTTGTAATCTTCTTACGTACAGCAATTAAAACTTATTAGTTATTTTTCATTCCTACACTATGTAAAAGCTGAATAACTCTATAATTACTTTAAAACTACATTTTTTGTGAACATCTTTAAAGCCACGTGAAATGTACACGAAGCGTTTTTTATGATACACTTGTGACACAAATTAGTTTTTCTGCTGACCATTTATTGTGTAGTCGAGATGAAGTCACGTCGCGCATGATTAGCAATACTTTCACTGGAGCATCAGCGTCGGCATCGTGGTGTGATAAATATTCAATTAGCAGAGATCAAAGATAAAAAAAAGATAATGTTAATATAGATTTCGTAAGAAATTTTTTTTCAGATGAGAATAATAAACAGATGAAATACCTGTGTTTAAATTTTATAAAAATGACTGTCGAATAATAATGCAAATCAGAGCTAAAGTTAACGTAATAATAATATGTATAACTCAACATTGGCTAATTCTCAAATGATTATTATATATTTAACTAGCAGAACCCGCGGTTACGCCCGTGATCAATCTACAAAAAAACTTTGGCTTTTTGTTATACAGCAAATCACACTCGCTTCGTTCGGGTTCGTCGCTATGTAGGTATTTATATAATTTTGTTCTTACAAAATTACTAAAATTGCGATTAAAAAATGGGTAGGAAGATGAAAAATACCTTACAATCTACCAAAAATTCAAAAAAAAAACATTAAAATCTGTCGAGCCGTTTCGAAGGAGTGCTACCATAAACACCGTGACACGAGATATTTATAAAGAAGATAAAGAGTAGATTATTATGTACATAAATGTACGGTTAATTATAGGACTAAATTTTTCAAATTCAAGTGAAGTTTAATATTACTAACGACTCAACCTTGCTTCGCTCTAGTGTGTCCCTAGTTACGTTTTTATTTTTTTGAGCGGAACCATAATTCTTTTCTTAAAATTAAAGTAGCCTAAGTCACTCCTTATAACATTAGCTACTGCCAGTGAAGGTCCCGTTAAAATCAATTCAGTTTTGGAGATTAGCCGGAACTAACAGACAAGACAGACAAAAAAAATTAAACTTGTGTTTTTCTTATAAGTATGTAACGTATATGCTTTCATATGCATTTCGCAAAAAGCTATTATTTTTATATTACAAACAGACACTTTTGTTTTATTTATCTGTATAGATGAACTTTATATAAGCCAATAGCGTATTAAAACATAATATTCAAGTATAATTATGATATTTTTTTGCACTAAGTGCGTAAAAAAGATATATAAAATTAAATAGTTTTTTTTAATATTGTGGTTAAAAAATAAAATAGACAATACAAAAGTGGCCATTTAATATTTACATACATTACATTGTGCACTTAATAAAATATAAATTAAATTTAATACATCTACCAGGTACTGAGTAGGTATGTCATGATTTATTAATAATTATCTAACAATTTTCGATTTCACAAATGAATAAATACTAAAACTATGTGGTATATAAGTAAAATATGAGATACATTAGTGGATTACTACCTAATTAATAATTTACAAAATTAATTCGAGAAATAAATAATATTTTTGTTTAAAAATTAATCTTAATTATTATAACATAAGCTACAAAGCTATAAGCTACAAATAAATACTTAAATGCCATTCATTTGGTATCGAGTTTTTCACGTCTAAGTATTCGTAAAAAAATTAGAAAAAATAAATGCGAATAAAATAGGTACTCAACAATTATCCAATGAAAATCAATAATCATCAAATAGGTCTTCATCATCATCAAAGTCGTCATCATCATCAGCCCCTGGCGGGACAAGAGCCCCATTCAATATCTCACTAACTGGTTCTTCGAATCCCATTACCTTCGCAACACCGTAAACGAGCCTCATCACCAAAAGTCTCGTAAAATCTACAGGAGTAGTTTCCTTCCTTTGTAACGTAAGTTCTTTTTCAGTTGGATAGTCCATTTTTTTTGTCTTCATCTCACACAACGCAAAAACACTGAACAGCGTAAAAAGAAATACAAGATGGCGCTTCATTGTTATAGTTCCCGCCAAAACAAGTTTTTTTTAAATTAAGTAGATTATTGTATTTATATATACTGCATAGCTGGATATCACAAAGTAGCAAGCTAACGGAGTGTTGTCGCTCGAACGAATGAAGAGCGTACGCAGGACTGTCACCGACTGTGTATTCCAATAAGTATATGGATAACTGTTAAGACGTGATTGCATATTTTACTGTTACTTCGGGTAACAGCGTGAAAACGTAAACGTTAATGTTCAACCATTTATAGAATGTGGTACATCATGGCGTAATGAGTTTTTATAACTGACACTGTAGAATGAAAACGAAAATGAAAATTGTAACAGAAAATTTACTTAAATAATACAATCATATTATAGGTATTTGCATTATCTATACCTACATATAATAAAAGTGTAACTGATTGCTGCCTATACGTGGAAGATATTTGAGAAAAACTATTATTAAGAGTCTTTTTTGACGCAATAGATCCCAAAACAATGATTTTTAGAAATTTTGTCTGTTTGTCTGTTTTTCTGTGCGTTTGTGCGCGCTGATCTCGGAACGGCTTAACCGATTTGGATGTAGTTTTCACTAATGTACTGTGGTAAGTTTCACTTAACATTTAATGTTCATTTTATTCCAATCGGTACAAAAAAAAAAAAAAAGTTATGTCAATTTAAAGAATCTTCGCTTAGATTCGTCGCTAGTCCATACATAATTTTAACTGAGCCGAATCTGTAAAATGAAATTTTAGAAAATTTTCTTAAAATAGCCATTACTATCGATACTGAGGCCGAAACTATAGTTTTTAGAATTTTCTTCTATCTGTCTGTCTGTTTGTGACCGCATCACGCGAAAACCACAGGACAGATTTTGATGAAATTTGGTTATCCGGATCAACATATAGGATACTTTGTAATGCGGGAAAATATTTCATCTCTGAGAAATCTATACTAAACGTTAAAACGTAAGTAGGGACGAACCCGACCGGAGCGAGGATGAGTCGCTAGGATATAAATTTAACTAATACTTTTAAATATCTATAAAGTCCTATATTATATTGTAACATAACACGTACTGTTAGATTAAGTGTCAAGTTATTTTTGTATTTCTATAATACAAAGTAGACCTTGACTGTTAATCTTGACATTGGTTGTTTGGAGGCTACGCGTTCGTGTAATTAAAATGCGCGGATACCGGAAAAACCTATTGACACAACTTAGAATTTTTTGCAGTTCGTTTTCTTTTAGTCGTTATAGACACCTACGCTTTATATGTAAAAATCAATAAAAAGAATATAGATTCTTTTAGTATAGAGAAAAATATTTAGTATTCCAATTATTTAGTAGTAAAACTTGTATCAAATATAACCTTTATTAATAAATCAACAAAACTGATTAATAAAAAATATATGAAAATAATATTATAAACTCATTATAACAGACGCAAGAAACATAAATTTACATTATTATTGAGGAAATAAATATAAAAATTCGACTACTGCTACAAGGACAATGAATGAGGATGATTAACACATGGGAGGGTTGTTCGTTGTGCATTTAAATTTTATATTAAAGTTAAAAGCTTCTGTTTTTGGTGCGACAAATTTCTAATCGATATATTTGGTCTGTTTATTATGCATGCTGCTTCATATGGCGGTAAGGGTACTGAAACACACTAACATTACGATCACAAGTACTCTACGATACATTTTATACTCGTATTTAGACAGGTAAGTATTTCGGGTCGACTTGCACTTTCGCATATTCATCATGATCATTTATCTTGTATGCATAGGTTAATATGATGAGAAATTTTACACTTGGTTTTAGCATTTATTTAGTTATCCAGTTATTAATACACGCTTTAGTTTTAATATAAGTACCTAATGTGTATCCTATACAAGTCTTATATTGTCCCGAGATAAGTATTCTATTCGCCTAAGAAACTTTCATTTAAATCGATTTAATCGTTTCCATGATCAATGTTGAGCGATGATATCGATCGATTAGTTATCGACATTTTATGGAACGGTATCCTTCGATCAATCAAAGCTTACAAAGCTATTATATGTCAATATTTGATGTGGTAACACCCTTACTCGAAATGATTTAATTTTTTGTTTATTTAATAGCTACTTAGGCTCTTCTTTGATTAAACACGCAAGTTAAGGTTCGATATAAATCACTTACTTTAGAAGTACAGTTTTTTTGTTGTTGTAAGCATGTTTTGATTTATTATTTCAATTGAAAAAATGTAAACATTAAGAATCATTTGTGTCTTGTATGAGGTAATTATATCATAATGAATGTGAAGCCTAAATATGTGGTCTATGTTTTTATTTCCTTAGTAAAACGTTTTTATAACGACGCTAATAAATAAATCAAACGCCAAGGTCGATGCTTTAAATTATAAGCATTTTAACGTCAAAGTTTAAGATGTAAAATGTGGGTAAAAATAATATAACAAGGTATTAAGTATATATTCGTTGATAGTTGTCACTCCGTGTGAGAGTACCCTAAGGCCAGGTGAAAGTAATGAATCTGGCACGTAACCTGGTTTGATGACATTCTTAAAACTACATGCAAATTGAAACTTATTCCAATTTCCGAATTCCAAATATGATAGTCGTTACACCAAATGTAATAAAAATATTAGGTATAATAAAAATTAGGTACAATAAAAATGTAAGTATATGTGGTGGGTCCCTAGGTATCCGGATTTTGTTCACAATTTCATGGGTTTTTGATTTTATGTGCAGAACCCAGATTTTTTAAAATAAAAATAGCCTATTACTCCATATAACATCAGCTATCTGCCAGTGAAAGTCCCGTCAAAATCGGTCCAGTCGTTCGGAGATTAGCCGGAACAATCAGACAGACAGGCAGACAAGCAGACAGACAAAATATAAATAATAAATAAATAAAGAATAAGAATTTAATAAATAGCTGTTATTATGACATTACAAACAGAGAATTCAATTTTATTTATCTGTGTAGATATCTATTTTATTTTATATTTATTTTTTATAATTCGTGAACGCAATGGCTTATGAATAACATTATTTTCATAAAAAAACATTGGCTTTTGTCCTCGACCTAAAAAAAAACAAATAAGTTGATAATTTACATTCACTTATAAAAAAAGAAGATTTTAAAGCGATTTCGGTCGAATTCTTGTTTACATTTAAAAATACATAGCTTATACAAAATTAGTATTTTAAAAGCCTTAATGATCAATATTAAACTTTTGTATGTGTTTTTTTGTATTTTGGTAGACACGTAATTTGGACGAAAAATCCAACTCCATGTGCCTAATTCAACAAATCAAGGATCTTATCTGGTTACAAGTTGAAACCTTTATAGTATCTTTCATTAAGAAGTAGCCACATTATGACGTTTTCGTGAAAACTGTAGAGTTGACGCGAAATAATTGTTAAGTTTAAAAAAAATATGGAAGGAATCAAACAGGTAAATCAAAGTCAGATGTGGGCAAGATCAAAAGCAATATCGTTCTTTGCCAAGTAAGTGAATTTATTTTACCCGAGATTAAAAAAAATCAGATTCAGAGCCAAAACATTTAACAGCATTATATTAAAGACTAGCGACTAAAATTTTTGTCTGTCTGTCTGCCTTTCTGTCTGTATGCCTGTCTGTTTGTTCCGGATAATCTCCGAAATAGCTGGATCGATTTTAACTGAACTTTCACTGGCAGATAACTGATGTTATAAGGAGTAACTTAGGTTACTTTTATTTTAGAAAAAGAATCTGGGTTCCGTTCAAAAATATTAACACCCAATTATGAACAAAATGCGTGTACCTAGGGCTTAACCCAAGCGAAACGAGGGTAAGTCGCAAGTTAATGTATTTTTTTCAGTTAACTTTCAATTTTTTTTTTTAGTTTATCTAAACTGTTGCATTATTTTTTTATCAATGATTAATATTTCTTATAAAAGTACCTATCTATAATATTATACAATATAGAGACTGGATTGCTACACATTAAGATGGGGAAGGTTCTGTTGAGTTGAGAGACACGTTTGGTTCAGTTTGTAGTGACCCTACTCGCTGTGCCAGCGGTCGCGGGTTCGAGTCCCGCTGGGGGCATTCATTTGTGTGATGACACGAATATTTGTACTCCAGTCATAGGTGTTTATATTTATAACTAGCGACTCACCCTCGCTCCTCTCGGGTTCGTCTCTGCTTACGTTTTAACGTTTAGTATAGATTTCTGAGAGATGAGATATTTTCCCGCAGTAAAAAGTATCATCATATCAAGTTTCATCTAAATCCCTCAAGTAGTTTTTTCGTGATGCGGTAACAGACAGACAGACAGACCGACAAAAATTCTAAAAACTATACATTCGGCCTCTGTATCGATAATAATGTTTATTTCAATAAGATTTTTCAAAAAATATTTAATGTACAGATTCGGCTTAGTCACAATTTTATTATATGTATAAATTTTTAACAATATTACGCAATATTATTAAAAATACTTTTAATAACAATAAGCGAGCTCACTTAGAATTCTTTAATTATCTAGAATGGAATGTTATACCTTATTATGTTATTATTAAGACAGTATATTATAAAATAAAACTAACCCACTACATAATTCCATGTTTCCTTTAATTACCTACCTCTTACAATTAAATTAAATTATTAATGTGGCTTTTTTGCATTACAAAAACTATTAAATGTGTTTATATTAGAAAAGCCAGGCAGGTACCTATAAAACGGGGCCTCTACAAGAATTGGTTATATAGAAACAATAATTTATCTAAAACAATAATATATATTAATTTATAGTTAATAATATACTCATATTATATATACTCTATACTTACATAATTACATTATATATATATATATATATATATATATATATATATATATATATATATATATATATATATATACACACTAGCAGAACCCGCGGATTTGCTCGCGTTAAAACTACAAAAAAACTCTAAGAAGATAAGTTTCATACAAATTTTTATCCTCTGTTTTACCCCCTTATGGGATGAATTTCGAGAAATACTAAAACATGTATTTATTTAATTCTATTGAAGAGCATTAATATCAAGTTTCAATTAATTCTGATTATTAATATTTTTTGGGTTATATTGTAACGTGTTTTCCCATAGGAATTAGATAATCTCCCGCGGTAAAAAGTCACCTATGTCACTCTCCAGCTCTCCAATCAACTACAACAACTATCTCTACACAAAAATTCATGCCAATCCGTCACTCTGTTTTGACGTGAAAAAAGGACAAACAAACAAACACACTTTCACATTTATTTACTTTCACATTTATTTACTTTCACAATTATTTACTTTACTATTAAAGATGTCGATAATCGGTAGAGGGTTTTAATGCAAATAATCTTATATAAGGGCTATATCTATTAAATAACTAGGCTAAGCTAAAACTATTTTTGCCTTTTTGCTACCTGAAAATGTGAAAGGCTGAAAGTATAAAATGAAATCTTACACTTCAGAATTTCATTAACATTAATTTATTCACCTGTTAGTTTGTACTTCTATGTACAATGTCAAAGGTAAGTGTTTAGTTTTAACTGATACTATACTTTTATTGAAGTCTTACTTATTTATTACTTAGGCAGTGTTAGCCCAGTGGTAACGCACTCGCTTGAGAAACCGAGTGAAGCGGGTTCAAATCCCGGGTCTCGCACCTCTGATATTTTCATGTGCGAATCGTTTCCAACATGATTACCACTTGTCTTAACGGTGAAGGAAAACATAGTGAGGAAACCTGCATGTCTGAGAGAATTTACCAAGTTTTCGAAAGACATGTGAAGTCCGCCAACCCACGCTTGGCCAGCGTGGTGGACTATGGCCTGATCCCCCTCGTATTGAAGGGAGGCCCGTGCCCAGCAGTGAGACGTTAAAAAGGGCTGAATACATTTATTACTTATTATACTAGTGTTTATCCACGTTTTCGCTCGCATGATAAGCGTAGCAAGGGTCAAAAATAGCCTCGTTGAGGCTAGCTAACTGCGCAGGAGATATCATAGTTTAGAATTATTTGTACTCAAGGCTTGGTGCTGTAATATCGCATACAGGGTTCCTACAGAGTATTAAGATACAAATCCAATAGCTATACTTGGCTTGACCTGGGCCTAGAATCCACAACCTCCAGTCTCCAGATCTGGTGTCATATAGGTTAACCACTATGCCAACGACACAGTCTTACATGAATCTATATTCTATATGCATAATAAGATAATGATCGTGTAGTACATGGAATATTTTTTCAAATGTATATTTATTTCGGTATATAATTTTTTAATGTCTAAAATTTTTTTTTCATAATTTTTAAAAACGGTGGTTCTCCGTAAAACTACTAGAATAGTATCGTCAGTGGAGCAGTGTCGTTTGTGGTTAAACGCAAACCCATAATATAATACTAGCGACTTACTATACTATTTGTAAGTATAAAGTTTTACAACAATGTTCCATACAGTTTGCCCGATTTCTTGACATTTATGACTGTTCCACTAGTTTGCTCAATAAACGGGCTATTTAACGCAAAATGAATTTTTCAAATCGGATAAGTAGTTCCTGAGATCAGCGTGTTCAAACAAACAAAAAAAGAAATAAACTCTGCCTCTTTATAATATTAGTAGAGATTACATTTAATTAGTAAACGCGCGTGTTAATCCATTATAAAAAAATATGAAACTATAGATAATTTAAAATTAAAGTACTTTATAAATGCAATGGTTGCTAAGTAATTGATAGAATAATATCTATCTAATAATACCTTTAAACAAGCATCTAGCATATAAGCATAAGCATTTTAACAACATCTCGGAAATGGCTATAATAATTTCGCTGTATGTGATGGTTTTCGGGGGCGAAAAATCGATCTAGATTAGTCTTATTTCTGAGACAATACGTGTTTTCGAGCTTTCATGCGGTTTTCTTTCGGTTTATTTCACGCAAAATAAGGTCGCTAATTTCGCACGCTCGGGCACTAGGATCGTGGTCAAGCAGCCAAGGTGCAAGATTGACACTCACAGGTGTCCAGGTTCGAATCCCGATCAGGTACAAAAATTTTACGTTTGTTATTTCTTGTCCTTTTTTAAAATTTATTCAAGTTTTTAGTTTTAAGTTATATAAATTATCATCTAAAAATACGATATAAGAAAAAAGAACTCCGAGCGAGCTCGGTCGCCCAGATACTAAAAATTAATAATGAAATAGTCTAGTACTCCTCAGTGTTCTTAATAAAAGTATATTACTCTTATTAGTATAATGGATAAAGATCGCACGCGAGCAATATGATTTGAGTGTCAACGGCATATTAATAGACAACAGTATAAATATGTACATAATACATAATGGGACAAATATAGCACGTATAAATATTATATATATTAAATAATGAAAAGTTCATTGAACGCTGTCAGATCTCAAAAGTTTGCAAAAAGACAGCCAGAATCGAAAACGTTTGATGTATTTATTTAGAATAGTATATAAATCCTCACAATAAGTATGTTTTGTAATAATATTGTTTAGCCTCAATCTAGATTAGATTCTAGATATTATTTTGTTAATTTAAACTAGCAGCATTCTGCAGCTATACCCGCGTCTACATTTCTAACATCCATAATACGGGACTTATGCTTTTTACACACGATTACATAATATGAAATGTCTGAAAAGTCATGTATTGAAAACTAGTTTTTAGGTTAGTAAAAGTGACAGAGTCCTTTTTACGCGCCATCTCTTAGATATGGTCAAAAATATAGCCACCTTTAGCACGGTAATATATTTTGCATTACATTACCGTGCCTTTAGTCTTCAAGGATAAGGACTTATAGCGGACAAAAAAATATGTAAAAATAAACTGCAATCAGTTTAATAGAATAAAAAGTGAACTAAAACGATAGAAACAACTTGACGTACAAACATAGTATAATGCAGTCAGAGACATATTAGATTTAGCAGGAATCGCAACAAGAATAAAACGTATGTTATCATTCAGAGTTGGGAAGTTGGCGATGTTTACATACTGCCCCGGAGAGAACGTAAATCTGTTGGTCTTATATCTTATCCCTCATCTAACATCTTGAATTGTCGTTCCACCAGAGTGTGAAAGTCATGGCCGGATTATCCATAAGGCAGTTTATGCAACTGCTTATGGGCCCCGCATGGGCTAGGGGCCCCACGCACGGAGAAAAAACTTGAAAATGATAATATCGAGTGAAATATAATTAAAAAAATAATAAATACGTGAAATTTCCACCATGAGGACAAATGCAATAGTTAGTTTTTATGAAATCTACCTAAAAGCGTAATTACGAAAAATGTATTTTATAAGTTAGAAAAGGGTGAAAGGGCCCTGAGCATTGCATTGCCTAGAGGCCCCCGGCATAGGTAATTCGGCCCCGGTGAAAGTGAAAGGTCAAAGGCATAGAAAAGGCGCTTGTATACTTGAACACTATAATAGCTCCCCGTAGATGGTTAGTCTCATTCAAAATAGCCCAATATCAGACACGAGCTGATTATTTATTTATTTGACGAGCTCCATGCAGTACCATTTTTTAACTAGTATTCTATTTATTCTTGTTACAAAAGGTATTAAATGCATTTTTTAAAATTATTATATGAAAAATAATTGATAATAAATCAAAAGCAAGGTGTAGATAATAGTATTAACATACTTTGCAAAGTATTATTTTGTAATACGTTATAGTTTTATTAAGTAAATACCCAACGTCTATTGAAATTTTACCTTTGGAAGGGCCTTTAGCTATATTCAATAACAAGTAAGAATAAGCCACTATATTATTCTGATGTAAAACAGAATATTTTTAATGTCGTTCTCTTACTTTTGAGAGTTCCCTATATTTCGGCACTTACAAGCGTAATGGCGACGGCCACGTATACCTCAAAAGTAAGTGTTAAACATGGTAAATATCCCGTTTTACATCATAAATAGTCAATGATCATGAAAGTTTATAGACTTATTGGCAACTATATTTAAAAATGTTGATTTCTAATAACAAATTTATATTTTTTAATATCTGTAATAACAATAACAATATGATATAATTTTGAACTATAAAAGACCGTTTAAATTTAAATACCAAAGACCTATGCACACCATTTTAATAAAAGTGTAGTCTAACTTACGTAACGCCTCTCTCAGGTTAAAATAAGTATTATTATTATATAAAGTATAAATGATATTTATATTTAATATATAATAAAATATTTATTATATATTAAATATAAATATCATTTATACTTTTTCATATTCATTTATTCTATGTAAATAGTTTATATATATATATATATATATATATATTTATATTTATATATATATATACTAACATTGCCCGCGGCTCCGACCGCGTTCAGATGATCAAAAACCAAATTCTTAGGTTTTACATATTAATATACTCTTACATTGCAGTTTTTGTATTTTTTCTCTGAAATGAGATATTTTCCCGCGGTAAAGGGTCCTATATGTTGACCCGGATAACTAGCTATCACCATACCAAATTTCATCAAAATCCCTCCAGTGATTATTCTGTGATGCGGTAACAGACAGACAGATAAAAATTCTAAAAACTATAGGTTAGGCCTCTGTATCGATAATAATGTTTATTTCAATAAGATTTTCCAAAAAATATCTAATGTACAGATTCGGCTTAGTTACAATTTTATTATATGTATAGATATTGGGACACATATTATATTTACACACTATTACAGTATTTACAAAGACATACAGAATATATAAAATCTATGAAATTATTATATAAAATATATATAATACCGTGTGTTGGTAATACGCGGTCTATCATTTTATACAAACTTAAAGTGGCCCTTATTAAATAAAACTGAAGTTTTATTTAATAATGTCACACATTCGCGTAAATCTAAACTGTTTAGGCTCATTGAAATGATTTCAATAAAAAGGCTGTTTATTGTGTTAGGGGTTTTTTAAATCTATACTAATATTATAAAGAGGTAAAATTTGTGACTTTGTGACGTTGTAGGAGGTAATATCTGGATCTACTGAACCGATTTAGATAAAATTTGGTAAGAAGATCGTTTGAGACCCTGAGAAGAATATAGGATACTTTTATCGCAGAAATCATCCCTAAAAATGGGGATGAAAGTTTGTATGGTGTATCAACCTAGGGACAAACCCGAACAAAGCGAGGGTCAGTCGCTAGTTTTTAATACATGTGTGTATGTGTATTACAACAGGAAGTACCGAACAGTATGTACTATGTAGAATAAAAAAGTACTAAGAATACATTTGAGTTTTTTTTTATTTGCAACAGTAAACATTGTACGTACTACAAATAAAAATATTTTATATATAGGTTTGAGATAATATTACGAAGTGTTGAAATAATTTAAAATTTGCGAATTCTTATAAGAAGCCATATGTATTATTTTCTTAGGTGTATATTATATATTTTATTAAGCAGTTCCCAGGTTATACCTATGGCTATGGCGTATTATGGTTTAGGTAAATTATACAGTAAAAGAACATGTACAGGGGAAGTGCTGGCACACACTGCCAGGTTAACTATATGGCCACTTTAACATGTATTACGATTTACGAGTACATATCTGTATATGTATATGATTGTTACTATTTCAAATGAAACGGCTGGAACAATTTGGATGAAATTTAGGACATGGATAGAATAAATACTTGAGTAACACATAGGCTACTATGACTATAAGGCCTTTAGCATACACTCCACTCAAACGAGGGTATGTTGCTAGCTAAAAAGGAAAGTAAAAAACTTCGTAGTAACTAAGTCTTTGTTTCTTATATGATAAGGGAGAAATAATGCTTTTGATATTCTTTGTCAGTCAGCTTTACTTCATCAACTAACACTTACATCAACGAAAAACGCACTATGGAGATTGGAAAGAAAATCTTACTACTATATAAATGCGAAAGTTTGGATGGATAGATGTTTGTTACTCAATTACGTCAGAACAGTTCAACGGATGTGGATGAAATTTGGCACAGTGATAGATTATAGTCTGGAATAGCACATAGGCTATTTTTATCTCGGAAAATGTACGGTTCCCGTGGGATAGATTTGTTTTTGTTTGTAGAGGGTGAGCCGCTGGTATGTTATATCACGGAAATAGAAGAATGCGATAAAAACTGAACGAAAATTGAATTAGCAGAATCAAACATCCTAGAGATAAAAAGCTCCTACGGAATAAATTTTCCTAGAGAAAAAGATCACTTATTGGTGTGAACATTTCATTAGTATGTAGAGACGATTGTGTTTTATTAATTTATTATGACAATATTAGCTTTAAGCCATTTTTTGTTCATTAACAGTGATAAACTTGTTTAGTTAGTAAGTTTTAAAAGCTTTTTTTTTCATTGTGATATATAAAAAAGTAATTTATTTTAGATACACATCAGCACTTATGTACATATCTATATGTATTACTTATATAGTCCTTGCAGTGTTTTCTTACATAGTGTATATATGATCATTTGAGATGGCACTAGTCAGTGCGATCGGGGCGTTAGATCGGTCAACATGCGGACTTTGTATATCGCTGTTTTGTTCTTTGGGTCCACTGTAAGTATTTTATAAGCTAATAAACATATTACCACAAATTCCGTTGTTTGTAGAATAGTACTGAATTAAATTTTTTTCTATGGACTGTTGACGTCGTTTTATGATGTTTTTTGCGATAATACTTTATATTGCGTTTTTTCTACGTAATTTTTATGGTATTTCTTTATCTCGATTAAGTTTAGATAATAGTTAATGTTCTAAAGTTTGTAAGCTCTCATATTTCTAAGAAATTAATACTGTGTTTTTTTTGTAAAAGGGAGCTTAATGAGATATGTATGGCACGTTAATTTAGTGTACAAGAAGTTTTTTTTTCTTTGAATTTTATAACCGACATCTTCAGAAGGAGGGTAATGCTCGTTCGGTTAGGTAAATAATGTAAAGGGTTTGTTACATTCGTTTAAATTGCGAGATTTTCATAGTCAAATTTAAAGAAAAATATTTATTTGGATATTATTTCTTAATTCATAAGTAATTTTGAAAATATAAAATTGAAATTATAATTTTATAGGTCAAGATTAATTTATATATTTAAATAAAGTAAACATATCTCAAATATGCAAATACAATTCTTTGGTCAATGTCATGTTATAGAATAAAAAATGAAGCTTATATAAAACTGGCAACTTACCTTCGATTCGCTCGGGTTGCGTCCTCCGGTACGTTTTAAGTTTTTCCCCGGCCGTTTTGGAGATTAGCTGGAAGAAACAGACAGACAGACAAAAATTTAAAAATTGTATTTTATATAATTATATAATTTCACGTGCATTTAGTAAAAAGTTGTTATTTTAACATTACAAATAAACACTTCAATTTTATTTATCTGTAGGTATACAGAATAAAAAATTAAGCTTATATAAAACTAGCGTCGGGTTCGTCACAAAGTTGATACCCAAAACAAATCTTCTTACTCTTTAGTATTTCGCGGGGATAATTAGCTTATAAAATATTTCTAGCATTTAATTTAATTAATTATTTTTTTTTGAAATTCATTTGATACGAGTATAAATACATATTACGCATTAAAGTCCCTCACCGCGTTACAATCTTACGAACATTTTACGAAGACTAGCTACCGATAGGATGATGTTTATGAATTTAAATAAAACTATCTTTTCGGATTATTTCATGGATTTATTTTAATTTTTGGTGGTTTTTAGAAAACCAATAATCAAAATAAATCCGCGAAATAATGCGAAAAGATATATTTATTTAAAACTAGCATTGCCCGCGGCTCCACCCGTGTCCAGATGACCAAAAACCGAATTCTTAGGTTTTACATATTATTATACTCTTATATTGCAGTTTTTTGTATTTTTTCTAAGAAATGAGATATTTTGCCGCGGTAAAAGTATCCTATATGTTGATCGCGATAACCAGCTATTATCATACCAAATTTCATCAAAATCTCTCCAGTGGATTTTCCGTTGTGCGGTAACAGACAGACAGACAAAATTCTAAAATCTGTATATTCCGCCTCTGTATCGATTATTATGACTATTTCAATAAAATTTTCCAAAAAATATTTAATGTACAGATTTGGCTAAGTTACAATTTTATTATATGTATAGATGTCAAATATTCGCGTAAATCTTAGAAAGTATCTATTATTTCAGGAATTTAGTCGGAAAAAAGTCATTTTTCCTTAGAGCTTTCAAAAATTTTAAATGGTAAGGGTATCTTGAGTGAGTGTTGTATGTATTACCTATAATGGTTGTGTAGATTATAGTAATGATTTTTATTGTTTATGGCTGTAATTTTGTTTTTATTTTCATTTTGTACTGTTTTTTTTTATCTTTAATTTAGTTTTTTGTTTGGGTGTGGGAATTAGGGTTGGAAGTAGAGAACGCCTTATTATATTACATGTTGAGCTAGCCTGTAAGTGTGATGTACAGTGTAATACTTTTTAAATTTGTTTTATATTTTTAGTTTTATATCACATTGTATGTTGCGTTGGCTTGCCTAATAAATAAATAAAAAAATAAATGATCAAAGTTAAATAAAATAATATTTTAAATAATCTTTGTACCAGTAGTGATAAAAAATAGATGAACATCAAAAGTCCAATTTAAATTATTCAAGGCCTTGTAATATATACATGTATACGTAGTTTAATTTAGTTAGTTTAAAAAAAGAAAATTGACTGAGATATACTCGTAATAAGCGATGAGTGATCTATTATTTAAATCATAGCCAATTATATGGCTTTCTTCTATTGATGTAGTAAATAGAAAAAAATATATATTGTAAAATGTTATGACCATGACCATTTCTTCTGATTTTTAACCTACTTCAAAAAAAGGAGGTTATCAATTCGACACGTTTGTATGTAATACTATTGAAACCTTGAAATTTAACATATGATAATCTATTAGGGCTTTCAAATATATGTATAAAATTTTATAGGTGTATGTATTTATGTATGTTTGTCCACGCATTTCTCCGAAAGTAGTAAATAGATCGTGATCATTCTTTTTTTATTTGCTTCCATTTATTTCAGCTTAGGGAATAATATAAATTTCATCAAAATCAGTTCAGTTGTTTTTATGATACGGACTAAAACGTGTAACTAAAACTGAAATAGTTTTTGTAATTATACTTAAATAGTTTTTGCAATTAGTTCTCTATTAGCGATAACCATTGTAGAATGTCAACTAATCACCAGTAGGAATAAAACTAGTTTTACTTCTATG
The DNA here is from genome assembly GCA_921882275.1 of Brenthis ino. Classification (NCBI taxonomy): domain Eukaryota; kingdom Metazoa; phylum Arthropoda; class Insecta; order Lepidoptera; family Nymphalidae; genus Brenthis; species Brenthis ino. The sequence goes on along the minus strand of OV170221.1, from coordinate 17,385,618 downwards.
TGTAATCAGCAAAATCGGTTACAAGAACAAAAGACTACGTTGAGGGAATAATCAAGTAGATATTCATGCGAAATTAACGGATACATAGAGCTAAAGAGAAAATACTTTAGCTTTTGGTACCGTAGTTTCTTGGGTGTTTTTTAGAATTCTACTCACAAGCTCAGACAAGATGTCATTTTACAACTGATAAAGAATAGAAATCTATACAGATAAATAATATTGAAGTGTCTGTCTTTAATGTCAAAATAACAGCTTTTTACTAACTGTACATGAAATTTTATACGGTATTTACATATAGGAAAAAATATTTTTAAAATTTTTGTCTGTCTGTTGGTTCCGGCGAACCTCCGAAACGGCTGGACTGATTTTGACGGGAATTTCACTGGTAGCTAATATTATATGGAGCAACTTAGGCTACATTTATTTTATAAAAATCAGGGTTCCGCGCAAAAAAAATTAAAACGTAACTATAGGGACGAAGCCGAGCAAAGCGAGAATAAATCGCTAGTCTAAAATAAAATATGGTAATTTATTATGATAATATAAAATAACGATTACATATATTCATTTTATTATTAAATTCTATTCTTCAACGATTGCAGAATGTATGATATTTTATCTCAGCCCCTTCTGTAGAAGAGCAAAGGTCGACTTTTACTTCGTTGGGTATTACTCAATACGATAATGAAGGTATTATAGAGACACGATTGAAATATCAAATTCTCTAGAACATTGTTTGATTTGCATTTTATATATAGAATTATTTTTCCTTAATAATTATTAATCGACTTTTTATTTTTTCTTTTCTCTAACAAGCAATAAACATATTGATTTGTTTTGGTCTACATTTGTTTCTTTTAAAGTGTTATTATATTATGAAATTTGTTCACTTGAATTTTCTGGCATTCTTTTAAAATGCACATAGGTATATACTATACTAGCACTGCTCGCGGCTCCGCCCGCGTTCAGATGACCAAAAAGCAAATTCTTAGGTTTTATATATTAGTATACTCTTACAATGCAGTTTTTGCATTTTTTCTCAGAAATGAGATATTTTTCCCGCGGTAAAAAGTACCATATATGTTGACCCGGATAACATCATACCAAATTAGCTATCATCATACCAAATTCCATCAAAATCTGTTCAGTGGTTTTCTCGTGATGCGGTAACAGACAGTCAGACAGACAGACAGACAGACCGACAAAAATTCTAAAAACTATAGATTCAGACTCTGTATCGATAATAATGTCTATTTCAATTAGATTTTCCAAAAAATATTTAGTGTACAGATTCGACTTAGTTACAATTTTATTATATGTATAGATTATAGGTACCTACTTGGTTAAAAGCTGGTCACTGACTAGATAGATTAGACTGATTCGGGTAGCTTATATTTGTAATTAATATTGCAATATAGAAAGTTAAATATTGCGAGAACTAAATATTTGTAACAGGTTTTCATATGGACTTGGATATATGAATTTATAAGTAATATGGTGTAAGATAGAAGTGGAGCAATCAGAGCTTACACGATTTAAAAACTCAGTCCTTTCAAAGATTTAAAGCTTGAGGAAGATCATTTATTACAAATCTTAGTTAATTATTCTATTCAGTAAAATAGATTGTATAAATTACTTTACAACTTCTTTGTTAGGTATATGGAATAGGCAGTTTTTGTAGCCATTAACATTAATCTTGTTATTATATTACTTATTGAACTGCCTCGATGGTGTAGTGGCTAGCATGTACGGCTGCGCACTCGGAGGTCCTGGGTTCGAGTCCCGGGTCGGGCCAAGTTTAGTTATTTGAGCCTTTCTGTATAGTAAGCCTCAGTAACAGCCCGGAGTTGGGAAGTTGGCGGTGTTTCACCCCCGTGCCTCGGAGAACACGTAAAGCCGTCGGTCCTGCGCCTTAACTCTCACTGGTCGGTTCGAGCAGTCGTCCCATCGGAGTATGAGAGTGACAGGAATAGAGAGTGCACTTGATCTGCGCGTACACTTGTGCACTATAATATCTTCTGCGCAGTTGGTTATTCCAATTAGATCGGCTAGGAGAACATAATAATCATATTATATTACATTTGTAGATCTTCTTAAAATATATTAAATTACTAGCGACTCACCCTTGCTTCGCTCGGATTCGTCCCTAGGTACACCTTAGCGGTTAGTATGGAATAGACAGATTATCTTTAAATAGTATGAAATGAAGTCGCTTCTGCTGTCTGTTCGCTTAGATTTTTTAAACTACTGAACGGATTTTAATGCAGTTTTCAGCAATAGATAGAGTGATTTAAGAGTAAGGCTTATATTTATAATACATGCATATTATAGTACAGAAAAGCGAGAAATTCAAAGATTTGTATTTCATACTAATCGTTAAAAAGTACCTAAGGACGAACCCGAACGAAGCGAGGGTGAGTCGGTAATATATTATATACATTTACATATATACATACATAGGTATGATGAATTATCGTGAGTTGAATTTTAAGGAGTTTTCGGTGGGAATATGATAATCTCTCGCGGTAAGAAGCGGCCTATGTTACTCTCCAGACCTCCAACTATCTCCACACAAAAAATCACGCCAATCCGTCTCTCTGTGTCGATGTGAAAGAAGGACAAACGAATATACTTTCACATTTTTAATATTAGTATGGAAGTTTAGATATGGATTTTGCTGTGCTACCATTTTGAAGCTATTAATAAAATTCACATTTAATTCGATTTTTAATGTATCTATTTATCTATTAACTTTTTTTTACCGTACTTTTGATTACAGTTGATATGTTAATGAATATAAAATAATGAGCAAAATTACACAAATACACTTAGGTATAGGTACATAAAGTCTTGTTTAAGGAAAAAATTGTTCAAAAAGAATATTAAGTTTTACATTTATGAATTAAAAAAAATCAAGGACCACAAAAACGTGAAACTAGTTTTGCATCCTCATAAAATAACAAATTAAAAAATAATAACAATGTCTGTACATTTTTTTTTAATTTAATGTCAAGACTAAATAGTAGTTATTAGAATTATTTATTGACGGAGATATTTCAACATATATTATATTTCTTTATTATAAAATCAAAGGTTATATTTATATTTAAGATGATATTGATGATTAATAATTGTTTTAGTTAGGGGGTAAAGCGCCTTGCATCGAACTCAACGATGGCAACAAAATGCCAGTTGTTGCTCTTGGAACTGGACGAGGCACTGCTAGTGAGGTAAGAATTCGTGAAATTATGTATATTTTTTTAATATTTAATATCATTTTGTATATTTATGTATAAAACATTAAAATATATTGTAACTAGCGGAACCCGCGGCTTCGCTCACGCTAAAACTACAAAAAACTCTAAAAAGGTAGGTAAGTTATATACAAATTTTCATCCCCTATTTTACCCCCTTATGGGATGAATTTAGAAAAATGCTAAAACACGTATTTATTCAATTATATTGAAGAGCATTAATAATTATATATAAATAAGTTTCAAGTAATTCTAATCCCAAATATTTTCGGGTTGTATTATAACGAGTTTTCCCGTGAAAATGAGATAATCTCCCACGGTAAATAGTAGGCTATGCCATTCTCCAGCCCTCCAACTATCTTCACAAAAAAATCACGCCAATCCGTCACTCCGTTTCGACGTGAAAGAAGGACAAACAAAGAAACAAACACACTTTCACATTTATAATATTAGTTTAGATATGTAGGTTTTTAGCCATTTAGGTCTCCTTGACAAATATATTAGGCATATTCTAAGAAAAGGCATCATAGTTTAAAAAAAATATCGCTAAGGAATTAAAATTTTAGAATTTTAGGAGGAAAAAAAAAACATTTTATAAATGAGAAAACCGACATAAAACTACGTTCACCACTAATTTGGCGTCTATTCGTTAATGTTAATATAATTATTAAAGTCCCAGTTGCATATATTATATAACTTATAGTTTTATGTAATTACAAATGGCGATCTAACCAGAAGTGTAAACATTAATTTCCATATTTATGACTTATAAAAACTTAAAAAAAAACGACTTCCGGGCACTAAACTGTAAAAAATAACTAAACGGGGGTTTTCATTTAGAATAGATACCTAATCAGATATTTTCGATGTCGGTGCCAACTGCCAGCGGATGCAAAACAAATCTAATTTAATATAAACCCGTTTAGTTATTTTTTATACTTTGTGCCTGGAAGTAAGTTTTTTATATAAGAAAAGTTTTTATTTTTGTGTAGACGTAATAAGCAGGTAATTTGTAAGAAGGAATACTTTCTTAGACTTACGCGAATATTTGACATTTTAAATAAAACTATCTTTTCGGATTTTGTCGCGGATTTATTTGTATTTTTGTTTCCCGACGTTTCGAATGCTTTACAGCATCCATGGTCACGGGAGAGACTGAGGTGTTACATGTCTTAAAGATATAGTTGTTACAGACAGCCTACCCACAATTAACAAAATGAAAATTGCACCAATTACATTACAATATTTTAACTTTAAATATTTTTATAATTTTAATTATAATTGAATATGGAAAATTATTTATTTAATTTTTGCTATTATTTTTATAATTATTACAATTTTAAAAATATTAATTAGCAATCTATATTTAGTGTTGCCATTATTATATTTATAACCATAAGAAAAATATAAAATATAGTATTAATTATTTAAGCCACAATTGATCTATGTGTAATTTGAAAAAGTTAAGATTAATTAAAAAATAATAATTTTAATTTAAATTTGCTATTATTTAAAAACAAATTATTAAGCAACACGTTACTACATACATTTACAAATGAAAAAGTGAAAAAATATTATTAATCAGAAATGCTATCATTTTGATCTACACAGTAAGAACTTACTACATCTACCTGTCTGTTATGTTTAGATTTATTATTAGATTTTATTATATTAATAACAGGATCCCATGACGATGGTAGTACCCAGCCATCTTCCCTATTGAAATTAGGATGTTTTTTAATTTCGAGAAGCCATAGAAATTAAAAAACTAAATTAGCCATAATAAGCCATAGAAATTAAAAAACGAAATTAGGATGTTTTTTAATTTCGAGAAGCCATAGAAATTAAAAAACATCCTAATTTCAATAGGGAAGATGGCTGGGTACTACCATCGTCATGGGATCCTGTTATTAATATAATAAAATCTAATAATAAATCTAAACATAACAGACAGGTAGATGTAGTAAGTTCTTACTGTGTAGATCAAAATGATAGCATTTCTGATTAATAATATTTTTTCACTTTTTCATTTGTAAATGTATGTAGTAACGTGTTGCTTAATAATTTGTTTTTAAATAATAGCAAATTTAAATTAAAATTATTATTTTTTAATTAATCTTAACTTTTTCAAATTACACATAGATCAATTGTGGCTTAAATAATTAATACTATATTTTATATTTTTCTTATGGTTATAAATATAATAATGGCAACACTAAATATAGATTGCTAATTAATATTTTTAAAATTGTAATAATTATAAAAATAATAGCAAAAATTAAATAAATAATTTTCCATATTCAATTATAATTAAAATTATAAAAATATTTAAAGTTAAAATATTGTAATGTAATTGGTGCAATTTTCATTTTGTTAATTGTGGGTAGGCTGTCTGTAACAACTATATCTTTAAGACATGTAACACCTCAGTCTCTCCCGTGACCATGGATGCTGTAAAGCATTCGAAACGTCGGGAAACAAAAATACAAATAAATCCGCGACAAAATCCGAAAAGATAGTTTTATTTTAAATTGTAAGAAGGAAGTTTTAATAACATATTCGATTAAGCAATTCATTTAAAAAAATGATTTATTGTTGATTTTTTTTTAAAAACCGCTCGACCGATTTCGATAAAATTTAAATGGAACCAACCACCTGGCAAGTATACCCTGCGAAAAAAAACCAAATCGGCTCAGGCGTCTTCGAGTAATCGGTGAACATACATAAAAAAAAGAATATTCCGACGAATTGAGAACCTCCTCCTTTTTGGAAGTCGGTTAAAAATGACAAATTTTCATACAAGTTTTCATCTTCTACTTAGTCGCCTGAGAAATTTCCACCTTTGTTATATTATAAGGAAATCTTGTGCAAAATTTCACCCAGTGATTTAGACTTTGGGGCGTGTGATATTTCTCGAAAGGTCAATTTGAGATTTTTACTGAGTAGATTATGTATAGATCATAAAATTTTATATAACTGTTATTACTAAAACTTAAATTATGCAATATAAAGCAGATGTTTGTATCATTAACAATAATAAATAATAATAAATATGTTGGGATATTAACACTCAGTACCATCTAGTTCCATGGTAAACTTCGAGGCTTGTGTTATGAATACGGGATACCAGATAGTTGATACACTACACATATATAACTTTAAACACGTATACTTTATAAATAAAAAACCCATGACTAGAGTACAAACATTCGTGCTCATCACACAAATGAATGCCCCCAGCGGGACTCGAACTAGCGAACGTTGGCACAGCAAGTAGGGTCACTACAAACTAAGCCGAATGACAGTCATTAGGATACCTACTGCTTGTAAGTGGGTTACAAAGTTGCAACTTTGTAACCCGTATTATATGCAAGAATGCTAGATCTAAACTATTATTGTTATTCTTGAATAATTAATCAATTGATTTCAATGTTATTTGTCACGGCTATTATTTCATAATTTTGACCGACTTTCAAAAGTAGAAGGTACTCAATTCGGTCTTATGTATTTTTGTGTGTATATGTATTATGTATTACGTGATATCTTCGACAATTGAGAATCGATTGTAATAATTCTATTTAATTGATAGAATAATTACTTTACAGTGGCTTAGGATTCAGCGTAACGTTTTAGATAAGTTTTAATTAAAATTCAATGGAAAATCTCAGTGGTCCCAAATTTTCCGGGATTTTAATATTTCTAGAAAAATCTTATTATAGAAAACTAGGAACTATTAAGAATATTCAACAAAAAAAAAGCAAAATCGGTCCCATGTTTCAATTTCCATCGGTCAAGTGATGCGATTACCGATAAACAGCATTAATTTTTTATTATTTATATACTCGTAGATAATATTATAATGATAACTAAAAAACGCAGCACGCTGACATAACTAAATAAGAATCCATCGCGCACCTGGTTTCCTTCCTATATGTATTTACATAATATGTAGGTACCGGGTACGTATTATCTATAAGAATCTTAATTAGTTCATATTGGTACTAAGATATATCTTTCAGTAAGTAAAGGAATGACATTTTTTTTTTAAATGTAAAGATTTTCCTGTTTATTTTTTAAGTAAAATCCAAATCTTCTTCTAAAATAAAAAAGTTATCTGCCAGTGAAAGTACCCTTAAGTCCCGCTGTTTCGGAGATAAGACGGAAGAAACAGACAGACAGTCAAAAATTTTAAAAGTTGTGTTTTTATAAGTATCGTATATAAAATAAATCATTGGTATGCATTTAGTAAAAAGCTTTTATTTTGATATTACAAACGAACACTTCAATTTTATTTATCTGTATGTATAAAAAGCGTTGCAGAACTCTGGTCTAGTTCAATTTAAGGCTAATTAAATCTTTAACTTTTTTACTATCTACATGTATACCTAGTACTATCTACATATATAGATAGTTCATTTCTTTTTCGATCAACATGATGTTCGATTCATAGGCACAATATCTTTTTGCACGTGGACAGTGTAGTTAACACTCAGTCGTCAAACGTGTTCCGATCTGGACGTTGACCTCTATGTGGTTACAAGCAATAACTTGTTCATGACATTTACATAATGTATGACCTATTAGCTATGTTCTAAAAAAAATGTTTCTGCTATTCATAAATAGAAAGGCTTGATTATACATATATCAACTTACAAAGATAAATAAAAGGCTTAGGTATTTTGTAACTTTACGACCACAATGAGTACACTCCGAATGAGAATTGAAAACTAATATTAATATATATATATATATATATATATATATATATATGTATATATATTTATCTTAATTATTGTAAGAGTACTAGTGTTCGTCCATTGGTTGAAATTCGATTATCATTATATAAAAAAAAACTTTCTAAATTTTTTTATTGTTAACAACTAAAGTTCGAAAATTAACAAACAGAGGAGAGAAAGGTACTGAACTGTTTCGTCTTTGCCTATTTATATAGGTATACATACATAGATATCATGTCTATGTAAAGTCCAATATTTTATTTTATCGCATTTGTAGTTTCTGAGATTAGAGCGATCAAACAAACAAACTCTTTATAACATTAGTATAGATAATGGTAAGGTGTTTAAACAAAATAGTATTTTTTTAAATTATTTCAGTCAGCTCCGATAGATGAAGTGCGTCTAGCAGTGTATTGGGCTATAGAAGCTGGTTACAGGCATATCGACACTGCGGCTATTTACTTCGACGAGCCTCAGGTTGGACAAGGCATTGCTGACGCGATCGCCAACAACTTGGTTACCAGGGAGGAGTTGTTTGTTACTACTAAGGTAAGTTTTTATATAACACTAACGGCTCACCCTCACTCCGCTCTGTTTCGCCTCTATAAAAACAAAAACAAATCTATCCCACGGGAACCGAGTGCTATTTCAGACTATAATCTATCTCTGTGCCAAATTTTATCCGGATCCGTTCAGCCGTTCTGGGGTGATTGAGTAACAAACATTCAACCATCTAAACTTTCACATTTATAATAATTAATTAGTAATATTTAGTAGCAAAGTTTATTTTGACTGAGTTTAATAAAAAAGGTATGTTTATTTTTGTATAATTAGTTTTTTATAAAAAATATGTAAGAAATACCTCAAGAGAAGTCCCATATTAATTTCAATATAAAAACCATCTTATGCATAGTTTTTTCTGGAATTTCATTTGAGGTGACTTGTGATGGTAGTGCCATGAAGTTGATGTACATTTTTAGTTCAGTTTTTTTTGTAATTCATTATATATTAAATATATATTATTATATTATAGACTTACATATCGACTTTAAATAATATTTTCATTTAGTTATAGGTAGACGAAACATACGTCTTAATTTATTTTGGTAATAGTTATGTGATACTTAATTCAAAGTATTATATTAGTTAATATTTTTATACCTTTTTATGTTAACTACGTATATATATTTTTTCAGTTATGGAACGATAAGCATCGCAAAGAACAAGTTGTTCCCGCCCTTCAAGAGTCATTAGAAAAGCTCGGATTGGACTATGTCGATCTTTATCTCATTCACTTCCCTAAAGCTGAAAAAGTAAGCTCCAATTTCGTATAAACAAATGATTTGAAATATTATTTATTATCTGTACATTAAATATTTTTTGGAAAATCTTAATGAAATAGATTATTATAATATTATTATCATTATTATCGATATAGGTCGATTTTAAAATTTTTGTCTCTCTGTCTGTCTGTCTGCGTCTCTGTCTGGGAAAGCATCACGTGAAAACCACTGGACAAATTTTTAAGAAATTTGGTAAGGAGAAGTTATGCAGAAGAAATGAAAAGTTTTCCTGTAGTAAAAGGTATCGTTAATTTTGACCCGAGTAAATAGGTTATCAGTTATCACTATACAACATTTTGTTGATATCGGTTCTATACTTTTTGAGTGCTTTTTGAGTGAAATGCACACAGATATATAGATGACAGACACAGACATCAATTTCAATGAATATTGTTTTGGGGTCCATTTCTGTACACAATACGTAACACTCATTGTTTTTAAAAATATTTCTTGTACAGATTTCGCTTTCTTATTAATTTATTATACATATAGTTTTTAAATGAATTATTTATTACTAGTGCTCTACTCACCCTCGCTACGCCCTGATACGTCTCTAGGTACGCTTTTACGGTTTATATGGATATTCCATGGGAACAGTACATTTTTTCGGGATAAAAAGTAATTTATGGGCTATTTCAGACTATAACCTGCGTCTGTGCCAAATTTCATCCAGTTCTTTCAGTCATTCTGGCTTTATTAAGAAACAAACATCCATTCATCCATACTTTCGCATTTATAATATTTATGGGATTTCTAGGCCGATGGTAGTCCAGATGATGTTGATTACTTGGAGACTTGGCAAGGAATGGAGGAAGCTAAGGAGCTGGGCTTGGCGCGGTCTATCGGAGTGTCAAACTTCAATGCCTCGCAAATCGACAGATTGGTCTCGAACTGTAAAATTTGGCCCGCTGTCAATGAAGTTGAGGTAATTATAAATATAAAAAACTTACTGTAATTTTTTTAATTTATATATTTATGTGCCATAAAATACATTAAATTAAATTAAAACATGGATAAAAGATAACTTATGTCTTGAGAGATTTCAAATCGTATGTATACTCGTACAAACAGGAAGCTCTGAGTATGAGAATATTTTCCTTTTTAATTAGTAAGTTTTGTTAATTATTTATTTGTGTAAAAATTATATAAAAACGTATTTAATTGTTATTTAAATAGCTAATACGTTTAGTAAAGATAAATAAATACTATAAAAAAGTAATAACTAAGTTACATGAGAGTAAAAAAAAATAGAATATTTGAATTTTTACTTCTTTCGAGCTAAATATTTAAAATTTTTAAGATTGTACTAGAATTTGATAAAAACCTTTTGTTTCCAAACTATAAGAACTGTTACAAAATCTTTATAAAGCTATATTACGAAATTAAACTTAATAAAAACTTATAGCATATAACATTAAAATATCAAAACCTCTTTCAGGTCAATCCAACTCTAACGCAAGAAGAATTAGTCGGCCATTGTCAAGAGTTAGCTATAGCTGTAATGGCGTACAGTCCATTCGGTTTTTTGGTGGCCAGAAATGTTCCTAATGCACCCCCACCTCGTGTAGACGATCCTATACTTGTAGAAATGGCGAACAAGTATGGAAAGACTACCAGTCAAATTGTTTTGAGATATTTAGTAAGTAAATTAATCGTTATCAACTACTTTTTTCTATGTATGTAAAAAATTATTTATATGCTAATTATGTTTATGACAGCCGGATGTCTCAAAAATCCAAAGTCTTAAATTAAAATTACTTTTGAAATAGAAATATTACATCTAACTTAATACTATGGAACAATAGTGATCGATATTAGTCACATATTCAATACAAATTATTTATTACGATCGGAATATATAAGATTCTAAAATGCTGAGCCAGAGTCTTAATTTAGAGGATCTTAATCCAGGATTTAGTGCTATTTCTTTTCTTAAAAACCCATTCACTTATTCTTTCAGTCACTCACAAACTTTGTATTGATAATATTAATATGACTCTATTATACGTGGAATAGAATAGCAATAAGCCTTTTCCAAAAGAGGATGCGCAAAATGTGATAATGCCCCCATAATGATGACCAGTACCTGACAACTGGGGCGGGCGGGACACATCGCTTTCAGACCGGACGGTCGTTGGGGACGAAAAGTTCTCGCGTGGCGGCCACCTACTGGAAGGCGAAGCGTAGGTAGGCCTCCCACAAGGTGGACCAACGACTTGCTCAAAGTCGCTGGAGCCCACTGGATGCGAATGGCACAAAAGCGGTTGTTGTGGAAATCTTTGGGGGAGGCCTATGTCCAGCAGTGGCCGTATCTGATGAGACAACCACCTGACATCTCTGCTATTCTTGGTGTTGGCACCCAAATAACGGTGGAACAACGGATGGTAGGAATCTCTGAATGAGAACAGACTACCTACTCAACCACTGGATTTTGTTAGATAAAACGTAATACATTGTAGACCGACGAGAAAATCGATTAATTAAAGAAAAGATCCAGTTCTCAAAGAGAGAACTTTAAGCTTGCTCTTCGAAAGCGCTTCGGTTGTCTAAACTTCGACGCGGACGATTATAATCAAGGGATCATTACAGGACCAATTATGTAGGTCTAATTAAAAAAAACGCCAATTGTTGAATTTGAAAGTTAAGCCCAAACTTTTCTTGTCCTAAATATTGCAGTGCCTTAAGACTAAGTTTTCAACCTACAGTAGCGACCTACGAAACAGAGCTACTCATAAGATAGTTTAAAGTCATCCAAAGCAATGAAAATGACTATGCTTGAAGTTTGTGTGCATGATGAATTTATAAATGCTTTTAAAAGGTACACCTTTCGAATGTTCGCTGTGTAGTTGAATACTACATAAAAGAGAAACTTAAGTAGATCTTATACGAGTTAGAATGTACGTCAAGTTCACAAAATTATATAATTCATTGGATGTACATAAACATAGTTTAAGACAGTCTAGTTCGGTGATCTATGGGGTAGGCCTAGTATTTCACGGTGATCAGATAACTAAAACAAAAATGATAATTTGTGACTAAGGCCATAGTTATTACATAAAAATAATTATTTAGTTCGCCAGCTAAATCCACATACTTCACGCAACATACTTCAAGTATATTCGCAGATCCAGCTGTGGCCCTATTGATTTTATAGTACCTTTATAAGAATCATAGTTTTTCTCTTAATTATATACTTAAATAATAACATCTTATTATTTTAGATCGAACGTGGTTTAACACCAATCCCAAAATCAACCAACAGGAACAGAATAGCTCAAAACATCGACTTGTTTGACTTTAACTTGACTGATGATGAAGTGTACGAAATCAGCAAATTCAACAAAAACATCCGTGTTATTAAATTCTAGGTTTGGATAGAATATCCCAACTATCCCTTCTGGTACATGATGATTAACTAGTTATTGATAAGATATACTTATGTAGGTTTTTAATAAAGTTTAATATTATTATTACGTGGTTTCATTTATATCTTAACATTTTTTTTAAATATTTTATTGATTTTATTATATATATGCTTTATTATAACTAAGAAAAAATCAAAATTTATCCATGTATTCAGCGTGCTTACCAAATTAAGATCAAAATTGTGGATTTTGAAAGTGAAATATAATTAGAACTAGCAGTATACTCTGACTTCACCTTTGTTAGATTTATTGCATATAAAAATAGAAAATATTATAATAAATAATTAAAAACACATGCTTTTTACTGGCTTTAATCAAATGAGCCTAAACTAGAAGGTTTTCTAGTAGCAAGTGAAGAGTTCCACTAACAATAGCATTCCCAAGGAGGGTTGACGTCAGGCAGGCAGCCGGTCGTAAACCTTTTTGGAAAATCCTATCAGCAGTACAGAAGATGTACTGCGCCGATCCCAAGTGATTGGAAAATGGGCAGGGAGAAGAAAAAGAAGAAGTGCAGAGTTCCACTATCCACCTCCTGGCTTAATAATTCGTTTTTTTTTAAATATGTTGGGACATTAACACACAGTACCATCTAGTTCCATGGTAAGCTAGAGGCTTGTGCTATAGTTACCAGTAGTTGATACACTACACATATATAACTTTAAATACATACATAATAAAAATATAAGCACCCATGACTGGAGTAAAATATGAAGTTTATTCGATTAAAGACACAAGAAATTAATAGTAGTTATTAAAGTAATTCACTGATTGATAGCTACTCGTGCCTAAATATTTATTGAATTCCATAAAGTTTAATTTGAAATCGTGCTAACGAAGTAATCATAAAAAGTACCTAGATTGTTCGAGGCTGATTTATGTTCAAAATTTAATTGTAGGTAATATATTTTTAGTCATTTTAAGAGTACCTGTTATGAAATAGAATGTCTATTTAGGTTTCCCAGTTCTACTAATAGTAATTTTAACATGTTATTTCTGATATTAATTTTAGTTTCAGTTGCAAGGGCAGTAAGTATTTTCTTTGTTAATTCTTCAAGTTCAACGTTCATTTATTTATATTTTTAACTTATAATCTGTTTTTAGAACGATTTTATAACTGTGATTTCGGAATCGTACTCGTACGTAAGTTATCCCGATTATAGAATACTGAACGACGGCAACATAATACCAACACTTGCTCTCGGTACATTTACTCCCGTAAGTATATATCATTTTTCTCGTATATTTTTCTTACTATGCTATTGTTAACTCGCTAACTAGGTACTTGTCTTCCATAAAACATATGATGATTTTTTGGTAAAAAAAAACATATAAATATTTCTGACTTTTAGTATAAATCTGAAAGAGATCCAGGCGTGATAGAGCAAGCAGTAATTACTGCAATTGAAGCTGGATATAGACATATTGATACAGCGCCCCTTTATTGCACCGAGGGTGAGATCGGTAATGCCATAAATAACGTAACAAGCCGTGGTATTGTGACAAGAGAGGAATTATTTATCACTACCAAGGTAAGCCTATACATTTAACATTGATCACAAAAGTATCCATAAATAAACCTTTTTTTTTGTGTCGGGAAATGCATTTACGCATACCACCTGATCCCCCACGTGGTGATGTGGGGCTCACCGGCTAGAAGAGCCGGTACTACCCACTAAAACCCGACATTCCCCTCCCCTCCGCCTTAATGGGACACCGCAGGATCGCTTGCGCATAACTACTACTGCGCCCCGGCGGCAGGTCTGCCAAAGGCTGACCACCAAACCAAGTCGACTTGTAAAGAAAAACGTTTCAAATAATTGAGTAGTAATATGAAAGGATTGGTAATAAGTATACATAGTATGAAAATTATGAAACATTTTTTATTATTTTCTTGGTACAAATGAAGGAGGAAATCTAAAAACGTTAATTTCTAGTTTTATCGTATAAAAATGCGATTACGAGTATAAATTAAAATTCCCAGTTAAAGAACAAATTGCGATATTGGATGCATAGAATATTGTTTTTTTGTACAATGTTAAGGTATCCTCAGATCAGAAATACTGTTTGCACTCATCTATTCATATAATAAAATTGTAACTAAGCCGAATCTGTACATTAAATATTTTTTGGAAAATATTATTGAAATAGACTTTATCTATCGATAAAGAGGACGGCTGCCGAATCTATAGTTTTTAGAATTTTTGTCTGTCTGTCTGTTACCGCATCACAGAAAAACCACAAGAGGGATTTTGATGAAATTTGGTATAGTGATAGCTGGTTATCCGCGTTAACATATAGGATACTTTTTATCGCGGAAAAATGTCTCATTTCTAAGAAAAATACAAAAACTGCAATGTAAGAGTATACTAATATGTAAAACCTAAGAATTTGGTTTTTGGTTATCTGAACGCGGGCGGAGCCGCGGGCAATGCTAGTCTTTTATAAGATTTTAAGAGCTTAATTTGACTTAAGAGTTGTTTTCTTATAATACTTTCTTAGATTTACGCAAATTTGTCATTTTAAATGAAACTGTCTTTTCGGATTTTCCCGAAAAGAAGTTATTAATTAATGTAAATTTAATATTGTAGTTAGATCTGAGAGTAAACAACACCGCTGGAGTAATTCCATCACTACTGAGCTCCTTGGAAAGACTGCAGTTGTATTATGTGGACTTATTTCTCATTCATTTTTCATTAGACGTGGTAGGTAAATATATTTTCAAATTGTTGGTTAATTTTAAAGGTTCTCCAAAATTGTTAGAAGAATATTCATAATATTAATTGTAATATTGTAATGTGTTGGTTTTTAATTTTGAAGGGAACAGGTCAAGAGTATGACATTTTGGGTCTATGGAGAGGTATGGAGGAAGCCCAAAAAATTGGATTAACGGTGTCAATTGGCGTGTCGAATTTTAACAGCTCACATATCAATAAAATTCTAACTTATGGCTCTATCCGACCAGCTGTTAATGAAATTGAGGTTCTATAATAATATGTATATATTTACCTATAAGATTTTGGGATATGGTGGGCTGTAAGATATGTTAAAAATTAATTCAATTTTTAACTCGGCGTCCCAAAAATCGCACCTTTTAAAAAAGCAACTTTAAAATACTTTTACTCAAACTTTGTCAATAGTAAGGGTGTGGTTGTAGGATATCATTGGAATGGTAATTTGATGGCCTATTAGAAATTAAAAACTTGTGTATGTGTTTTAAATCTTTTAATAAAAAAAACTTAAAAAGGGACAAAGATACAAAAAATTAAATTAAAAACATTTAAAAAATTACTAATAAGTCCTTTAAATCTAATATTTCCTTCCCTTGCTTTGATGATAGCTTCATCGGATCCTTCATGGACGTTACGAGAGTCACCACTCTCTCTTGGTGTATGTTCTCCCATTCTTCCGTCACGGCATCCTGGAGCTCTTGGAGAGTGGTGGGAGCAGGATCTCGTGCTCGTACGTGCCTGTTTACATCGTCCCAGAAATGCTCGATCAAGTTCAGGTCTGGGCTTCGTGCTGGCCACTGCATAGCAGCGGTTTCCACCTCTTCCAAGTAGTCCCGCACAGCAAACGCAGTGTGGCAACGGGTGTTATCATGCATTAATATGAACCCATCACCAACAAAATCGGCATACGGGACCACATGGTCTTGTAAGATCTCCGTTATGTACCGCCCAGCATTCAGCGACCCTTGCCCGCGACCACCGCCAGTCCGAGAAATGCACACAAGCTCCGTTTTCCCTTCGACGGATATGCCACCCCAGAATATAAAGAACCACCGCCGTATTCGATGGATTCCTCTATACAAGCCTGCGTAAAACGCTCTCGTTTTCTTCGCTATACTCTTCTGCGTCTGTCGTTGCAGAATAGACATACTCGTGTCTTATCGGTAAAGAGAACGGCCCTCCACTAGTCAAGCGTCCAGTTGGCATGCTCCTGAGCAAATTGCAACCACTTTCTTCGATGCTGCAGAGACAAATTTGGGTTCCTAGCAGGTCTGTGAGCTCTTAATTTCTTTTATTTCAATCTTCTTCTATTCGTAGAGAATTCTGTGGGTGCACAGACGTTCTGCGAGCTGATCGGAGCTCTTGTTGCAAATCAACAGCATTGCTGAATCGGTGGTGCAACGACGTGGACACAATGAAGCGGTCGTCTCTTTCTGGTGTGTAGCGTTTTCTTCCGGATCCACGTCTTCGCGTATAGCCACCAGTCTCACAGAACCGTTGGTACACTCGTCGAACTCAGAATCGGCTAAGGTTCAACTGTCGAGCAATGTCAACCTGTCGCAGTCCTGTTTGCAATAGCGCAATGATTTGAGCGGCTTCTTCAGGGGTTGTATCCATCTTCAGGTATTGTTCTTTTGCGTATGTTGTTCCGGTGTGTTCACTCTAAAGTCTGAGTAGCGACTGACCCATTTTTTACCTGGACATGAACTTTTATACCTTTTTAAGTTAGCTCAACTAGCGCTCCTTAAGTGAGCATTTCCATTTCCATTTCCAACAACTTATTGATTGGCCCCTGGTTAGAAATGGTAATTGATTTTTAATGATACAGGTAATAAATGTAATGATATTAAAGTGCACTTTACAATGATATATTTTTTTCACACGTGGTTTTTATGTGCTAGATTTTAGGAGCGATTTACTGAAAAAAACGTAAGGGTGCGATTTTTGTCACGCCGAGCATATTATAAAGTTTTATTGAAAGCTATGCTGTTACTTTTTTTGCATATCTGGTCATCGTAAACATTTATGTAACTTTTATCCCATATTTTGTGGGATTATTATGTTGTTTTTGCATAGTATGTAATTTACTCCAGTTATCAAGACGAATCTAACGACCTGTGAATCATCTAAATCGTGAACGTAGGAACGGACATACTTATGTACATACAGGTAACAGGCACAGGGCCTCCTTTGGGCTTCGCCGCAGTCGGGTAAAAATATTATGTAGTTTTGTTCAAATTTCAATAAAATTTACAATCTTTCAGTTCATACAAAATCTGTTTCGAAAGATTTAAAAAAAACCCTTAAAATTGGTTTGGCTATATTTTTTTTATAAAGTTTCACATATGCGAATTATATTATCCTATTGTTTTTTGTTTGTACATTCTTTATATTTCTATTGTCTATATTATTATAGATTTTTGATTTTAGGTAAATCCAACATATACTGAACTGGAGCTAACTGCCTACTGTTTAAGAGAAGGTATTGCGGTAATGTCTTACGGACCTTACGGTTTCATGGTGCCGAGGCCTTTCAGAAATATAACAGCTCGTCCGCCGACGTTTGATGACCAAACTTTGAAAATCATAGCTAATAAATATGGAAAATCGACAAAGCAAGTGGTTCTACGTTATTTGGTATGATTTAATAATTATATATAAAAAAACTTGACAAAATTTCAAGACCTTTGTTAACTTTTTACAAGCTCTTAACGCTTAAATGTTAATCAGTTGGCAGTCTCTTCTTCAGGGTAATAATGATAAGTAATCATTATTACCCTGAAGAAGAGACTGCCAAAAGATAAGAGCTCTTTTATTTGTGAATTAATTGTAGAAGTACCTCTGGAGTGAGGATATTAACATTTACATCGCCACAAAAAATATTACTGTTTTGCATTACAACAAAAAAAGGTATTATGTGTTGAATAAAACACACAGCGTCACGATGAAGAAAGTTGTTGTGTGAACCTGCTTTTAATTAAGTATCTATAGTAAAACTTACCGAGTTATCTATGGTTTTATACCTGTTTCTTTCTCTCACCAGCGGGCTTCATCTTCCGTCTCAGAAGTCAGAAGCATGTCTTAAAGTTTTAGTTCATAGAGCCTTCATCTCACCAGCAAGAACATTGCTGTAACGCTTGTGGTTTCTAATGTTCTCAAGGTTTCCGCAACCTGTGACACAAGTACTGGTTTGTCCTGATTGACCATCAAATAATCGTCCAGATAAACTAATATGCAGCACCCTTGTACTCAAAGGATTTCCGCAACCCAGCTAGAGACTGTGGCGAACATGTTAAGGGCTGATGACAGACCAAATGGTAGGGCAGTCAGCTGATGAAGTTCGTTGTTGTACATCACCCTTAGAAACCCTCTGTGCGCCTCTGCAATTGGTAGGTGAAAATAGGCCTGGTGAATGTCTATTTTCACTAGCTAATTGTTTGTTTGTAAAAATTTTGCTACATCAATCTGTGAAACTAGTTGAAAATGTTTCACTGCTACATAAGAATTGAGTCCTCCGAGGTCGAACACGGGACGCAGACCCCCGTCTGAGTTTCTCACTTTTCGAAAGAAATATATAAATAAATAAATCATTCGACAAAGAAATCCTGCGTTCATGTTTAGAGGTGCCTCTAATATGTTTTTCTGCTTTAATTGAAGAATCATGTCCGTCATGTCTTTTGTCTCCCTGGTAGCAAATTTTTTTTTAACACATTGTTATCTAGAAATTGTGCAGGAGGTTTATTTGAAAATGGGATTCGAGTACAGTTATTAATTTCATTATGTAGCTGCTGGCTCCGAGCTGCTGCCACATATGAACCTAATTTTTTAGGCAAATCCCCATGAAATTCCTGATCTGATGGTCAACTTTATTTACTACTTGGAGGTGTGTTTTGTGTAATTTCTACGAAAGGGCTGATAAGTATTAAATTTAGGATTTTGTTTCTTTTATGATTGTGATTTATAATTGTCTTTAATATTTGAATAATTTGATTTGAAATGTCTTTTGTTTTGAAATTGTGGTGTATCTAAGACTCTTTTTTCCCTAACGTAAGGAGGTGTGTTAAGCCACCTGAGAACCACCTAAGGGAGCTATCATCAACACGGCTGCACGGTTTTACGACTAAAAGATATTCTTGACTTTCGTAAGTGTATTTCATAAGATTGGATTAGTAATCTCTTTTAAAATATGGTCCCGTTTCACCTCATTGCACTTAGCCCTTTTACCACAGATTATTTGCATTAGTTTCAGAATTTTTTTAAGATAGTGAACCCGGGCCAAATGTACTAGTAAATTTATCAAACAATGTGTGTGAATTAATATTGGCAGCTCTCCAGCCTAGTAAATCTTGTAAGCATGATCTCAACAACTATATTTGCTCTAAAATGTTATTTGATAACCCGGCAAATAATTTTTAATTTAATATTATATTCAACAATATTCATAATTTAAATTTTAATTGTTCAGTGGAGGCAAGATAATCTTTATTTTTATCAAAATGACACAACTCTTCATTAACACTTATAAAACCAGGAGTAGCAATACAATTGTAAATTTATCTTATAATAGATGTCCTTCCAAAGTTCCAAGCATTCGAACATTGTTTACCTCCAAAACTTACCGCCTCGATCTCTTCCGGATTCATCACTACTACAAATCACTACTTTATGTTATAAAGTTAAAATACGTATACGTATTTGACGCTGTGCGATAATTTAACACAATATTTTAAATGTATTTCAAGAGTATTTTCGAATAACTTTAACTTTAACAAAATTTTGCTGTGTCTTCGCGTCAAAATTCACAAATGCTATGACTTCTGAGATGGAAAATGAAGCACGCTGGTGAGAGAAAGAGACAGGTATAAAACCATAGATAACTCGGTAAGTTTTACCACAGATAATTAAAGGCAGGTTCACACAACAGCTTTCTTCATCGTAACGCTGTGTGTTTTAGAAATACACATAATATATCATTATAATAGCAACAATGAGTGTCAAAAAAAGTTAGTAGACTCAAATAAAAAAAAATCTAGTAAACTACTTTTGCTACTGAAACTGACTGACGACTGACTTGCTTTGTATATATTATATATATTTACTCCATAAAGTACGTTTTAACATTTGTGCAATTGGGTAATATTTTCTCTATTGTTAACTTATACTACCTACGTCTATTTGTTTTAGATCGATCGCGGCACAATACCAATTCCTCACTCAATTTTTGAGAACGAAATTGAAGAAAATATTGATATTTTTGATTTCCGTCTCACGAAAGAGGAAGTTTACCTTATTAACGAATTTAATAAAAATATTAAAGTTTACCCTACTGACGATCTTTCCAGTGCAGATATTTTATATAATTTCGCTAGTGGATGTGATACTGCATCCATTTCTAAAGGGTTATATTGATGATTAAACATTAAAAAATATTATTCTAGTTTCTATTTCAATGACTATTTTAATCTAAGTTTTTAAATTTTGTACAGGAATATACTTACATACATATAAATAATCTGATGAACTCTGAGGAAGGTTAAACTAATGACATAAAATTAAGGTGTAAATTTTTAAATTTATGTACGAACCTGTACCTTGAAATTAAATGATTTTTTTATGAAATTTATTTATTTAGTATCAAATTCCTATAAATTCCTATAAATTCCTATCCTTTCCGTGTCACGATGTTGGTCCGGGATGAACTCCGAAACTAAGAACTTATCCGATCTTAACGTATTTTTTGAAGTGAAAACTTCTATATATGCAGGTTTGGATGGGGAGTAAATTCATGTATGTCGTCATCGACATGGTCACGATTACTGTGTGTAAAAAGTATGTATAAAGTGAGTATAAAATATATTAATATTTTCATTTAGATACATATATACTCGTAGTTCAAAGTAATTTTATTTAAAAACAACTTTTTTAAGTCTTTAACTGCTTTATTAATTAATCGTCAATAGCATTAATTCTGATTTTTAAGTCACCTCGACCCTTATTATATTTTTACCGTTTCATGGGACGAATTTCGAATAAACTGATTGATAACACGTATTGTTTATTTTTTATCTTGAATACTTAATTTGAACAATAATAATGGCGGATTTTCTTACTAACTTTACCACTCATTTTATCCCCCTTCAGGATGAATTACAAAAATGTTAAAACACGTGTTTATTTATTTTATAAATGTGAAAGTTTCTGAGTATGTATGGATGTTTGTTACTCTTTCACGCCAGAACGGCTGAACGGATCTGGATGAAATTTGGCAGAGAGATAAATTATAGTCTGGAATAACACATAGGCTACTTTTTATTTTGGAAAAATATACGGTTCCCGAGGGATAGATTTGTTTTAGTTTTTCTAGAGGCGAACCCGAGCTAAGCGAGGGGGAGCGCCGAGTAATAAAATTATTTTAGTCTTACACTTTGTAGTTAGAATTAATTTCCCGTTGAAAGAGAGTGATGGATTGGGGTGATTTTTTGTTAGATAGTTGGAGGGCTGGAGAGTGACGTAGACTGCTTTTTACCTATTCTACCTATATGGACAGGTGATTTATATCTATAACCGCCGTTCTTGTTCCTTTCTATTCGGTGTGATTTTAAATAAAGGTATCTTTTTGGATTTTTTTGCGGATTTATTATTGGATTTATATTTCCCGACCTTCAAGGGATGAATTTTGAAAAATCTGAATTACGTAGGTATTGTTTTATTTTTTATTTTAAAACTAAATACCACATTCAGTGCGCATTTCACATAAACAATTACAGATATTCATACAAATTTTCTTTCCCTATTTTACCCTCTTATAGGATGAATCTTGACAAATGCTAAAACACTTATTTATTTAATTGTATTAAAGACTAACATTGCCCGCGGCTCCGTCCGCATTTAGAGGACCAAAAACCAAATTCTTAGGTTTTACATAGGTATTAGTATGCTCTTTCTTACAATGCAGTTTTTGTATTTTTTCTCAGAAATGAGATATTTTCCCGCAGTAAGAAGATACCCGGATAATCAGCTATCATCATACCAAAGTTCATCAAAATCCCTCCAGTGGTTTTTCCGTGATGCGATAACAGACAGACAGACAGACGGACGGACGGACAGACAGACAGACAAAAATTCTAAAAACTATAGATTCGGCCTCTGTATCGATAATAATGTCTATTTCAATAAGGTTTTCCAAAAAATATTTAATGTACAGATTCGGCTCAGTTAGAATTTTATTATATGTATAGATTTAAATCATGAAAGATGAGGGCAGTATTATTATTATTATTGTGTTGGGTGTGGTGCCGGGGTCGGCCCTTAGCTACGTCGACCAGTTTAGGTCCATTGTAGCTCCCTTTATAATGAGTTCAAAGTTCTCCGCTTAGTCCTGTTGACTCCAGGAACTTCCAGATTTTCTGAGCGGGGAGCATCTGTATCTCTTCCGGTTGCATAATATGCTGCCCTAGATAGATACTTCTGCGGTGCTTGAGTGGACCGCACGAGCAGAGGATGTGCATAGCAGTTTCCTCTGTCTCATGGCATAGTCTGCACATTGCGGTCTGACTGAGGCCGAGGGTAAACATATGTTTATTGAGTTTGCAGTGACCAGTAAGTATTCTGGTTACTGCACTGGTTTTATACTTGTTGAGTTGAAGCAACTCTTTTGTAAACTTTCTGCGATATCCCTTAATTAGCGCTTTAGAGTGTATTTGTCCAGAAGTGGATTGCCACTCTTGAAGTGCTTGGCGATTGCAATGAATTTTGAGAATTGAATAGGCATGTTGTTTTGCAATACCACAAAATGGTTCTGGGCCACATACTGGGGTTTCAGCACCCCTTCTTGCCAGTGCATCAGCCTTTTCATTCCCATCTATGCCTGAGTGACCCGGGACCCATCTGAGGGTAACTCTGTTGGATGTGCCCAGGACATTCAGATTTTCCTTACAGTCTTTGACCAGCTTAGAGTTGGTCTCAAGAGAATCTATAGCCAAAAGTGCTGCTTGGCTATCTGAGTTGATGTAGATATTTTGGTTTCTAAGCTTCCTCTCCAGGATGACTTCAGCACATTTGTTGATGGCGAAGACCTCGGCTTGGAAGATGGTGGCCTCCTTGCCCAGATTGATAATCATGTCAAATCTAGGCTTAAGGCCATAGATACCGCACCCTACATCAGATCCTTTCTTGGATCCATCTGTGAACCAAACATGACTGCCCTTTTTGTGAGACTCTTGGTTTTTTAGCCACATGTCCCGGTTGGGAAGATCTATTTGGTACTGTTTTGCGAAGTTAAACTCTGTACTCATGCCATCGACTGGCATTTTCAGAGTTTTGTGTTCGAATGTCAACTCTTTGAGTTTGTTCATATATTGCGATTGCAACTTTACATTCGATTGTGTACAGAGCCTGTAGAGGCAAGATTTAGCTTCTTTTTGCACATGGAGATATAGCGGAGCTATGTCCAACAAAGCATTTAGAGCGTCGCCTGGTGCCGAATGGAAGGCTCCCGTGATGATTAGACATGCCATCCGTTGTATGCTGTCTAGTTTACTCATAGTTGTCTTTTGTTTGGTTTTGTTACACCATACGACTGAGGCATATGTTATGATCGGCCTTACCACGGCGGTGTACATCCAGAGAGCCATTTTGGGTTTGAGGCCCCACTTGGCTCCAGCCATTCGACAACATATCCAGAGGGCCATTTTGGCTTTTTGTATAATGTTGTTGAGGTGAGAGTTCCAGGTCAACTTTTGATCAATAGTGACTCCAAGGTACTTTACCTCATTTGATAGGTTAAGGGTTTTGCCATTGAGTCTGAGTTCAGTCAGCCTTTCAAGCTTCCTTTTCCTGGTAAATGGTACAATAACTGTTTTATCAGCGTTTATTGATAATTCATTTTCTCTGCACCATCTTGTGATGGTATTGAGAGCTCCTTGTAACCTGGTGGAAATTGTGTTCAGGCAGGGACCTCTTACTACTACAACAAGGTCATCTGCATAGCCCTGTGTATCGTAGTCAAGATCTGCCATGATTACAAGTAGTAGGTCTACAGCTAGTGTCCATAATAGGGGTGAAAGCACTCCTCCTTGCGGACAGCCTCTTGTAGTGTGGAAGTTGTGCGAGTGTTCGTTTAGCGTAACTTTCGCACACCGGTTGGAGAGCATATATTCCACCCATCTGGTGGTTGTGATATCAACACCTTTTGCATTATGAGGGCAGTAATACAAAGTTTTAAGTAATTCTGAATATAATTTTTTTTTGCCTATATTAACTTCAATAACCAGTTTTACTCACGTTTTTAAGGGATGAATTTTGAAAAAAAAATATTATTTTATTTTTTATGTTTTATCTTAAAGCTGAATATCACGTACCATGCCTGTCACATTAAGGATGACATCCCTCATTTTTTCCCTCTTTAGGGGATGAATTTGGAAAAATACTTTCTTATCGGATGCCTACATCATATAAGGAACATATAATAAATTTCACGTTTTCAACCTATTATTTTTTATATTTTTAGGTTGCACTCTCCGCAAAGAACCAACCAAAGATATTGCTAAATGATGGTAACGAGATGCCAATCATCGCATTCGGTACCTTTGGTAGGGTAAGTTAATCTGCCTTTGATGTAATGTTTATTTACGTTATATAGAAATACTTAGTAGATAACTAACTAAAAAACCCGACACAACATGAAAAATTCTCCTTTTTGAAGCCGGTTAATATTGATCATAAAGATAAAGAAAAAAATGTCTGATTGATGAGGAGATGTTTTACAATGAGGAAGAAATCGGTAAAGCTTTAAAAAAATGTTATCGCTCGAGGAATTGTGAAGGGAGAAAATTTGTTTATAAGCAACCAAGGTAGTGGCGATGACGGATTTACTTAGTCTCGCAAAAAACTATTAAAAATTTATATATTAGCTAAATCTTGAAAAAGTATATCAATAGCACTATTTTATTCTTAAAAAAATTATTTTAACACGTTCACTGCATTACGAGATCTATCAGATCTCTTGCAGAACTTTTGTACTGTGCGTTGACTATAATCGTGTTGTTTCACTCCTTGCGGGAGGCTCTAACGTGTAAAGTTCTTTAAGTATGAGTAAGACAAATATACATATTTGCTTCCTACTTAAAGGTGAATTCGAGGACATAAAAAAAATAAATAGAGATGGATTAGGTCCCTAACGCACAGTAGTATAATTATTTTTATTCCTTGCGTTAGGAGACATGTCGATACTCGTGGAATCGTACGCCTCGTAGACGCAAGAAAGTGAGGTTGAGGGGCGCGGGCGCTGTGTGAATCGATTTAGTGTTGTCCTAGTGTCGACGTGGGAGGTTGCGCGCACGTTTCGAAAAAGTGTAAAAAAATTTTTATTTAATATATTTTATTTAATTATTTAATAAAATTGTTTTATTTTGGTGAGATTTCTAAGAATGAAAAATCAACGCTGGATTATAGTGCTGCATCGTCCAGTATAATTACAATTTTGGAAAATATAATGCTTTTTATTACAGAATTCCCCGAAGGAAGATGTACAGATCATGTTTTCCAACGTGGCGACAAAAAAAGACGTTGTGTGGGTTGTTATGAAAAATTACGACGCACATTAAACAGCACTGACGCTTCTAAAAAAAGCTGAAAAAATACCATTTGCACGCAATGCAAATAATCAATGTGCTTACTATGTTTTAATGAAAAACACTTTGCATAGTTTATAAACAAACTTCTTTAATAAAACTTTTTCGAACCTAGCAAAATGTAGAGCAATAGGCTCTCTTGACCCACAAAAACTTTAAAATATATGTCATTAGTTTTTTGGAAGATATAAATTATTTTCAAAACTGTATTTTTAGGAGACTGATTAGGTCTCTAACGCACCAAAGGGTAGGCTAGTTTCGAGATCTTTTAGGTCTCCAAAGCACCAGCTGAAAGTTCTTTCAAAATGATGACGCAGTGAACGTGTTAATGAATATTTATTTATGTAATATATTGATATTTGTCAATAGATGTCGCCGTGTGTCTTTAAAATACGTTTTTTTAATTCCAATAAATTAAATCTACAAATTCGACCTTTCTATGATTTTATTAGAATTACTACTAAATTACCCGCGGCCCCGCCCGTGTTTAAATTGTCAAAAAACAATCTTTTTGGCTTTATAAATTAGTTACATCTATAGATATATTAAAATTTAATGAAGCAGTATCTGTGCTTTAAATACTTTTTGGAAAATATTCTTGAAATACACATTATTATCGTTGACAGAGGCCGAACCTATAGTTTTAAGAATTTTGGTCTCATAAAATCACAGAAAAATCACTGGAAGGATTTTCAGAAAATTTGGTATGGTAATAGCTGGTTATCGGGTCAACTAATATACTAATACGAGTATACTAATATATAAAACCTAAGAATTTGGTTTTGGTCATATGAACGCGGGCGGAGCCGCGGGCGATGCTAGTCTATACATATAATAAAATTGTAACTATGCCGAATCTGTACATTAAATATTTTTTGAAAAACTTATTGAAATAAACATTATTATCGATACAGAGGCCGAATTTATAGTTTTTAGAATTTTTGTCCGTCTGTCTGTCTGTCTGTCTGTTACCGCAACACAGAAAAACCTCTGGAGGGATTTTGAAGCAATTTTACCAAATTGGTATGGTGATTAGCTGGTTATCCGGGTCAACATACAGGATACTTTACCGCGGGGAAATGTCTCATTTCTGAGAAAAATACAAAAACTGCAATGTAAGAGTATACTAATACGTAAAATCTAAGAATTTGGTTTTTGGTCATCTGAACGCGATACGCGATGATATATAATTATTTCAATTATCTATTAATCAATTAAACAACAAGTGTTGTTGCATAGGATGATTATTGCCAGCTTATGATTTATTATTTTTATATATGAATATCATCATGATATATCAGTATGATATATTAAGGTCATGGATATACAAAAAGTTATACAACCAGCGCGCAGCGTCTCAAGTATCCTGAAAAAAAAAAACACTTTGCTTTACATTATACATAGGTCTATACAGATGTAGATAAATGAACTAAGTTTCACATCTTAATATACCTATATAAAACGGGTTTGTTAAAACACCTATAACTCGAGAATTGCTCGACAGAATTTTATGATTTTTGATTTGTTGGATTTGTCTTCACCCCAAATAGCAGGATAACTATTAAAACATTAAAATCATTAAAAGAAAAAAAAAAACTATTCTATACTAAACCTCAAAACGTACCTAGGGACAAACCTGAGCAAAGCGAGGGTGAGTCGCTAGTTTTCCCATAAAAGTGAGTTAGAGAAATTCTACACTAGACTAAACAATATTTTAAGAAAATAAATGATTATAAATGTTATATACGTATATTATGATCAGAAAAGAACATTCTAATAATATCAAACAGAAATGCGAAGTTTGATAGTATACTAGTAAGATATTGACCATTTCATGAAATGCAACCATTTCATAAAATGGTCAGCCACATTACGAAGCGATTAATTCTACGATCTGGCCACGACATATACACAGTTAACTTCCAAACTCCGGGCTGCTACAGAGTATTTCATGACAGTAAAATCTAGATTCTAAAGGTTAAAACCTCACCTTATATTAGCCGTTAAACTTTGTTAATACGTATATTTTGATGAAAAGATTAATAAAGAATAGTATTTTAGAAATAAAAATATACTCAGATTGCTGTTTTATAAAAATAATAAGAATAAGTACATTAATAGAATGCAATCTTAATGGAATTATTAATCAAAATATATTGCACTATTTGTGATGTCAGTGATAACAATCTTTTAAGATATCGTTTGGATGTATATATTGTCAGGTAAATTTATATGATTATTAACATTTATTAATTTATATTCGTACTCGTAGGATTAAAAATGTTAAAATTAATAAGTTTTTTAGTGTTTTTACTGGTAAGAATTATGATATGGCATTTTTTATTTTTTCTCGTAAGAGTATGCTTATGGCAATTTTGTACGTAGACATTGTTGTTTATCTCAGAATCTGTGATAGTAACCACTTTTATATTTAGTAAAAAGAATCTTCGGACCTTTATTTGGAATTTTCAAATTTGAAAATACTATTGATGAAAATTTTCTCGATGGTATATTTTTTTTAAAATACGTATTGTACTCATACAATATATACTCATACATTTTATCTCAGAAAAAGCTCATTATTTTTGTAGGGATTTTATTTTGTCAGCTTAGAAGTATTTCTTCAGTTACTGAATTACATTTTTCGATTGGTTGTTTAATTAATTTATAGTGGATTAGCGACTCACCCTCGCTTCGCTCGGGTTCGTCCTTGCTTCCCAATATAAACGTTTATCCACACTTTCACCTTCTTAAGGGACGATTTCCGGGCTAAAAAGTATTCTATGTCCTTTCCAGGGTCTCAAACTATCTTCTTCCAAATTACATCTAAATCGGTTCAGTAGATCCAGAGATTACCCCCTACAACGTCACAAACTCACAAACTTTATAATATTAGTATAGTACATATATATAGTATAAACTGAATTTTCGAATTAATTAAATTGATTATTACGTATAGTGAAGAAATCATCTATACTTTTTTCAGGTGAAGGAATATATTATAGTGTAGTAATACACATAGGTAGGTATATCTAAAGATCATGATGATAATACATTTTTGTCTTATATTTAACCACTCCTAATTCCTTAGAAGGCAACATTCTTCAATATTTCGTGCAAACTCAATTGTGAAAAGGCAATGGTAGCCCAGTGGTAACGCGCTCGCTTGGGAAACCGAGTGAAGCGGGTTCAAATCCCGGGTCTCACACCTCTGATATTTTCATGTGCCAATCATTTCTAACATGATTACCACTTGCCTAACGGTGAAGGAAAACATCGTGAGGAAACCTGCATGTCAGAGAGAACCTAGCAAGTTTTCGAAAGACATGTGAAGTCCGCCAACCCGCACTTGGCCAGCGTAGTCGACTATGGCCTGATACCTTCGTATTAAAGGGAGGCCCGTGCCCAGTAGTGGGACGTTAAAAAGGGCTGAATACAATTGTGAAATTCAATTCAATTTTATGTTCAACTTATCATTTTTTTATATTTATAGGTTGGAGTCTCGGCAAAGGACCAACCAAAGATAAGGCTAAATGATGGTAACGAAATGCCCACCATCGCGTTCGGTACATTTGGTAGGGTAAGTTAATCTGCCTTAGGTGTAATATTTAAATATATTATTACGTTATATAGAAGTACTTAGGAGATCATACTTAAAAACCCAGCTCAACATAAAACATTCTCATTTTTTGAAGCCGGTTAAAATTGATCATAAAGAAAAAGTTCATGCAAATGTTTAAGAAAAATCTGAGTAATTTTTTACCGACTTTAAAAAAGGAGAAGGTTTTTTGTTCGTCTGTTTAATGTTTACATGTTTTTTAAGTAAGTTCATCGATTTATCGGAAACGGCTTGGCCGATTTTGCTACTTTTAACTGTATCGTGTTCATAAAATAATAATGAATTACAATTTGTATAGCATTATTAATCTTTATTCTTTAATTATTGATTTATTTTAGATAGTTGATATTACAACTGAAGTTAGACAGTCAGTGATATGGGCGGTAAAAGCTGGATACAGGCATATTGATACCGCTGCCGTATATTTAAATGAGGAGGAAGTCGGTAAAGCTATAAAAAATGTTACCACTGGAGGTATTGTTAAGAGAGAAGATTTGTTTATAACAACAAAGGTAATGGCAATGACGGATTATTCAACTCTCGTAAAAGTAACAAATAAGAATATATGAACTAATCTGCTGTCACTTTTGTATCATCACATAGGCTAAAGGTTGCCGATGTCATATCAAATGAGGTTCAATTGAATACTAGATTTCGAGACTTAATTTAATTAAAATAAATCGTTTAGAATTGGTGGTTTTTAGTGGTTTGGTTTCGGTAATGTTTGTTCAAAAATTCGTTCGAAGAATATTTAGGGTTTAACATACAAGTTTTAACCATATTAAAATTTCTTATTGCTATCTGTTTGATTGTCTATTGCTTCTATTAGTCAAGTGAATTTAAAATTTAACATCAAATATGCCCACAAACCCGTTTTTGGCCAGCGTTGTAGTGTCATTGCTTGAATTATAATATTTCTAGTGACTTGCTTTACTTGGGAGTATGTAGTCTCTATGTTGCTCTAGGCCATAGTTTATCTGCGTACTAAATTTCATGAAAATCTGTTCAGCCTTTTTAACGTGAAGGTGTAATACACACCTATGCAAACTTTCGCATTTATAATATAAATAATTAATTAGATTATAAATATTTCAGCTCGACTTCGGATTGAACGGATCAATGGTTCTCTCGGCGCTTAATACATCGTTAAATAAATTACAACTGGATTATGTGGATTTATATCTCATTCACATACCAAATAATTGGGTAAGAATTTTTACAAAATCACTTATCGATTTCTCATGATTGATCCCTGGAATTATGAAACCGATTTGTGAAATTATTTTTACTTGTTAGTGCCTATTTTATAAGCTCTTTAAAATTATACTACGTTTCTTAGAAATGGACCAACTATACATTAATAAACTAACAGCTAGTGTTTAAGCTATAGTATATAAACTAGATATTATCCAGTTGAAATATACAAAGCAATTTTCTTTCAAACCTATAGATAATCTTTTAAAAAAGCGCTAATTATAGTGCAGTCGAAAATATTCCACATCTTAAAAACTCTTCAATGTATCTGTAAAATAATTCTTCTTGAAAGTACCTTTACATATTTTTTTTGAATATGACGGGTTAACACAGTGCTTACAAAATTCGATTTCAGTTTTAAGGACATATCAATAGATAGCTCACATAGATACTCAAATTATTTTTTTCCCCCAATTTGGGATATATATATGTATGTAGTACATTTTTTTATTTTTTTTTATTAATTTGATCTCACCGTTAACTTCATAGTAGTTTTATGAAACCTCTTCTTGATTTTCTTTATAGTACCAATATTCTCTGTTTTTGTAATTGTCTACAGAACCCTAAAAATCCTTTGATGATAATAATTATTCGTTTAACTTCAGTTTGCATAAACTTATTTATATTTTCATAATGTATCTATATTATATACTATTAATATAATAATTATAATTTTTAAAATGTTTAGTCAATGATTTTCCTTGACAGATAACTTTAGAAGAATACGATTTAGTGGATACTTGGAAAGGAATGGAGGAAGTTAAAAGAATGGGCTTGGCTAAATCTATCGGCGTGTCCAATTTCAATAGTTCTCATATCAATAGGCTCCTAACACACAATAATATACGACCAGCAGTTAATCAAGTTGAGGTAAGATGAGATCATTGGGGATAGGATGTTCTGAGAACCCGAAGTCTAATATAGACGTGGCATTGTAGTGTATTTGCAAATAAATATACCTACATGTGTAGTATAACCGGCGGTAATAGTATTCCGAAGTGGGTTTTAGTGAGTTAGCTGTTAGAGTACCCACGGCGAAGTCATAAAAAATATGAGATCCTAGAGTGTTTTGAGAGACCCAAAATTAATTATAAATTTAAATTGATTTTTATTTAAAAAGAACATTATGTTAAAAATCACTTTAATGTTTTGAGTTATTATTATCTGTATAAATATTATAAATGTGAAAGTTTGTGAGTATGGATGTTTGTTACTCTTTTACGCCAGAATGGATGAAAGACACAGAGATAGATTATAGTCTGGAATAATACGTAGGCTACTTTTTATCCCGGAAAAATGTACGGTTACCGTGGGATAGATTAGTTTCTGTTTTCCTAGAGACGAACCCGAGCGAAGCGAGGGTGAACCGCTACTCTAGTACTACATATTGGATTTAAAACTTTAGGGTCGTGAACAGAAAATACATTATTATATGACAATTCAAAATATGCTATTAGAACATTGATTAAATGCTTTTCTAATTATAGACAATCAAGATTAATTCCTACCAGCCATTAGATAGAATCTATTTTATATTTATAATACCTCCTTAATTGAAGTGAACAATATACAGTACGATTAAAAATAATACATATCTGATTTTAATTAACCTTAAAAGGCTCTTTTATATTCTGATATGATTAAAGATCTTTCTTTAATAATAAATTTATATTTTGTTACAAGCCAATTTATAACCAACTAGCAACTTACCCTAGCTTCGCTCGGGTTCGTCCCTAGGTTGATTCCCCATATAATAAATAAATAAATAAATATAAACTTTCATCCCCCTTGTCGCCCCCTTAAGGGATGATTTTCGGGATAAAATATGTCCTAACTGGATATCCTATGTCCTTTCCAGGGTCTCAAACTATCATCTTACCAAATTTCATCTAAATCGGTTCGATATCCAGAGATATATAGAGATATCCAGAGATATATCCAGAGATTACCTAGCCCCTACAACGTCACAAATTCACAATTCACAAACTTTACCTCTTTATAATATTAGTATAGATTACCATTAGTTTGATGTTCACAGGTCGTTGTTTTGGTATAAATAAAGGTTTGGCAGAAAATAGAAATATCCTCACGCATTCAATGTCTCTACAAAATAAGTACAAGTAACTTCCTAATTTCAGAATAAATGTAACATATAATATGTTTTAGGTAAATCCTACTCATGCAAGCTTAGATTTGGTGGCCTATTGTCAAAAAGAAGGTATAGTGGTCACATCTTATGCTCCAATGGGCTTTTTAGTTCCACGACCATTCAGAGACTATGCACCACCACCACTGATTGATGACCCAAATTTAACAAGCTTGTCAATAAAATACGGAAAAACTGTTCGACAAATACTGATACGTTACTTGGTAAGATCTATATTTTATATTAAAGTATTATTTAGTTTTTTTAGTTCTCACATGAAGGATTTAGAGCAAGTTTTTTGTTTGTTGAGGAATTAGTTTAAACTACTTCTATAATATTTATATCTTTAATAATAAATTTATTAAAATTGGAAAGATTGTTAGTTGTTTGTTTTACTGAAAACAGTTACAAAACAATTAATTAAAAAAAATTAAAAACTACTGGAGGGATTTTGATGTTTGGAATGGTGGTAGCTAGTTATCCGGGTAATATAAGACAATTTTTACCGCGGGAAAAGATCTCATTTCTGAGAAAAAATACAAAAACTGCAATGTAAGAGTATACTAATATGTAAAACCTAAGAATTTGGTTTTTGGACATTTGAACGCGGGCGGAACCCCGGGCAATGCTAGTACATATATATAATTTTATGATGAGTTTTCTTTTCAGTTGGATTGCGGAACTGTGCCAATATCGAAATCTTCTAACAAAAATCACATACAAGAAAACATCGACGTTTTCGACTTTTCTCTTTCTAAGGAAGACATATATTTACTCAATGAATTCAATCTAAATATGAAAGTATATGACTTCAGTATTGAAATTGCAGAGGCTTTGGTTTGGTACTACTATGGCATGAAAGTTGAAGATTTCTTCCCATCTTAATAAATTAGTGTGTTACATGCCCGATTTCACCAAAACCCCATAAGCTACCACCGACGTATGGGATCCCTAGCTTAAAAGTCCCTTAAACTAGCCCCTAAATTAAATTTCGTTTTACCATAGTCAGAGCCCGTATTTCTAGTACCTATATTTAGGTGGCATTTTAATATTTA
This sequence comes from Brenthis ino, assembly GCA_921882275.1. Lineage (NCBI taxonomy): Eukaryota > Metazoa > Arthropoda > Insecta > Lepidoptera > Nymphalidae > Brenthis > Brenthis ino. Next base: position 17,351,426 of record OV170221.1, on the reverse strand, counting down.
GGTGACCCCTAACTGTCGGTGAGACAGAAACTGTCCCCTAACAGCCCCCTAACTATGCTTAGGGGATCCCTTAAACTTAGGTGACGTTGGTGAAATCGGCCAACAGTATATTATTTATTTATGGCTTTCTGTAACCCCTTCAATAAATTATTTGTATATAATATTTATTTACATAAATTATATTAAATTATAACATTATTATGACGATACTGTGACAAAAATGAATGTAAAAATTAATAAGCTATAACAAAAAAATAAAATTAAATGAGCTTACTGCGAAGTTTTTTTTTGATTCCTCTTCCCCTTCACTATTTTACCGTATATTTTACGAAATTACTTACAAAAGTATTGTGCATTTAGATATTCATAGTATTCATAGACAAGTAATAAGCTTGTAATAATCGTGCTATCATTATATGCAAAAATACTTACTTGTTGTTTAATCAATTAATAGGTAATTGAAGTTATTATCGATTTTCATAGTTTAATGACAGTAATTTACCTTATTATAAATATATTATTAGTGAGGTGTTCTTATATTTGTACAATAGCGACTCACCCTCGCTTCGCTCTGGTTCGTCCTTAGTTTTTTCCACCATACAAACTTTCATCCCCATTTTCACCCCCTAAAGGGATGATTTACGGAATAAAAACTATCCTATGTCCTTTCCAGGGTCTCAAACCATCTTCTCACCAAATTTCATCTAAATCGGTTCAGTAGTTTCGGAGCCTCTTTGGTACAAACAAACAGAAAATCAAATCTTTCCTCTGTATAATAATAGTATAGATTATAGATAGATATGTATATCAATTTTGTGATGAGATAGAGAATTTTGAGATACCACATAGCTTGCATTGTATTTCGATAGATATAATTATTATTTTTATGCTATTTAGCGTGGTAGCTCATTGGTAACGTGCTTGGTTGGGACACCCAGAGAAGCGCAATATACAGGTCATAATAAAAAAAACATGTTATAATGATATCTTTTATTTCCATACATTTATTGCTACAAGACCTTTATGTTTCAAAACACCCATTTACAATTAAAATTATCTTCTAAAATTTTTATACCTATTATTAAATGTCTTTTGCATTATAATAATAGATATTTTGCTCTATATCTGTTATTATAATACATCTAGATATTTTGCGGAAGTAGTTTTACATCACAGTTTTAAAAAAGCTTACGTAATTTTTTAGTTTAAGAGGAACTAACTAAAGGGTTTAGACAGGAAGTCATTTTAAAATCGTCAAAGAATAGCTTTAAAAATTATATTGAAACTATATATTTTTTTATGTTTCTATTCTACAATGCTTACAGAATAGATAACTTGTCTAAACCCCTATAATTTTAAAAATCGCACTTCGTTTATCGTTTGACGGTATTCTTAATTTATTACCTTTACATGATAATTTATATAATAAAAAAAAACTCATAGATTATTGGATAAATACTGTTTACGCAAATTTTGTAATCTTGAATTATTTGTCTGGAGTAAATGTTAAAAGTATTTATGAAAATAATACGATTTCTATCTCATGTTATATCACAATTAAATATCTATATCCTTAAATATCTTGAAAATCTTTCACCTGTTTATTATCACTACGCCAATTATACACTTAGCGATTGCTAACTTATCAAAAAACAATGCACTGATGATAATTAATAATAAAAGTATGATAATTAAACTGATTGTATTTGATGCAAAGAACTTTCTTAATATTATTTGAAGTTTTATTTAAAATATATGTATATTAATTATGTAATATTTTTTTCAATTATAAACCTGACGATAATATTATTAATACATATTTCATATAATATAATAGCGCAATCAAAATGTGTGAAATCATTGATATACAAAAACTCAAGATACGCGACTAAAGAATAATCGACTCAAAACTGTCCCCAAAAGGAGTGCGGAATTCGAAATTGAATTGAGATTTTTTTTCAAATCTCTTTTGTTCATTTCCGGGTGACAAAATTAAAACGCACGTTGTTTCGTTAAAAAAATACTTTATGTGGCGTGTTCGAAGTAGTTCGAATTTGTGTTGAGACAATTAGAACTTTTGATTTTTGAATTTTATTCTTTAGTTTGACTCAAGGTCACGTGTCGACACCACTTTATTTGTAACTACTTATTTGTAAGGAAATATGTATCTATGTTTTTATGTATCAATGTGTAAAAAATTACTATTCTAAGATATTGATATTCCATAACTATTGTAAATCACATATAAAAATTAATCTATAGCAAGCTGTCTAAAAGAGCCATCTATACCGAAAAGCTCGTCATAGTTTGTAGGCTTTCCAGGTCGAAGACTTTCGTTGGCGATCAAAGCTTCCTGTGCTTTAAACCAGTCTCTGTATTCAATAAGCTTTTGTGTCCATTTCTCTGTAATAAGTAATAGAAAATTATTTTTATAGTGCTTGTCAACGGCTATTATAAACGCAGAACTTTGTATAGGCATGTGCATGTGTGCATGTTTGTTACTCCTTCATGTTAAAATGGCTCCCGTGGGTCGTGTTTGTTAATATGTTTTATTGTTTAAAAAATATATTTCACCTGGAAAAAAGTGAGGGGTCCACCACATAGATCGGGATCTCCTACTATTTGTACTAAATTCCTAATAATTGATTTTAAATGTTTTAAGTTTGGAACGTTAAAATACACTGAAGCTTTTTATTACCATATTTAAAAAATTTAAATTAAATTAAGAAACTTTGTACAAATAGAAACCATAACCATACCTTGAAGTTCATCCATAGTACCGCAATCGCCACCGTATTCCTTTGGCAGCATCTCTCGTGGTATATAATTGTAAATATCCTTTACGTCTTTGTGAATGAAGATCTGTAAATTTTATGTTATACTTAATAATCTTGATTATACAGAAATGATGCATATGAAGCGATTTTACTTAAAAAGTGTAAGAGAATATATTAGACTAGCATTGCCCGCGGCTCCGCCCGCGTTCAGATGACCAAAAACCAAATTCTTAGGTTTTACATATTAGTATACTCTTACATTGCAGTTTTTGTATTTTTTCTCAGAAATGAGATATTTTCCCGCGGTAAAAAGTGATGTTCTCCTCCTAGCCGATTCCGGCTACGGCGGCCAATCTCAATGAGATTAGCCAACTACGCAGGAGATATTATAGTGCAAAGTGTACGCGCAGACACAAGTGCACTCCCTATTCCTGTCACTCTCATACTCCGGTGGGACGACCACTCGACATGACCAGTGAGACTTGAGGCGCAGGACCGACGGCTTTACGTGCTCTCCGAGGCACGGGGGTGAAACACCGCCAACTTCCCAACTCCGGGCTGTTACTGAGGCTTACTATACAGAAAGACACAATAGCTAAACTTGGCCCGACCCGGGACTCGAACCCAGGACCTCCGGGTGTGCAGCCGTACATGCTAGCCACTACACCACCGAGGCAGGTAAAAAGTATCATATACGTTGACCCGGATAACCAGCTACCACCATACCGAATTTCATCAAAATCCCTCCAGTGGTTTTTCCGTGATGCGGTAACAGACAGACAGACAAAAATTCTAAAAACTATAGATTCTGCCTCTGTATCGATAATAATGTCTATTTCAATAAGATTTTTCAAAAATTATTTAATGTACAGATACGGCTTAGTTAGAATTTTATTATATGTATAGATAGAGCTATCTCATATCTATGATATGTTAGATGTAAATGATCGTAGCGTTTAACATACAGTTTTTTCCCGACCCCACAAGAGATGTAGTAAAGCAATCACGTCGGTATCGATGAATGTATGCATAATATATGTATAAAATAAATGTTTAAGCATTAACGTTCATTTATACAAACGATATTCCGTTTAAATATTTATAGCTTATCGTTTCACATAATCCATGACTTTACTATTATATTAAAATATTTCTTTTATTTCGGTAATTATTAGGTATTAACACTATTATTCCTTTTCAATAGTTTAAACATTAACATTGGTCTTAGTCTTACCCGTTTTCTAATTTTATCCTTCAAGAATGGCTTTACAAAATTTACAAGTCTTTCAACTATTGGCGTAGTATTTACAACGTGGACTTCTTTCAGTTTTACTGGATACGCTTCCTGAAATAGAATTATTATTCATTAATATACTTTAACATCATTTATTGTTTACTAGCGGAATCTAGTAAAAAAAGGAACAAGAATCTAGAAAAACAAAAACAAATCTATCCCACAGGAACCGTACATTTTTCCGGGATAAAAAGTAGTCTATGTATTATTCTGATGTATGAGCTTATTGTAGTTTCATCAAAATCCATTCAGTAGATTTTTCGTGAAAGAGTAACAAACATACATCCATACATCGATACTCACAAGCATTCAAATTTATAATATTAGTGTAGATTTAAGGTATTTTAAACGATCTTAACTACCCCACTGCACAGGCGTATAATATAAAAAAGTCCAAGCACAAGTTTTTTCTTTTTTCTTTTACCCAAAATTAGTTTGGATGACAATTCATCGAATTGGTTAATTATCATTTGTAGGAACGACGGCTTTAGGTACCTTACCGTACCTATGTACTATCGCCAACTTCTCAATTCTGAGTTGTTACTGCAAAGTTCTTGGAAAACCCGCCGAAAATTTCTTGGAAAACTGCCCGTTTTCTAGGATTTGAACCCTAGATATCGAGATCTGCATTTGTAAATGCAATACTAGACCAACGAGATATTTAGTAATAGTTTAAACGTACCTGCACGCAAATCATAAATTTCTTTATAGTGGAAGGTGACAGCTTAGCTAATAGACTTGGTCCCAACACCGCCCCATCCAATACGTATATATCCCCAGCAACACCCTCTACTTCTTCACCCAGTCTAATATCACCAATCATGAGTGCAGACTTTAGAATTTCTGTTATCTGCTGAGAATCCAGAGCGGGGTCTATACCTGGAATTAAATATAAATATTTCAACTAAAAAGTTAAATAGCCTACAAAACAGTAGCTATTTCTTTATTAAATACTAGCGACTCATCCTCAAGGTCTCATCTATTATAAAAAAATTTTAACAAAAAAATAAAAACCGACTTCAAACAAAAGCACTAAAAAGTAAAAAATAACTGATTGGTAGTTTTCATTTACTATACATACCTAATCAAATATTTTCGAAGTCGTTGTGCTTTGCTTTGTATGGGCTGGCACCGATTTCGAAAACATTTGATTAGGTATGTATTTAATACGTAGGCTTTAATTACTTAGCCAAAGCACATCGACTTCGAAAATATTTGATTAGGTATGTATAGTAAATGAAAACTACCAATCAGTTATTTTTTACTTTTTAGTGCTTTTGTTTGAAGTCGGTTTTTATTTTTTTGTTAAAAAGTTTTTATTTTTCCCTTTTTAGTGTACGCAGTAGTAGCGAAGTAAGAATTCTAACGTGTTAGGCTTGTCAAATCAAACAAAATAAGCCCAAACTCAAAGTATCTACTATTACCCGTTAAAGAGTTCCACCTATCTACCTTCTGGCCTTACCATCAGATCAGGTCAATAATACCGAACCACTGTAGTATTAATGGAAATAGAAACACTTGCAAATTTAAAGTTAATATGACAATTAGAAGTAGGTTAAATTCATCATTAGCTATTTTTCCACCCTTAGGAGTGGTATTTTTTTGAAATTTAAATGGGAGCAATCTAGAAGTAAACCCTTTGAAACAAAACAAAAATTGTCCAAATCGGTTAATAAATGACGGAGTTCTGAGGTAACAAACATAAAAAAAAAATAAAAAAAAATACAGTCGAATTGAGAACCTCCTCCTTTTTGAAGTCGGTTGAAAAGTTTTAACTTTAAGAAAGAATAACTTGTGTTGATTAATTTTGCCAAAAAGTTTATATATCAAATATTAATAAATTTAGGTAGAAAAATATTATTTTTCATACGAAATATGCCAGCTATTTACATCTATTTAGGGTTTGAATAGTATAAAAAATATACAATATATCGAAGCCACATTAATTTTCACTATTATTTTCCATTATTTTATCATGACTTATACAGTGGGCGTTATATGGGAAGTGTTGGTTCAAATGAAAGTCGATGCAATCACAGTTGTATTTCAAATTAACAATAATCACTTTGTACATAGTTAAACAGCACTTCACTACACACAACCATATACCACTTCACTATTACCACGTATAGACAATACGGAACGCAAGACAGTTCCTAGTGGAGCGGTCCTAAGCTTGGCTCGGCTCGAAGGCAAGTGTCCAGCCCTCTTAACACCCCTCCCTTAGCTAGGCTCCGTCGTAGCACGAAGCTCGCCGAGTGTTGGCGATAATACCGAAGGTGCTGCCATCACTCAGGCGTCGTGCCGCGCTTCGTTTAGCGACCGTATTGATGACCGTCTCCGACACGGCCATCCTGCGTGCACACGCCCTCGTGTGTTAGCCGTGTGTTAGCCTGCAACCAAATAATCAACGAAAATACTTGCTCGACTCGGTCAATCCTGACCAGATAAAACTTAACTTTGAATCTGAATCATCTTTATTCTAACGAAAAGCTTTAACGCTAACACCTTTGTTTTTTTTTTTAAACTCCCAAGTCACTGTAACTATCTCTAATCTAACTAAAATCATTAGTCATCCAGAGCCATGTACCAACATCATTCAACACTTTAGCAATCAAAACTAATTTTCAAATTTACTAGCACCTCTGTAAACCACTCTTAGGCCACGGCTTTACAAGCCAACCAGCAATCACAATTGCTCCACAATCCAGGTGCATCCACTACGGGATCACCGTATGTATCATCCTCTCGATGACTACACACTATGGTCATAACAGACCCCGACCTCCGCCAGAACTAAACGCACATCACACACCCACGGTCTATTTAGTTTGAGCTTCCTCAAAAGACCGACTTTTACTAGGCTATGACTACGTAATAGTTACTAGTACGGTCGACACATCCATTACAGGATCACCGTATCACCCTCTCGGTGACTACACACTATGGTCATAACAGACCCCGACCTCCGCCAGAACTAAACGCACATCACACACCCACGGTCTATTTAGTTTGAGCTTCCTCAAAAGACCGACTTTTACCAGGCTATGACTACGTAATAGTTACTAGTACGGTCGACACAACTACGGCCGTCAGAATGCTTACATCGGTTTCCATCGACTTCATTAAAAACATTTGCTTGGCATGATGATCATTATTTACATCAACCTCTATTGGTACATGACCTACTAGAATTTTTGTGTAAAGAATTTATAGCCGTCATGTTAATAGAAAACCTTTCAATATCTCATGTTCTATCATGATACCATTTTGTAACTAATAATTAGGCAAAACATAATATTTCGAAAGATTTCAAGAGAATGACCGTTAATCGTTACAAAACAAATTTTACTCTGTGCTGAATATTCCGTTTTGATCAATACTAGAAATTGCAAGGACAAAATCGTTAACCACACAATTTGACTGCTAAATGTTATCTTACTAACGAATATTCAGCACCATGATTATAACAAAAGCAATACAGATTACCTCTATGCCATTGAGCATTCGAAGATGGTTGTACAACACATACATCCACGCGTCGTTCCGTTCGTGTTACACCCATATTGGCCGTCCACTTGACTGGTACTACTTATGCACCGGAGCGTGATGTGACCAGGCTTGCCACATTTGAAGCACACCAGAGACTTCACTGCAGGCTGCAATGCCGTTGCTGTCATCGAAGGTCGTTCCACACTGTCATTTACCTTGCTTCTACACTCTGACCGCTTAAGACTCACTTTTTTTGCGTTTCAAATGTGAGAATGCGTGCAATCCCTGCTGCAGTCGATCTCGCGAAGCAATTTTCGTAGTAAAGGCCAATCGTTGTAATTTCGAATTAAACTGACATAAGTGAGCAAGGACAGTCGCAATTGCTATCTGATTCTTGCTAGCGTCTTTCCAACGATTAGTCAGTGATGTCATCAGGCGATTTGCGTACGTAACGAGTTTCTTTTTTCATTTGGTTTGTCACTGTTAAAATTAATTAGCGTACTCTGGTATACAAATTGTGATAGCCACGTCGACCCTTATCCTTTTAATTCCTTACTGACTGTTAAAATAAGCTAGCCGCCGTATGGAGGGTATTCGGCAAAACACAAATCTACAGTCGCAAATCAAGATCTTGCGTCCGTATCCATATTGTCAGGGTCAAACTCGCGTAACTTGACGTTCTTCTTCATGCGAGGCATTTGCATGGCCTCGATAAGAGATCACACACTGATATTTTGTTGTTCAAACATAGCACGTCATTGTTCATTCAGAGTTAGTTTTTTTTGCAATTGAACCAACACTGATCCCACTTCTGATATCGAAGCCACATTAATTTTCACTATTATTTTCCATTATTTTATCATGACTTATACAGTGGGCGTTATATGGGAAGTGTTGGTTCAAATGAAAGTCGATGCAATCACAGTTGTATTTCAAATTAACAATAATCACTTTGTACATAGTTAAACAGCACTTCACTACACACAACCATATACCACTTCACTATTACCACGTATAGACAATACGGAACGCAAGACAGTTCCTAGTGGAGCGGTCCTAAGCTTGGCTCGGCTCGAAGGCAAGTGTCCAGCCCTCTTAACACCCCTCCCTTAGCTAGGCTCCGTCGTAGCACGAAGCTCGCCGAGTGTTGGCGATAATACCGAAGGTGCTGCCATCACTCAGGCGTCGTGCCGCGCTTCGTTTAGCGACCGTATTGATGACCGTCTCCGACAAATATATATAAGTTAACCTTATAAATTATTAATTTCTCGTTATTGCGCATTAAATTTCAACATGCCATGAAAACCGCAAACTAACATCTATACTAATCCTATTATCTATACTAATATTGTTAAGAGACAGAGTTTGTTTGTTTGAACGCGCTAATCTCAGGAACTACTAATACGATTTGAAAAAATCTTTTTGCATTAGATAGCCCGTTTATTGAGGAAGGCTATATTTTGTCATATAATATATATTCTGTCTATTCCAGACTATCCTTTGAAACGCTCTGAAATAGTAAAAATATAATCGTACTTTTTATATTTATTCTACTACTCTACGCTACTCTTTTGCGGTGTAGACAAAGACTCATGCCCGATTTCACCAATAACCCATAAGCTACTACCTACGTATGGGATCCCTAGCTTAAAAGTCCCCTAAACTAGCTCCTAAATTAAATTTCGTTTTACGATGGTCTTTAAGCCCATATTTCGAGCACCTAAATTTAGGGGGCCTTTTGATAGTTAGGTGACCCCTAACTGTCGGTGAAATAGAAACTGTCCCCTAACAGCCCCCTAACCATGCTTAGGGGATGATCCCTTAAACTTAGGTGACGTTGGTGAAATCGGGCATCAGTTTTCTTACAATAAAACTGACTTGTACAAGTACAATGATACTTGTTACACAGTTATAGTAAATTATTCGTACCTAGTACAACCCATTATGTTATTTATATAAATGTTGAGTTTATTTTACGTCGCGGCGTGGCTTAGTGTTTACTTTATGTTTATTCCACCCATTCGATTTACGTGAGATGACAGCAAACATCCTTATTGATAAAATAAATTATAGCGACGTCTACTGCGATAGGTATAATTGTGTAATTTTTTTTTATTGCGTATATATAGGACGTATTAAATATAAAATTTAACGTATAAAAGTAACAAAGCGGAATCTGTAAGTATATAAAATATTTTTTTAAAACAATGACTGTTACGTGTTGTGTACAGAATATATGCCCCAAAATAATAGTTGTTGAATGTTTCGTCTGTTTTTTTGTATATCTCGGCGCATTTCATGCAAAAAGTACAGAACTTTTAACTAAACTTAGTGTAGTGATAATTAACTCGGATCAACATTTAGGATACCTTTTAGTACAGCAAAATCATTCATTCCCAAGGAAAAATACAATAATTGATAAAACTTCAAAAAGTAACCTACGAGAGAATGAGTAAAGATCACTATACTACTAGGATATATATCAGAAGTAGGACAATTATAAGATTAATTTTTTTATAATATTTTTACCAAGTTTCGAAATTATTTTACGTTTTATTTCACATAAATATACATTACATATTATTCAGTAATTAATTTTATTATTTACCACTTTCTGTATAATGTATTCTATCTCAAATACCAACGGTTACCATGGCAACATCGCAATCTCTCGCCGGCTTAATCCTATATTATATTTATATGTTTGTCTCTGTTTAGTGTTGCATATCCGTTTCATTGAGTTTCATATCACAAAGATTCTAAAGAAGTTTCACTTTTTTAACTTGTCATGTTCGAATACCGTGAAATGTAATTAAATATTTCGGTGAATGATTGTTAAACTTGGCAATGTTACGACCTCATGTTGCTTAAAATCTGACGAAGCTGTAATAAGCAAAACCTGTATGTATGTTAATTTTTTGTGAACGTTTCTAAAACCAGATATTATACATAACAATGTATTGGTTTGCTTTATAATGTTGCTTCTATCTAATGAATTTAGAAGTTGATTGACCGAGATTTCCATACTCGGTGAACTGATGTGAACCAGCGTCATCCTTCGATAAGGCGCGTGTAAAAGTTCTGTTCTTCTAACAGACTAAAAAATATCCTGTGGGAGCCATTTGATATACTGGTATAAAAATCATCTATTTGTCTTCTTCAGTCTATGTCATAAAATGCCTATCTACATACAAAAATTATGACGATTGTTTTTTGAGTTATATAATTTTAAGTATGGATACTAATTATAATAAGTCCAATTCATGGAAAGCAGTATCATATTGAGAATTAAAAGTATAATTTGTGAAAGTAGCTTAAGGCTAAAGACATAAGAAATCTTACCTCGGCATATTGTGACTCTTCTGCCGTTCGGTGTGACACCGGGAAGGGTAGGGCCTTGGCTAGAAAATAAATTTTAATAATAAAGTTTTATATATTTTGAATAAAAAACACTTATTATTTACGTAAAAAATATTTATTTTCAAAGCAATTATAGTTACGACCCACGATTATTTCAACCTTCGCTACCAGCATACAAAATCATTTAATAACAATATATATATAAAAAAAGAAGTACATATAAATAAATAATTATTATTATAAATAAGAGTTTCTTCAATAGGGTACTAAAAAATAATAGATATTATATTATTGTACAAGTAAACTTTAATCGTTTAAAACATATATTCTCCTCCAACAAAGAGTATTTCATAGCAAAAAGTTATCATTAAATTAAATTGCCATAGTTTACTAAATCAGTCTTGCTTTGACTATAAATTATAATTTAAATAATAAGTAGGTGCATTCGAAAAAAAACCATTTACTTATTAAATTAGGTATTTGTTTCATAAATATTTTAAGGCCATATTTTTTTTTAATAAAATTAATCTACATAAAAAATATATATTTAGACCGTATACGTAGAAATATGGTATTGCGAAGTGTTGTTGGCTTAAACAATTTACGTAATCCATATTGCTAAGTAACGCATTACGCAATGCGCAGACGCACGCCCTTGAATCGTCCAAGGCCTGTATTTACCCAATCACTTTGTAACAACCAACCTTATTTTTTAGAGAATAAATATCAATTTAGCTTTTTAGATTTTTCTAGTAGGTACAGGTTATGTGGCTACACAATTAACGCTTTATATGCCAAAAAGAAGGTTGAAATATTTTAAGTATATTATTCGTATGTTGGCAAATATGTAGTGAGAAAGAGGATGTTTGGTTAGTTATGTTGAAACAAAAAAATTGAAAATAGACTGATAATGATCATGTGTATAAAATAACCTGATTATTTATGAATAACTAGCGGCTTACCCGTGCTTCGCTCGGGTTCGTCTCTAGAAAAACAAATCATCCCACGGGAACCGTACATTTTTCCGGCTATTTTAGCTTATCTATTACTCTGATATATGAACTATATTACTGTAAAGTTTCAATAAAATCCATTAAGTACTTTTTGCGTGAAAGAGTAACAAACAACCATACGTCTATACTGTATACATCCTCATAAACTTTTGCATTGATAATATTAGCAGAATATAACATTGTAGGAAGTCAAGTATTTATTCCACAATAGCCATAGCCAGATTTTCTTATGAAATATTCAAGCCAAAAATGTTACTTAAATGATTCAGTACTTATATAATGTATTGACCTACAGTGATTCACCTTTTACGTAGCAGTCTCTCGTACGAACAGGTTAAACCATAGTGTTAAGAAACCAGCCAGTCTGGCATTAGTTCGATGGAGGGTCAATTGTGAAATATTAATGTCAATTCACGTATCTTTTATTGAATTATTGCGATTCTAGCATTAGTGTTAATTTAAGAACATGCGACGTCTACAAAAATTAGGAAAGTATTGTATCAGATATAATATAAAAGTTAAGGTGAAATTGGCAAATAATCCATATCATAAAAAAATACTAAACGGATTTTGATGAAACCTTTACTATACCTTAAGTTGAAATAAATTTAATCAAATAAAGAAAGAATCATCACGGTCCAATTACTAGTTTCGTAGAAATACGTGGACAAACATACATACACATATACATACAAACACATACGTACACCAATAAGTTTTTGTATATTTTTTGGAAGCTCTAATAGTTTATCATATGTGAATATTTTGCAGTTCCAATAATATTACATAAAAAATGTCGAATTGATAACCTTTTTTTGAAGTCGGTTAAAGCTAAAAATAATAATGCTATTATATACTTGCGACAAATAAGCATACAACGCGCTGTCTTTACATATAATATCAGAGACGTTATTTTGCAGTTGTGATCTTATATGTTGAATAAAAAAAGGATGATGACAGGAAAAAACCAAGAGAAGGATGTAGAGGAAGGATGGTAGGTCTTCTGGTGCTATCCCTTACGTAACGAAACTCACAGTGAGGTTATTATTATTTTTTTTAAATATTAATAAAAAAACCTGGTGATTTTAAATAAAATTCGGTCTTTTTCGCAGTATTTGATTTTTTGGAGTCTTACGTTTTAAATGCTTTACAGCAATCACGGTCACGTAATAGACTAAAGTTCTAGACTTTAAAAACTTATTCTCTCCAGTGCCTAGGAAAAATTCTAAAAGACAGTTTTATTTAAAATTAGCAGAACGCGCGGCTTCGCTCGCGTTAAAACTACATTAAATAATAAATACTCTAAAAGTGTAGGTTCCATAAAAACTTCATCTCCTGTTTTTACTCCCTTATGAAATGAATTTTGAAAAATGCTTAAAAATATATTTATTTAATTGTATTGAAGAGCATTAATACCAAGTTTCAAGTAATTCTGGTAATACATTTTTTTAGGGTTGTATTATAACGTATTTACCCGTGGGATTGAGATAATCTCTTGCGTTAAAAAGCACGTAAGTAAGTCATTCTCCATCCCTCCAACTATCTTCACACAAAAATTACGCCGATCTGTCACTCTGTTTCGACGTGAAAGAAGGACAAACAGATAAACATGCTTTCACATTTATAATATTAGTCTGGATGTCAAATATTCGCGTAAATCACAGCATAACAATAACTTACAGCTTTGAGTTCAAGACTTCTCTAAGTGCAGGAGATGTGGCATCTCTGTTTGTAAAGAATTCAGGACACGCTGCTCTCATTGTAAAATACATATCCAGTTTTCGTTTGCATTTTTCAAGTGAAAAACTGCTGCCCCTTAGAAAAGTAATTAGTGGTCTGTCCTCTGAAAAATTCGTCCCAATTAGTTCCCAAACTTTCCTTTGCACACACACACGACATTTAACATATAATACAGTAAATTATAAAAAATAGGTTACAAAAACTATGGATTTGTGTTAAAACGCAAATCACTGAAGGTTTTGGTCGATTGGTTTGTCCTTCATATAATCTTTTCCATAAATAAGATTTGTATGCTATTTATTTTGCTTTAACTCGTGATTAGATGAAGTTTTAGCGTATCAACTTTTATACCGTCCAAACAATCACCATTAAAATAGTACATAGTTATTTATGTACGGCGAATATTTTCGCATTATCCATTGTGCACGGAAAAAGCTAAAGTTTGTATATAAATAATTATATACCAGTCTTTGTACGCTCTAAGTTAATAATATGACTTAATTTGCGAACAGTGTACACAATTTGATGTTTGATAAACATATTTTAGATAATTCTATCAAATTAAGGGCTTTTGTGTAAGTAGCAAGTAATAAGAAATAGAAAAAACGTACCCCATTCATCAGGTAAATGTGGTTCTTTTCTAAGCCAATCCTTGATTGCAGCGAGATCTCTGTCTCTTGTATTGAGATCTTCCTTAAGTTCGATACGAATTTTCTTAGACAGCTCGCCTGACGGCTGCACTAGAAGATCAGCTGTTTTCAACTTCATAATTGTCTGAAATAAATATACTTATTTTAATAATTAAATACTATTATCGTATTTTTTCGTACAAGTAATTGACTTGTAAGCACTTTCTCTCACGTATGCTCCTATTTAATCCACAGAGATTATGTTTTTAGTTCTTCTCAAGATCAGTTATATGTACATAATATATTTATCTTTCTTCTTCTTTACATTTTCAGTATTATCCTTGTGTGTGCAATAAAGTATTTATTAAAAAAAAACAATTAAAAATAAATAAATCATTTATCAGACACAAATGGGTCTGGACCAATTAAATGTGACTTAACTATGTTTTAATAGGCAATATCCAGAAATTGACGAATAAACAAATTGCATTGCACATTGCACTGGACATTACTTTGTCTCATATTCCTTCAATAGTCATCATATTTGTTAAAGTCGTCGGATTAACGTAGATTTCACAATCATCAACTTAAGTCTATAATAAAGCGAAAACGTCACGTAGAACTAATAATCATTAGTTGCCAAATATTGAAAGATTGCAGCTTGTGGGCCTTGACCTTAAATAAATTATCTATAGACATTTAATAGTAATAACTAATGATATACATATATTTCGATTTATCTTAAAGCGTAATCTATACTATAATAAAACCAGGGTCGGATTTAGGGGTGTGGAGGCCCTGGGGCAACAAAGAAGTGAGGCCCCTTATTATATTCCGTATAAAATGAACAATCTTTTTAGTCAACTGTTTTAAGTATTTATTACGAAACTCATTAAATTAATTAAATAAAAATGTGTAGATATAGTCAAATACAAAAAATATTCAAAATTAAATTACAGCGATAATGAATGGAACCTTGAGATCTTTTTTCGACGAAAAAACGTTGATGATTTCGCTGAACATTAGTGCTTTTTTATCGTTGATAGAAATTGTCTTTAATTATACTTTAAAATGATCATATAAATTATAGACTTAATGTAAGGATAAATAATTAATCTATAATAAAGTTACTTCTTAAGTAAAAGGATATTCAACGTTTTAATATAACAAAATATTATACTAAGATAGTTGATCAATAAATAATTTAAAACTATGTTTCAGTTCCATCAATTGATTTGTTGAAGCCGGAGAGCTATTTTTTATTTTGGAATAAACACAAATAATTTTGAGATGTGGATAAGAACTGTTTTAACAAATCTAGAGACATTTTTGATAGACAATACACAATACCACTCCAGAAAAAAATTTTTTGGCCCAATAGGAATCTAGCCTACGACATCTACTGTATTAGACGATGACTTTAAAAAATATACTGCACGGTAGCCGTTCAAAGCATATAAAGGCGTAAGCATGTAAATGTATTCTCTGATAATTATTGCTGTAATTAAATAGAAACATCTTTTTTCCTGAACAATCGGCTATAACTATAGTGTAAAAAAAATTTTTTATTACATCGTTTACAGCTTCTCAATAATAAGTGAAATAATTGGACGATTATTTGTAACTAGCCACTCACCTTACTCTCTCAGGTTCTTCATTAGTTACGTTTTGACGCTTAGTATGGTATTGATTTTTATTCAATTTTTTTTCGTGAATTTTTCCAATTTTTTAATAGTTATTCTACTATTTGGGGTGAAGACAAATTCAACAAAACAAAGATGATAAAAATCGGTCTAGCAGTTCTCGAAAGCGTTGTAACGAGCCCGCAGGCTGATTACGTATCATGCCAACCATTTGCGATAGTGAAAAATTATTTATTTTCGTTAATCGTTAATATATTGTCGTTGATTTTGAAGTTTTCTCTTATATTGTTACATAAACTGTGTTTTTAGGTATAAAAAGTGTTAATATTTTTTATTTAATTCGGTGTTGATAAATGATATTAAGTGTTAAGGGTAAATAAATAACAAATAAATATGTTCGGACATTAACATACAGTACCATCTAGTTCCATGGTAAGCTACGAGACTTGTGTTATGGATACCAGATAGTTGATACACAACACATATATAACTTTAAATACATACATATTACAAATATAAACATCCATGACTGGAGTAAAAACATTCGTGCTTATTACACAAATAAATGCCCCAGCGGGACTCGAACCCGGGACCGCTGGCGCACCAAGTAGGGTCACTACAAACTGAGCCAAACGTGTTGGGTAGTTTCTGTTTAGGTTACTTGTTGGATTTTGAACATTTGCATTCGACATGAGTCGTGCTTTTCAACCGACTTCAAAAAGGAGGAGGTTCTCAATTCGACTGTATGTTTTTTTTTTTTTTATGTTTGTTACCTCAGAACTCCGTCATTTATTAACCGATTTGGACAATTTTTGTGTCGTTTGAAAGGGTATACTTCCAGATTGGTCCCATTTAAATTTCAAAAAAAAAAATACCACCCCTAAGGGTGGAAAAATAGCGAATGTTGAATTTAACCTACTTCTAATTGTCATATTGACTTGAAACTTAGCAAGTACTTCTATTTCCGTTGATAGTACAGTGGTTCGGTGTTGTTGACCTGATCTGATGGCAAGGCCAGAAGGTGGATAGGTGGAACTCTTCAACGGCTAATAGTAGATACTTTGAGTTTGGGCTTATTTTGTTTGATTTGACAAGCCTAACACGTTAGAATCCTTACTTTGCTACTACTGTCTACACTAAAAAGGGAAAAATAAAAACTTTTTAACAAAAAAATAAAAACAGACTTCAAACAAAAGCACTAAAAAGTAAAAAATAACTGATTGGTAGTTTTCATTTACTATACATACCTAATCAAATATTTTCGAAGTCGGTGTGCTTTGCTTTGTATGGGCTGGCACCGATTTCGAAAATATTTGATTAGGTATGTATTTAATAGGTGGCTTTAATTACTTAGCCAAAGCACACCGACTTCGAAAATATTTGATTAGGTATGTATAGTAAATGAAAACTACCAATCAGTTATTTTTTACTTTTTAGTGCTTTTGTTTGAAGTCTGTTTTTATTTTTTTGTTAAAAAGTTTTTCTTTTATACACTTTTTTAGAATGAGGCAATGAGTTGTATGTATACCTATTCGTAATTACGAATAGGTAGGTATACGAAACAAATACAAATTCAAATTGAATTTCCAATCAATGTCAATTAGCATTTTTTAGCAGAGATTGCTTTACAGTTCTTTATTTCTGCAATTATAATCGTTTATATCGGTTTTTGCTATATATGTACTGCAATAAATAAAATAGAAATAAAATATTTTAATAATTGATAGTTATAGTTGCTACATTTTTAGTTCCAATATATCGATACCAAATTGTTAGTGTCCCTAGTTACTTGGCGATAATTATATATTAAAAATTTAAAAAACCTCCTACGCAAATTGTTTGTAACGATTACACCGGCACGCGTGAAGCACTTAGTCGAGTAATCATACGCCAAAATGCCTTACCTCATTTTGGAAAAGAGCTGATACTCTTACACTGCTGGACCGATATTAACCAAACATAGCTAAGAATCACCGCAAGGAAATTGGCTTTCAAATGAAAAAAAAAACCGTATCGAAATCGGTCCATCCGTTTGAGAGCTACGATGTCACAGACAGACAGACACACACAGACAGACATTGATGTTAAACTTATAACACCCCTCTTTTTGCATCGGGGGTTAAAAACTGTATTTGGCGATCAGCGAACGATTAGCAAGCCATCGCTTAAGTAATACGATTATTTTTCACATAGAGCGATCAATCGCGCGTCTACTGCGCAATGCCTGCACAATTTTTGGTGATCGTTTAATTTTAAATGATAGCCTGCGGTTTATAAATAAAAAAGTACAGTATATTACATAATATTATGTTTTTACTTTCTACACATCAGAAGTAATAATTTGTGTTTGTCAAACACTAAGAAATAGAAAAAAAACAATCATAATTATCTTTCCTGTATTAAAATTTATGCCTTAATTAAAAACATATCAAAAATTACCGCATTAGTCTATGCCTATAAACCGTTTTTTTACTCGATTACATACCGTGGGAACTTTTTCTTTTCTAGAAATAAAAGATATCCTTAATAAAATATAACATGTGTGTTTGTAGGTTCGTCCTTTTTCTGCGGAACAACAAAGTGGGTCAAATGGCTCCTTAGGGAGCTTTTTACTTCGGCATATTATAGGCTTTCGTAAGATTTTATTAGTAAAAAAATAACAAT
This sequence comes from Brenthis ino, assembly GCA_921882275.1. NCBI lineage: Eukaryota > Metazoa > Arthropoda > Insecta > Lepidoptera > Nymphalidae > Brenthis > Brenthis ino. Next base: position 17,332,814 of record OV170221.1, on the reverse strand, counting down.
TTACAAGAGACATTATTCTTTCTAAGTAGTTATAGGTATCCATACTAATACTATAAATGTGAAAGTGTGTCTCTTTGTTTGTCCTTCTTTCACGTCGAAACGGATTGACGGATTGGCGTGATTTTTTGTGTGGAAATAGTTGGAGGGCTGGAGAGTGACATAGGCTACTTTTTACTGCGGGAGATTATTTTATTCCGTCGGGAAAGCACTTTATAATACAAACCAAAAAAATATTTGTGATTTGAATTACTTGAAACTTGGTATTAATACTCTTCAGTGCAAATATAAATACATGTTGTAGCATTTTTCGAAATTCATCTTATAAGGGGGTAAAATAGGGGATAAAAATTTGTATGAAAATTTATGAATTAATTTGTATGAAAGGTACCTTTATAGAGATATTTTTGTAGTTTTAGTGCGACCAAAGCCGCGGATTCTGCTAGTGTATATATACATATTACGTATAATAATCATTAATTGTTAGTATTTTAAAATTTATGCTGTATTTTCCGCATAGTTTTTATAGAAACGATCATCTACATATTTTTATTCAAACGCATCCGGTATTATCGTACAAACAGATTTCAATAGAATTTCTTAATATGCAGGCTATTTTTTGTGAAGGAAAGACGTTGCTTCGTTTTATTTTAGTTCATTTAGTATACACATTTTTAACCCCCGACGGAAAAACATATTAAAAGTTTGACGTGTCTGTGTGTCTGTCCGTGTGTGCGCGTGTGCGCGTGTGCGTGTGCGTGTGCGTGTGCGTGTGCGTGTGCGTGTGCGTGTGCGTGTGCGTGTGCGTGTGCGTGTGCGTGTGCGTGTGCGTGTGCGTGTGCGTGTGCGTGTGCGTGTGCGTGTGCGTGTGTGTGTGTGTGGCATCGTAGCTCCCGAAAGGATGAACCTTGAATTGATTTTTTTTGTTTGAAAGGTGAATTAGTCGGGAGTTCTTTGCTATCTTTGATGAAAATCGGTCCAATACGGGCGGGGGTTTTAAAATTTTTAATTTATCACTTATACACTCTTTACATATAGTAGTAAAAATGAAATGAAAAGCTATATAACAAGAGATTATTTTATATTTAAATATGGTGTAGCTAAAGTAATTACAGTCTTCAAGTAAGTAAGCAAAGTGCAATAAACAATCGTAGATTTACTATGCACGTGTCTGAGTACTTAAATGTAAATAACATAAGTAGGTAATAGTATGTATAAATGTCCGTCATCTATACTATAATATTATAAAGAGGCAGAGTTTGTTTGTTTGAAATCGCTAATCTCAGGAACTACTAATCCGATTTGAAAAATTCTTTTGGCATTAGATACCCCTTTCATTGAGGAAGGCTATATGCTATATATTATCATATTAATATACTAGCGGCTCACCCTCGCTTCGCTCGGGTTCACCTCTAGAATAGCACAATAGCACAAGCAGATCTATTCCACGGGAACTGTTCGTTTTTCCGTGATAAAAAGTAACCTGTTGTTTTACCGGCAATATAAGGTGTCCGCATGCCAAATTTTACGAAATTAGGTGCATATTTGATGTGTAGTAAGCTGTATAAGTTACTATAGTTATTTAACTGTTCCACGGGAACTCCATTTTTCCGAATAAAAAGTATCTAAAATGTTGATCGGGGATATAAGGTACCAACATGCAAAATTTCATTTAAATCGGTCTAACAGTTTCGGAGATTGGCCCGTACAAACAGACAGAGAAACAAAAAAATTGAAAAAATCGGCATTTGTTCTATTTCTCTTCTTACATTCCTCTGACTTGGTTTTTAGCATTTTTCTTCTATGTACAGACATTCGACATCTACATTTTTATTATATGAATAGTTAGTCTATCTATTCCATAATAACCGCTAAAACGTACCTAGAACTAATCCGAGCGAAGCAAGGGTGTGTCGCTAGCAGAACATATTGAAAGATATGATTATAAAATCATTTTATATCACGAGAGGGTTAATTAAGAATCGCTTATGAAATGAGGTTTTAATGGGAAATACTTCATTCGCTTTGATTTATTACGGAGACTAGGAAGCCATTTATTATAAAATAATTAATGCCCGATTTCACCAACATCCCATAAGCTACCACCGACGTATGGGATCCCTAGCTTAAAAGTTCCCCTAAACTAGCCCCTAAATTAAATTTCGTTTTACCATCGTCAGAGGCCGTATTTCTTTTACCTATATTTAGGTGGCATTTTAACATTTAGGTCACCCCTAATTGTCGGCGAAACAGAAACTGTCCCCTAACAGCCCCCTAACCATGCTTAGGGGATCCCTTAAACTTAGGTGACGTTGGTAAAACCGGCCTTAGTCTTTTATGCATCTAGATGCTAAATTTTCTTTCCTAAATTGAAACTCTACATTAAGGAAGACAGATGAAATATTAAAGTTCAGTTAGTTCGTTGTTATAATGATTTATTTTAACTGAATGACTAACTATTCAATAAAAGTAACAAGTTCTCAATACTACAGAGTGCTCTTGTATAAATTGAAACAAAAATTTAACAATATAGGCTGGGATTAATTGTAAGGTAATTTTTACACAGTAATTATTTAAAATGTGCTCATCGTATTAGTTGATAATTTGTATAAGAGCTGATTTAATATGTATTCAGCGCTTTTTAACGTCTCATTGCTGAGCACGGGCCTCCTTTCAATACAAGGGGGATCAGGCCATAGTACACCACGCTGGCTAAGTGCGGGTTGGCGAACTTCACGTCTTTTGAAAACTTGCTAGGTTCTCTCAGACATGCAGGTTTCCTCACGATGTTTTCCTTCACCGTAAGGTAAGCGGTAATTATGTTGGAAATGATTCGCACATGAATATATCAGAGGTGCGAGACCCGGGATTTGAACCCGCTTCACTCGGTTTCCCAAACGAGCGCGTTACCTATGGGCTACCACTGCCTTTTTTACACACATTATATGATTTAATATATTCTCAAAAAATCACATTCAGGCGAATTGGTGTCTCATAATTTTTATTTAACCAGAAATACTAGTTTTCAATCAAAGTATTTATATTTTATAGCTTATTCTGTTACTGTTACTAAAATGTACTGTTACTGTACTGTTGCTAAAATGATATTAATAATAATGATTAAGGAAATAGAGTATATATATAATACATATAATACTTTCATATTATACAAAGCACATTGTGCTCGAACAACAAATACATACGTACATATGTATATGGCAATATAAATATTTGACCCTAGAAGAGACAAATAATATAATATAAACAACATGTGTTAGGTTAATTCTATTCCAAGTGGGATTATTCAGTACTCACTGTTATGACTGTTAGAGGTCGTAGGTTCGAGTTTTGGATGGGCGAGTGTATGTTATTTATTTATAGTCTAAATAATTTGTATATTTCATTCTTATAATCACAAATTCAGTTTTTGACAGTTTAATCTTATAATTGTAAAGCAAACATAAAAAAATGCTTCGAACTTGTTTTGCTTTCAGGTACATTTTTTGCGAAATTTCTAAAAAGTCCCGGGACTTCCGAGTCACGAGACATCTAGATAGTTCTATAACATGTAAGCATTTAAATTTCAATGTAATTGCAATTGTATTATTTGTAACAAAGATTTCTTTCCATTGTATGAGATAAAGCTTTAGATTCTAAAGTTTAGAACAAAACGTCAAAAGAATGTTACAATGATTCTGTTGCGACGTGGGATGACCATATTTTTGAAAATCAGACTAAATTTAAAAGTTGAGAAATCAAAGAAATCATATAATATTTTTGAGCTAGGACGTTTATTAATTGGTTCTAGTTTAAAACTTACCTAACTGTAGTGTATTCTTACAGGTGTTATTTACGAAATTACTCGAAGACTAATTAGCGTAAAAAATCTTACAGTCTGGTACTTTTCGCAAACTCTTGCATGCATAAAAATGATTGTAATTCTCGACGTTGGTATGATGAACTAATATGAATGGCCTTTAAACTTTAATTAATATATTTTTTACTAGCTACTCACCCTCGTTTTGCTTCGGTTCATCCTTAGGTACGTTTTAACGGTTAGTATAGAATTGACTTTATATATGTGCAATGCATATACATTAATAGGCATAGAAAAATAGATCAGTATTTTAAAAAATAAATAAATATATATTCCTTACTTGAGAAATGATTGATTCCCCATTCTAACTTCCACCCCCCTTTTCACCCCCTTAAGGGACGATTTCCGGAATAAAAACTATTTTATGTCTTTCCCTGGGTCTCAAACTATCTTCTTACCAAATTTTACCTAAATCGGAAGACTTCTTTTTAAAGTTTTTTTATATTTTGAGTAATAAAGGTAAAAACTAAAGGATGCCCCGACAAAAATTATTATCCCCATAAAGAATTAAGAAAATATTTACCATAAAAATAACCATATTTAGCTAATATAAAATAAACGTATGTATATTATATTACTATAAAAATAATTACACAAAAGTATTACATAAAATCATACGACAATTAAACATTATGGACCTAAAATATAAAATGAGAAAAATGAATATTGTTTTATTTTCAAATTATATTTTAATTTAATAGTCACTAATGACTAACCGTCGCTTCGCTCGGATGCATCCCTGGTACGTTTAAATTTTTTTGAGTGGAACTTACTTTATTAACTATATATTATAATTATAGCGGTTCTTTTTTTCAGGCAAACATAAAACTGTGTAAATTCGTGTGATTTTTTTATGTTTTAGTCTTTGACAATTTCAACCAACTTAAGAATTGAGGAGAAATTTTAAAACCTTTTATTCATAAAAGTATTTATCGCAATATGTGCTGAAAACTTTTTGAAAAACAATATTTTATCAAATTTAGAAACTTATAATTTTTTTTGCAGTTAATAATTAATTTTAATATTTTTTAGAAGTACCTTCATTACAGAAATTGTAAAAAAATTAAGATTATTTCCTGAACCACTTATTAATTTAATACTTAACAATATATAATTAAAATTAAAAAAATCTGTATCTATAAAAAAATAATAATAATAAAGTAACTTACATCGTATCCACTGTTATGAATAAATGTTATATATCGGACACGTACACGGTGTGAGCAGTAAGCTATTACTGACCTCGTACGCCTCTCTCTGTTGAGAAATGCAGCTGACTTAACCTGATGCTGTGTTCACACTCACTAGACTTCTTTGCTCACGATGTATGCTTCGTTTAAACGTCCGTTATACTTGACAGGTGTTGTAACACAATAGTGACGTTTTTATTTTGATATAAATATATGGTGAAAGTCAGGGCCGGATTATCCATAAGGCGGTTTAGGCAACTGCCTATGGGCCCCGCATCGATCAGATTTTTATAAAATCTACCTAATAGCGTAATAATTACGAATATAATCCCTCCACGACCGCGGACACGCCGGCGTGTCAGTTAACAATAGGTTTCTTAGAATTTTAATTAATTTCTTAGAAATTTACCTGGAGGTGTTGCATTGTGGTAGAAAAAATGTATATCAATAAGTTAGAAACGAGCGAAGGGGCCCCTAGAATTGCTTGCCTAGGGGCCCCCGACATGGTTAATTCGGCCCAGGGTGAAACCATTTGATATTGACCTCGGGAATAAATTACCAATTAAGAAGTCAAATGTAATAATTAATGCTTAATTTTTGCATCTAAGACATTTCTCTATAGGACTATTTGAGCTTTTTTTAAATTATTGGTCGATAGTATCAAATTGTCATTAAGACAAGCTGTAGTTTTTTTACAAACGAATAACCTATATAAACTCTTGCCATAAACTATCTCCATACAATAAATTACAGTAATAAACACAATCACATAGTTTTCCCTTTCTGCAAAAGGTATATTATAAGCAAAGCTATTAAAATTAAATATTTAGCTTTATACAGTGGTTGAACTATAATTATTTTTTATGTCGTCATTTAATGCTATTTTTGTGAGGAAATGAGTACGTTAATTAGTTAATATTATGATAAAAAAATATTATTTTTAGTTATTAACAAAAACAATAGATTTTTGACCGACTTCAAAAGTAAAAGGTAAAATAATTTAAATTCTATGCATATACGACATATGTATGTAATATGTATATAGGGTATATTACATATATATATATATATATATATATATATAGAAAAATCTATTTAACAAAAAACTCCATTCAGCTACTCCTTAGTGGTTAAAAGTCGGTTAACATTTTTTAAGTTCTTATGAAGCACTTACTCAGTACTTGTCAATTAATGCATATAACAACACTTTCACTATTTACTAAAGTACCAAAACTTTTACTTAATGTTTACCAACTTCAATAAGGTGCGAAATTCATTTTAATGAAGTCCACTACTGTCCTGTTTCTTTAATGTTATTAATGTTACTACTTTGATGCTTTACTGATTCAAAACTTTATTTACAACTAGCGACTCACCCTCGCTCCGCTTGGGTTCGTCCCTAGTTAGGTTTTAAGTTTTAATGTTTAGTATAGATTTCTCAGAAATCATTTTCCCGCAGTAAAAAGTATGCTGTATGTTGACCCGGATAACCAGCTATTATCATACAAAATTTCATCAAAATCTGATCAGTGGTTTTCTCGCTATGCGTTCCCAGACAGACAAACAGACTAAAAATCTAAAAACTAATTACTATTTCAATAATGGAAAATCTCCAAAAAATATTTAATGTACAGATTTGACTCAGTTCAAATTTTATTATTTGCTTAGATAAAGGAATTTACAAATATACTTAATTATATATACAAAACAAATGTACACTTAATTAATTATAATTACTGCACAAGTCATGCTCGCGTGGAATATTGGCAAAAAATATTAATTATTTTCATTTATGAGGTTAATATAAAAATATGTATTTCTGTAGTTTATCATGTCATAATAGTTACCTATAAGTATCAAATGTGTCTGCTTGAATGCATAGGATTGAGCCGATTTTAGTGGAACTTTTAATGACGAGAAGAGCATGCATATAGAGCAATATGAACCCCTTTTTATCGCGAGAAAAGAAAAAAAATACAGTAAGACGGGAAAGATAAATCGAAGGTCCTACCTTCGTAGGAACTCTTTCATACAAAACTAGCGACTTAACCTCACTTCGCTCGGGTGCGTCCCGTAAGGTAAAGGTACGTTTTAAATAGATAAAAATTATAATTATTTTGAGTGTATCTTAGGAGATGCACTCATGTTATCCTGGACTTTTCAGTAGGCCTTTTTAAGACTTACAATTTCTTCTTTCTAGATCTTTGATGTATGTACATATCTCTTGAGATTTAGGCAGCATTATGCCCGATTTCACCAACGTCACCTAAGTTTAAGGGATCCCCTAAGCATGGTTAGGGGGCTGTTAGGGGACAGTTTATGTTTCACCGACAGTTAGGGGTCATCTAAATATTAAAAGGCCCCCTAGATTTAGGTGCTCGAAATATGGGCTTAAAGACGATCGTAAAACGAAATTTAATTTAGGGGCTAGTCTAGGGGACTTTTAAGCTAGGGATCCCATACGTAGGTAGCTTATGGGTTGTTGGTGAAATCGAGCATTAGTCTTGTAAATTTCTACGGACGACTCGACAAAATCAGTTATAGTCTTTTCCTGTGGGAACGAATCATTTCCTTGTTGTAAAATGTATTCTAAATGTTAACCCGAGCAATAAGTTATCACTACACAAGATTTAATTAACATCGAATGAGTAAATACTTTTTGCATGACATACAGACAAACGCAACAATTTTAATAACTAAAGTATTGTTTCGTTGCCTATATTATGTACATTGTATTTTACAGTTATTGTTTTAAAAAATATTTCATGTACAGATTTCCCTTTATTTTTTTATTATTATAGGTATATATGTATTTTTATTACAAAAATTTTATTATATGTACGTATAGATATTTAGAGAAATAATTGCTTAACTACAACTTACAGCCCAAGCCGTTGAAACTAGGATTTAAAAAAAAATGAGTAAGTTAAGTCATGATAATTGTAATTAATTTAATCTCTGCTTTTGTCTAAAAATATTAATTTTGAAAATCAAAATTATCATAAAAGTGCAAAACACGGAAGACCGTATGTTTTTTTCTGTGGTTTGAAATCAAAAGATAATTATGAAAAGATTAGGATGTTATTCTACGAGTTTTTACGTTTTTGTATCCTTTAAATTTTTTTATTGAGTATCAGCAATGGTACATACATCATGACGTTAGTGAACGAAGCGTTAATGGAAAAATCCTATGTAGGAATTCCCGTGCTAATTATAATTACTAAAGTATAGTATGAAAATATTTAATTTAAAGAGTCATTTCGAACTAAATAACAAGTATCTAGTCCTAAGATAATGATAGAACAGTTTCTTTGCAAACGCGAGCATAGCTTATGTAAAAGTTGCCACATACATGTACATTGTACATATAGTTGAGCTCTTTTGATTTTTGTAACAATTTGTTGCTTGCTAGATATTTACAGAGTACCTACTCAGTAAATTATAATATATATTGTTTTACATTTATATGTTCTTAAGTAATTACAAAATAAAATGCATTTTTTTCATAACTAGCACGATATAATTAAAGTAATTATAGGTAGATAGTAGATTATAACAAGCAAGAAATATGTCACTAAGAAAAAATACATAATGCCTAATTATTAGTATTATCATTGTATTACGTCATCCGTGGTATTATTAACTTTTCAAAGGACGTAGATCAGCATTGGCTGTCGATTGTTGGCTCGAACTGAGTACAACTAAGTAAACCAATCTAAAACAAATCTATTTGCAACTTTTGAGTCCTCTCGGATTATTGTGTCTCGGATCTCTGTGTGCGGTAACTCCTGGTACTTCTCTGATAGTTGAGTGGGACCATGGGAGGAACCACCTGGTTGTTGTGGTCTGCCTCGGCAGTCCAACCGTCGCGTCAGGGCGTCGTGGTTGAGTAAATGGTAATGTGATATCTCATTAAGACGAGGGACGTTACGATGGTTTTAATGAGTAGTACTTGGGTTTTCTGTAAATATGTACGGTACGTATGTGTGTATGTATACGGTTTTAATGTTCGCGTTCCTACTCGGCAACGCAATGTAACTAGAAATGATCCAAACCAAACCCATCCCAATGTCGTCCAAAGGAAGGACTAGTATTTTTAAAGGAATAGCTGATTATTTTCTTTATGGGATGAATAGTTGCATACTTATAATTCCACTTACTTGTTGTTTTTGTACATTTTTAATTTTATCTGATAACTCTTAGTTGTCTTTTTTTATATAAAAACGTTTATAATACTACGTCATAATATTAATAATAATAATAAAATGATAATTAATGTCTCTATTCATTAAGTACTCTGTACACTTGTTTGGCCTTGGCAAGCAATTATCCATTTGCAATATAAAGTGTTCACGGTCAGAGTAGAATCTTATAGGTGACTAGCACTAGCATTGCCAGCGGTTCTGTCCGCGTTCAGATGACATACACCAAATTCTAAGGTTTTACATATTAGTATACTCTTACATTTCCCGTGGTAAAAAGTATCCTATATGTTGCTATCACCATACCAAATTTTATCAAAATCCCTCCAGTGGTTTTTCTGTTATGCGATAACAGACAGACAGACAGACAAAAATTCTAAAAACTATAGATTCGGCCTCTGTATCGATAATAATGTTTATTTCAATAAGATTTTCCAAAAAATGTTTAATGTACAGATTCGGCTTAGTTACAATTTTATTATATGTATAGATTTTCTATTGAAGATTTGAAAAAGTTTTATTAAAGTCCGGTGTCCTGTAAATTATACTTTTTTATTATATCATATATGTATTAACTGTTAATATTGAATAGATAGAATATTTATTTGTATATACATAGGTAGGATGAGTTTTATATTCCTTACTTGAGAAATGGTTGATTCTCCATATAAACCCCTTTGAACGCCCTGAAGGGATGATTTCAGGGATAAAAACTATTCTGTCTTGCCCAGGATCTCAAACTATCTTCATATCAGATTTCTAAATCGGTTCAACAGATTTTTAGTTTATCCATTTATTATTAGTGTAGATACATACATATACGTCATATAGGACAATATTATGTTCTAAAAATATATTTGAAAAGTGCTACAAAATGTATAATAAAAAACACAATAAAGAACGATGTTTTTTGCAGATTTAATAACATCCTTATAGCATTTCTATTTATTTATATTCGTAATTTAATCGTGAGAAAATACGCAGGTTTAAACAATTAAGAAAATGTATCGTTAGTAGTTACATATTTTTTTATAATAATTTAGTTTAAGTTAACATGCGATTATCACACTGTTTATCATGTATTTACTACTAGCAGCTCACCCTCGCTTCGCTTGGGTTCGCCTCTAGGAAAACAAAAACAAACCTATCCCACGGAAACCTTACACTTCTTCGGGATAAAAAGTAGCCTGTGTTATTCCAGACTATAATCTATCTCTGTGCCAAATTTCATCCAGATCCGTTCAGCCGTTCTGGCGTGAAAGAGTAACATACATCCATACTCACAAACTTCATATTTATAATATTAATACGGATGAAAAATTTTAAAATATATAATTGATAATTAAGTACAAGCTTTCATTTAGAATAATTGCAATCTTATTGTTAGCTCACAAACATGTTCGTTACTTAGTGAATCGTAAATATCTATTAAATTATTTTAAAACGAGTTCTGAAAGGCAAATATTTATTTTTTCTGTATTTCGCTTATTTTAATATTTTTTTAGGAATTGACATGGCCCTATAGAAAAATTAATAAAAAATACTTTACTCTACGGTCTATTATTGATTTTAATTATAAGGTGATTTTGAGTGTATATTTTCAGCTAATTTCTTTGCATCGTTAAGTTATAATAAGTAAAAATTAACACCGATGTTGAATTCAGAAGTCATCTCTTGAAATATGTAATTCAACTTTATTTTAAAAAATGAAATTCTTTCTGAGGATAAATTAAATTCAATTCGATGACTGCAAAAAGCTACCCCATTACGGAGTTCATTTGATTATTTCATATCTGCATAATTCTAAAGACCAAACAGCCACCATACATTTTAACCACTTTCTTTTTTTGACGAGAAAGCTCCTATAAGCAGGTTTGGATAAGGAGTGAATTCATATAAGTCGTCATCGACATGGTCACGTGACGTGTTAACGCTAACACTCAGAGTGCCGATAGATGTCAAAACCAGATAAATGCGTAAACAGTTTTAATTTACAAATTTTAATTTAAGTTTGTTTATAATTTTAAGTTTTCACTTCATGACTGCTTTCTTTGTTTGTAGTAATAAAATAATTGCTAGCTTATTATTATATTATTCAGTCAAAAATGTTACGAGTTGATTTTCTTTCAGGAAAAATTTCTTGACTATAAAAACAAACAGCACTTACCTACATGTCATAATACAACAAATAAATAAAATTTAGGGACTAAAAAAACATAAAGAGAACAATGTAATTTAGTGTATGAAGTTTATTTTTAATACAATTTAAATCTATATGAATAATAGTAAATATAAATTGAGGTTGAATCATTTTGTGCGTAATAATTTTGTATAAAACGTAACCTACCCCTTAAAGTATTTTATTATTTAGAATTAAATCTAAATATTTAGAATATGTATATAAAAATATAGTACATTGAATGACAACGATATCATCTATTATATTATAAGAAATACATTTGCTTTTATACAAGTAAAAGTAGGCGCTGTCAGGTCTAACTTATGGAATACAAATACAAAAACCGTGATAAAATTTACATACTATTTGTCTATTTTTGAGCACATTATATACTTGTTGTACATATGTATAAACATTATATACATATTATTATATTTTTAATGAGAGACACATCTTAATCAATAGATAGCTGTCTAAATGAGCCATCTATACCAAATAATTCATCATAATTGGTTGGTTTTCCCGGTCTTAGGGATTCATTTGCTTTAATATCTTCTTGTTCTTTAAACCACTCTGTATAATCTGCTAGCTTTTTCATCCATCCTTCTGTAAAGTAAAATAAATTTTAGCATGTAATAATAACAGAGATAAGAATTTTTAAATAATATAATATTACTAGCATTGCCCGCGGCTTCGCTCGCGTTCAGATGACCAAAAACTAAATTATTAGGTTTTACATACTACATAGTATACTCATTTCCCGCGGTAAAAAGTATCCTATATGTTGACCCGGATAACCAGCTATCACCATACCAAATTTCATCAAAAATCCCTCCAGTGATTTTACTGTGATGCGGTAACAGACAGACAGACAGACAAATATTCTAAAAACTATAGATTCAGCTTCTGTATCGATGATAATGTTTATTTCAATAACATATTCCAAAAAATATTTAATGTACAGATTCGGCTGAGTTACAATTTTATTATAACTAAGCCGAATTATGTATAGATAGATAAAATAATACCTACCTTTAAAATATTTGAAAACTTAAGTTATTAGTGACACGACTTTAGGTAACAGAGTAATAATGTTCTAGGGAAAAAAACAAAGTTTACCAGAATAAAAAGTACTTAAGTAATGATTGTGTAAAAATATGTAATTTTTTTAAAGATCAAAATTTTTCACATTATTTTTTTCACTGTGTTTCTTTTTATGTAGTCACTTCCTTATTTTCATTTAAAAATAAATAATACTATGAAATAATTTTATACTTACCTACTAGCGCTAAAACAAAAACAAGTCTATCCAACGGGAACTGTACGTTTTACCGGGATAAACAGTAGCCTATTTGTTATTCTGATGTATGAGATATATTATTGTAAAGTTTCATTAAAATCCATTCAATAGTTTTTGCGTGAAAGATACATCTATACATCTAGACATTCATACATACTCACAAACTTTCGCATTTACAATATTAGTAGGATTCATTTCATTGCTTTTGAGTAAAATAAATTACTAATTTATAAAAAAAGAAAATATATTTTGAGTAAAAATATTAGATTTAGATACATAGCAAAAATTCTAAATATCAAAATAAATATTTTTATTATATTTTAAAATGTTTTTACAGTATTTACTCACCATTTACTTCATCCAGAGAACATCCATTGCCACCATATTCTTGTGGAAGCATATCTTTGGGTACGTGTTCGTGTAACGTGTTCATATCTGAGTGTATGAAGATCTGAAAGGAAAAATAAAGAAAAACATTAACTTTATACCTATTTACTTAACCATAGTGTCCTTTAAAATATATATTTTCTATGTTTTAACGTTTAGTATAGATTTCTCAGAGATGAGATATTTTCCCGCAGTAAAAAGTATCCTATATGTTGACCCGGATAACTAGCGATCATAACAAATTTTATTAAAATCTTTCTAGTGGTTTTTTACTGACGCGGTCGCAGATAGACAGACAGACAGACGGACAAAAATTATAAACTATAGACTCGGCCTCGGTATAAGATACAGATATACTGGACCGTCTGTTCCTTAATAGAGAGCCACATTTATAAAAATAGTAAATAAAATTATTTTTTCAGCTTTATGTGGTTTTATTTTGACTAGTGTTAGCCGTTAGTGATATTATAGAATTTACCCATGAACGAATTGTGGCTAATTCGTTCATGAATTTACCTATCTATTTTAAAAAATATGTTATATTTTTTTACTAATAACACTTATAAAACTCGTCAATAGTTACTAAACAAAAAAAATCGGTTGACAAACAGACAGCCTTTGCCTATATGTATAGACTTTAGATTCTTTGTTCCCAACATTTTGAAATTTTTTCAGAAAATACTAAGGAGGAGATAGATACTCTTTAGTCATAGATATTAGAAACGGTATCTACACACAAAATACTATAACATAATTAGGAAAAAAATATTTTTGCATTAGATAGCCCGTTTATTGAGGAAGGCTAGATATAGGCTATATAATATCATATAATATATAGTTTATCTACCCCATACTAGGCGTTATAACATACCTAGGGACGAACCCGAGCGAAGCAAGGTTAAATCGCTAGTAACTTATAATAAAATAAAAAAAATCCTTATTAGATAGTTCTATAACTAGTTCACTATTACCTATGTGCGTTTCTTGAAGTTCGATATAGTTTGACTAACACAATTTTATTATTACAAGTATTAGGATATTATATGTTTGGACAGCACCATCTAGTTCCATGGTAAGCTACGAGGCTTGTGTTATTGATACCAGATAGTTGATACACTACACATATTATATATTACCTTAATACATACATATCATAAATATAAATATCCATGACTGGAGTACAAACATTCGTGCGCATTACACAAATAAATGCCCCCAGCGGGACTAAAACCCGCGACCACTGGCGCAGCAAGTAGTGTTACTACAAACTGAGCCAAACGTATCGTCGGCGTCGTGTGAGTATGTTTACTATAACTGCAGGAAAATGTATGTATGTATTTACATTGACCCCACCTCCAATTTTATTAAGAGGTGGGGTGAAACATGGAAATGGCTCGACGTTGCATGAACTCCATGCTATTTATGCTCGCCTGGTACTATTTGTTTTGATTTGCAACCTGCGCCTGTCATTTATTTGCTTACGCTTGTGTTAGTTGTTTATATATTATAATACATTGATATTTTTATGTATGTGTGAGGTTTAAATCTCTTATACGACCATGAATCCCTGGTATCTGATGTTTATGTTACGGGAGTAAAGAGGAGAAGGAGAGTGATAAATTAATTTGTTTATTTATATCTATATAGATAAATAAAATTTAAGTGTCTGTTTGTAATGTCAAAATAAAAGGCTTTTTACTAAATGCATAATTTTAATGTATATGCGTTAATAATAAGAACAATTATTAAGATTTTTGTCTGTCTGTTTGTTCCGGCTAATCTCCGAAATGGCTGGAACGATTTTGACGGGACTTTCACTGGCAGATAGCTGATGTTATAAGGAGTAACTTAGGTAACTTATATTTTAGAAAAAAAACAGGGTTCCGCTCATAAAAATTAAAACCCATGAAATTGTGAACAAAATCCGCGTACCCTGGGTTTAGGGTTTATTGGAGACGAATGCGAGCGAATCAAGGGCAAGTCGCTAGTTTATAAATATAAGGACGTAAGTTATTTTTTTTAATTTGACACTCGACAGCTCCTTTAGGGATTAGTATATCAAAAGAAACTTTTTTTTAAATTTTGGATTTAAGTAGTGAGTAGTATAGTTATTTTGCCGGTATCATTAAAAAAATAACTTTTTTAGCCTGTCAATGTCATTATACGAATATGCTGTAAACGCTTCAGTTTGCTAGATTCAACGGATTTCAGCTTTAAAATAAAAAAAAGCAACAATATCGTGGAGAAGTATCTAGAAAAAACAACAGTCAATAAATATTGTGAGAGCGAGTGAATGCAGTTACAATTTCTCATAGGCTTATGCTATCCTGGTATCGCATGTTTTGGTTACGATCATAAAGCAGTGTTTACACTATACATATAAAGGCCGATTTTTTTAACATCAAAACAGTTATTCAACGATGAAACTATAACCTGAATGAATATAAAAGGTAAATAATAGAATTTGATAGTTCTTTTTAAAAAATCTCGAGTAAGGCCTGAAAAATGAAACCCCATTAATTTTTAAATAACTGTTCAAATAAATTGGCAAATAATTGATGTTACAAGTTGCTGCAATTGCCATACAAATTCTATGCGGGAATCGAATTTTGACAGCTTATAAAAAGTAAGAGGATTATTGGTTTAAACTATCCAATTACGTAATTTACGTTTCATGTATGTATTCAGCCCTTTTTAACGTCCCACTGCTGGGCACGGGCCTCTCTTCAGTACGAGGGGAATCAGGCCATAGTCCACCACGCTGGCCAAGTGCGGGTTGGCGGACTTCACATGTCTTTTAAAAACTTGCTAGGTTTTCTCAGATATGCAGGTTTGCTCACGATATTTTCCTTCGCCGTTAATATAAGTGGTAAGCATGTTGGAAATGATTCGCACATGAAAATATCAGAGGTGCGAGACTCGGGACTTGAACTCGCTTAACTCGGTTTCCCAAGCGAGCGCGTTACCACTGGGCTCCCACTGCCAAATTTATGTTTATGTTAGTTTTTATTATGAAGGTAACATGTACCTAGGTTATATTTAAAAAATCCCTTAGCTTGTTAAATTGAGGCACTATGGGGGTTTTCTTTCTATTTATTTCTTTTTTCATAATTTTTGGTTTGGATTCATTTCATTCCACACCATTTTAGTACAATTTCGATTTCATTACTATTTTCATAAATTTTTGGGTATAATATTGTAGAGAACTAAAATTTAAAACATTTTCTAGTCAGTGTGTAGATACACTGTTTTATGAAAACATCCCGCTGACTCCGCCTACAGTAGGCGGATCTATCGGAAAAGGACACAAAATATAATATAGTCAAAGAGCTAGCTTATTATATTTCGTCCATTGCAAAAAATATTTTTTACTTATTTGTCATACAAACATATTATATACATAGTAAGGTATTATATACTATAGACTCAGACTAGTAAGTAAGTAGTACTAGACAGCTAACTGCCTCGGTGGTGTAGCGGCTAGCATGTACGGCTGCACACCTGGAGGTCCTGGGTTCGAGTCCCGGGTCGGGCCAAGTTTAGTTATTGAGTCTTTCTGTATAGAAAGACTCAGTAATAGCCCGGAGTTGGGAAGTTGGCGGTGTTTCACCCCCGTGCCTCGGAGAGCACGTAAAGCTGTCGGTCCTGCGCCTTATCTCTCACCGGTCGTGTCGAGTAGTCGTCCCATCGGAGTATGAGAGTGACAGGAATAGAGAGTGCACTTGTGTCTGCGCGTACACTTGAGCACTATAATATCTCCTGCGCAGTTGGCTAGTCTCAATGAGATTGGCCGCCGTGGCCGGAATCGGTCAGGAGAACATCACATAGTAAGGTCTTAAAAATAAAAAAATAAAAAATATGGATAATTTTTACCCGCATATTTAATAACTAGCGGCTCACCCTCGCTTCGCTCGGGTTCACCTAGAAAAGCACAAACAGATCTATCCCACGAGAACCGTTCATTTTTCCGGGATAAAAATAAGTAACCTGTTGTTTGACCTGCAATATAAGGTATCAGCATGCCAAATTTTACTAAATTAGGTGCATAAGTTGTTGTGTACTGAGCTGTATAAGTTACTATAGTTTTTTAACTATCCCACGGGAACTCTTTAATTTTCCGGAATGAAAAGTATCAAATTTCATTTAAATAGGTTCAATAGTATCGGAGATTAGCCCGTACAAACAGACAAACAGACAGAGAAACAAAAAAAAATCGAAAAAAAATCTGGATTTGTTCTATTTCTCTACTTACGGGATGTAAGAAGAGAACTGACTCGTTTTCAGCATTTTTTTCTACCATCTATGTACAGACATTCGACTTCTACAGTTTTATTATTCATATATGTATATTCAGATAGAATAAATAACGTATAATAAAACAGTAATATATAATAATGAAAATAGTTATAGCGAGTGTACCTTAGGAGATAGACATATACTATGTAGAACTTTTCTATAGACCTTTTTAAGACTTACAATTTTCTTGCACAATGTTTTGATCTATCTCTTAAGGTTGAGCTAACGTTACCCAATAAATTTCTAAGAACGATTCGATAGAACCAGTTATTGTGTTTTCCCGTGGGAATGGATGCCTGTCGTAAAAGGTACCCTAAATGTTGACCCGAGTACTAAGTTTTATCACTATACAAAATTTAGTTAAAATCGGTTGAGTACTTTTTGCGTGAAACGCGCAAAACGATTTGACTAAGTTTTATTATAGGTATAGATAAGAATAAACATTGCGAGTGTAACTTAGGAGATAGACATATACTATTCAGAACTTTTCTGTAGGACTTTTCAAGACCTACAATTTTTTAGTATACTGTTTTGACGTATGTACGAGTATGTCTTAAGGCTTAGCCAGCGGAACGTTTCTAGGGAGGACTCGATAAAACCAATTGTTGTATTTTCCCGTGGGAAAGAAAGATTTTCTTTAAGTAAAAGGTACCTAGGCAGTGGTATCCCAGTGGTAACGCGCTCGCTTGGGAAACCGAGTGAAGCAAGTTCAAATCCCGGGTCTCGCACCTCTGATATTTTCATGTGCGAATCATTTCTAACACAATTGCCACTTGTCTTAACAGTGAAGGAAAACCTGCATGTCTGACAGAACCTAGCAAGTTTTCAAAAGACATGTGAAGTCCACCAACCCGCACTTGGCCAGCGTGGTGGACTATGGCCTGATCCACCTCGTACTGAAGGAAGGCCCGTGCCCAGCAGTGGTACGTTAAAAAGGGCTGAATACAACATGCATACATACAAAAGATACCCCAAATGTTGACTCGAGTAATAAGTTATCACTTCACCAAATTTCGTTGAAATTGGTACATTACTTTTCGCGTGAAACGCGTACACAAAAACAAACAAACAGACATACAGGCAAACAGACAAACAGGCATTTTTTTTAATAACTATTGTTTTGGGGTCTATGTTGTGTACGTAATACGTTACAAATAAACAAAAACATCTATCCCACGGGGAAAGTACATTAGGAATAAAAAGTTACCTTTTTGTTATTCTGATGTATGAACTATATTATTGTAAAGTTTCATCAAAATCCAATCAATAGTTTTTGTGTACTAAGCTGTATTAGTTACTATAGTTTTTTGACTATCCCACGGAAACTCTTTAATTTTCCGAGATGAAAAGTAGCTGATTTGTTTTTGTCATGTATGAACTATATTATTGTAAAGTTTCATTAAAATCTAATCAGTAGTTTTTGTGTACTAAGCTGTATAAGTTGTTATAGTTTTTTAACTATTCCACGGGAACTTTCATTTTCCGGGATGAAAAGTATCTAAGATGTTGCCCGGGGATATAAGGTACCACCATGCAAAATTTCATTTAAATAGGTCCAATAGATCCGGAGATTAGCCCGTACAAAGAGAAAAACAGACAAACAGCTCTCTCGGGTTCGTCCATACCTACGAATATGTTGTATTATCTCTTTAACCATTTGTCCAAATTATATGCAGTAGAAGGGAAAAGCCTTTTATTTTAAACATTTTAGACGATAAATTTACTTATTTTGATAAGAATTCATAATTGTTGATAATATGACCAATAAACATGACCTACCGATTTAAATTATTTTTTAATATAAAAAACTACTTTTTGTGACTTAAATATAAAAGTTAGACATATGCTGTCGCTGACTTTTTTGTAGGCATTATTAAGCTCTACAACTCTAGAACATAATCATATATCTCTCATCGTTAAGGCAGCGTTCGTAAGAAACGTTTTCGTTCGACCGTTTTTTCTCCGACTTACTTTGCAAATCCGACTACCACGAAAAAGCCTTTTCATTCTTCAGGTTAATATATAGCCTATGACACTCAGAAAGAACGTGGCTTTCTATTGGTAAAAGAATTTTGAAAATCGGTTCAGTCGATCCAGAGATTACCCCCTACAACGTCACAAACTCACAAACTCACAAACTTTACCTCTTTATAATATTAGTATAGATGTGATTTTTTTAGATACTCATTAATTCTAGTCAAGATTGGACCATACAAAACCAATAAAAAACACAGATAAGGATAGGAAACAAGCTAGTTTTTTTTTCATTATTGTTTTTTTAATAAAATGTAATTTATTTCAATATAAATGACTTCATTTAGTTATCCATGTTCATTTTATAAGTAAAATAGTTTAAATATATATTTCAAATTACATACACTTTTATATAGCCGTTTCTTATACTATGTGTGAGTGGATGCAATTTAATCGATTTCTTACGTATTCATGACATCCTAGTATCCAATGTTATGGTTTAACGTTGCACGCATGAAACAGATATTATTTATTTACTAGCATTGCCCGCGGCTCCGCCCGCGTTTAGATGATCAAGAACCAAATTCTTAGGTTTTACATATTAGTATACTCTTACATTGTAGTTTTTGTATTTTTTCTCAGAAATGAGATATTTTCCCGCGGTAAAAAGTATCCAGCTATCATCATACCAAATTTCATCAAAATCTGTCCAGAAGTTTTTCGTGATGCAGTAACAGACAGACAGACAGACAAAAATTCTAAAAACTATAGATTTGGCATCTGTATCGAGAATAATGTTTATTTCAATAAGATTTTCCAAAAAATATTTAATGTACAAATTCGGCTTAGTTACAATTTTATTATATGTATAGATTTATTTATTTAAAACACTAGTTAAGTACATGTATAACAAAAACAACTTAACGATAATAACTGCATTAGTTTATAACTTTGTCGCAGTTATTAGCGCCCGCCTCACAAGCATCGTAAATGATAAGAAACTTAATGATACACATATTAACAAAAGTAAGCACAGCGTAAAATCATTTATCTAATTAAACAAACAAAAATACCACGACAAGAACAAAATTAAAAAAACACAAAAAAGAAGAAAAGGAGTTATGAAATAAATAATCCGAAAAGATCGTTTTATTTAAAATGTAAAATTTTCGCGTAAAACCGCGAAATAATCCGAAAAGATAGTTTAATTTAAAAAATGAAGAGATTTAAAAAATAAGATAAAAATAAAACAAAGGGTTTCCTCTAATCAGACACAAATAAAATTTAAATTTGATTGAAGATAAAAACTTATAAAAAAAACTGACTTCCTGGCACTAAAATATAAATCATAACTTAAAGGGGGTTTTCATTTAGAATAGATACCTTACTCAGATATTTTCGATGTCGGTGCGAGCCGATGCAAAGCAAATCTATGTTGTATTTTTCCGATTGAAATATATTTCGATACGTTTAGAAATATATTCCATTTTAGTGCTTGGAAGTCGTTTTTTTTAAGCTTTTATTTTTTAATTTTTTTGAAGAAAGTTTTTTAATAACATATTCGACTAAGCAATTTATTTAAAAAAATAATTTATTATTCTAATCGTAAATCTAATATATTTAATACTTTCTTAGATTTACGCGAATGTTTGACATTATTAAATAAAACTATCTTTTCGGATTAACTTTTCGGACTAATATATTTATTTCGATATGTGAAATACATACATATTTACCTATTAGATATTCATATCTTAAAGTATTTTTGGCTTGACGACTGGAAGAGACTAACATCTGAGATACACGCTCGGCCTAGTTTACTGTTTAGATCTTAGTGATCGCCGAATGAGTATAAAATTATATTTAATAATTTATAATAATAGATTACATAAGTAATGTATTTTTGTCTTTGTCATGTAAAGGATTAAAAAAACTCTTCCGTATTGCGACAGTTGTAAAGAAAATCGTGTATTGGTTGTTAGGTATGTAAGTCATTGTTTATTTTTTCAAATAAATAAATAAGTATTTAAACCGCTGACCAAAAGTTTTTTTTTACGTAATTTTAATACCATCATTTGTCAAAAACAACATGATATTAACTGCATTTAATTATGATATCATAAATAGACGTAAATACCAACCTACTTACTAAATACTTATTTGTTTTACCAGAACTTTCCACGTTTTTTTTTAAATGAATAAATTCGTTTTATATTCCTCCTGTAAAATTTGTTTGTAAGTAGATAGAAGATCTCAGAAGTTCACGGATGCTAATGATAAAGTCATAACACAAATATGTAATATTTTGTAAAAATACAAACCGAGGTATGTGAGATCAACTCAAACTTGGCAGATTTTATTATTTATTAAATAAATACTCACTCTATTTTTAATTTTATCCTTCAGGAATGGTTTCACGAAGTTTATAATACTTTCTATTACTGGAGATGTATTAACAATGTGCACTTCCTTTAACTTAACTGGGTACGCTTCCTGAAATAAATACATAAGATATAAAAAAACTTGAATAATAATAATTATAAAATATTTTTAGAGCAATAAACAGAAAAATACAATATTTTACAAATATTTTATTTTATTTAATATATGCATTTCCTTAATAAGAATCTTTTAAATTAATCTTTTAAAGATAAGAATCTTTTCACGCAGTTGCAATGTATGATATGATCTGTGGTATGAGTATGCAGTTTTAAGTCAATTTGAGAATTAAAATGAGAATGTTACTATTCAAAATAATGTTTCGAAGCAACAAGCTTAACTTTTCTTTCTAAATTATATTTAGTTTTTTAAATCCAATTTCAAGGTACTTTAGTTAATCTTCCTATCAATTTTCATGCTTCCTATTGTATATTCCTGATTCCTATCAATTTATAGTGTTCGCCAAATGGTCGGAACATAATTATTAAAAATGTATGAATAATAATACTAAAAAAAGTAGCTGATTCTAATAATTATGCATTGGTTGTCCAGTGGAAACGTGCTCGCTTGGAAAATAGGAAATCTAAATATATATTTTGATACGTAAAATACATATTTACCTATTAGATATTTATATCTTAAAATATTGTCTGCTGGCACCGACTTCGAAAATATCTGATTAGGTATCTATTCTAAATGAAAAGCCCCGTTAAGTTATTTTTTTACGTTTTAGTGCCTGGAAGTCGGTTTTTTTTAAGTTTTTATTTTTATATTTTTAGTGTAGACGTAATAAGCAGGTAATTTGTAGGAAGGAACTTTTTAATAACATATTCGATTAAACAATTTGTTTAAAAAATATATTTATTGTTGATTTTTTTAAAAACCGCTCCACTGATTTCGATAAAATTTATATGGGACCATCTGGGAAGTATACCCATTTAAATATAACAAAAAAATTCCAAATCGGTTCAGGCGTTTTAGAGTATTCGGTGAACATACATAAAAAAAAGATTTCGACGAATTGAGAACCTCCTCGTTTTTGGAAGTCGGTTAAAAAGGTCTGAATACGACTAAAACTCATCAATAGCTACTAAACAAAAGAAAAAAAAAAGAAAATCGGTTGACAAACAGAGGAGAAAAAGGTACTGAACCGTTTTGTCTTTGCCTATTTATATAAAGCTTTTGAGGGATAAAATGCCTAATAATTTTTTTATTAATTTTAATAGAAAATAATTCTATATATAATTTAAGATTATAAAAGACCTAATTATGTATTTTGTATCAAAAATATTGTACTTGCCTGCACACAAATTAAAAATTTCTTGATAGCAGAAGGGGATATTTTAGCTAGATGACTTGGAGTGACTACAGATGCATCTAGAATGTATATATCACCACCCACTCCCTCTAATTCCTCTTTAAGTCGAATATCCCCAATCATTAAAGCAATTTTGAAGATATTATTTAGTTGCTCAGGGTCAACGTTCTTGTCCAGGCCTGAAATTACATTAAAACAAGTCCCATTGTTACTTTTTCTCACAATATTTACTTTTATATAAAAATGAAGTGTCTTACGACAATTATTTACATAAAGCCCAAATAATCATTATTTTTTTGTCAGTAATTCGTTTCCGCTAGAGTTCGTAACGGATATATGTATTATTGCAACGGAACAAATAGATTTTTGAGCGATACGGTCGTCTTTTTTACATTTTTCTATCAATTTGTATATTTTCAATTTTCAATTTTGGGTGGATAATAAATTGTTTTAATATTGATGATGATGTTCTCCTGACCGATTCCGGCCACGGCGGCCAATCTAATTGAGACTAGCCAATTGCGCAGGAGATATTATAGTGCACAAGTGTTCGCGCTGTTTTAATATTATTATATCATAAAATATTTTTACCTCGACAGATTGTCACTCGGCGACCGTTTGCTGTTAATCCTGGCAAAGGAGCCCCTTGTCTACAAAAAAATTAGATTTTATATGTAAGTATATAAACAATATATTATTAATAATAATAATAACAACAGTTTTTCCAAAAGAAAAATTTCAATAAAAGAAATTCCATTACGGATGGATTAGATAGCTTTTATATAGCTTTTAGGATTTCTAATTGGTTTCTTAAGGAATCAGTAAAATTAGAAATACGTAAAAACTTAAAAGAAAAACCGACTAAAAAACAGGCAAAAAAAGTAAAAAAATAACAAAATAACTAAACGGAGGTTTTCACTTAAAATAAATACCTAATCAGATATTTTTGAAGTCGTTGCCAGCAGCAAGCAGGTAATTTGTAAGAAGAAAGTTTTTTAATAATATATTCGATTAAGCCATTTATTTAAAAATAATTTAATGTTGATTTTTTAAAAACCACTCGACCGATTTCAATAATATTTAAACGGGACCACCTGGGAAGTATAATACCCTTTGAAACAAAAAAAGAGTTTTCTAAATCAGTTCAGGCGTCTTCGAGTCCCCCCCAACGTGCGTTCACCTTGTCGTGGTGGGGGGGCTCAGTAGTGCCCGGCAATTCAACCGGGCGCGAAGCTAAGAAACGCACAGGGAGGTTGCCCACTTCGGTGGGCGGTGGGAGGTGGCCCTCTTCGGGGGGCGGTGTACCATGCGGGTTGCTCCTGGTACTTCTCTGATAGCAGAGTGGACTGTGGAGCAACCCCATGGTTGTGGTGGTCTGCTTCGGCAGACCTGCCGTCGGGGCGTCGTAGTTGAATGCGTAAGCGATCCTGCGACGCCCCATTAAGACGGGGGAAGGTTTTGTTGGGTTTTAGTGGGTAGTACTGGCTGTAGTACGCCGGTGAGTCCCACACGTCGTGCGTAAATGCATTTCCCAACGTTAAAAAAAAAAGGCGTCTTCGAGTAATCGGTGAACATACATAAAAAAAAGATTCCTACGAATTGAGAACCTCCTCCTTTTTGGAAGTCGGTTAAAAATACAGTCAAATTAAAGCAACGAATGTTGAAAATTTATTATCCACATATTTAAATTTAACTGCTCATATGTTTTAAACTTAAAACAGAATTTACTTCGCCAATATAACGTAGAAAGAATAAAAAATATTTGCTAGAGTTCAGGGACATCTTTGACAAACAAGTAATTCCACTAGTCAAAAGGATGTCCTAACATGCTTGAAATCTTTGTCAACATACTGCGAAATTCAAGCAAATATACCACAAGGTTAGTACTTAAAGTTCATATAAATCAATTTACTTACGCTTTAGTAATAAGTTCTGCTAGTTCCGGTCTACTAACGTCTCTATCGGTGAAAAACTCGGGACAAGCTGATCTCATTGTGAAATACATATCCAGTTTCCTTTTGCATTTTTCCAAAGAAAAACTGCAGCCTCGAAGAAATGTCATAATCCGACCTTCATCTGGTAAAACCCGAAGCAATATTAAAATATAATTACAATAATATATTGTTTTGAATACAAGCTGTATTGTCTTGTTTTTGCAATTATGTATGTACAAAATGTAGTTTTGTGATAAACTTCTTTGTTTATCTGTTCTAATATTATGAAGAGGAAAATGTTGTTTTGTTGGTTTGTTTGTATCGAATTGGCTCCAAAACTACTGTACCGATTTAGTTGAAATTTGATAATAAGGTAGTTTGAGACCATAGGAAGGTCATAGGATAGTTTTATCTCGGAAATCATGCCTTAAGAGGGTGAAAATGGGGGTGAAAGTTTGTATGTGGAAGCAACCTAGGAACGAACCCGAGCGAAGCGAGGGTGAGTCGCTAGTATTAACTATGACTTATTTGATATGGTTCTTTGTGTGTATGCAATGTGATATCTTCGTCGTACAATTCATTTTTATTTTTAAAAGACACTGCTTCTTGGTAAAATGGTTATAAATGTGATAAAAAAATATTACAAGTTTTTAAAGTAATTTTATAGTAGCTGTATTATGTTAATTAAAATTATTTTTATGCAAGTTAGTATTTCTTTCACTTGTGAAATCGTTTTACAGTTAAAAGCGATTCCATTGATATAATGCATAATGTAACATCATTGTTATTCTTAATTACTATAGTAAGCCACCTAAATGCTCTTAGAACGTCAAGGATTATAAACTCCGCATTATTTAAGATACCTATACTTAAAATAAATTAGTATATCAAGATTTTAAGTAAAACCATATTTTCTTCTTTTGATTTTTTTGCGGATTTATTGTAATTTTGAGACTCTAAGTCAGACTTTTAGTCCCTCTTGTGACCATGACTGCTGTAAAGCATTCCAGATGTCGGCAAACAAAAATCAAAATATTTCCGCCAAAAAAATCCGAAAGTATACTTTTTAAACAAAACTATCATTTCGGGTTTTTTCGCGGATTTATATTGATTTTTGGTTCCCGACGTTTCGAATGCTTTACAGCAATCATGGTCACGGGAGAAACTAAGGTTTTAGATGTCTCAAAAGAATTATACATATAGTTGTTACATACAGCCTACCCACAAAATAACAAAATTGAAACAGCACCAAAGTACCTTACAATATTTGTTAATTTTAATTTTAAACATTTTTATAATTGGACCCAGTTATGCAAAAAACAGCCACGTGCGTAAAAGTACCTACAGAGCATAAGCATAAGCATTTTATTATAAAAAATAAAATAATTATAAAAATAAACAAAACTTATATAAATATTGTTCAATTTTAAAATAACCAGAAAAACAAAACATAACCCAAGTGCAACTATCGACAGAAAAATGCTTATAACTCTGTTGGTACTTTTACGCAAATGGCTGTTTTATGCACAACTGGGTCCAATTTTAATAACTTTTATAATTGAATATGGTATTATTTAATATTACTTTTAACTGTTATTATTATTATTTATTATTAATTTTATATTATATAAAATTTATATAAAAGTAATACTTTATCAAGATAACAAAAACTAACATACCCCATTCATTAGGGAGATGCGGTTGTTTTTTAAGCCATTCCTTAATAGCAGCGAGATCCTGATCTCTGGTGTTTACATCTTCGTTTAATTCTACACGGATCTTCTTCCACATTTCCCCCGTTGGCTGAACTAGAGTCGCTGCTGACGCCATCTTGTTGAACTAAAAGAAAAGAAAATCCTTAAAAATATGAATTTTGAATAAGCTGAACATATTACTACCTAGATAGTTTTTAGCTTAGTACCATTTATACCGAGTATTTCCTGGCTGTTATAATTAAAAGCTACAAGTATTATTATATAAGTAGGTATTTTTGTATTGAAATTTTAATAGTTTATAATATACAATAAATGTGTGTTTTTTTATTTTATTACAGAGATATTAAAATAATTTTTTAACTGTTTTTAATAGCGGTAAATGCATCCTGTAACTTCATAAAACTTTTAGGCTATCTAATCATTGAAAAATATTGATATTTGCCAAAACGTATTTTATTTTAATCTAATCACTGATTAATAAGAAATTGTATTGTATATGAGTTTAATTTAAGGCTATTATGAATATAGTATCATATTATTACAAACTTAGATTTTTAGGGTTATCTATACATTATTATAATAAAATTGTAACTAAGTCAAATCTGTACATTAAATATTTTTTAGAAAATCTTATTGAAATAGACATTATTATCGCTAACAGAAGCCGAACCTATAGTTTTAAGAATTTTTGTGTGTCTGTATATCTGTGACCGCATCACAGAAAAATCACTGGAGGGATTTTGAAGAAATTTGGTATGGTAATAGCTGGTTATCCGGGTCAACTAATATACTAATACGAGTATACTAATATATAAAACCTAAGAATTTGGTTTTGGCCATATTAACGCGGGCGGAGCCGCGGGCAATGCTAGTATATAAATAAAAATGAATCACCGAAATATATGTACACGCTTCCGATAGACTGCAACAAATT
The DNA here is from genome assembly GCA_921882275.1 of Brenthis ino. Lineage (NCBI taxonomy): Eukaryota > Metazoa > Arthropoda > Insecta > Lepidoptera > Nymphalidae > Brenthis > Brenthis ino. Next base: position 17,305,072 of record OV170221.1, on the reverse strand, counting down.
AGATAATTCTTTTTTTTTTGTGTTTGTTATTGCCAAGACAATTTTTGTATAGAAGAAAATTAAAAGATTTTTTTTACTAAAATAAGATTTTTTTAAATATCCTGATATGAAAAGTGAGTGAGTGAGTGAAATAGTTTTTATCCCGGAAATCATCCCTTAAGGGGGCGAGAATGGGAATGAAAGTTTGTATGGGTAAGCAAGCGCTAGTATAAAATAAAATCCTCATAGATGTTCGTCATGTTTCTCTATTTGTTCATAAGTAATTAAATTCTCCGAGTCTGCTGGTAGTAGAAAATTGTGTTATATGACTTTTTAAATAAAAGATTCATTGCAAAGGATACAAATAGGTACGTACTATAATACAAGCATCTCATAATACATATAAAAATTAAGAAATCCGGGCAAAAGATTGTATTGAAAGTACATTTTGAAATGATTGCTCTTCAAAGATTTCTAAATCAAACCGAATGCGCTTATCATTTGAAAGGTGATTACAATCGAACGCTATTATTGCCAAATAACCAAAAATAAAACAAAATCTTCGCAATGTTTAGAACTGATTATATATTGAAGTTTCATAAGCGGAAGGTAATGTACCTTTACATTGCAGTTGCAAAACGTAATCTTTCGCAATCCAAAGCAGTAGAACTAGACGACATTCCTCTATTTAGTTTAGTAATCGTACCTTTTTAAAACTTTTACTTACTCGGTTCATATTTTAATTTTATATAATAGTATCGTTCAAATAAAAAGCGTAACAAGTGATTTCTTTTTCAGTGTTCTGTTATTTGAATTAGAAAGTAGCTTGATCAATAGCAATTGCTAAGTAAAAAGTTTAGAGTTGCTCTGTAAATGGTTTTCGTTTTAGTTTATAGTAACAAGTAGGTAACTTATTTTAAAAAATATATTTAGAAAGTCATATAGTCTGCTATTATTATATTAACGACTTAACATCGCTTCGCTCGGGTGCATTCCTAAGTTTGAAATATTTAGGAACGCATATAAGTAAAACGACCAAAGAAAAATTCTTTTTTTTTTTGCGCCAGGAACGTACACAGGCGTATATATAATAATCCATCAGAGTTTTATCACAATTGGATCAGTGGCTTAGAGAAGCATAGAGGAAAAACAAACGGTCATTTATTTTTATTTATGTATATAGAAGATTATTTTTTTGTTAACATCATGTACTTTTATGAAATGTCCGCCATTTTACAAACAAATAGAGTAAATATATTCATAATAACGTTTTTATTCAATAGGTATACCGACTTCAAATTAAAATGATAAGAGAGATGTCGCATTCAAAAAGATTCGCAATTCATGCGACTTAGAAGTATTTACTTATAATAATCATAAATTAACACTTACAATATTAACTAAAAATTATTTGATTAAACATATATGTATGTATTAACACGGCATATGTAACAGCAATTCTAAGCAAAGTCGTTACATAAATTTGAGTTGTGAAAATGTCTTTTTAATTAGCTAAAATCCTTAGTAAGATAATAAATTTTAAATATTTTTAAGGATATGTTATATTTTGCTTTAATAAAATAACAAAACTTTTGATATTTCTATCTGGCTAAACAACATACTTCACAATAGAATATCGGTCTTAAAAGTTCGTTTAAAAATGAACATGCTATGAATTTTAATAGTTTAATCATTATGAGTTCAAGACCAAGTATGGCTTCTATTGTTTGTTATATAGTAGCAGACGTAATACATTCAAATTTGCATAAAAATTATATATAGATATAGCTACAATGTAAGAAAGGCTTCCGTGATTGACAGTCAATACTGTCTGAATATGTGATCTTTGTCTGAAACTGAGAGTTAATTTTCTTTGGATAATATAATTAATATTTTTGTTTTTTTTTTTTACAGTAAATGGTAGTTAGTATAATAGGTTTTTTAATATTAGTGTGTATATATTTTGTATTCAGTCCTTTTTAATGTCCCACTGCTGGGAACGATCCTCCCTTCAGTACGAGGGGGATCAAGTCATAGTCCGACACGCTAGCTGAGTGCACAGTGGCACATGTCTTTCGAAAACTAAATAAGTTCTATCAGACATGCAGGTTTCCTCAAATATTTTCCTTTACCGTAAGACACTTGGTTGTTAAAAATGATTGGTATATGAAAATATCAGAAGTCCGAGACCCAAGATTAAACTCGATTTATTCGATTTCCCAAGCGAACGCGTTACCACTGGGCTACCACTGCCTCTTCTTATTATGATAATGGTCAAATATTAGATACTTATGTACATATTTATCTATTACTATATATTATATAGTAACATTAATACTGATACTAGGACGTGCTCTACTTACCTAATCAATATACCTATTTGTTTTTCACAATATTCTTCAACTTTCTATAAAAATATACACTAAAATGTATATATTTTCTATAAATAACAATAATTTTGCTTCTATTGTTAAACATATGTAAATTTACACCAATAATGTCAGTATCTATAAAGATATACAAAGAAGACCTGAGACCGCATCATCAACTTGCAGCTCTACTTCTCTTAAAGCTCCAAATAGTAGCCATAAAAGCTCATCTAACCAGAATTCTATAAACGCATTAATTCTTTAATTAAAAGCTCTTAATTTTTAATACAGAAAAAATACTCAAAATAAAACAAAAGCATAAAAAAGGCACGGACAAAAGTTTGGTGGGTCTGGTGTATGAACAAGTCTATGAAGACTCAATAATAAAACAAATACGTAAAAATAATTATCACAAATATTGTACGTAGAGACTTTAAACACAATATTTTCTATCATCTGGCAGCATAATTTTTGTAAAGATCCTCAAAACATATAAAAAATTACTTTAATAAATCTAACACAACACATTTTTCAATGTTTTTCTCATCTCCTTAAAAAAAATTAAAGTTATATTTTTATATACATTTTTTAGATCCATTGGTATTGGTTCAACGGTGTTTGTTAGACGATTTACAATGATTCAGACTACTTGGACGAAAAATTCACCCATTATCCTATAATTAACTGACTTCCAAAAAGGAGGAGGCTTTTAAATTGATAGTATTAATAAGTATAGTACCATCACGTAATAATTATGAAAAAAAAAGTTTTGTTTCGGATGTCACTAAGCTATTTACCTAGTTTTAAAATGTAAATGAAAATGTAAATAAATGTCATTAAGCACTATTGCTTAGTTTCTATATACTATTGCGAATTTTCCCTGCTTACCCAGTAACATAAATTTTAAAATGAGTTTAAATAAATAAATACATAGTTAAAAATTAATTCTATTGATACTTACTTATTTCGCAGTCGATGCACGCGATGCACGCGATACTACGCACGCTCAGGTCAAACCGCAAACGTCAACTGATAGAACCTAAGGTACTGCCTGTGTTCTTTGAGCCTTGAAAAGGTTGCGACATTGGTTCTGAATCTAGCTTTTAAATATTATCAGCTATCTCACATCCCATTGTTTATGTCATAAAATTTCTTAAAATCTGTGTGTTCGTAATAACATTTTTTTTATTTACTTTACACGTGATACATACATATTATGTCTATTTAATCTAAGATCTCAGACGTGATATCACTCCAGTTATTAATTATTGTATATTATAAGGTATGGTATCTTTTTTTTATTTTTTTCTTATAAAACATTTTAATAAATATATATTATATAAAAAAATGTGTTCAATATATTTTAGTTTTCAAATACAATCTTAGTTTTAGTGTTAGTATTTATTACATTATAGATAGATGTTAGTCATTTCATAGTAACGTTAAGAAATATTCAAAAAAAATAGCGTTAAGTTTTTTTTACTATGCATGATTAAGGTATTTTTGTTGATATGTATGTATGTGATTTGCTTTAAGGTATGTAAAAAAGGTCGAAATAAAAATTATAATGAATGAAATAAGTAACCAGCAAGTTTTTGTCAAATTCTTTAATAATAATGTACTAAATTTATCCAAATTAATTCCCCTCTAAGTCGATAACACGTAAAAGTTTTATAACTAATGTTTATGTTTAAAATGAAACGACTGTTTTTAATTTATAAGCTATACCAGTGCTCTCATATACGCTGTAATGTTAGGAAAATAGTATAAGACACGTTTTTCCTCCGCGTAATTTAAGTGCACTACGTCAGTGGTTATGAAAAATAAAAAATCCGTCAAGTGCGAGTCGAATTCGCACACGAAGGGTTCCGTGCCATCGTACATGTACTTTTTAATAATATGACTTTTACTCTATGTATGTAGTGTATTAACTTTGATGATCGATTACGAACATTAAAAAAATGTTTTTAGTATTTTTATTTTTGTATTTTTTTATTATTTGTTGTTATAACGATAATAGAAATACATACTCTGTGAAAATTTAAACTCTCTACCTATTACGGTTCATGGGATACAGCCTTATGACAGACGGATGGACGGACGGTCGGACGAACAGCGGAGGCTTGTAGTAATAGGATACCGTTGGCATAGCTCGGGTACGGAACCCTAATAATGACGTTTTCATTGACATGTTCTATTGTTTTAACCTTAATTTCGAAATCAAAAGTTACATCTTACTGCCTTTTGACGTTTACATAAACAAAAATAAATATGCCTTTAGGAAATGAATATCTAAAGATATGTTTATTTATGTATATGTAAATATATGTTAGTAGAAAAATATAAATTTTTGCTTCGCAAGACTTTCTGGGAATCGAACTTATTACCTACTAAAGAGAGAGAATGAGAGTAAATAGTGGCAGTTTATTACTATACCTATATATAAGCCAAGATGGCTATACATACTATTGTTCGTAGGTCGAGTATATGTATTGTATGTATGTATATATGTATACATTCAACCCTTTTTAACGCCCCACTGCTGGACACGGGCCTTCTTTCAATCCAAGGGGGATCAGGCCATAGTCCACCACGCTGGCCAAGTGCGGGTTGGCACACTTCATTATGTCTTTCGAAAACTTGGTAGGTTCCCTCAGACGTGCAGATTTCCTCAAGATGTTTTTCCTTTATCGAAAGGCAAGCGGTCATCAAGTTAGAAATGATTCGCACATGAAAAATATTATAGGTGCGAGACCCAGGATTTGAACCCGCTTTACTCGATTTCCCAAGCAAGCACGCTACCACTGGGCTACTGCCTTAGTATATGTATTATGAAATAAATTTTATATTTATTATTAACAAGCTTTTGTCCACGGCTTCGCTCGTGTGATAAACTAACCGGGGATCAAGCATAGCCTATATTATATCCCGTATTTCAAAAATGATAGATTCTCCATACAAACTACCCCCTCCCCCCTCCTCTCCTCCTTTTAACCGTCTTAAGTTTAATTTCTGAGATAAAACTATCCTTATGCCCTTCCCAGAGTCTCCAACTATCTCTAAAATAAATTTCATCTAAATTGGTTTAGCAGATTAAGCTTGAAAAGGTTACAGAAATACAGACAGACATAGTTACTTTCGCATTTGTAATATTAAGTATGGATATTATTAATATGGATTATTGTAATGCAGAAACGTTAAATGTCACATTTCTATCCGCAAATCAAATCAATCTCCCTTTTAAAAAATAAAGACTTAAAAGAAAGATATAGATACTAAAAATATATTCATAGATATATAGACTCAAACTTATATCCGAGTTATGCAGTTAAATGAATTGTTATCATAGTTATAAACGTTCATTGAGTCGATAAAATGTAAGATTCGCAATACTGTTTTGCAGGCTGTTCCAATTTATCGCTCTAATTCGTGTAGCTATTGCGATACTTCGTGCTCGTCAAAGTGTACATATATGCTAGCTCAAACACTAGCAACCTGCATCGATTCCGACGTACTTATTTTACAAGTTTTTATTTAACTTGCTATGTTTTTATGAATGTTTGTTCGGGTCAAATCTTGACACTGAATTTTAAAAGCAGATAGTTTCAATCGATTGAGTTGAAATTTTGCATACACATTAAGTTTAGATGACAATGCATGGTTAGGTAAGTGACGTCATTATAAATCAAAAAGGTTCCCAGAGATGGCGGACTATGTTTTTTTATGCACCCCCATGATATGGATATCAAATGAAAGAGTTAGCTGAGAAAAATACGAACAAATATCTAAAAAAATAACTTTAAATTAAATCAAACCCACTTATCACATTACACAATTTATCTATACATAATATAATAAAATTCTAACTAAGACAAATCTGTACATTAAATATTTTTTCGAAAATCTTATTATTGAAATAGACATTATTATCGATACAGAGGCCGAATCTATAGTTTTTTGAATTTTTGTCTGCCTGTCTGTCTGTCTGCTACCGCAACACAGAAAAACTACTGGACGGATTTTGATGAAATTTAATATGGTCATAGCTGATTATCCGGGTCAACATATAGGATACTTTTTACCGCAGAAAAATATCTCATTTCTGAGAAAAAATAAATTAAATGGTTAGAATAAAAAAACGATGATACTATATAGATTTTAGCAAGTTAACTTACTAAATATGTCAAAAACTATTAAAAATAGCTAATCTTGAAAAAGTATATCAATAGCACTATTTTATTCATTAAAAAAATATTTTAATGAATATTTATTTTTGTATTATTTAGATATTTGTCAATAGATGTCGCCATGTGTCTTTAAAATACGTAGTTTTAATTCCAAAAAATTGAATGTACAAATTCGACCTTTCTATGATTATATTAGAATTACTGCTAAATTACCCGCGGCCCCGCCCGTGTTTAAATTATCAAAAACTTTTTGGCTTTATAAATTAATTACATCTATAGATACATTAAAATTTAATGAAGCAATATCATATTTAAATATTTTTTGGAAAATTTTATTGAAATACACATTATTATCGCTAACAGAGGCCGAACCTATAGTTTTAAGAATTTTTGTCTGTCTGTCTGTGACCGCATCACAGAAAAATCACTGGAAGGATTTTGAAGAAATTTGGTATGGTAATAGCTGGTTATCCGGGTCAACTAATATACTAATACGAGTATACTAATATATAATACCTAAGAATTTGGTTTTGGTCATATTAACGCGGGCGGAGCCGCGGGCAATGCTAGTGTAATATAAAAACTTGTTTTTAAAAAAAAAAAATTTAATATTAACTTACAGATTTCAAATTGAAATGTTTCCACATAAAACAATTTTTATACTAAAATCTTGAAGCGCCTAAATGGAATACAAATTAGAAGACTTATGTATTCTTTTGTTTTACTAACACAGTTTTTCCTTATAAAAGCTAAGAGAAGGTTGAGCTAAAAAAATATTTTACTAATCATGTACCGTTTCAAGGTATTTTCACAGCATAAATCAAAATCGATTCAATCCGTTGAATATAAACAAACGAGTCTTAACTTGTATTTACGATTTACATACAAAAGTAGCGTTTGTATTTACCATACCATATAATGCAGAAATGAACTATACATTATACTTACCATTCCATCCCATAGGTACTATTGCATAGGTATATCACATATTCGATCGCATAAAGTTCGTATATCGCAATTATATACAATACATCAATACAATAAATCAATTAAATAGAGCACAATTGAGGCCATCAGCACAAAACTCGCCTAACCCATTGACAGCTACTTTAGAGAAAATATCTGTTAATTAATATTTTCATATATTTTAAAACTTATTTTAGTTTTTTTTAGTTTTTTCATATAGCGCTAACTTGAGTTGTAATGATTTTTTTTGCGTTTTTCTTATGAAATTTGTTTGTTATAGACAATTAATAACTATTTTTCGAATATAAATATAGTTAAGGCCATTTTAAATTATTTTTGAAATACCTACATAGGAGGGTTAAACCAAATCTTAAATAACGTTTCTCCCGCTGATATTATGATTCTAAATTAAATTATACATTAATGATAATTAATTATATAAGACTAGCAGAACCCGCGGCATCGCTTGCGCTAAAACTACAAAAAAAAACTAAAAAGGTAGGTTTCATATAAAATTTAATTCCTTATTTTACCCCCTTATGGGATGAATTTCGAAAAATGCTGAAACACGTATTTATTTAATACACGTATATATTGAAGAGCATTAATACCAAGTTTCAAGTAATTCTGATCATATAAATTTATTTGGGTTGTATTATAACGTGTTTTTGAAAGAAAGACAAACAAACAAACACACTTTCACATTTATATTATTAGTATGAATACCTTATCGATATCCAGTCTCTAGTTTTTGCAAGACGTGTGAAGTCCGCCAACCCCCACTTGACGGTGACTATGGTCTTATTCGTCTGTGGCTGCGACACTTGTTATTTCAGGTGTTTTCCTGAGCTCGTTTTTTGCAAGTTACGCTGTGCGGGATATACTTTGTAGGCTAGGAAAATAATCTTCGGCAAATGTGAAAAACAGGAAATTTTGTTTGTTCGTAATAAACTAAAAATTCATAAGATAGAAAAAAAACAATTTGGGTTCAGCAGCAGAATTCCCATCCGACCATTTGTATTCAGAACTATCATAATAGATGAAACTTTATTCAAATAGACTTATTATAAGTACTAGCATTGCCCGTGGCTCCGCCCGCGTTGAACAGACATACAGACAGACAGACAAAAATTCTAAAAACTATAGATTCGGCCTCTGTTACGATAATAATGTCTATTTCATAAGATTTTCCAAAAATTATTTAATGTACAGATTCGGTTTAGTTACAATTTTATTATATGTTTACATAACACATTCTTAGATTTACGCGAATATTTGTCATTTTAAATAAAAATATCTTTTTGGATTATTTCGCGGATTTATTTAGATTTTTGGTTCCCGACGTTTCGAATGCTTTACAGCAATCATGGTCACGGGAGAGACTGACGTCGGGAACCAAAAAACCGAAACACTCCGAAAAGATAGTTTTATTATAAGCACTTTTGAATCGTTAATTTGATTTAAAGAGCGTCAGTGTAGTCAGTCCGTGAGGAAGCTACCACCGACTCGGAAAGCAGTTTTGATGAAAAGAGCCGGCGAGAAACTCAACAGTTGCTCTTTTAAATATCGAAGTTATATTAATAAACATAATATGACATACTAGCATTGCCTGCGGCTCCGCCCGCGTTCAGATGACCAAAAATCAAATTCTTAGGTTTTACATATTAGTATACTCTTACATTGCAGTTTTCGTATTTTTTCTCAGAAATGAGACATTTTCCCGCGGTAAAAAGTATCCTATATGTTGACCCGAATAATCAGCTATCACCATACCAAATTTCATCAAAATCCATCCAGTAGTTATTCTGTGATGCGGTAACAGACAGATAGACATACAGACAGACAAAAATTCTAAAAACAATAGAATCGGCCTCTATATCGATAATAATGTCTATTTCAATAAAATTTCCAAAAAATGTTTAGTGTACAGATTCGGTTTAGTTACAATTTTATTATATGTATAGATAATGCATATGAATCAATATATCTTAAATTCCACACATTTTCATCAACAAGAAACTCTAGATATTTTTAACCGAGTAAAGCAAATTAAAGCAATTATACCCCAGAAACTTATAAATAACGAGCAAACCTCAAACTATCAGTGAATGGAGCAATCCTACCAGAATCAAGTTTAAACCAAAACATGAGGTACTAGGCTTTCATAAATCTATAGAAGGTTTTGATTGCACTATCCCTTTTACTCATATAGGCTATGCAGTCTGCAAATGTCGCGCAATGCGAAATGTACTTTATTTTGTTCTGCTGTGGGATAAGATTCGTTTGTGTATCAAAAATCAATGGCACACTTTGATACGTAAACAAAATATATGTATAAGTATCATATTATATACTTGTAGATAACTTCATATAGTGATAATCTATATTTTTAGTTAAACGTTTTGGTTGCAGGTTTAATATAAAGAATGGAACAAATGGATGGTACATGTAAGAAAAATACCTTAAATATTGAAATTATAAAGTTTTACTCTAAGGAAACATTCTTTTATTTAAAAAATAATAACTGCATTTCATTTTTTTTATAAAACTTACCTGAATCGGTAATAGAACCAACTAAAACTACAGGAAGATACACGGTCACTATTTTATCGAACTAACCGCTAGAGTCTATGTATATAAGCACGATATACAAAATTGTTTACAAACTTAACCCCCAAAATATGTGGGAAATTAGGTGATTATAATTAACAGATTAGTAAATAAAAGTTTTCAATTATACTATACTATATATTAATGCATCCGATGCAGTAAAAAATAAGATAGCATACTTTTTTCATTTAAGCTTATTAAGGTTTATGTTGGTGAAACCTAAGTTAATGAAAGACTCTACCTATATTAAACCTACAAGTAAATAATCTATACTAATATTATAAAGATGTAAAGGTTGTGACTTTGTGAGTTTGTAACGTTGTAACGTAACCGGTTAAGATGTAATTTGGTTAAAAGATAGTTTGAGACCCCGGGAAGGACATAGGATACTTTTTATCCCGGAAATCATTCTTTAAGGGGGTGACAATGGGGTTGAAAGTTTGTATTGGGAAGCAAATAGTATACCTATATATTTTATTACTAGCGACTCAATCTCGCTTCCCTAGGTGATTCTTTTAAATAACTTCTTTTTATTTATGAACCGATTGAAATAAAACAAACACTAAATGTTAAGTGAAGGCGCACTCAAATTGGTTAAGCTGTTTCTGAGATTAGTGCGCACAAACGCACAGACATACCGATAAACAGACAAAAACTCTAAAAATCATTGCTTTGGTGTTTATAGCTTTAATAAAAAATCTCAAAAGTAGATTTTCTCAAATATCTTCCATGTACAGGCAGCGATAAGTAACATTTTTATTATATGTCCAGATTAATATAGAAATAAAGAATAAAAGGATGTATATAAATAAAAACATATTATTTAATCATAATTTTATTTAAAAAAACCAATTACAAATAACATTAAAGAATAATGAGCAACTTTGGTTGATATCATAGAACTTTGTTAAATGCAAAGAGTGAAGGCGACACTATAGTGAGAGCTGCTAAAAAGTTCAATCTTAAACAAAAATATCTAAGGTTACATGAGGTATAATTATTCATTAATTGAATTCTATAAATAGTATATCTGATTATTAGTTATATTTCTTTAATTGTCTTTTACTTAATTTAATGTCAAGCTGGTTTAAGCATTCGCTAGAAACAAAATCAACTTAATCAACAAATATATTTTTTATTTATATTAATCTATGACTAATTGACGGAAAGAGCCATCAATACCAAAGAGTTCATCATAGTTGGTAGGTTTCCCTGGTCTTAGGGATTCATCCGCTTTGAATTTTTCTTGTTCTGCGAACCAGTCCTTGTATTCATCTAGCTTCTTGACCCATGCATCTGTAAATATTGAGATAATAAATATAAATAGCGTATATACGCTTGTATATATAATAATCTTGATGGTTTAAAGCCCTTTTTTAACGTCCCACTGCTTGGCACGGGCCTCCCTTTATTACATCTGATCTGGCCATAGTCCACCACGCTGGCCAAGTGCGGGTTGGCAGACTTCACATGTCTTTCGAAAACTTATTAGGTTCTCTTAGACATGCAGGTTTCTTCATGATGTTTTCCTTCACCGTAAGATAAGTAATAATCATGTTGGAAATGATACGCAACATGAAAATATCCGAGAGGATTTGAACCCTGATAAGCTAAGTGTCTCGATAAATATGTCATATATTAATATAAAGTCCAGGATGTGAATGTTTGTGAGGATGTATGGATGTCTGGATGTATTACATGTGAAAGCTACTGAATGGATTTTAATGAAACTTTACAATAATAAATCTCATACATCAGAATAATATATAGGCTACTTTTTATACTGGTAAATATCCAATTTCCATGTAAAATTTCCATGGGACACATTTATTTCTGTTTATCTAGAGGCGAATATGAATAAAGGATCTGAACGTGGGCGGAGCCGCGGGCAATGCTAGTTTTGTTATAATAATATACAAAATAGCTTTAACAGATAATGAAATTAAAAGTTTGCGCAAGTTTTATACGTACCATGGATATCATTCATGGGTCCAGCTTTTCCACCATATTCCTCGGGGAGAAGCTCCTGAGGAACGTACTTGTATAAGTCGTTTACGTCACTGTGGATGAAGATCTGGAAAAAAGTAACTGTTATCAGATATTGCCAAATTAAATTATAAATTACTATATTCTGTAATATTGTTGCTGTATTCAATTTTAATATTAGTTATTATTATAAATGCGAAAGTTTAGACGTTTGGGTGTTTGGATGGATGTTTGTTACTCAATCACGCCAGAACAGCTTAACGGATCTAGATAAAATTTGGCACTGAGATAGATTATAGCCTGGAATAGAACATGGGCTACTTTTTATACCGAAAAAATGTGCGGTTCCCGTGGGATACATTTATTTTTGTTCTTCTAGTACTATTATAATTTTGTTTCTGTTGTATTCTTTTCTTTATGTCACGTACTGGGACAAATATTATTTATTTAATTTAATTGCAACGATTATTTACAAACTAAAATTAGGATTATTAACAAAACTATCATACTCTTTCTCTTATCTTCTCCTTCAGGAACGGCTTAACAAAGTTCACGATCTTGTCGACCAGGGGTGAGATGTTTATGACATGCACTTGTTTCAACTTTACTGGATACGCCTCCTGTTATTGACACATTGTAAAGTTATAACATAACAAAATTCATAATATAAATTAATACATTTGAACGTTTGTAGACGAAAGTTTAGAAGAGAAATGATGCCTTTATAATGTTATTTTTTCTGCACCATTGACGATACATTTTATACATATAATAAGATTCTAACTGAGTCGAATCTGTACAATCAGTATTTTTTGGAAAATCTTAATGAAATAGTCATTATTATCGAAACAGAGACCGAATCTATAGTTTTTAATTTTTTTGTGTCTGTCTATCTGGAAACGCACTACGAGAAAATCGCTGGATAGATTTTGATGACATTTGGTATGATGAAAGCTGGTTATACCGGGTTAACATATAGGATTTATTTATAGGACCTCTTACTGCAGGAAATAGTTTTATTTAGTTACAGACAAAAATCTTTAAAGTGTCCTGACTAGATTTTTGAAAATTATTGTATGATATAGATACGTAACTGTTTAACTCTGAGGAGAGGAATCGAACTCACGACTTTTACGTTAATCAAAATTTACGTTAATCAAAATATAATATTGTTAGGAAAGATTAAATTACCTGAACACAGACTAAGAACTTCTTCACCAATGTTGGTGTGAACTTGGCGAAGTGGGTTGGAGTGGCCACAGATGCATCCAATATGTAAATGTCTCCAGCAACACCTTCTTTTTCTTCCGCCAATCTTACATCACCAAGCATAAGTGCCAACTTGAAGGCATTCGCCACATTAGGTGTTTGGACATCTTTATCGATACCTACCGGAAAAAATAAGTTATAATTTTTTTCTATAAGAACAGATACCGCAATAATTTTATGCAATAACATTAACATTTTAAGACTATATAATATTTTTTTGTTATGAAATTTTAGTTAATTACTTAAAAACAATTAATTAAAAATATACCTCTCATAAGGATGACTCGGCGACCGTCAGGAGTGAGTCCTGGCATTGGTGGCATTTGACTGAAATATTTTTTTAAAATATGATTTTTAATTTGAACTTAAACATAACAATACGTTTTAATAACTTTAATTTAAACTTCCCACTACTTCCCAAACATAGAGACTATATAAATATAGAATTTTGATACCAAACCCCATCGATCCTTTTTGGGTGGCCTATAATTAATGTAATATGGTCTATGGTGAACTTTTAGACTTACGCAATTTTAATGATTTCCTGTAGCTCGGGGCGGTTGATATCTCGGTCGTTGAAGAACTCCGGTACAGCGGACCGCATAGTGAAGTACATGTCAAGTTTACGCTTGCACTTCTCGAGGGAGAACTTGCAGCCACGGAGAAAGGTCATGATGCGTTGATCATCTGTAGGCAAATATTGTTATTATTTCGAGGTTTATCTTACATATCAATATAGTTTGATAAAAATCATTAATAAATTATGTAAAATTCAATGAATTTTAATATTAAGTATCTATAAAAATATAGATATGATAGGAGTATCGTGATATTATGCGATAATGTGACGCATCATAAAGGTTCTACTGGCTTTAAGTTAGTATTGTGACTCCATCCAATACATAAACTGAATTGAATAGAGAAGGGCAGGTGGTATGCGTAAAATACGTGCGTTGCATTCTAGCCTTAAATAAGGGTTTCTTTATAATATATGTTTTTATTTCAAAATCCACAATTAATAAAAAATGATTTAGCATTTTCTTCACTTACCAAACTCATCAGGTAGATGGGGCTCCTGTTTCAACCATTCTTTGATGTGGGCGAGATCCTGATCCCTGGTTTCAGGGTTCTCATTTAACTCCTCGCGGATTTTCTTCCACATCTCTCCTGCTGGCTGTTCTAGAGTCATCTTGGATTCTGGTTCTGAAATAAATAGGTATTGCTTTATCTTTATCAAATACCTAAATTTTAAAGTATACTTTTTTAAATTTATATTTACGCAACTCATTCTTAAGTTTCTTCAGACGTTCCCACAATTTTTCTTTTAAATAAAAAATGTGTTATTATATCGTATTATACCAATTATTAATATGAAAATTTGTAAAACTAATTGCACTGTTATTGTTATGGAATGATGTCCTTCTTCTATAATTGGTAGTACATAGTAATTTAATGAGATGTAAGGCATGTGTTAGATGTAAATTAATATGTACAATTGTTAGAGATCTTCTTCTTCTTTTCCCTGCCCAATCACTTGAGGTCGGCGCAGTACATCTTCTGTACTGCTGATAGGATTTGGCAAAAGTTTTACGACAGGCCGCCTGCCTGACGTCAACCTCCTTGGGAATACTATTGTCTCTTTTTGTCTGAATGGTATTGCGGAAGTCTTGTAATATGCACCTTCGATTTTTTTGTCTTTTAAAACATTTTTTATAGTATTACTTAAATTTTAATGTTATTTTCGAATATATTTTAAAATAAATTTTGATTACACAATAAATTTTGTTTTGATGTTGTCAAATTTAGAGAATTTTAATTGTTAGAGATCCATACAAATAAATAAATAAACTTGTGCAAACAGTTAAACAGATTTGGATAAAACTTGACACATAACAGACCTTGTCCTAAATAAATACTTTTTATTGCTGCATAACAATGTCAAAAGCGTAAATTTTTCACGTAGAAGGAGTCGCAGACAAAAACTCGTTTAGATGTACATTGTAAAAGTTGAAAATTTGAGTGAGAGTGCATACATAATAAGTAAAATATTTTGTTTCTTTGTTTTTATTTATATTATTATTATAAATTTAAATTTATTTTTGTTTGAGAAAAGTTTTGCTAATATTATCTCTATACATATAGAGACAACAATTGAGAATGAGAATACAATTTAGAATTTTGATATATTTAGTTCTTAAATTTACGGAAAATATGAAATAACAAAGAAATCAACAATAAATATATTTTTTAAATAAATTGCTTAATCGAATGTTATTAATAAAAAAAACTTTCTTATTAGAAATTACCTGCTTATTATGTCTATAACAAAAATGAGAAATTAAAACTTCAAAAAACACCGACTTTCAGGCACGAAGTCATCTATTCTAGTGAAAATAACGTATATTTTGCAATTAAAATTTCAATCAAATGAGACGACAATATTGCACTAGTACTCGATATGGTAGACGAAGAAGATAGCATCAAGCGCTCTAGACTCTGGACTAGAGTATGAACTGGCGTTGCACTCTACGTACCTATGGCGTAACAAAATGAACTAAAACGAGACGGGTGTATTTTACAGGGGATGAAAACTACAGGGTAGATATATGCAACCTGCGTTGAAGTGAGATAAATGGTGCACAGTAGTGCATTTCATATATCGAAAGGATCAAGTATCTCCTATATTATTATGACAGCCTAGTACCCCATGTTTTTGATTCAACGTGACTGGGTAGAGTTCAACAAAATGGCTGGTGGTTACTTTTCGATATATTAAGAGCTTCC
This sequence comes from Brenthis ino, assembly GCA_921882275.1. Taxonomy (NCBI): domain Eukaryota; kingdom Metazoa; phylum Arthropoda; class Insecta; order Lepidoptera; family Nymphalidae; genus Brenthis; species Brenthis ino. The sequence goes on along the minus strand of OV170221.1, from coordinate 17,288,922 downwards.
ATATAAATGTTTCTCCGCCCTGATTGTGGAAGTCACACCGCAGATCATGTAATGATGACACGTTTGGCGCAGTTTGCAGTGAGCCTCTTTGGTGTGCCAACAGTCGCGGGTTCGGGTCCTGCTAGGGGCATTCATTTGTGTGATGAGCGAGAATGGTTGTACTCCAGTCATGGGTGTTTGCTTATATTTATAACATGTATGTATTTAAAATTATATATGTTTAGTGTATCAACTATCTGGTATCCATAAGGTAGAGGCACGGTAACATTACATTACCGTGGTAGAGGTTTGGAATTTGGATAGGGAGTTTTTTCATGTAAGTCGTCATCGACATGCTCACGTGACATGTTAACATTCAGACTGCCGATAAATGTCAAAACCTGATAAATGTAAACAGTTTTAATTTACAAATTTTAATTTAAGATCAAACAATTAATTTGAAGCTCCAAAAATAACAACTGATTGTTTATTATTAAGTTTTTACTTCTGTTGGCGGCACGGTAATATTACATATTACATTACCGTGGTTGGCAGTCTCATGACTGCTTTTTTTACACAGTCAGGTTTTTTTATTATAATACTTTGCAAGTTAGTCCGACACGTTGCCGTGTGACTAGAAATGGCCAAGCATAAATCATTTCCTACGCATTAATAGTAGCCTGGTAGCTGATGTTTTGGTTTAAAGGGGGACTATACAGATATTACCTACAGTTCATAACTTCATGCCTCTTTTTGATAGAACAAGGTTTTGGCCATAGGTGTGTTTATTGTCTCTTTCTTACAATAGAAAATATATGGAAAGATGCCGATGTAAGGGTAAGATGTAGTAAGAGGGTAAAAAGGAATATTAGTAAATTCTTTACAACTAGATTTCATTTAATTTTTTCTACACATAACGATACAGTTTTCACAATTTTCAGTGTAGAGTCAGAATGAGCGAGACCACTTTATTTCCAAAAAGCTCACAGTGATATAGTGTACGTTTTCATTATGCACGTAAATTCATATGCTGAAGCGAGAAAAGCTTATGTATATCTGCATTAGAGGGAGATGCAAGACTGTAAGATAGGACCACCCATAGGATAGCATAGTGTATCTCCTATTTGGTACTGATTACCTGGTACCTCATATTTTGATTTAAACGTGACTTTCAATTTAAGGCAGAGACTCGCAGAGACGACTGTCCGGCATAACGGCAACATATCAAATGCCGCAATCAGTTATAATTAAAATTTATTCCTTCCTCGTTTATGGCTCATTCTATTGGTGAAAATTGTATCAAAATCCGTTGCGTGGTTTTAAAGAAGTAAGCAGAGAAACAGACAGACGTAGACAGCGACTTTGTTTTCTACTTTATATTATATTATACTATTATGTATTGGCAACTTACCCTCGCTTCGTTTTTTATAAATAAAAATTGTTATTGTGAGCGTACCTTAAGAGATAGACACATACGATGTTAAACTTTCCTGTAGGTTAAAAAGACTTACAATTTTCTAGTATAATGTTTTGATGTAATCAAATTGCCGGATTTTAGGGGCCATTTATTGTCTTTAAAAAACTTTTTTTCTTCTAAAGATATCATCAAGTGGGGTATCAAAGTAAAGGTTTTTAAAAAGCTATCACAAACTATAACTATAATATACAACTTGTATGTTTAAAAGTAATTTGTTGAAGAAACTTTTTAATTAAATTTCAAATGTCTGACTGAAAAAATATGTATTATATAACACACAATGTTCCTATATACACTGTACATAGGAACATTGTGTGTTGTACATATTCCTTGACCTTTTTAGTTATATATATATATATATATATATATATATATATATATATATATATATATATATATATATATATATATATATATATATATATATATATATATATATATATATATATATAGTTATTTACATAAAAAGAGTATACTATGTACATATAAATTACTATTGAATTTTGTACACTTTTACTTTTGTTCCGGAATAATATTCCTCGCAGTCATTCTGAGTAACGGTAAATAAAACATTTATTTGGGATTTTTCTACTATTAAAGGTGATCATTAAAACATGAAAAGAAAAGCAGGTACACGCGTTAGCAGCAGCCAGTAAAATGTAACAAGCACACTGTAGCCTGTGTTCAATGTATTGAAAAGAGACAAGAATATTTGGGCCATTTATCGAATTTTTGTTGAAAAGTTATCAATGTGTAGCTATCGTAGTGAACTTTAAACGACGAGAGAAAAAGCGTACATATTTTTTTTTTTCAATTTATTGGCCAATACATTACAAATACATTATAATTTGCAATTTAAGTACCACGAAAACCTCGCGGGTTTATCTGGGTACAGAGAGTCATTCAGTTTATTCGGTTTGTTTTTGTAAAAAATATTTTTTTAAAAGTGATTTGATATTCGTGGTACTTTTATACATTTCTTGCAGTTCTCTGGGCAGTTCGTTAACATATTCAGGTATTAAGTAGTTATCAGTTCTCTTTCCATACTTATTGTTAGTTTTTGGTAAGTGGTATTTATGGTTTAAATCAAGTTGACGTAAGCCTATAGGTCTAAGTTTTTCATTTAACAAGGTTGTATTATTAATTTGGGTTAGAATAGAAAATTTAACTTTATCATATATGTTCATAACATTACAATGCCGAGATAGCTGAATATAGTTGTTCTTATAATTATTAAGTATGCGTTTAGGTACAATTGTTTTTAATAATCTTAACTGTAAATTGTAAATATTTTCCATGTTTGATTTGTAGGATCTGCCGTAACTACTAACACCATAATCGATAACCGAGTCACCCAAGGCCACGTACAGGAGCCTTAGTGTCTGGTATGGTAATTTGGCTTTGAGTATACTTAGTTTACTTAATCCTATCTATTCATGGTGCCCTGGTAGTCTATGTTTTGGGTTTAACGCTACGAGTTACGACACCGACGCACTAGGCGTAACGGGAATCTCTATTTGTATCTTTTGTCCCTTTTACATCGACCGAAGTAAATTTTTCGAAAAGCGTTTAAAAAAAAAGAAGATTAATTAAACCTCTTTCAATTTATAAGAAAAAAATTAAATTCCTTTAACTCCCATTACGTATGTATGTCCCATAACTAGGTACTATGTACAGAGGTATATAAAAACAACATAATTTAATTATGTTTATCATTTATATATTTTTTATTTTAATATAACGTCGCAAAAGATTGATATTGTGCGGATCTCTTGGCTAACCGATACAAATCAAACACACCGATTTCGAAGATATCTGATTAGGTATCTATTCTAAACGAAAACCCCCGTTTAGTTATTTTTTACTTTTTAGTGCCTAAGTCTTGTGCCTAAGTTTAGTGCCTAAGTCGGTTATTATTATTTTTTAAAAAGTTTTTATATATAAATTTGATTACGCAGAACTTTAATACAGGTAGTGTTATATGGTCAGTTGAGCATTCACAAAGTGTGCAACGTCTATAAAAAAGGAGAGTGAAACACAACAAGAACGATTATTTAACTTTGTCAGCTACGGCAATGTTTGGAAATCTCACGTAATTGTGCTACCATAATTCTATTTCACAACCCCCTTTTAGATCTTGATATGCGCATGTTGACAATATAACGTGAGTAATGTAATATGAAGCAATTTATCCTTAAAAATCATAGTAATGAATTTTCTTTACAATAATTTATTTTTGAATGGGCAAATCTATACATATAATAAAATTCTAACAGAGTCGAATCTGTACATTAAATATTTTTTGAAAAATCTAATTGAAATAGACATTATTATCGATACAGAGTCCGAATATATAGTTTTTAGAATTTTTGTCTGTCTGTCTGTTACCGCACCACGAGAAAAACACTGGATAGATTTTGGTGAAATTTGGTATGATGATAGCTGGTTATCCGGGTCAACATATAGGATACTTTTTACCGCGGGAAAATATCTCATTTCTGCGAAAAAATACAAAAACTGCAATGTAAGAGTATACTAATATGTAAAACTTAAGAATTTGGTTTTTGGTCATCTGAACGCGGGCGGAGCCGCGGGCAATGCTATTCTATATATAATAGGCAAAGACAAGTACAAATCTATATATAAATAGGCTTTTTCTCCTTCGTTTGACAACACATTTAAAAAAAACTGTATATATGTAAATAGATAGAGGTAAAGACAAAACAGGTAAGCTCTGTTTGTCAACCGATTTTCTTTTTTTGTTTATTACCTATTGCCGAGCTTTAGTGTTAGCAATAGATATATTTTATATCTATATTCCTCTCATCAGAGCTGCTTTCCGAGCCGTTTTTTTAAGTTGACTCTTCAAAAGTGCTTGTAATAAATCTATTTGAATGAAGTTTCATTTCATAAATATATAGGTAAATTCTATTTATATGTGTTTTCTTCAAATTTTCGGTATGGTCTAATTTCCTCTACTGGGTGAACACTAGTTATACTAATTATTAAAATAATAACACAACGATTTTACTTGATACACATTCAAAATCAAAACTCAGTCTCCATCACGCCATTCGCCTCAATTTAACTTTCCTAAAACGAAATTCGCGGCTAAGCAGCGGAACGCGTAAACTTTCAGCTTTCACTGGTTAGAAAATGACTTCGGTCACGAGAAGTGCTCTGATAACCCGGCCATATTTGGTAAATAATTATTATGATATTATAACTGTATATTACATTCTTTATGAGATTTACACAAAGTATGCGTAGTTTTATTCATTTCTGCACTTTAATTAGTTTATATTTGTTAGCTATTTTAATTTGACATATGTGATGATGATGTTCTCCTGGCCGATTCCAGCCACGGCGGCCAATCTCATTGAGATTAGCCAACTGCGCAGGAGATATTATAGTGCAGAAGTGTACGCGTAGATACAAGTGCACTCCCTATTCCTGTCACTCTCATACTCCGGTGGGACGACTGCTCGACACGACCAGTGAGAGTTAAGGCGCAGGACTGACGGGCTTTACGTGCTCTCCGAGGCACGGGGGTGAAACACCGCCAACTTCCCAACTCCGGGCTGTTACTGAGACTTACTATACAGAAAGACTCAATAACTAAACTTGGTCCGACCCGGGACTCGAACCCAGGACCTGTGCAGCCGTACATGCTAGCCACTACACCACAGAGGCAGATAAATATATAGTGACATATGTATGTACGTATTGTACCTTATATGTCAACCATATCCTATTTTCCATTTTATATTTTTTTTGTGCCATTAACGTTACTTCGCCATGGCACGCTATGGGTATTGGGTATCTATCATGTTGATCGAAGAATACCTTCGATCAACTCGTTAATCGAAAGTATTTGCCAATCAATCAATATAATAATATTTTTTTAGAATTGACAGGTCTTGGTTAGCATTTAAAAAAGGCGAGGAGAAGCGACAACGAGTGAATCAGTGATAAATGCTGATACCATAGATATGTAGAAAAATATCGTATAATACACAAAATTGGTACGACCAACGAAACCAACAATGTTTACTCATTTTAATTCGATTAATTACTAAACTATCGAATTGATTTGATTAATAATGTTTTTATTAGGTACATCATTATGCTATAAAAGTTTTAAGGAAATTTCGTTGTATCGCCATCTAGTACAATTATTACGAACTTTATCACCATAAGCTTAAAGAAATAAGAACGTTGTGTATGTGTAAATAAGTGTAGAATGAAGATGGAGTTAAAACTGCTTTTTTAATTATAAAAAAGTTATGTTAGTTTCTAATCATTTTTAGAGTATTTTTTAAACAGTTATATAACTTATATACCTACATATAATATCAGAAAATAAAAAAAATGTAGCCACTGAAACTTAAGACTGCCAAAATTTTAAGATTATAATACTTAACTATTAATTATATCGATAATTGCTTTATTAATGAAAAAAAAATGACATTATAAAATTTCTAAGTGAAAAATATACAATATATGTATATTTAGAGAGTTATTATACTGAGTGACTTCTAAAGTTAAAGTTTCTAATTAATTTTGAATTTTTAGTTTGTATTGCGTTTTACTTTTATTTAACAATACAATTTAAAGGACTGTGTTATATTGCTTTATATAGTTAAGTAGGCAAAAATATATCCGCTATTACGATGCAACATTAAAAATATACATCGCATGTATGGAAATTACAAAAAAAACTTTATGATTACAAGAAATACGGATATATTGTATTTTGATAATAATTAGTTTGTTAACAAATAACACGATATTGTTATATGAATACATGATTATAAGACAATTTATTAAGTTTTACAGGTAAGTAAATAATGAGCTTTTCTTTTAAAATTCTAAGTTTTATCTTGGTATATGTTCACAGTCAATATAAATATGTAGTTAAATATATATATTCGATATGATGCTCTATTCATGTAAAGCTTATAGAGCTATATGAACCAGAATTCCATTGAAAGCCATTTAAAAAAACATCTCAATCTTCAAATTAAATGAAAAGGGTATCAAAATAACTAAATAAACATTTATAAACATATATAGAGTACAGACATATATAGAGAGTGCGCGGCTCCGCCCGCGTTCAGATGACCAAAAACCAAATTCTTAGGTTTTACATATTAGTATACTCTTACATTACAGTTTTTGTAATATTTTTTCTCAGAAATGAGATATTTTCCTGCGGTAAAAAGTATCCTATATGTTGACCCGGATAACCAGCTGTCATCATACCAAATTTCATCGAAATCTGTCCAGTAGTTTCCTCGTGCGGTAACAGACAGACAGACAAAAATTCTAAAAACTATAGATTCGGCCTCTGTATTTATAATAATGAATATTTTAATAAGATTTTCCAAAAAATATTTAATGTACAGATTCGGCTTAGTTACAATTTTATTATATGTGTAGATTTTAGTTCAAATAAATTGAAGGACTCCTTGTGTGTCTATACGAAATATACATAAAGTCCAAATTTCACCAATTATATTATATTATATTTGATTATACTTGTAATCAAAATCAAAATGGCCTCATTTTATAGCGTCACGATTTCTATCAATGCTTCGTAATATTACTTAGATTTTCATGCAGAGTGTTTCTAATGCCGTTAAATACAGTTATCATCATCATCTTAAATGTTGTATACAAATTTAGTACTTATCGCTATAGACTATGAGATCATATTAGAATAAAGTGTTTTTCTATTAAATCGTGCTTATTACGTTTTCATAGTAATAACAGGGGAGAAACGAAGTCTAAGATACAATTTCTTTTACATTTGAATAAAAATAATATAAAATTAAAAAAAAACAGACATAACTGTCATCTTTACATAGTATAAAATAAAGTCGCTTCCGCTGTTTGTTCGCTTAGATCTTTTAAACTACGCATCGGATATTAATGCAGTTTTCAGCAATAGATAGAGTGATTCAAGAGGAAGGTTTATATGTATAATACATGTATATTTAAGTTCAGAAAAGCCGAGAAATTCAAAGATTTGTATTTCATACTAGCCGTCATATTAAGTAATTTAAGTAAAATCCAATTGTCGACAGACTAAAAGGTGGAGTAAGTAATAATAAAATCTAATACTACATAATATTTACTATACTATACTATATCTAGTATGATGATACTGCTTTTCATTTTATTTACAAATATTTATGAAGTGAAACTTTTTTAGAATCGATGTGATTTGAAACTTGAAGAAAAGAAAATGCGACAAACAGATATTAAATAGGATTAAGAGGGCGAGAGAATGAGATAGTATACATTGCCATGTTGCCATGGTAACCATTGTTATTGTCTGACGAATATATAATATTATATTCTTTCCGTATATGATATTCTATAAATATATGATTGTAATATGCCTAATATACCTTATTTAATTATTGATTTGTTTTAATTTAATTGCGCTATTTTCCAAAGAAGTTTTACTTCAACCGCGCGTAAAGCTTACACGTAACCATTTTCTTTATATTTTATCAGGTATCTCTTATATTACGATCATAGCGTATGTAAATCTCTAGCGTAAAATATATTTTTATATTGTCTTCAAGGAAAAGTATATTAAGGTTTCTGAGAAAATTCCGTTGTTATTAGAAAATATTTTAACTATAACTTACTTGTGATCTAACCGAGAACCAAGTTTCAAAGCAGTATATACGTAGGAACATGCGCTTCAATAACTTAGAAAGAAAATTTGTTGTTTTTATATTTTTATGAGTAAATTGTTGTTTTTATATATTTGTAATAGCTTTTTTTAATAATTAGTAAAATAACGGAAGTTTAATTTAAAAAAATCTTTGTTTCTAATCAAACGCGACCAGCGACCAACTTTTTACGAACTAGCAAAACTAGAAAAACAAAAACAAATCTATCCTTCAGAAACTGTATATTTTTCCAGGATAAAAATTAGCCTATATGTTATTACAGACTATAATCTATCTCTATGCCAAATTTCATCCAAATCTGTTGAGCCGTTCTTTCGTGAAAGAGTAACAAATATCCATACTCACAAACGTTCACATTTATAATATTAATAATACGAATGTATCTATTACATTTATTACAATACTAGCATAGCCTGCGGCTCCGCCCGCGTTCAGATGACCAAAAACCAAATTCTTACGTTGTACATATTAGTATACTCTTACATTGCAGCTTTTGTATTTTTTCTCTGAAATGAGATATTTTCCCGCGGTTAAAAGTATCCTATACGTTGACCCGTATAACTAGCCATACCAAATTTCATCAAAATCCCTCCAGTGGTTTTTCTGTGATGCGGTAACAGATAGACAGACAGACAGACAAAAATTCTAAAAACTATAGATTCGGCCTCTGTATCGATAATAATGTTTATTTCAATAAGATTTTCCAAAAAATATTTAATGTACAGATTCGGCTTAGTTACAATTTTATTATATGTATAGATAAAATGGTTGGTCGCTGCAACCACAGAGTCGGTTATGATCCCCTAATGCATTTTGTTGCTATACAATAAAAATATTTCCATTCAACGGTATATTTAGCGGTCGTAGACTAAATAGCCGAGCGAGATTGTTTTTTTATTTAAGTAAGTCTAACACCCACAGATATACATACGTCCGTGCCTTTTTTGAGCAATTTTATGTTTTGTTGTTATTTTTATTTTATTTCCAGAGCCAGAGGTAGTAGCTATTTTAGAATAAAAAGTCATTTAGAAACATGAAACGTCCATCTAACCTATGGGAAAATACCTCACATGCGTACTTAACAATTAATTATTAACGTTTTTTTAAAACATGAAGAAATAAAAATCCTGTACTATCTGGGTTTAGTTTCTGCCTTACATTAAGGAACCTTAATAGAAAAATAGCTCTGTGAAATCTTTTCATAAAAAAATTCAAGTTAAAGAATCTTTATATAATCTTAAAGTAAGAAAGTACAGAAAAATTAGCATTTCTTTTAAGATTTCCCAGATTAAAAAGGCTTGAGATAAATTCCCGCTTTGGATTTGTATTAAATTGTGTAATTTCTGTAGAAAATTTGGTCATTTTTGTAACAGGATCGTATGACTTGTCTTATATTGTATACAATATAATCTGGCCATCTCATAAACTGTTACTATGCAGAAAACCTCGACCATTTTTGGCTTCATCGCCATATTTTGTATGGAGTTGAGTTTTGATTCCACCACTATAGTATTGATTAGGATGAATTATTTTATTGTTATATTTATTGCTATGTTTCTTGGTGTAGAACAACAGTCACAAATTATAAAAGAAATGATCTATACTAATATTATATAAAAGATTTTTTTGCTTGTTTGAACCGAATAATCTCCGAAACTACTGAACCGATTTAGATTAAATTTGGTAAGAAGATAGTTTGAAACCCTGGGAAGGACATAGGATTTTATCCCCATTTTCCCTTAAGGGGGAATGTTTGTATGGTGAATCAACCTAAGGACGAACCGAGAGAAAGCGAAGCGAGAGTGAGTCGCTAGTTTCATTTATAGATCAACAACCCCTTTTATAACTTTAATCTTATTTTAGTCCCGAATTCATTGTCATTCACTAGATGACGCTGCTTTAAAACAGAAAAGCACCTGGGCAAAGCATATGGAGATATGTTTAGAGGTACGACAATGCTTTTACCCCTTATTTATTATGTTTCTACAAATATTTGTACAATATACAATTCAGTAGCTATCTATATGAAACTGTTTTATTAAGCCGTCCGTATTTGTGGAAATATGGTAATACGAAGCCGAAGGGTCGAGGTGAAACTCTACGACTGAGCCTTTTTTGTCGCTGAGAAATGCTTTTGCATACCATCTGTCCTTCTTCTAATACTAAGACGGGTAGCCTTATACTATGTATTGGATCCTTAATTTTTGATCAAAAAAACCTTTATTTTTTTTGTAACTATTTAAATCTAATAACATTTTTGTCGTACAACGCAAATTCCTTCAGTGCAACTAGCAACACTTGACCGATTTAAAATAAATACAATAGATATAAATTGAAAGACGAAACTTCACAATAGCAATTCATACTTTTCTTTTTTATCTATTTATAATAAAAAGATATAAAATAAATTGCTTTTGAAGTTGATGACCGAAGAATAATAAAGACAAAATTTTTAGACGCCTTTGGAAATAAAATATAAAAACGAATGTTGTAGATCGATCAATTATTCACTCTTGCCAAGTTAACACGATAGGTTTATAAAAAAAAATAACGCCTCTATAGTAAGGCTAGTGCACCGTATAATTATCCAGCTAACTGGTCTTATGCAGTTTCTCTGGCAGGCCAATGGCCGGAAAGTGATGCTCACAATACTGTCACGTATTGATGCCAATAAAAAATTTATGATCTGCATTCATTACACGTAGTTTTTCCCTTTTTATAATATTCGTATATAATTAATATTTTTTTTGTTTTATTTTATATGTTTATCAGTATTTATTATTTATATATTTTAATATTTTATTATAAAAAATCATCGGTACGTCTTGGATAATAGGCTTTCTATTAGTAAACAAATCTTTAGAGCTGGCTCATTATTTTTAGAAATTAAATCTTAATAATCTTAGTAATATTATAAATGTGAATGTTTAGAATTGTTTGATTATTTGGATGGATATTGAATCACGCCAGAAACGCTGAACAGATCTGGATGAAAGGCACAGAAATAGATTATAGTCTCCAGACTATAGCACATAGGCTACTTTTTATCCCGGAAAAATGTACGGTTCCCGTGGGATAAATTTGTTGTTGTTATTCTAGAGGAGAACCCGAGCGAAAGGAGGGTGAGCCGCTAGTCATACAAGTAAATTTCACCTATAACAAACTAAAAATCTAAAAATTTCCCCAAAATAACAATTTTCAATAGCTCTTGAGTCGAATAATAAAATTATTTTTCAAAAGCGGTATTAAATTATTTTCACAAATATAATATACAGTATATTTATTTATTCTCATAACAACTTTAAGAAATATCTATTTAAGTATATTTCTCTATTCTTACCAAATATCCGCAAGCACAACACTACACGTAAAATAAATTGAAAATAATCACCTTTGTAATGGAAAATTAAGTCACTCGCCAAACTCTCTACGATGGTCACTTTCTCACTTGAACGCAACGTGTTTGTAGTTTTTAAAGGTTTTTTGGTTAAAAATGAAATTGTTTAATGTTATTTATTTATGATTGGAAGTATGAGGTGCGATGACTGCACCGTCTCAAATGCGTTGTGTATCGCATGGTAGCAGTTTATATCATTTCGTTACGCGCTGTGAATACGATGCTAGGTAGGGTTTAAATCTTAAGTTTTTGGTATACCTAAATCTTAAATCGTACATATATAAAGAAAATGGTTTATTTTTTACAAGCTTTTATTGTTATTATTACTTGTAATGCTTGTGTGAATGTTTGTTCGAGTCAAATCTTGCTATTGAATTTTCAAAGTATTGAACCGATTGAGCTGAAATGTTGCATAGGTGTTTGGTTTAGATGACAATACATAGTGGTGGTAGATAAGTGACGTCATTCTAAATCCAACATGGCCGAATCCCAACGATGGCGAACTATGTTTTGTTATGCACCCCATGATAAGGATATCAAATGAAAGAGTTTGCTGAGAAGAATACGAATAAGTACCAAAAAAAACTTCCAATTAAATTAAACCCATTTATTACATTGGACAATTTATATGGTATTAGCGACTCACCCTCGCTTCGCTCGGGTTCGTCCCTAGCTTGATTTCGCATATAAACTTTCATCCCCATTTTCATCCCCTTATAGGATGATTTCCGGGATAAAAAGTATCCTATGTCCTTTCTAGGGCCTCAAACTATCTTCCTATCATCTATATCGGTTTAGTAGATATATCGGTGGAGTAATCTTTGTACTCCATACAACGTCACAAACTCACAAACACAATGTCACAAACTCTCAAACTGTGCCTCTTTAGTATATTAGTATAGTCAAAAGCTTGTTTTAAAAATGTTTTTTTTAATATTAATTTATTTACGCAACAATTTAGCTATGGTTGACATTATTTTTGACATTATTTTTGTTTTTTAATATCATTCTTCATACGAAAACAGCTCGATAGATTTGGATGTAGATTATCTTTTCAAAACCTTTTAGGTTTTCTCAGACATATAGGTTTCTTCACGATGTTTTTATTTAGCATAAGAGAAATGATAATCATGTTGATAAAAACATAAAAAAAACGCTTCCAGGCACGAAATTTTTTTCATTTAGAATAGATTTGTGAAGAGAAGTGGTTTTCTCTTGGTGCGTTCCCAGACAGACAAAAATTCTAAAAACTATAGATTCGCCCTCTGTATCGATAATAATAACTATTTCAATAAGATTTTCGAAAAAAATATTTAATGTACAGATTCAACTCAGAATTTTATTATATGTATACATTACTTTAAAGATGTTTTTTTAAACAACATATCATGTAAGAGACTTACAAACATATGACCTAGTGAACATTAATCTCTCACTCACAATGTACCTAATTAATTTTAATTCTGCAACACAAAGTAGATTTTAGACGGCCATTAATTAAAATTTGGTTCGTTATGAAATTTTGTTATAATTACACGAAATTTTGTACTTTCTAATAATTTACTGTAAGTTAATTGGCTTTATGATAAGGAGAGATTAAATGTACTGAGATTATGCTTTACGGTAGTATACGATTGTGTTGGGACATACCTACTTAGTACCTAGGCGACCGAGCATCACTTGGCGTCTTCCGAAAAAGATAAAAATTACGTTTTTTTTCAGAAAACACATCTATGTATAAAAACTTAAAAAGCAAAGCATTTTCTATATTTAAATATATATCCAAATCCTTAGTGCCGTTTTGGAGATACACGAAATAAATGTATAAATGTAATATTATAAAATTTGTCTATAATGTGTCATGAGTTCTGTAGAAGGCGGCAGAACATGACGAGGAGAGGTCCAGAGAAGATGGAGGAACGTCCTTCCTTTCCTTATCACTCAATTTATTATTATTATTTTTGAATTATATTTCACCGAATGATTCATATATTTTTCTATCTACGTGAAATTTGAGAAGGAAATATTATGTCTAGCTGGCACGCCATCTGTATGAAAATCGATTTAGTCATGAGAAATCTAAAAGGTTTCAGTAATTTAAAAATCATTAACTTAACTCATCTCAATCTATATATATAAAAGAAAGTCGTGTTAGTTACTTCGCTTATAACTCAAGAACGGCTGAACCGATTTAGCTGAAAATTGGCAGGGAGGTAGTTTAGAGCCAGGAGAAGGACATAGGATACTTTTTATCCCGTTCGACCGCGTTCCAATTTTTATGATATTTTAATTTTTGGATTTCTCTTAGTCCGGAATAGGTAAGTATTAAAACATATAATTAAAATGTGAGAAAGAAAGATTTTTTCTTTTTATATCTATTTAAAACGTACCTAGCGACGAACCCGAGCGAAGCGAGGGTGAGCCGCTAGTAGACTAATAAGTAGACTAGCGACTAGCGGCTCACCCTCGCTTCGCTCGGGTTTAAAAAACAAAAACAAATCTATCCCACGGGAACCGTACATTTTTCCGGGATAATAAGTATCCTTTATGTTATTTTGATGTATGAGCTATATTATTGTAAAGTTTCATTAAAATCCATTTAGTAGTTTTTGCGTGAAAGACTAACAAACATCCATACATCTATATATCCAGACATCCATGCATCCTCACAAACTATCGCATTTATAATTTAAAATGGGATTAGTAATTATATTTGTATTTAATTTAGTGTTTAATAACCTCGAATATCAGAGGTTTTTTTAACTTTAAACTGTGATTATTTCTTAATACATTTTAATAAAAAATATGTAAAATAGTGCAGTGTTGCATGTATGTTTGCATCCTAAAGGGAGTATTTTTTCTTGATATTTTGTATAGAAACACCCTTGAGACATAACCTAATCGTTTTGATAAACATCAATTTCGATATTTCTAACTTCAAAAACGACTCATACAAATGTTCATCCATTTTTTAACCCTGTGACTGTCTGTGGCATCGTAGCTCTTAAACGGATGGACCGATTTCGATGCGGTTTCTTTCATTTGAAAGCCAGTTTCCTTGCGGTGGTTCTTAGCTATATTTGGTTAATATCGGTCTAGCAGTATAAGAGTATCATCAATCAAGGCATGGGATATATATCACGCGTGCCAGTGTAATCGTTAAATGACAATTAATTTGCATACGGTTTTTTTAAATTTTTATTTTATAATTAACTCATTTAAAAGGTAAATTTTCAAAAATTCTACCCAAGTAGCATAAGGAAAATATAAGAAATTCTTGTATAAAATTTTACGTTTGAAGCCAGTAGTGGCTTAAGCTGTCATTGTCTGTCAATCTACAATCTATATAATAGCGAAAAATTCTGTTATAAATAAATATTTACTAAAGTAAAATTTTGTAGGTACATAAAATTTATTGTTCCATAGTAATATGAGCATTTCATGGATTTACATATATCACAGGTTATCCTGTCCACATCTGTGGCACATGATAAATGTGCGTTTCGTGCGTTATGCGACAGGATAGTCATTGTTTCAATTTCCACGAATAATAAACAACGAAAAATATATTTATTTTGAATATCATACAAATATTATTATATTATACTAGCCAGTGATAGCGCAGTGGTAACGCGCTCACTTGGGAAACCAAGTGAAGCGGTTTTAAATCCCGAGTCTCACACCTCTGATATTTTCATGTGCGAATCATTTTCAACATGAGTTCCCCCAACCCGCACTTGGCCAGCGCGGTAGAATGTCCTGATTCCTCCTATTGAAGGGAAGCCCGTGCCCACCAGTGGGACGTTAAAAAGGGCTGAATACATACATACACACATAAATATTGATTAGATTGTATCATTTTTAAAATAGATCTTGAGATCTGATCTGAATTTGAATTCATTCCTAAAGATTATAAAACTCCTTATTACTGAAAATGAAAGCTATTTAGAATATTTATGTCAACATATCAATAAATATGTTATATATCAAATATATCAAAAATATGTTAGCTAGAAACTCAACAGTTGCTCTTTTAAATGTAGAGATACAATATTTTTACAAGAACACAAAAGCGATGCCATATGAGTCAATGTCCATATTTCCATTTTCCACACATTTTCATTTACATATTACTCTATTAAAAAGAGCTTTGAATATAATTATATACTCGTATTTTTACTTATAAATATTTTTAATTTTAGTTAAATTTATTTATTAAGACATAAAAATCGATGCAAATGTACTCATTGAAACAATTATTGAATAATATAACAAGTTAATTGAAAAATTATATTTTATTTCATGAGAATATGTAATCGCTTTCGCTGTCCGATTGATAACCGGTTGGGAATAACGGCTCATACGATAACTGTAAACTTGCCTCCATAAACTCATCCCATTTTAGTCAATAAACTACAATTAAATTTTATAATCCTACTAGCATTATCCTGCGGCTTCTTAAGTTATAGCCTATGATTTACACTGATATCTATAGTATGAGTTTCTCAGCTATGTTACTGCAAAGCTTCATTAAAATCTATTCAACAGTTTTTGCGTGATAATTTTTTTTGAGTATAACTGATTAGATAGGTACATAATATGTATAAGAGGTAAATGAAAACCCCCGTTCAGTTATCTTTTACTTTTTAGTGCCTAGAAGCTGGTTTTTTTTTATGAATGTCTGGAAGTCGGTTATAAACTCAGTATTTCTAATCTAATCTATACTAATATTATAAAGAGGAAAGATTTGATTTTTTGTTTGTTGTACTGAATAGGCTTCGAAACTACTGAACCGATTTAGATGAGATTTGATAAGAAGATAGTTTGAGACCCTGGGAAGGACACAGGATAGTTTTTATTCCAAAAATCATCTCTTATGGGGGTGAAAATGGGGATAAAGGTTTGTATAGGGAATCAACCTAGGGACGAACCCGAGCCCCCCCAACGTGCGTTCACCTTGTCGTGGTGGGGGGGGCTCAGTAGTGCCCGGCAACCCAACCGGGCGCGAAGCCAAGAAACGCACAGGGAGGTGGCCCAATTTGGTGGGCGGTGGGAGGCGCCCTCTTCGGAAGGCGGTGAACCATGCGGGTTGCTCCTGGTACTTCTCTGATAGCAGAGTGGACCTTGGAGCAACCCCGTGGTTGTTGTGGTCTGCTTCGGCAGACCTGCCGTCGGGGCGTCGTAGTTGAATGCGTAAGCGATCCTGCGACGCCTCATTAAGACGGGGGAAGGCTTTGTTGGGTTTTAGTGGATAGTACTGGCTTTGCCGGTGAGTCCCACACATCGTGCGTAAATGCATTTCCCAACGTTAAAAAAAAAGGGACGAACCCGAGCAAAGCGAAGGTGAATCGCTAGTAAGATTATAAAATCATTTAAGTATAATTTTTTTGAACAACAAAGTAAGTACATTATAAACAGTATTTCTAAAGATCACAAATGATTTTTTAAGATGTGAAAATCTTAACACTGTGGTTACAAACCACAGTTTGACCGAAACTGCGAAACTTTCAAAACGCTTCTTAGTTTATGTTACTACCCCTACGTTATTTTCGCAATTTTATATTTTATTTCAAGCAAGTTAAAGATTTTTTTCGTATGCACTAAATCTTAGTTATCTTCATCTTAAAAGAAAAGTCTAAAAAGTCTTTTTTGTTATTTAGTATATGAGTTATTTTTGCATGCCGACTTAACGTGCTATGTAACTGTGCAATGATATTGGCATAAATGGGTCCATAATACTTAAGTTAGAAATTCCTCATGATTATGAGTCATCGAATCACACCACCGACAATTATTGACTGTTTCCATTGTAGAACGCTTCATTTTCACAAAAAATATAATACATTATAATAATTATAAATACTAAGTATAATTAAGAATATATTATAACTCACCCTCGGTCTCGGGTTCGTCCCTAGTTATGTTTTAACATTTAGTATAGATTTCTTAGAGATGAGAAATTTTCCCGCAGTATAAGGCTATTATATCAAATTTCATCAAATTCTGTCCAGTGGTTTGCTAGTGATGCGTTTTCAGGCAGACAGACAGACAAAAATTCTAAAAACTATAAATTCGGCCTTCATATTGATAATAATGACTATTTCAATAAGATTTTCCAAAAAAATTTTATTGGACAGATTCGACTCAGAATTTTATTATATGTATTTATTACGCATAGATACAATGTTTTGTTATTTTAATTTTATTTTTTTACCCTTAGTTAAACACGTATACACTGGGACATCCTATACATCCTATACGATTACATCATACCTTCGTCGACCTCGACCATTTTTTCGTTAAATAAGTTACACTTCAAAGGTCATTTAGAATTGAAGGTGAAAGCCCTTACGGCGATAAAAAATAATAATATGAGATTTTATGTTAGACCTTCGTAGAATTGATTTTTCAATTTTAAATAATCTTATAAATTTATATTACTTATCGTCTATATATAAATAGGCAAAGACAAAACAGTTGAATACCTTTTTCTCCTCTGTTTGTTAACCGATTTTAATTTTCGTTTCGTTTCGTTTTAACTAAATGTAAATTTTTGTCTGTTCATCGCACCTTGGGTCCTTTCCGCGATAAACAATAGCATTTCCAAGGAGGGTTGATATCAGGCAGGCGGCCGGTCGTAAAACTTTTGCCAAATCCTATCAGCTACGGAAGATGTACTGCGCCGACCCCAAGTAATTGGGAAATGGGCAGGGAGATGATGATGTGTAGAACCTAGTGACGAGTTTTAGTGCTATCAATCAAAAATTTTGGAAACAGTTTTTTTATAATGTAGATAGGTAAATTTTATTCATATATGTTTTCTTCAAATTTTCTGTAACGAATAGTGTCGAACATCGAACACTGCGCGAACTATACTTTCTTATTGATATATTATGGAATCCAAAAGCAAAATTAGGGTCCTTCGTTAGGGTTCACCTCAAAAAGTAAAAAAAGGAACCCTTATGAAATTTATACCAGATAGTAAAGTGTATAGTCCCTATTAGGTGTATAAAAATCGAGGTCCTGAGTCAACACGATAAAAAGATATGGGCTAATTTAGATTTTCGCGAAAACTTGTAAGTACCAAAATTTATCCTAATCTTCAACTTTTTTTATTTTTTGGAATTTTCCCTTTACTTGTGCTGTAAGACCTTGATTTTAACCAAAATTGATATTTTTAGGTCAACCGGAAGTACCCTATAGGTTTTGGTACCCTATAGGTTTATTCTGAGAGAACTTAGCAAGTTTTCGAAAGACATGTGAAGTCCGCCAACCCGCACTTGGCCAGCGTGGTGTATTATGGCCTGATCCCCCTCGTATTGAAGGGAGGCCCATGCCCAGCACGGGGACGTTAAAAAGGGCTGAATACTAATAGAATGAGCAATAAACGGGGAAGATGTAGGTATGTGCATAAGGTAAGAGCCGGATAGTTGCCCTACTTTTTTAAAAACTCCAATTACATAAAAATAAGTATCTACTTACAATATGCCCCGTGTATAATAAAACATTGGTCCTTAATCTTTCATTATGACCTATTTTTTTTAAACACAATAAATATTGATTTCCAGTAAATACTGTTTTATTTGACCTCTACAAAAGGGGATAGTTGCCCTCTGTGGCGGATAGTTGCCTTATGTTAAAAATGCTTTGGGGGATACTTGCCTCATGCGGGGATAGAAGACTCATTATTAAATTGTTGCAATTTTTTTTGGATTAAAACCAATTTATGTAAATTTAATCAACCACTACTAATTATTAACATCAGTTAATTAAGTAGTAGGTATTTATTAATCGACTCAATACAACTTTTAAATTACAAATAAAATCTCCAAAATTTAAGTTATAAATAATAATAAACTTTAAAGATAAAAACAATATGGTAATCAACTTTGACACTAATATTAAAATTAGTGGGTAGGCTATCATTACATATCAACAAAAACAGTTTGAAAATCATTATCAATTACGAAGTCATAACTTTTAATTTTCCACATCTTACACAATATTCTTTGAATGATGAACGACTTTCCTGGAAATACAATCAGGTATGATTTGGATTTAGTATTATTATAATTCTTTCTTAGATTTACGCGAATGTTTGACATTATTAAATAAAACTATCTTTTCGGATTATTTCGCGGATTTATTTTGATTTTTGGTTCCCGACGTTTCGAATGCTTTACAGCATCCATGGTCACGGGAGAGAGAGAGTTTTATTTAATTATTATAATTTTTAAAACATTTACAATAAACATTAACTGAAACGTTATCATTCGCTTTTTTATTTTTGTAATAATGTTAATAACTTTTACTGTCTTTTCAGTCTCTCTTATCATCTTTAATTTCTTATTTCTTTTTTTTGTACTCCTTTAGTAGGTAGCATTTTCTTTGGCTATTTTTGTATTTAATATGCTTTTTTCATTTTCACTCTCAGAACTATAAGTATGTTATTTGTCATTCTTAAAGCTCTTTTTCCGCTCAGTTTAATTAAATCTATGTTTTGAAATTCAGTTTCACTGAGAAAGAAATCGTCATAACTTTTGATCTTTTACTTTCGTTTCGACCTCTTTTCTTCATAATTATCATCTCGTTATCAGCTGATTTATTTTCTACTGTCTTTAAATCTTTTGATTTCGTTGTCTCCATTCTATTTCTTTTTGTAATGTTTGTTTCTTCTTCTTTATCCTGTTTTTCACCTACCTACAATACTAATTGTCCTTAGGGCAACTATCCGCAAAATTATATGGGGCGACTATCCTTTTCGGTACGGATACATGCCCTTATATTTTGAAAAATAAATAAATATTATTCGACAGTTTAGTATAACTTAAACTTAAGTACACGCGTAGAAGCAAAAAGTTGACTGAATCGACTACTGTAAAAAAAATATTCAATAGAAAATACACATGAATATAATTTCAACGCTCGTCAACGTCCTGCCGCGGAAGATTTTCGCTCACACGGACAAAACACGTTTACCTAGTCCCACTACTGGCGTCGTTCTAAGGTCTATGGAAAAGGCGCTTCAAATTACAAAAGAGCACTGACATCAGGGATATCTCTAATATAGCGTATTGAAAACCGGGGCATGTATCCCACTGGGGCGACTATCCGGGTTTTACCCTTTATAATTATTAATTTGTAAATATTTTGTACAAATTAGCTGTATGCACGTTTAATTTGGCTAACGCTGGCCAAACCTTGAGAGATACATCAAAACAATGTACTAGAAAATTGTAGGTCTCAAAAAGACCCACAGAAAAGTCCTCCATATTATGTGTGTATCTCCTAAAGTATAGTCACAATAAATATTTGTATCTATTTTAAACGTACCTCCCTAGGTACGCACCCGAGTGAAAAGAGGATAAATCGCCAGTATAAAAATAAAATACAATAATTTATATAACAACATATAATTGATAAAATAATCACATAAAATTTAATTAACTTAACTAACAATAGTTTCGTCCAGACCTAGTCTTTTTTCAAATGAAATAAAAAAAAATGCTAACATATAGACATAATGAGTTTTATAATGTGACATATTAAGTGTATTTGTTTAAATATTTATGAAGATATTTAACATAAAGAAAATAGGTGGATTGTGTTGCTTTTTTTATAAAAAAAATTAAAAACTTTCTCTGAAAATTGCCGTATATTTAGAAGAGAATTTCTTGAAAGATGCGGGCAGAGTACTGAAATGCTTACTAATTTTAGCATTTATTATTTTATTTTTTAGGTAACATGGGAGCACTACATTCTCAAGACTCTTTATCCACAAAGATACTATACAAAGTAAAAGTAAAACAACATTTTGATTTGACGAGACGTTTGGCTCAGTTTATAGTGACCCTACTTGCTGTGTCGCTGGGGGCCATTTGTGTGATGAGCTCGAACGCTTGTACTCCAGTCATGGGTTATATTTACAATATGTATTTAAAGTTATATGTATTTGTGTAGTGTATCAACTATCTGGTATCCATAATACAAGCCTCGTAGCTTACAGTGGAACTAGATGGTGCTGTGTGTTATTGTCCAATTTATTTATAAATTTTCAGTATTTAAGGTATTTTTCATTCATGTCCCGTCCATTTGTTCAACTCTGTATAGGCCGGAGTGACATAGGCTATACAAAATTGTCCTATGGTGTAATAGGAGGAAGACTAACTAACCCTAATACAATTAAGTGCTTGTATGTACACAGATCATATAATACTTTAATGTATATATGTTATATGAATGCTTTAATTTTTTTCCCCACCCTAGTCAATATCGATATGACTTTTTACCATTTCATGTAATAAATGTTGATTATTATCTAACTGTTACCCATATTAAACTAACGCTAAATTCAATTACATTTTGAAGCTCGTAATGTGCATTGCTCGATTTATATTGTTATAAATTCGCTTCCTAGAATTGTAGGAATGAATTATTTGAAATTCAAAGAAGGTGACCATTCAGCATCCTCACTAAAAATATATTGAATATTTTGGAAATATGTACAAGTTATGGTTAATTAAAGGTTTTTTTTCTGTCTGTATCTGTCTCTTAATGTTATATAAATAATTAATTTGTACGGGGAAGCAACCTAGGGACGAACTCCGAACCGAGGTTAAGTCGCTAGTAGTTATAATTTAAATTATGCTTTGGCTTTGAGTTATCAAATTTATATAAAACTAGCAGAACCCGTGGCTTCGCTAAAGCTATAACTACAAAAAATCTCTAAAAAGGTAGTTTCATACAAACTTTCATCCCCTATTTTACCCCCCTATAGGATGAATTTCGAAAAATGGTAAAACTCGTATTTATTTAATTTTATTGAAGAACATTAATACCGAGTTTCAAGTAATTCTGATCATAATTTTTTTTTTGGATTGTATTATAACATGTTTCCCCGTAGGAATTAGATAATTTCCAGCAATAAAACATAGTCTATGGCACTCTCCAGCCCTCCAATTTTCACCACACAAAAAATCAAGCCAATCCGTCTCTCCGTTTCGACGTGAAAGAACGTGAAAGAAACAAACACACTTTCACATTTATAATATTAGTATGGATATAAAAGATAAAATTGGCATAAGATACTTAACTAATTATTGAGATGGTTTTATAGAAAAAATAAAAGATATCAATTTTAATGTAGTTAAATAAATAATTTTATTAGAAATTAAGATAAATTTAAAATAATATGTATGTAGTATTCAGCTCTTTTTGACGTCCCACGGCTGGGCACGGGTCTCTCTCTTCAATACGAGAAGGATCAGGCCATAGTCCACCACGCTGGCCAAGTGCTGCTTGGCGGACTTCACATATCTTTCGAAAACTTGCAAAGTTCTCTCAGATATGCAGGTTTCTTCACGATATTTTCCTTTACCGTAAGACAAGTGGTAATCATGTTGGAAATGATTCGCGCATGAAAATATCAGAGTAGCCAGATCCGGGATTTGAACCAGCTTCACTCGGTTTCCCAAGCGAGCGCGTTACTACTGTGCTACCACTGTGTATTAAAAAAATATAAAATAGATATTTATCCTTAAACTAGAGAACATTATGGTCACAATTTGCTTATTAGTGCAAATCGGATTGCGTGCTCATATGGACTTTTACCACTCGCTGTTCCCATTGTTTATTTTAAGTCATCATGTACGTCTGCATTTAACAAACTCTATTCGCTTTTAATAAGAATTATTTGTACATGTACGTTTTTGTTTCCTAAAGTTGTTGCACTAATCGTAAGGATGGATGCGTCTGTTTCAAGCTTGTAAAACATGTAATATTCTTATGAAATCTGTTTTGACGGCACTAGTTTTGGTTTTATTTTAGTTTCATATCTAAAGGAATTTTCAAATATGTTAGTTAGACTGTGTTTACATAAATTGTAGTATATATTTTTTGTTTCTTCAATCAATAGAGAATGGACTATATATATATATGTATATATATATATATATATATATCTATACATCTATACATATAATAAAATTGTAACTAAGCCGGATCTGTACATTAAATATTTTTTGGAAAATGTTATTGAAATTGTTGGCGGCTCCGCCCGCGTTCAGATGACCAAAAACCAAATTCTTAGGTTTTACATTATTATTAGTATACTCTTATAATGTAGTTTTTATATTTTTTCTCAAAAATGAGATATTTTTCCGCGTTAAAAAGTATCCTATATGTTGACCCGGATAACCAGGTATCACCATACTAAATTTCATGGAAATCCCTCCAATAGTTTCTCCGTGATGCGGTAAAAGACAGACAGACAGACAAAAATTCTAAAAACTACAGATTCGGCCTTTGTATCGATAATAATGTCTATTTCAATAAGATTTTCCAAAAGATATTTAATGTACAGATGCGGCTTAGTTACAATTTTATTATATGTATAGATTTAATTTAATGATATAGGATTTTTATACCATACATCTCCAGACTAGATGTTTTTAATAAAAAATAACCTGGAGCAAATTTTTACGGACTAGGTCGTCACTAAAAATTTGGATCGTGTTTGTTAATATCTTTTATGGTTTAAAAAAAATTATTTCGTCAGGAAAAGAGTGTGGGGTGAAACGTTTCGGTTCTATTTTTTTAAATGGTTCAAAAATATCTCACTGTCTACTTTTTTATATATTTTTTATTAACAGTAAAATTTATCAATAGTTGAATTACATAATTTAACAAACCAAGACGAAAAATATATTTTTACTAAATTTCTAGTGTTCAAAGTTAAGCTTAGCCTCAGTAACAATGCTAGGATTGGACCGTGGCCGCTGAATCAGATAGAAGATTAGAAAGTACTTCGCGGTTTACGAAGTAACTCGGCATTTCACTTATTATCTTACAAATTTCATTTTACTGTACAGGCTTTATAATTGGATTATACGTATTTCCTTCATAATTTTATTATAGATTAAATCTTAGAAAGCAAATCAAACATATGTGATTTAATTAAGCAAACGTAAATTTAAATTTTTGTTTATTAGTATTTGTCATATTATTCCTGTAATTTTATTAAAATGAAATATAATATTGTTTATATGTTTACATGTGTCTTAAAAATTGTTGAAAATGTGAATAAATATCAATAACAACCCAAATTTAATAATTTCGAAACTTATTAGTGTATTTTTTAAATTGTAAAGCACTCGCACTTTGGTGCCATTTCTCTTTTTTTACATTTTATTTCATAATTTTGTAGGCTTACAATGTTTTGAGCTAAAAACCTTAGTCTATCCTGTGACCATGTTTAATGTTAAAATATCGAAAAGTCGGCGACCACAAATAGAATAAACTCGTGAAAATATCTGAAAAGAGTTTTACTTAAAATGTCAAACCTTCGCGTAAATCTAAGAATCTACCTAGTCTTTGGTTCTACCATCTCACCGAGACTGCCTACTCAGTAGACAGTATTCACCAATAACCAAACTGTCCGATAATACGATAAGCCGATACGGCCAGAAGGCGGATCAGGCGCTGGATTGATAACTTTACGGGTGCTCCGATATTTGACGTGAGCTTAAGTAACTTCCCAACTTCGGGTAATATTGGTATTCTTGACAAAATAGTAAGAATATTTGGTCTGATCTGGGACTCGAACCTCATAGCATACTGAGCACGTGAGCCACTACAGTAATAATAGAGTAAAAATTCCTTTTTTAATATCCTACTGCTGAGCAAGTCAGCGGACTTTTCATGTCTTCCGAAAACTAGTTAGATTATCTCAGATGGCCAGTTACCTTATAATTTTATTTCACCGAAAGGCTAGTTAGTGGTAATCATGTTGGAATATCGCAAGTACAAAACCCAGCGTTTGAACTCACATCATTTGTTTTTCAAAGCAAACGCTACTGGGCTACTCCTTCCTAAGTAACGAAATATGTTATTCAACAGTAAGTATTTAATTTTAATATCAACTCGTTTTTACAAACCACTCACTTAACAAAATTAAGCTTTTATGTTAATTCACGCTAAAATTCACATTCAGTTACAATTATATTTCTAGTAGAAAATAAATAACTTATATGATACTAGTGACTCACCCTCGCTCCGCTCGGGTTTGTCCCTACTTACGTTTTAAGGTTTAGTATAGATTTCTCAGAAACGAGATATTTTCCCGCAATAAACAGTATCCTATATGTTGACCCGAATAACCATCTATCATCATACCAAATTTCATCAAAATCTATCCAGTGGTTTTTTTTCCGTGATGCAGTAACATACAGACAGACAAAAATTCTAAAAACTGTAGATTCTCTGTATCGATAATAATGTCTATTTTAATAAGATTTTCCAAAAAATATTTCATGTACAGATTCGGCTTAGTTACAATTTTATTATATGTATAGCTTTAAAAGTACAGTTATATCCAACAACACGAAACGCGTACCTACTTACTTATTCAAATTATAATTTCAATAATCCAAAAACAAAAATAGTTCTTCCCAAATAATGATACAGAAAAGCTTTGCTTAATTTAAAGAATAATTACGACCACCTCTCTATAATTTAGATCGGCTAAGTCGTGAAGTGTGAAGCCAAATGCTCGGAATACCTCCTTTCACCTGAGTAAGCCTCGTTTACTTTACATTTGAAAATATTATTATGGTAATGTATGTACATTGTACATTATTTTTGTACAAATTTTTAAAAGATTAATTTTAACTGTTATTTTTTTATTTTTAGAGTCCACAATAAAAATTATTAATATTTCTAATATTAATTAATAATTTGAAAAATGATAAAGAATTGTCCTTTAAGAAAACATAAATGTTATAATATTAATATTAAAAGTGTATAGGCATCGAAAACAAGCTTAATATATATTTATTTTTGATTTTAGATACCATATTAGGTATAAATATAAAATGCCTGTATTTATTTTGATTTATTTACATTTTCAATTTATTATATTTTATACTAAGTACTTTATCATTGATACGACTATTATTAACATTTAGTATGTTAATAATATGCATGTTGGAAGTATATGAAAAAAATATTTTATATAATTCTAAACTTCTAAGAGAAAGTTCAAGCATGACTGCCAAAAAATACATATAAACATTTTAAGCTAATTTTTAATGTAGATTGTGTTTTTGCAATAAAAGATTTCTAAAGATGATTTGTAAAAATTTTCATTCAATGTTAAACGATAAAAAGTAATGGAATCCAGGTCATTTTTTCCATTCCTCCTTGGTTCATCGTCTTGTATCATTGATTGCAACGATCAAACGGAAATTTGTTGCAAATGACTGTCATACAATGCGATAGATACACTCGAGCGGAAAGAAACTTAAACGAAGCATGAAAATGCATTTAGACAAATTGCTTTGTCCATTTTCATTCTTAGAGAGAATTTAGTTCCACGTACCCAGATTATTATTATGATGATAATGTGGCACTGCTTTGAGGATAGTTACATAGCGGATCCGAAAGATAAAAAATATTTAGAGTGCGAGCGAGTAAAAAATTAAAATACTAACATAGATCATAGAATATATTTATCTGCGAATGCGTCTGCTGCAATCGTTTACCAATTTAGAAATTAGATAAATCCTTTAGTTTCCAACTTGATTGGCAATGGTTAATACAGTGATATTTGAAGGAAAAGGGCACCTTTCCAGTCTATGCCAATGTATGTACTTACAATTTCATATACAGACTAGCGACTCACATTAGCTCCACTCAGGTTCATCCCTACTTACGTTTTAACGTTTAGTATAGATTTCTCAGTTCTTTATGTTAACCCGGATAACCAGCTATCATCATACCAAATTTTATTAAAACCCTTCCAGTGAGTTTTCTGTGATGCGGTCACAGACAGACAGTCAAAAATTCGTATCGATCCTCCTCGATCGTTCTCTGTATCAAATTCTTCTTAAACTTCTTAAAATATTTAATGAACAGATTGGGCTTAGTTACAATTTTTATTATTCTATACGAAGTGATTTTGTTATTTGCCATTCATTACAGTACCAATACCAAAAATATATTATATTAACTGAGACGACTATTATTATAAATGCAAAAGTGAGTGTATATAATATGTTACTTCTTAATTTTGAAATGGCTGACAGATTAAATGAAATTTAATTTATAATAGTAGATCTGCCTGAACCTGGAGAAGATGGACTAGGAATTTTGGACCTAGGGACGCATCCCTTTTTTTGGAGAATAGCCCTTTTTTTGGAGAATAAATATAGATTTTATATCCCCTGCATAACCCCACAACAAAATTTCGTAAGTCAAGATGCTGTGAAAGTAGCTGAAATAAACATGTCTAGCAGTATCAACATCTGTTAGCTGTCTGCCTTTTCTAACAGCGAACACAGCGAAGCTCAGTCTTCTCGCAAGAAATGACACATGGGGGCTCCACTGAAGACGTGAGTGTTATAACCAAGAATACTGTGGAATCTACAGTATTAAGAATTTAATTATTTAAAAAAAAACTAAAATCCAATAAAATAAAATCCTTACATTAGGTAGGATAAATTGAATACATTTAGTTTTCTTGGTGTTTAATGCTAAATTATTAATATTGAACCACTTAAGTATTTGAGATAACGCACGTTTAACGGTCAAGGTAAGAAGTTCTTTAATTATAGAAAGAGAATTAGGGTCTGCGCAAAAAAATTAAACCCATAAAATTGTGAACAAAATCTTCCCAAAAAAAAAACCAAAAAAAAAACGGGGCACTAGTAAAATATAAAAGATTTATGCCCGATTTCACCAACAACCCATAAGCTACCACCTACGTATGGGATCCCTAGCTTAAAAGTCCCCTAAACTAGCCCCTAAATTAAATTTCGTTTTACGATCGTCTTTAAGCCCATATTTCGAGCACCTAAATTTAGGGGGCCTTTTAATATTTAGGTGACCCCTAACTGTCGGTGAAAGAGAATTTGTCCCCTAAAACAGCCCCCTAACCATGCTTAGGGGATCCCTTAAACTTAGGTGACGTTGGTGAAATCGGACAATAACCACGTAAAAGTAGTAAATACATACTTGTGACGATACTTTCGAAGCAAATGCCCAGAGACAGGGAGATTAAAAATAAAAATCAGGCCCATTGAATAGCGTACTTATTAAAGATATTAAATAACCTTGCATTGTAATGGATCCGTATCCCGGGAGTTCTATTGTTTCAATGCAAATAAGAAATATATAACGCCCGGCGTCTGAATACCGTTCTCGTTATAATCTACGTGACTTCTTTTTAGAATAAAATTGTATAACTGTCTAGCTTAGCTCGACTTTATATCGCTGCTTTAGTAACAAGTTCGAATCCGTTCGAGGCAAAAAGTACATTTATATTTACACAAATATTAATTACAGTATGATTTAAGGGCTCTTAGTTCTAATGGAAACGGTTAAATATGGAGCCTTACTGATTAATAATTATAATATTGGTAAAATTGGTATCGCTAGTTACTTATTGGCGGAAGGTTATTTGTTCCTGGGAAATGTTCAGTCATAGTGAGATTGGTTTCTAATATTTTAGTGTACATGAGCGTGTGCCAGTTCAACTCCAACTTTCCGATGAGACGGCAAACCAAAATGCAACAAATCAATATACATACGAGTATTACGTGTGTGTTAATTTCACTCCAATTCTTTAAGTCGTTACGGCTTTAAAAAGTAATAATAATACTATTAGTTTATTTTTCAAGAAGACATACATAATATTGTAGCTGAAAAATATTTAGTAGAGTACAATTTGGAACAAATAATTTAAGTTATCAATACAAATAACATGGTTTGGTGGCCAATTCCCTAAATAATGTCGATAATAAATTATCTGTTTAGTTAGCGAGTGTACCTTATTGATCTGTTGGTTGATTTTATGTGTATGTATGTGTGGTGTGTGTGTATGTATACGTGATCGTATGTGTGTGTGTTTGTGTATGTGTTTGTTGTGAAAGGGTAGTGTTTATATGACAGAAGTAGATCTAGAAGGAGTACATCAGCTGTGATACTGTGTTCCCGTAATCCACAAATAAAGCCACAGTCATTACAAACCGTTGTATTTATCACATTATTGAGAGATCTCCATCGTATTGAAGGGAGACCTATGCACAACAGTGGACGTTAAAAAGGGCTGAATACTGAGAGATCAGAGATATAATTAACAAAAAGTGTGAAAACTGTTAAAGAACCCTAAAAACATTGCACGATCTAACCAGTTAGGTTTGTACTTGGTCTGGTTCGAAGATGCGGAAAATACTGATGGATAATTAATTAATCATTATTTTATTTGTATACACGACTTAATTTATTTCAGGATATGGCGTTATAGTAGAATATCTAATAACTCCAGGGACTATATCATCTGTCATAAGGGAATATACGAGTAGATTGCAATTGTTAAAAGCAAATTGCACTCCCGGCAACGGAACTATAAATACTTAAATCTAATAATTGCAAGTATCATAACAGCATATTATAACAGCCTGAGAGCAAGACTATAGAGTGTTGACTTTTTTATAGAAATTCTGCATATAGTTAGTACAAAATCGTTTTTCTTAACATATATGTACGTTCTTGTGTATGTTTATGGTGTATAATTATAAATTAAAAAATTAAAAAAAATACCCTAGTCAAATTAATTGTCATTTAACGATTACACTGGCACGCGTGAAGCACTTAATCGAGTAATCGTACGCTAAAATGCCTTACATCATTTTGGAAAAGAGCTGATACTCTTATATTGCTGGACCGATATTAAGCAAACATAGCATCGCAAGGTAACTGACTTTCAAATTAAAAAAACCGCATAGAAATCGGTCCATCGGTTTGAGAGCTATGATGCCACAGATAGAGACACACACACAGACAGACATCGACGTCATACTTATAACACCCCTCTTTTTGGGTCGGGGGTTAAAAATAGAATATTTACCCTAGTTGGCACGTGACGATATATTTTAATTTTAAATAATAGTATCCCGGTATTTAGGTTGAGTTATTCAATAAGATATTTTAAGGTAATTTCATATAAATTTTAAGTAAAAAATGTGTTATTGAGAGAGGAATAATTATTCATACAGTGAATTTTAAGTTTGTTCTACTTAAAAAGCAACTTATTATATTTTGATACTATTTTTTTGTATACCCCGTATTTACTAAGCTAGGAGTCGCTGTTTAGCTGACATTCCTACTCCTTATCTTTCACTCGCCGCGTCAAATTTTGCTCCCTTGTAATATAACTGTACTATAAAGGGTTATATACTGTATAGTGTATAAAAAGTGTATCTGTACCTGTGCACATAGGTGCAGTACTATGTTACTGATTATCTGCGCAGCTAGCTGGATCTGTAAAGTTAGCTGCTGTAACCGAAATTTTTAAGGAAGGCATTATTACAGTTATTAATTAATTTGATATTCTAGAAAGAGTAAAAGAGCGGACACTGGCAATTCTATTAGGTACATATACCTATATGTTTATAGTTGCTTAAAATGAAACAATTCATATCTTTGCGTTTTTATTAAAGTGAACGAAAAGTTATAGGAACTAATTATATAACTCATGATTTGTAGAAAGATCATATTTTTATGGGTTCTTACTTCATTGAGCAGTTTTTTTTGTTTACGTTACACTATATCTTCGCATATCTTCCCCAATCGATGATCGATTTTCATGTTTCATTTTATAATGAACAGGTCTCTTCAGAGTAGTACTCTATAATATGGAATATTTGCTCTTAATTATGAAGTCGATGAACCTTTTAGATAAAAAGTATCAACCCACACTTGACCATCATGGTGGACTATAGCATGATTCCCCTCGTATTCAAGGGAAGCGCACACCCAGCAGTGGGACGTTAAAAAGGGATGAATTCATACATAAACATTGTCAAATAACCTTCTATGGGTACCGAATCAGAACACAGTGTTGCTAGTGGCGAAAACTACACACTTAGTGTTAAGGCACAGTTTTATCAAAATTCAAATTTTCTGATTAAATATTTTATACTTATTTTGTACTTTATTACTATATATTATTTTAGATAAATGGATTACTTAATTATTCAAATTATTTGCTTTCATTTTTAGTTAATTATACGTCAATTTTGTAACTTCCTGTTATTTCACAAATACTTGTTTGTTCTTTTATCATCTTATTCGATTCTGTAATGCTAATATTACATTTTTAAAACTATGAATTACGTAGCCAGTACATTGTAACTAACACGTTCTTTCTCTAATCATTATTTATTACAGTAAGTTTATAGTAGTTTGACAGTCTCTCTAATTTTTTTTTAGCTACATAACTCTATTCCTTGTCATTGCCTGTCATACTTAAATTTCTACAATGAATACTTTTTACTTATACTATTGACACCTAGGTTTCAAGAACTTGAGTCACTGAGTTTAATTGTGATTTAGGATATTAATATAACTGGATATTTCTGACTTAGGACTTTAAATCGTCTTTCGAAAATATTCTATAAAATGGTTATTATTTTTAAGTTTCTGTACATTTGATAACAAAACAGAACCAACATAGGTTAATGCGTCTGTCTGTCCGTCTATTTTATTCACATCTTATTTCTCCCGAATTTATTAGATGAAAAAAGCTTAAATTTGAAATATTTATATGTCTTGGTACAACTATACAAATAGATTAGTTATATTTTTTATTGCTACAATACTGAGCTATAATATTGTTTCTCAGAGGTGTCGATATGAACTTAAAAGTCATACGTAAAAATGTTTTTCTGTCACTTTTAAAATCCTATAAGCGCCTTGTGTCCCTTCATCCAAATCGTCTTGCCTATGAAGAGAACGACAGGAATGAGTGCGAGTGAGCATGTCATACGAAGAGGTTCTAGTTAGACGCACAGTGCTTTTGTGACGTGTTCTTTTTATTTCTGGTTTTAATTCTGTTTCGTAGAATTTACGCTCTTCTAGCTGCAGCCATTTCGAATTGAGCAATAGTTTCTTTGTCCATTCATCTGGAATGTAAAATAAAATGAATATAGAAATTCTTATACAAACCTATCTTGTTATTTTCTATTGATATTAATATTATCAATCAGACAGACCAAAAATGCTAAAAAATGTTATATGGTTAAAATTGATAATATAATTGCTACTCATTCTTAACCACTGCTCCACTCCAGTGGTAGGTATATTAAATGAGTCTTTGCTTTAAAAAGATAAAAGCTACAGAATATATTATATACATTATTAGCACAACCCGCGGCTTTTACCCCCTTATGGCATATACTGCGAAAAATACTGAAACACATATTTATATAGCCTATGTCACTCACTCTCCAGCCCTCCAACTATCTCCACATAAAAAATCACGCCAATCGTCACTCCGTTTCGATGTGAAAGAAAGACAAATAAACGAACACACTTTAACATTTATAATATTCAGTATGGAAAATATAGCAATCTAAAATTTCAACCGAAAACCGTTTCAAAAGAGCTTTTTTTAGATTAAATTTTAATAATTCATAATTATATTCTTAGATTATATTTGACATCTATACATCTATCTATAAATATAATAAAATTAAAACTGAGTCGATTCTGTAAGTTAAATCATTTTTTTTGGAAAATCTTATTGAGATAGTCATTATTATCGATACCGATGCTGAATCTATAGTTTTTAGAATTTTTGTCTATCTGTTTGTCTGGAAACGCATCACGAGAAAACCACTGGAAAGATTTTGATGAAATTAGTTATGATGATAACTGGTGATACGGGTCAACATACACTTTTTACTGCGGGAAAATATCTCATCTCTGTGAAATCTATCCAAAATGTAACTAGGGACTAACCTAAGCGGAGCGAGGGTGAGTCACTAGTTGTAAATACAAGTAACACATCTTTCCGGATTTAAGTAATTTTTACAATGAAATATAAGAAATAAATTATTTAAATCATTTATTGTGGCATATTACCGTTAAGATCTTTCATTGCGCCAGCCTTTCCACCGTACTCGTACGGTAGACCTTCAGGTGGAAAGTAGTCAGCACTCATGGTGTTAATTTGCTCGGCATCTGAATGTAATTGGATGATTTTGCGTCGCCATGGGTACAGACCGAGGTGTAACAGTACCAAAGACATCGTTTTCAAGCGGTATGTGTTGATGATATGTACTTCAGAAAATTTGATGGGGTAGACCGACTGAAAATAGAATTAAAAAAATATTTAATACTAAATAAACAAATATGTATGTTAAATAGGTGTTTTAAAAATGGCTTCAATTTATTCTAACGATCTAAAAGTTAAAAAAATATAATATCTAAACTTTTTTCGGCTTTGCACTTATTTACGTAGCCTATAAAAAATATACCTATACTGATATTATAAAGAGGCGGAATTTGTTTGTTTGTTTGTTCAATCGTTGGTTCGTACGTTTATTTGTTTCCTGTATCTCAGGAACTGTAAATCCGATTTTAAAAATTCTTTTTGTTTTAGATAGCCCGTTTATTCAGGAAGGCTATATATCATCATGCTACTACCCAAGGGAGTGGAGCAGTAATATAATACAAAATCTATCTATTCCATACTAACCTTTATAACGTACTAGGGACGAATGAAACGAGGGTGAGTCGCTCATAGCAATAGTAATAGTAGTAAATAAGTCAATTTTACATAGTAAAATTTGTAGCACCCAAATCAGTTTATTAAACTTACGCAAGTAGGGCGAACTACGGAGATATTTAAATTATTAAGAGAACTTCTAACAAAATATGCCAAGTTAAATCATTAACGTCTGTCTCTCACAAAATATTCAAATTATTTCTATGATTATTTGCTTTGGTAAAACTTTATTTAGAGATAAATTACTTATAAATGTAGGTTGTAGGTACTTTAGTCTTCACAGTACTCTAGCTACTAATTTGTTAGATTAAATTTAACTCGCCTGCAAATAACTTTTAGCAATAGCAAAGTCTGACTTAAATGCTCGTGACAAAAACATAAGAACCTAATTTAAACTTTTCCATTATAAAGTTACCTTCATACACCATACAAAATCCTTCCAATAGGACCCTCGGAAATGGTTTTTGAGATGGGACGGTTGTAAATCACTGACATCTATAAATACGACCTCTTCACCCGGTGTTGGGTCTTCCCGCAGCCTGAAATTGAAAATTATTTTGCTCAAGTAAGAAAAAGAATTTCCTTTTGTTTCATAAAGTTTCTAATTCAGAATGAAGATCAAGATAAATATCGTTTTTGTATATCATAGAATATGTATGAAATTATATCATATGTTCGTGTTTTATTTGCACGAATGTTTATTGATAAGTATCCGATATATTTATGATACTTTTTTCTCAAAAATCGTAATTCATATTAAAGAAAATAAGACAAAATTGTAATTGAACAAAATTCATATTTTATTTGACCTTGATTATTGATACCTGTATTAGTTGTCCAGATATATGAAATAAAATTTTGAGATCATCAAAATGTGTAGTGTCATGTCTGTGTCACAAGGTTTTTATTAAAAACAACTTTTTCAGACTAAGTATATTAAACACAATAATTTATTTAAAATTAAAGTTATAACTCAAGGCTACTGTTTTTTAACATAACTTTTAAAGCTTATTTCAGTTTCGGTCATTATCTATTAAAATAGCACAGGTAGTTGATGTCGGAGCATGCTCTAGCTTGAACACACTACAAATACTATGTTCTTATTTATTAAGTACTAGCGACTCACCATCGCTCCGCTCGGATTCGTCCCTACTTACCTTTTAACGTTTAGTATATAGATTTCACAGATATGAGATATTTTTCTGCAGTAAAAAGTATTCTATATGTTGACCCGGATAACCAGTTATGATCACACCAAATTTCATCAAAATCCCTCCAGTAGTTTTTCCGTGATGCGGTAACAGACAGACAAACAAAAATTCTAAAAACTATAGATTCGGCTTCTTTATTGGTAATAATGTCTATTTCAAAAAGATTTTCGAAAAAATATGTAAGGTACAGATTCGGCTTAGCTACAATTTTATTTATTACATGATAAATATTGGAAGTGGGATTTATTGTAATATAAACCTAGACTAATTAAAAATAGCAGTCAATAAGAATCATGACATGAGCCTACAACGTGTACATAAATAGTTATTAATAACCATATTAAAATACAAGCTGACCTTATATCCAAGATCATGAGCCACCTTGCCAGCAAGGCCTTTGCTGAGAGCGGCCGCTCCTGAGCCGTGGGTGCAGGTAGATGCACTATTGTCATACGCTTCCCTCCTACACTGCGTGCACGAAGAGGTACTATATATCTGTAATAAAACGGCATAGCATTATCTTTAATAGCCATTCACGTATTATGTATAATTCAAAGACTGATTACAATTGACTTTTAGAAGAATAAAAGATGAGAGAAAGAAGAGTAAGAAAGAAGAATGCATCTAAACTCAAAACCGATTATAAGCATAAGATTTTGCACGGCAGATTATATACGGAAAATCACCACTAAGAAAGGATTCCTGGCTATTCGTCCTTTAATAGAATTCAAGAGGAAATCTTAGTTTGTGTTCTAAAGGATTTTTTTAATCAAATCAATCAATAAAGTGACACATGAGACTTCGTATTTATATATATTTTATATCTTTATACCTACTTTTTTTTCATTTAGGTTTATAGTAATTTGTAAGCTATTTTTTATTTATTATTTATTTATTTATTTATTTATATCAACAGCTTATTGTACAATAAACAGCACTTTATAAACAAGTATTTAAAAGTCAAGCTAACAATGTTTAAGTAAACACTACCCTCCGTACTAGTTTAACTGTATGACGGTAGGATAGTATTCCTCGCACGCATGTCCACTCGCTTATTACAGTATGGGCAAATATTTAGATAAAGCTTCAACTTAATTAAC
Source organism: Brenthis ino (assembly GCA_921882275.1). Classification (NCBI taxonomy): domain Eukaryota; kingdom Metazoa; phylum Arthropoda; class Insecta; order Lepidoptera; family Nymphalidae; genus Brenthis; species Brenthis ino. The sequence continues at coordinate 17,252,481 of OV170221.1, read as the reverse complement.
ATTTAATATTTTTTTTTTTTGTCCTTATTTATTCTATTTGTATATGTGTACTGTATGTATTACGTATGTATTTATGTATTTGTTAATGTGTGCATGTGTGTGTGTGTGTTTGTTTGTAGAACATATGTATGAATGTTTGGTTATATATGTACGTATATATTACAATTATTATATATAATGTATGTATAATGTATATGGTACTTCAATATATAGAACAGTAAATATCTCGTATTATTATTGTGGAGCTTCGATTATGTTATTATTTATTTAATAAGATCTAAGTACTAATAAAAATATATTTTTTTCTTACCACAAAATGTAGTGCCAGATATAAGAAAGAGTAAACGTTGTCTCAAATAAACATACACGTTTTCGCATTTGTAATGTATATAGGAAAGATAATTTTGTATAATATTTATGTTTAACTAGCATTGCCCGCAGCTCCGCCCGCGTTTAGATGATCAAAAACCAAATTCTTAGGTTTTCATATTAGTATACTCTTACATTGCAGTTTTTGGATATTTTCTCAGAAATGAGATATTTTTCCGTGGTAAGAAGTATCCTATATTGACCCGGATAAACAGCTATCATCATAATAAATTTCATCAAAATCGCTCCAGTGGTTTTCCCGTGATGAGGTAACAGACAGAAAGACAGACAGACAAAAATTCTAAAAACTATAGATTTGGCTTCTGTATCATAATAATGTCTATTTCAATAAGATTTTCCAAAAAATATTTAATGTACAGATTCGGCTTAGTTACAATTTTATTTTATGTATTGATATCATTAATTTTTAATTTATTAAGAATAAATACGATAAATAGCAAAGGTAAAAGCTAATACCTACATTATGTTATTACGGGTATTCTAAGCGAGAATGTTTACACTGTACGTAGTCGAGTAATAAATGATTACTCTAGTAATAAAAGTTACTAATTGCCTTGGATTACTTTTAAAAGCTATGATAAGAAGACTCACACATCTTGACAGCTAGACAGGATGTCTTCATCATCAGGGTGTCTTCTGTGCCATAAATCCGACAGACCACCGGGGCCTCTTGCAGTATAGTACTTCCTGGCTCTCTTAGATGCATCTACTTCATTACCTTCACTAGTGATTGGAAATATGTTTAATATTGCTATTTCTTCATCTGAAACGGGTCTGGTTAGGTTGTCACGGGCCCATCGTTCCCCAAACGAAGCTGCCGGAGACATCCTGAACCTGAAATATGAAAGATTCGTATTAGGTATAATTTTCTTATAAGCTATGTAATTTTTTTCAGTTATTTATTTATTTATTAAATAGGAAGCCAACGTTGTATACAATATTGACCCTCATTCTAGAGCAAACTCTTATGTACCTATATAAGATAGAAATTATATACCTCACTTACAGTCTAACTCAAGTAAGTAAAGAAGAACGGAGAAACAATACAATATTCTTTGCAATTAGTAATTTTACAAACTTACATAATTAAAAAATATTACAAACACAAAAAAAACTGTTATAAAAATTAAAACAACTAAGAAATGATAAACAATTAAAATGTAAATAAACCATATGAACTATCAATGTAAGAAGAAAATAATAATAAAAAAATCACTTTTTCTTTGTGAACACACATTTCTTTTAGTATTGGAATATATTAGGTTTTCTGAAAGCTTCTTACTTTGTTTCATCATTGTTAACAATTAAATCAATGCTCGAACGGAATCCAAGAGCAAGACATCGAAATCTCATTATTATACTTCATCGAAATTTCATTATTATACCTACTTAGCAGCCAGTTCACTAGTTTGAGTCACAGGAGCAGTTGCTTAGCTTTGGTAATTATAGATAGTTTTTTTTAGTCAAGCTGAGCTATGAGACAAACATGCTAAGATAATATTTTAAACTAGCATTGCCCGCGGCTCCGACCGCGTTCAGATGACCAAAAACCAAATTCTTAGGTTTTACATATCAGTATACTCTTACATTGCAGTTTTTGTATTTTTTCTCGAAAATGAGATGTTTTCCCGCAGTAAAAAGTATCCTATATGTTGACCTGGATAACCAGCTATCATCATACCAAATTGCATCAAAATCCCTCCAGTAGTTTTTCTGTGATGTGAGGCAGACAGACAAAAATTCTAAAAACTATAGATTCGGCCGATATCGATAATAATGTTTATTTCAATAAGATTTTCCAAAAAATATTTAATGTACAGATTCGTTTTAGTTACAATTTTATTATATTATGTATAAATTTATTCATAATGGCTATAAGTTTCATCTATTTGGTCATATTTTTATATTGATTTTTCAAATGTTTGACCCAGTGTATGTAAAACAAAGCGTGACGTTGGGAGCTACTACTCTGCATTCATTGCCTCAACGTTGTAAACAAAGAACGTAGTAATTTTCACTACGGTTTTACTGTATAGTCTGCGCAGTAAAGGGCCCTTAACGATAATTAGGAATTGTAACAGAAAAAAAAAATTTTTTTCACACGTTTTTTTAATGGGCACGGGCTACGTTTAAACAGGCCACACTCAACCACACTAGGTGTGGCTTTATGGACTTTAAACGTTTTTCTAAAACTTGCTAGGTTTTCTCTGACTTGCAGGTTGACTTAAATGATGTTTTTCTTCGCCGTAAGTAAAGTGAGTGATAATCGTGTTGAAATAAATTCGCACTTGTAAATATCAGAGGTGCGGGTTTGAACCCGCTACACTTGGTTTTGCAAGCGAGCGCGTTACCACTGAGCAACAACTGCCTTACTAAAAGTTTAATATTAGTCAGAGACTTTTATCTTTATAGTATAATAAGAAATGTTATTTTAAATAAAACTATTTTTTTTCCTATTTTTTGCTGATGTTTCGGGTGCTTTACAACAAACATAGTTACGTTTATTTAAAACTAGCGACTCACCCTCGCTTCGCTCGGGTTCGTCCCTAGGTTGGTTCCCCATACAAACTTTCATCCCCATATTCACACTCTTCAGGGATGATTTCTAGGATAAAAACGTATCCTACGTCCTTCCCAGGGTCTCAAACTATTTTCTTACCAATTTTCATCTAAATCGGTTGAGTAGATCCAGATATTACCCCCTACAACGTCACAAACTCGCAAACTCACAATTCACAGATTTTACGTCTTTATTATATTAGTATAGATATCAAATTTTCATGTAAATCTAATAGACTAATAAAAAGATGCATGCTATGAGACACAATAGCTTAGATCAATAGTTATACATCACGCGCTTATATATGTATATACATTATACATAATATATTAAAAAAAATATCCTATCATATACTTCAGAGTACTATTTGCAAAATATTTGCATACATTTCAATCTATCAAAGCTCATATTGATGTTAACGTCTTTTCCACATACAGTAAAATATTTTCCGTGTAAAATCTGTTTCGTCTTAACTGTACTTATAGAACGTAACAGTGAAATGGTCTTACGTTATGAGAGAGAGCGAATAATCGAAAAAAAAATTTTGCAAATTAAATATTTTAAAAGTAAAATTATATGACATTGTAGTGTTATTCTTTCAGTTTACTAAAATGTCACAATATGAAACGAGCCTTTAATCTAGACAATGCCTTAAATTAGAAAAAAGAACCACTTTTGGTATTTTTTACTTTCTAAATCCTTAAAACTCGGCTATTTTAAACGATACCGTTATCATTATAGAATCACATCAGTTACGAGATCGATTTGAGGTAGTGCTTCAATTGTGTAGATACGTTTATCTCATTCCGGTTAAAACCATAAAATGTTGGATATTGATTTTTTGTGAAAGTCAATCGCACTCAATTTTTATTCCCAGGCAATTTTTATTTAACAAATATATAATTTATAGTGCTAAACTTTTTATTTGAACCAAAGAAAACACGTTTCCAATCTTTTACGCGAAAGAGACATGACGTCCTACTTTTCATTTTCGATCTTTTAGATATAAGCTCTACAGAAAAGCTGCCATATTTTTCTATGTTAATCCCTTGACTGCAGGGACACATGTGTCCTACGAAATCCTCGAAAAAGTAAAGAAAATACAATATTTTTGATTTCTAATATTATAATTTCTATATTAGTATATTTTTTGTACTTATAAGTTATAACCTTATAGTCCTGAAAGGGTTAGAAAAATTAAACTAAGAGAGGATTTAAAAAATCCTACTGGTCTACAGTTACTTAGATACATTTTTGTAAATATACCTACTGAGTACTAAAAAACTGACTGAGTCGTATTATGAGTGCAAGTCGCTTCTTTCTCTGTCTTTATACATTTGAAACTATAATACTTGTAGATGCTATACAACGCGTTATATATACATATAATAAAATTGTAACCCAGCCGAATCTGTATATTAGATATTTTTTGGAAAAACTTATTGAAATAGACATTATTATCGATACAGAGGCCGAATCTTTAGTTTTTAGAATTTTTGTCTGTCTGTCTGTCAGTCTGTTACCGCATCACAGAAAAACCACTGGAGGGATTTTGATAAAAGAGTAGGTATACTAATATGTAAAACCTAAGAATTTGGTTTTTGATCATCTGAATGCGGGCGGAGCCGCGGGCAATGCTTGTATTGATTATATATTATTAAAAAATTGTGAAACATTGATAAGATGTTATTCACATTTTTAGTAGGTAAATATCCTTGATCCGGCACTAATCTTTTTATATTCAATTCTTTTTTGTGGCTTACAGGCGTTTTTTCTTTGTTGACCGAATATTAGGTCATAAACTTGATTATATGGCGTAATTCGTAACATGTAAATTGTTATAAGTTATTTTCATAAATATTCTTATTTGTATCGTAATAATTCTATTAATATTATAAATGCGAAAGTTTGTGAAAATATATGGAATATGGATGTCTGGATGTATATATGTATGGATGTTTGTACTCTTTCATTAAAACTACATCAGAATAGCATATAGGTTAATTTTATCCCGGAAAATGTACGGTTCTCGTGGGATAGATTTGTTTTGTTATTCTAGAAGCGAACCCGAGCGAAGGGTGAGCCGCTAGTAGACAATAAAAAGTGTTCTTAAAAATAGATCAATACATAGCCTAATACACAATTTATAAGTTATATCATATAAGCTTTTGGTGGTGAATGGTTCAAGGATAGCCTATGTCCTATCCCAGGATGCAATCTATGCCCTTGCCAAATTTCATCGAATTCTATTCAATAGTTTAAGTATGAAAAGATAAAAGACAGTGCAACTTTCACATTTATAATATTAGTATGGATATCACTTACTTATAATTAGAGGTAAATAATAATCATTCACTCTGCAATAGCAAATGGTATTAAAAATTAATTTGCTCTTATGTTATGATAAAAGGAATACGGATCTATGAAATTTATGTACGAGACTTACGCTATTCCAATTACATGTAACAGGTATCTATACATCTTTAGTATTATTAACTAAATATTATATTAATTAGATTAAGTATTTGTTTAGTAAAGCTAATATACATTCTGTTAAGTATGAGACATGAGTATCGAGATAGAAATTAGTATAATAAACATAAAATATAAACATGTTGGGACATTAACACACAGCATCATCTAGTTCCATGGTAAGCTACGAGGCTTGTGTTATGGATACCAGATAGTTGATACACTACACATATATAATTTTAAATAGATACATATTATAAATATAAACACCCATGACTGCACAAACGTTCATGCTCATGACATGAAAAATATCTCATTTCTCAGAAAAAATACAAAAACTGCATTGTAAGAGTATACTAATATGTAAAACCTAAGAATTTGGTTTTGGTCATCTGAACGCGAGCGGAGCCGCGGGCAATGCTAGTATAGATATAAATACGCTAGAAGCAAAACGAGACTATAATTTCACAGAATTCTTACTTCTCACCGTCGAAATTCACATGCATACAATTGTCACGGACCTCAAAATATTAAAGGTTTGTGTCTCATGATAGTTAAAGCCAAATGCCACTTCATCCTATCACGTTTATCCTTGACATTAAACGTTCAAAATGTTATAGGCAATAGTTCAAGTAAGAGGCGTTTTGAATAGATCAAAATTTGAAGAGCTGACACTGAATTCCTATGGTAATCCGTATTATTGATTGATTACTTCTATTTTTAGGCTAGTGGGTAACATGTACGACTGCAGATCGTGAGTTCTTAGGTTCGAGTTCCAAGTCGGGCCAAAACAGTTTCTGGGACTGTTTAGAACCTTGTAGCAGCCTCGGTGAGCACATCAGTCTGTCGGTCTTGCATCTTTTCTCTCCCCGGTAGTGCCGAGAAGACCCATCGGCATATGAATTTTCTATATAACCTCCAGGTAAATTTCTAAGAAATTAATTAAATTTCTAAGAAATCTATTGTTAACTGTAACGCCGGCGCGTCCGCGGTCGTGGAGGGAATATTGGTAGTAATTTTAAGTGAATTTTATATAGGTATATTTGGTGGCCTGAATTCAAAATTTTTTTCTTTGCATTGATTAATTATTTTTGCCAGATTTGTTTGTGTATTTTGGAAGTCGTTTTTTTTAATTTATTTATTTTACATCCATGGTTTTAATATTAATATATATATATACAAAAACTCTTTTATACTAATAATTATTAGCTATTATTTTATTGGGAAACACTTAGTATGTGTTGTTGTTTGGAATTTAACCTTAAACCGGACTGAACCCCAGATACGCAAGGCTGACTAGCACTCGGTTTTTAAAAACTGCTTCTGCAATATTTCTTTACGATGTAAATAAACGAACCATTAGCTTTAATCCCTAACTACATATTCGGACACTGATAAGACGACCTAAATCTTGGTAATAAGCTGATCTGCCTTTAATTAAGGCTTACATAGATAGTGTCAAATTGTTCAAAACTAGTAAATTATTGTATAAGTTACTTGTACGCTACACGGTTTTAGGAATTTGAATAAAAGTATTTGATTTTTTCACTAGAAGGATTTAGAGCTGCTAGCTGATGTACAGTTATATATATTTTTGGCTCAAATTATTTTGTAAACAACCTGTAAACATTTTTTTGATAATAAAATAATCTATACATATAATAAAATTCTGACTAAGTCGAATCTGTACGTAAATATTATTTGGGAAAATCTTATTGAAATAGTCATTATTATCGATACAGAGGCAAAATCTATACTTTTTAGAATTTGTGTCTATCCGTGTGTCTATCTGTCAGTCTGTTTGTGACCGCATCACGAGAAAACCACTGGACAAATTTTGATGAAATTTAGTGTAATGATAGCTGGTTATCCGGGTCAACATAGGTATAGGATACTTTTTACTACGGATTATTTCTCATTTCTGAGAAATCTATATTAAACGTTAAAACGTAACTAGTTACGAATCTGAGCGGAGTAAGGGCGAGTCGCTAGTATTATTATAAAATATGTGTTCAGCATTAGATCATCTAAATTTAAATACACACATATCAGGCTTCAAAATTTTAAGAAATAGGCAACTGGTCAGTCAGACCGACACACTAATGTATATTGTATAAACTATAGTCTCTAATTTGTCTTTTATATATACATGACATTAAATATATGTAGATTTTAATATTATTTTAACAAGTACAATTGTGAATTAACTAAGTGGTAATTTTCGTGAGAACCAATCGTATGTTTTTACAACCACTTATTGTATATACGACAATATTTACTTCGTTCTAGCGTGTTACTATAATGTTGGCGCAAAAATATAATAAGGAAGTTGTTTAACTAATACAGATTTTTGATATTAAATTTGCACACTAATTTGGTATTTTTATAGGAAATATTAAAATATGATTATTTCTGTTTGTGTTAGCTTTAAATAAATAAATAAAATATAAAAAAATATGCTAGGACATTAACATACATCACCATCCAGTTCCATGGTAAGCTACGAGGTCTGTGTTATGGATACCATACCAACTTTTAATACGTACATATTATAAATATAAGCACCCATGACTGGGTACAAATATTCGTGCTCATCACACAAATGAATGCCCCCAGCGGGACTCGAACCTGCGACCGCTGGCACAGCAAGTAGGGTCACTACAAACTGAGCTACACGCGTCGTCTTCGTTTAATAAACGCTTAATTAAAAATGAACTGCTGATGCTTTATTTAATTATTACAGTCTATCCCTAAAATAAAACACTACTTTCCATGTGACTCATTAAAATGCCTATATTTGTTTCAATCAAAATGTATGAGAATCAAACCTTTGACATTTATTGTAACCATTCGTTGAAGGTAGGTCGAATCGTGAACATGCCCTATATGAAGCTTTTTTCCCCATATTTAGGAAGTTAATAAATATTAAATATTTTATACTAATTAGCATCACTCTAATGCATAACCTGTTTTAATTTCATTATAGCTGGCGTTTATAATTATTTGCCTAGAAATATTTGATTTTAGGAATAGAAGGTTCTTTAAAGTCTACAAAGCTGAAGGCCTTGAAGACTATAACATAAAGGTGTTTACTTATCGGCTAACACTACGCCATATAAAAAGTAATAAATATGACTCTTTAACTAAAGAAGTACATAGAGTTTAAATTCATTATAAAAAATATTTTATTACATAGATGCATATATTCTAGATTTATATATATATATCATGCAGTAAATATTTAAATACGAAGACGAAGTAATCGCATAGGTATTATAAGAACGAATAAAAAAGTACAGACCAGAATTAAGTACCTAAGTGGGTACTGCTTTTTTGAAGTCGTTCAAAAATTGGGCAGATTTATTGTTTGTTAATTGATTTGTATTCAGTTTTTTTAACGTCCCACTGTAGAGTACGGGTCCCTACGAGGAGATCAGGCCACGCTGGCCAAGTGCGGGTTGGCGGACTTCACATGTCTTTCGAAAACTTCCTAGGTTCTCTCAAACATGCAGGTTTCATCACGATCTTTTCCTGCGCCATAAGACAAGTGGTAGTTATGTTGGTAGTGATTCGCACTTCAAAATATGAGGAGTGCGAGGCCCGGTATTCGAACCAGCTTCACTCGGTTTCCAAAGCGAACGTGCTACCACTGAACTACTACTGCTTAATTTAAATGATTAACACATAGATCTTATGGTGTACGCTACATAAATAAAGCTACATTAAGACTGTGAGAATACATTTTTGGTGTTGTAACGTGAAGCAATCACCCGACAGTAAGTAAGGTCGCTGCAAGGCGACTTCCTGTATTGAGATAATCGATTACTTCGATGTAATTTTTTATATCCTTTTCGTTAACCGTAGGGTAGAAAAACTTTATATTATTATTATAATCTATACAGATAAACAAAATTGAAGTGTCTGTTTGTAATGTCAAAATAACAGCTTTTTTACTAAATGCATATGGATGTATACACGGTACATACTCTGTCTGTTTGTTCCGGCTAATCTCCGAAACGGCTGGACCGATTTTGACGGGACTTTCTCTGGCAGTTAGCTGATATAATAAGGAGTAACTTAGGCTACTTTTATTTTAGAAAAAAATAGGGTCCCACGAAAAAAAATTAAAACCAATGAAAAATTTAATAACATCCGATTCAAATAGGGAAGTTGTATACATACCCTAGGAACGAGCCCGAGCGAAGCGAGGGTGAGTCGCTAGTTTATCTATATAATACTAGTTGTATTACGATATAAATAGTGACACACCTCTAGTGTCTATTTTGCAACATTACAATATTCCACGGAGACGACCGATTTTTTTCCACAGTAAAAAGTATCCTTTAAGTTGACTTTCATCAAAATCTGTCTAGTGGTTTTCTCGTGATGCGGTCTCAGACAAACAAAAATTCTAAAAACTAGATTCGGCCTCTGTATCGATAATTATGACTATTTTAATAAGATTTTGCAAAAAATATTTAATGTCCACATTCGGCTAAGTTACAATTTTATTATATGTATGTAGATGAAAGAATTGACATCAATTTTTTGTTGTGTTTTCGCGTGAATGAAAGATAAATCGAAATCTATTTTTGCCTTATCAGCGTGAAGGAGTACTCATAAACATATACACATATAAATTTTCGAATTAATAAAGATAGTCCGATTAGCGAGCATAGTCAGGATATTATCGTTATAGATGGAAATTTTGATTCAATTCGAGGAAAATTTAATCATATTAATATATAATATAATATGTTTTGTATATACTTAAAAGACCCATCGCGGATATCCCAGTGGGGGCCGCTGGGGGGATTTTAATTATTTTTTATAGCTCTCACCTGCGGATTCGCACACGACTATATATTTATTTACTTAGTAACTAACTATAAAGATCAGTAATAGGTACCTATTTTAATGATCTTATATATATAACGACATTAGAAATGACGCCCCTAAGCATAGAATAATTAAATTTAAAGTAATTGAAAATTAGGCATAACCTTGTAGTTAAAATATAACTACATTTTACTTAAGAAAAAATATTTTAAAGTTAACAAACTTGTTCTAGTTATTACATAATTATAATACACCCTAGCGACCCTCGCTTCTGTCGGGTGCGTCCCTAGGTACATTTCAATTTTGTTTAGCGGCAACTTAATTCTTTTTCTTAATTAAAAGTAGTCTAATGCCCGATTTCACCAACAACACATAAGCTACTACCTACGTATGGGATCCCTAACTTAAAATTCCCCTAAATTAAATTTCGTTTCACGATCGTCTTTAAGCCCATATTTTGAGCACCTAAATTTAGGGGACCTTTTCATATTTAGGTGACCCCTAACTGTTGGTGAAACAGAAACTGTCCCCTAACAGCCCCCTTACCATGCTTAGGGGATCTCTTAAACTTAGGTGACGTTGGTGAAATCGGGCATAAGTTACTTATAACAACAGCTATCTGTTAATGGAAGTCCCGTGAAAATCAGCCCAACCGCAATTTTTCCCACAATTTTATATATCTGTATAGATAAATTCTCGTTTAAAAGTAAAAAATATATCAATATAATAGATAGATAGATTTATTTGGTGTATTAATTTGCTTTGTATTTAGATAAGTTGTTCCGCATATATTAGGTACAAATGTACATATATCATTGTCCTTTATGGTAATACACAGCCTACTTTATTACTGTATACATAAACATGACTATGGTAATATCATTGTAAGCAAAATTCAGATGTGACATTACTTCTTAGGTACTAGAATTTTTGATGGGTGACCTTCTCATAATGTTTTTAATTTAATAACCTTACCCGTAAAATGAGTATAGGTCCTCGAATTTATGACTTTATTTACAAAACTTAGTACCTGCTGTTTGTATGTATTGTATGTTTGGTTTTACTTTTATTGGTCAACTTCGAGAGGAGAGTGATTTTTAAAGTACGAAAGAAAAGTTTATTAGCTCAAAGGTATTTTTTTTTGTAAATTACAGTGTAAATGTTTGATAATGTGGTAATTGAGAGAGAAAACACCAGCCGACAATATTTTACGATATGAATATCTAATAGGTAAATATGTATTTTACGTATCGAAATGTATTAGATTTCCTATGCGTCGGCAGGCACCGACTTCGAAAATATCTGATTAGGTATCTAAATGAAAACCCCCGTTTAGTTATTTGTTACATTTTAGTGCCTGGAAGTCGGTTTTTATTATATTTTAAAAAGTTTTTATATACTAAATATATGTTAACTGTTTTCTAATTTAAAAATATGATTAAGCTTTTGCTTAGTTTCTTTGTTCACTCATCAGTCATGCTAGATCATAATTGGTATGGGAAAATCGTGCCCAATTTTTTAGCTGCAATTAATAACTTATTATGTTTTTGTTAAATCGTGTACTAGAAGAAAACCTTCCGTAACCGCTTAGTTAATTGCTTATAATTAGATCAGCTGAGGCCTGAGTTACAAAATAAAATACCGGAAAATATGTATCAGACACGCATAACGTTTAATTTCGGAATACTGTAACAATCGTGTTGAAATTCGCAAGTTTTCATAATTGTCTATACTTACGTAAAGTTTTTTATGATCATATCTTAAAGGAAATAAAAAGGGTAATTACCATGATCGATAACTATATTGCACTTCTAAATTAGACACCGCAGTAAAATACAGATTTAGAGTGTGATAATCTATTTTCTTGAAATTGTCCTGTCAAAGATCTCTCCTCATTAGCTCCTGTGTCTGAGACTATGTCTATACAATTGTTTTTAAAAAAATCTCGTGGGTAAATGTAAAGAAAATTATATATAACTCGCTGACCCTCTATTCGATTCGGGTTCGTCCCTAGACAAAAATAAATCTATTCCACGGGACCGTACATTTTCCGAGATAAAAAATAGCCCATATGCTATTCCAGACTATAATCTATGTCTGTGTCTTTCATCCAGATCCATTTTGCTGTTATGGCGTGAAAGAGTAACAAATATCCATCCATCCTCACGAACTTTCACATTTATAATATTTCTAGCAGAACTCACAAATAAAGTCTAAAATGGGACGTTTGAATTTGGAGAACGAATTTCGAAAAATGCTAAAACACGTATTTAATTAATTGTATTGAAGAGCATTTATACCAAGTTCCAAGTAATTCTGATCATAAATATTTTTTTGGATTGTATTATAACGTGTTTTTCCGTGGGAAAGAGACAATCTCCCGCGGTTAAAAGTAGCCTATGTCACTCTCCAGCTATCCAACTATCTCTACACAAATAATCACGCCAATCCGCCAAGCCTTTTCGACGTGAAAGAAACACAAACAAACAAACAAACAAACAAACACATTTTCACATTTATAATATTAGTATGGAAGTATGAAGTATTGATAAATGATAACTTCCAATAATGATGCTAAACAAAACATATTTACACAATTTAATTCACCCATGTCTCATAACATTCCGTTATTTTTCACAAACACGACAATTATTTATAAGTCAGTGACATATACTAAACTACGGTTGATGTCATACCTTTCAGCAAATAAACCGTTAAAATGTGATTACTAAGAGAACAGATGTAATGCATGTCATTTATATCATTTTAAGAATTATGACAGGTAAAAAACCTATTATTTGTCTGTTCAAAAGCAACATAAACAAGCGGGAGATGAATTCAAAGTTTCAAAGATTCCGCACAACTATATAATAAAGTGTGCTTAAAGATGACAAAGGCTTAGTAATAGGGTCCTAAACAACCCTTCGGGAAAGGACCTTACGATATAAAGATAGAAGAGATAAGTAACTATGTTAATTTTCTCTTCGAAAGCGGCAGGATAATTCGACGGAGTTAAAAAAATTTCACATAACTGGCACACAAAGGTTGGCATTGGCAGCGCATTTGCTGAACAGATCGTGTCCAGGGTTCAAAGCCTGGGTCTGACACCTGTGATAGCGAAAACGGAAAAGAAAATCACGTCTAACGTGAATCTTAAATAGTTTGTGAAGTCAATCTTCCGCTTTTGTGCTGGACAGCGTGCTGGAGCGTATTACCTTTACGCCCTAGTATTGACGAGTGGTCGGTTAAAAGGGCGCAATGATTATTTTATCTGTCGAATGAGTAATTTAAGTTGCTAATGATAATTAGCAAAATTTATTTTTTTTAGTCATAGATCAATAAAAATCTAATAGAAAATATGTAAGTGAATGACATAATATTATAATTCTATTACGTAAAGATTTTTGCCAAATCGGTTCAATTGTTTAAATGTGTATTCATAAGCGATTGTAGAATACCCATTAGTTGCCCTTTATCGTATCGAACAACCAGCCAATTTTCAATAACAGATATTACGTAAAAACTAAAAAGACACACAATTGTCTTGGAAATGTTATTAATAATAAGGATAAAATTGTTTATTTTACTTTTAGTGTATATTTTGTTCAATACACAATACGCATGTTGAGTGGCCACTAAGGCATCTTTGTTTTCATAGTATCAAGACACTTGTGTTATGCCAATACAAGCAATTATTTTACACAATAATAACTAATTCTAAATTACTTGTATTTATCAATACATTAAATAAAATGTTTGTCTGTAATTTCAAATATATAATTTATTAAATTTTAATAAAAAATGTGCTTTTCTGGGGGATACAGAATTAAGGCCATTCTCGCATATTAGCTACTTTTTATCGTGGTTAAGAAAAAGGGTTCCAACAGGATAGACCACTGGAAAAGGCAGGGCTCGGTAACCCGTTGAATTTTTGAACTGGTTTCGGTCATTGACCCCAAACCGAAAAGTTTTTCGGTTTAAGGTTTCGGTTACGTTATTTAACCGGTTAAATTCGGATGAACGGTTTTTGACGAATTTAGGTTCCATGAACAAAATTAAACGGTTAAAATGAGTTTTTGTGTGTTTACATTTGACGCGTCTTTGTTAATGGTGAATGGCGAACGGTAGAAGGATGCATTTATCTTACTTTTAAATAAAACTATCTTTTCGGATTTTGTCGCGGATTTATTTGTATTTTTGTTTCCCGACGTTTCTTATACTTATGAATTTTTTGACGTTTATCTTACTTATGAATAAATTAACCGGTTCATGTCGGTAACAAAACTCCAACCTTTCCCTAAGAATAACCGTTAACCATTATTATTTCGGTTTACTAAACCGTTCGTTTTCCTTAACCGGTTAAAGAACATTAAATTAAACATTACCGAAATAAAGCGTTTTTTAAAACCAGTTCCGAGCCCTGGGATTTTAACAAATTTTCATTGACGGATAGAAGATTCGGGTGAGAGTGATTATTTATCCTTGTAAGTCATGAACGGGGTCGGGTGCGATAGGTTAATACATATTGTAATTATTTATTTTTAATACATGATTTATATAATATAACTAAATCTTCGACATCTTAAAGCAAAAACGGTTGAACTTCTACTCTGTTTGCAAAAAGCTTCGGTTTAAATAAAAACTAACTTAATTAAAATGTGTAAGTTCATATTAAGGAATGGTGATGTTAAAATATATCCAAACATATTTGTACGTAGGTACTTGCAATAATATTAGTATTAAGATTTGCATAAAGTTAGTTTTATATATTCTTATAGAAAAAATCTGCTTTGATACCAAATAGAACTAATGGTATTGTTTTTAACCCTTTCTTTATTATAAAATATTTAATTAAGAATAATATGTAAATATAATATTATTAATGCACTAAACAAAATATATTTTAAATTTAGTCTAAGTCGTGAAAGAATTATTTTTTGTATAATTCACATGTTAAGCACTTGTTTATATTTTAAATTTACATTAAATGCAATTCAGTCACAAATATTTTATATTTTTACGCCATTTTTAGTATTATAAATATACGTAGGTAAAATACTAAAATGTTTTAAGACACTCAAAATATAAACAAAGCAAATAATATAAACAAAGAACATACCGCTACGCGTCACTTAAGCACTGCGCACGCGTTTCTTGCTCTGCGATCGACTGAGAGTGAGTCAGTGAGTCACTGCCTTCACGTCGCCTTGACCTTAGCGAATGTCCCAAACATTTTTCACTAAAATACGATATGATTGGTATCAAAAAAACTTCCAAAAAGGTACTATAAACTTAACTAGATGGTTAATGAGTTTTTCACATAAGTAATTATAGACCGAACTCATAAAAGAAGGGATTTATGGTATTTTGTATATCTTACGTAATATCTTCGCTATTTATATTTTCATGGTTTTTTAATGCATAGATAATCTTGCATTTATGTACATATCTTTAATAAGTTATTGTAAAACGCTGAATTTAATATTCATAGCCGAGTCTTTAGTTGTAGGCAATCCTACGTGACCCGAATAATATGGGGAAGATTTTGTTGTACCTACGAGTACTTATTAATTTAGTGGGTAGTAGCAGTCTTCACATAGCCACATGTATACATATATGCAACTGATGTGCGTAAACGCATTTCCAATGTTAAAAACGTAATAATAATATTATGAGAAAGTTTGTGTATGCACTATATATGGTCATATATTTTTATAATATTCTTCTTCTGTATCTACTAACGTTTATTTATCTATATACCCTACTCGATTATTACTTTTTTTTCATTTCTCAATTACATGTATAGTGCCACCTTTTTTAGTTTTTTTAACCAACTTCCAATAAGGAGAAGGTTTTCAAGTTTTCAGTTTCTTTTCGTCAGAATCTTTTTTTTCGTTTTTTAATGTATGTTCACCGATCACTTGAAGACGCCTGAACCGATTTGGATTTTTTTGTTTCGATCGGTATACTTCTCAGGGGGAAGAACTACTTTCAGTGGGACCACCATTTAAATTTCATCAAAATCGGTCGAGCGGTTTTTTAAAACATCAAAAATAAATTTTTAAATAAATTGCTTAATCGAATATGTTATTAAAAAACTTTCTTTTTTTTACTGGCAGATTTTGTGTCTGGAAGTCGGTTTTTATTAAAAATTTTGAAGTTTTTATTGTAATTTCAGTACAGAATTTAAAGTTTAAACCTTTTGGCTACGAATCCCTACAAAAGAAGTAGAAGCCCTATAAGTGAAGATTTACCTATCAATAATGCAAATAGTGTCATTAATATTTAAATTAAGATTGTGAAAATGATGAAATTTTAGCATAATTAAAGTGGATTGGCTAGATAGCACTTTGGCTCTCTTACTATGTTATCTCATAAATGAAAATATTGCACCCCAAAACGAGTATAACGTTTAAAAAAGTAAACCGTTTTATAAGTAATTTTTAAGTGTTCGTCATTATCATCTTTTATATCTACAGTCCACCCAGCAGTGGCTTCCAAATTTCTTAGTATACTCGTATGCTATGACGTTGTGTTGATTCTATTGATCTTTTTAACCTCCTTCGCAAAAGAGGGGTGTTATAAGTTTAACGTGTGTGTCTGTCTGTGGCATCTTAGCACCCAAACCGATGTACCGATTGAACAAACCGATGAATCAAGTATTAGTGTGTATTTGATAGTGTAATTAAAAAATTGCATCGGTACATTATAGGGTAGTATTAAAACATTTCTTATATGCCATGGTTGCCTTTTACTACCACCACTAACATTACGGCGACCCTGCCAGGATACAATAAAAAAGTCTCTCTACCTTCTAGTAAATCATCGGAATTATGTTTTTAAAGTGTCTACATCATTATACTGAATACATCATTATACTGAATACATCATATTGGATATATCATTATAATTAGCAACGTTTTAGGTTAGATACATTTTGTAGCATGCCATATTAATATGGTGAAAATTTCAATTTGTATTGTGAAAAGAGAGACAAGAAGTTACTTAATTGCTAATTTTCTAAATATAGACAATGCTTAATAATCAAGTCGATAGGTCAAGGATCTCGAATGCTATTCATAAACACGGGTACGCCTCAAATCAATAAACCTGCCAAAACTCTAAACATCTGGCGCGAATGTAGGTTTGTTCTACGCATGCGCCATTACATTGCCATTAATAAAAATAAATTTACCCACAATTTTCAGGAAGAGTTACAGCACCTATTTTAGGAATTTACTCCTGACGATTTGATGTTTAGTATAGTTTTTATTATTGATATTATGATGATGATTAACGTCAAAAAACGTCTTGTATTTTTTTAAGTATGTATATACATCGTTTACCTAATGTTTCTTGTTTTTACTATATGGTAATGATACGGACATATGCTTTTGTTGATAATCAATTAATCATCATATATTTTTTTCCTTTTAATTTAATGTATTTTGAGAATCGGACTCAACTGTGGCTGTGGCAACACCTTAAAAAATGTCAAAATTAAGAAGTGGAGCGAAATTTACGATAAAATAACTTATTAATAATTATGAATGAAAATAAACGTGATTGGTGCTAAAATTCTTATAGATATTATTATTTTTTGAATTAAAATCTGTTATTGAATATATTTTTATCGATTTTATAGTATTAAATAAAACACCGTAGTGGTCTGTAGAAATGTATGAAAGATTGGTTGTAGTATTTATTGAATTATTGTGTTAAATAACTAATGTAGTGCTGTTATTCGTCTTCCGTGTTCAAACATATCTATTAATGCACTTTATATCATCGTGTTGTGTAAGGGTTGTGCTTTATAAAATTGGAGAAATTTCGCTGACTGTGAAAGGTAAATATAATGTAATATTTCTAAACAAATATTTAAAAATCGATTCTACAATATAATAGAAAGGATATTCATTATAATTCATATACCTTGCAAGTCATAATTAATTAATTATAATATTATAGTGTTCATAAGATCAAGGTTTATGGAAGCACGAAGTGATTTTACATTGAATCTTGCATAAATTATACATATAATTATTATTTATAAATTTGAATAGCATTTGGAAATTAAAATACTTAATTATATTATTTAAATTAAATAGTTTCTTTCACTATTTTTATATTGCATATATGACTCGATACCTGCTCGTTATAAGAAAACTTAGAACTAGCATTTTCTTTCGGCTTTCGCGCATATTTGCCTCTATTTATTTGTTTCATTTTAAAAATATATCGTAATAAGCCACATTAAAATATTGTATGTTATATTTGTAATCAAAACATAAAACGAACGAGGTTTTAAGGTTGAGGCCAATATCTGTGTGTCTGTCAGCGCTATCCTTACTACTAAACCGGAATATCAATATACCTTACATTTTTTTTACTTTAAATCTGGATGAATAAGTTATATTTGAGTTAAATAAGTCTAAAAATTATTACCAGTCTTCATGTTTCTTATAGTTAATGGTTTTTTATCATTAATTTCTTGATTATGTTATTGGATTTCTTGTCAATAACAAAATAGATTCATCGTATCGGGCGTACCTGCATGGTACTTTTTTTTCATTAGCTTATTTTATGTTGGGAAATGCATTTACGCATATCTACAGGTGGTTATGTGGGATTCACCGGATAGAAAATCTGGTACTACCTTCCAAAACCCAACAAAACATGAAACCTCTCCCGTTTTAATAAGGTGTCGCAAGATCGCTCGACCATAATGCCCCGACGGCAGGTCTGTCAAAGCAGACCATAACAACCATGGGGTTGCTCCAGCGGTCCACTCGCCATCAGAGAAGTACCAGGAGCAACCCGCATGATACACCGTCCACCGAAGTGGACCACCTCCCAGTACGTTTCTTGCCTTCGTGCCTGGCTGAACTGCCGGACGCTAATAAGCCATGATACTACGACAACATGATCGCATGTTGGAGGGGATTTTAGGGGTCCTGATACTTCTTTGTTATATTTATTTAATGTAATTTTTTGTAATATAAAAGATGGATCTCTATATCATATGGCACAAATATTAATTAATTTTATCTATACGTAACCTTTATCTTTTACATTTTAACAATTATAAGATGAAATTTTAATTATTTGTATAAGAGTTATTTTTCATTAAAATAAACAAACAGATGAACAGAATATTTTTTAATTTATTAAATCAACCCTTAAATATCGTAGCATCCATTATCTCTTAGTCGGAGGTCTCGTTAGAAAGTTTCGTCGTAATTTTAGGCTTTGACTAACTTATGACGAAAGCTATCAAAGGTTTGTCATTAACAATGCCGTAACTAAAGAGTCATTAATATTTGTTTCAAATAATAACAATATAATATTAAATACTGAGTTTTTTGGTTTAATACTAGTTTTTATTCACGAGATATATCAATTCAATTTTATTTTTTATTTATTTATATAAAGTTTGTTGCACACACAATAAAAAAGATAATAAGAGTAGTAGTTGTCTGAAAAAATACATAAGGTACGCAAAAGTGGTCTTATTGCTTAAAGCAATCTCTTCCACACAACCTTTGGTGAGAGGATATCATAAGATGAAAATTTTCTTGGTAATTGATTTTGATTGGCATGGCAGATAATATTATTCATTAAAGTCACGTAGAATCGATAGGATACGTACAAAATTTAATTGAAATTGGTGGGATCTTATTATTTAAGTGTATTTTTTAATTAACTGGATGCCTTCAACGTTACAATGATGATGACGAAATGTTTGGCTCAGTTGGTACTGACCCTACTTGCTGTGCCAGCAGTCGCGGGCTCGAGTCCCGCTGGGGGCATTCATTTGTGTGATGAGCACGAATGTTTGTACTCCAGTCATGGGTGTTTATATTTATAATATCTAGGTTTTTAAAAGGCAGTGGTAGCCCAGTGGTAACGCGCTCGCTTGAGAAACCGAGTGAAGCGGGTTCAAATCCCGGGTCTCGCACCTCTGATATTTTCATGTGCGAATCATTTCTAACATGATTACCACTTGCCTTACGGTGAAGGAAAACATCGTGAGGAAACCTGCATGTCAGAGAACTTAGCAAGTTTTCTAAAGACATGTGAAGTCCGCCAACCCGCACTTGGCCAGCGTGGTGGACTATGGCCTGATTCCCCTCGTACTGAAGGGAGGCCCGTGCCCAGCAGTGGGACGATAAAAAGGGCTGAATACATACACAGGTTTTTAAAGTTATATAAGTGTATCAACTATCTGGTATCCATAACACAAGCCTCGTAGCTTATCATGGAACCAGATGGCGATGTGTGTTATGTCCCAACATATTTATTTATTTATTATTATTATTATAATGACAGATTACTTAATAGTATTTACACTGAGTCCGCAAGAGTAGATATTATATCTGTTCAGTCAATAGCTTCTAAAATCTCGGTTTATATAAAACTGCACAGTACAGGGTGCTTGGATTCTGTTATTGAATCTATTTTATGCATATCAATAATTGATGTTTCATTAAAAAGTTACACTAATTTTAAAATCACTACGAGTGTGGAAAAACAATTAAGGCATGTAATGTTTTCAACTGACTTCCACAAAAAGGAGGAGGTTCTTAATTCAGCTGTTTTTTTTATGTTTGTTTAAATGTAAATGAAAACTACCAATCAGCTACTTTTTACTTTTTAGTGCTTTTTTTGAAGTCGGTTTTTATTTTTTTAAAGTCGGTTTTTATTCATAGAAGTCGAACATGGTGTGCTTTGGTTTGTATGGGCTGGCACCGACTTTGAAAATATTTGATTAGGTATATAAAGTACCTAAATGAAAACTACCAATCAGTTATTTGTTACTTTTTAGTGCTTTTTTGAAGTCGGTTTTTATTTTTTTGTTAAAAAGTTGGTATCTTTTAAAAAATATTGAAATAAATCAGTTTACTTATCGTGCATATATCTATTATCTAGGGTCGATAATATACTTACAAAAAGTATTAAATACAATATATGTATATTCGAATTAAATCGAAAAAAATATCATTAGGTCAAAAATATCTCACTGAAATCTGCTCTGCTATTCTTGAGAGATCCTCTATAGTCTATCATATGGACAAACAGATAATAATCTTCATATTTTTAGAGCCTGCTAAGTGACGAAATTAACATAAAAAATGTATTTTATTAAGTAAAATGCAATCTATCGTCACTTCTCAATATAATTTTATCAAAAAAATATTCTTAATTATTTTCCACGTCTCATGGCGCCTGATAAAATAAATTAAGCAACGTTTATAGGCTCTACATATTATTATGTTTTATAGTAATGTTGAAATCAGGCGTTTTTAGAAAATATATTTTTTTTAAATATTTCCCTGCATATATTTAACTAAAAATATATTTTCAAATAAAGTAAGTTTGTATGTCTAAAAGCTCACAAAAAGTTAGCATAGGCAGTTTTTATCGATATATTATACAAACGAAACCACTATGAATGATAGTTTTATCATCACAATTTATTGTACAATATCATATTGATATACAGGGTCATTTTTAATTTATTGAAAACCTTTTAGGGATATACTATTTACATCATAACAACAACATCTGTAAGAAAAAAAATATTTCTTAAATTTTTATTTTCACACAAAAATAAAAGTATTTTTATTGCACCTTCTAAATTGTAATATTCCTAGCAGCTGGTCAAGTTTAAATGAGTAAGCGCGGCTTCCTACACCTGTCCACCCCTCCCACTCCACCAGGGACGTGCTTTCTGTTGCTAATGCTGGACTATTACCGTTTAGAAGATGCAATAAAAATATTTTTATTTATGTAAAATTTAAGAAATATTGTTATTTTTTCTTACAGATGTTGTTGTTATGATGTAAATAATATATTCCCAAAAGGGTTTCAGTGAATAAAAAAATGACCCTGTATATGTGATGATGATGTTCTCCTAGCCGATACCGGCCACGGCGGCCAATCTCATTGAGACTAATCAACTGCGCAGGAGATACAAGTGCACTCTTTATTCCTGTCACTCTCATACTCCGGTAGGACGACTGCTCGACACGACCAGTGAGAGTAAAGGCGCAGGACCGACGGCTTTACGTGCTTTTCGAGGCACGGCCCGGTAAAACACCGCCAACTTCCCAACTCCGGGCTGTTACTGAGACTTACTATACAGAAAGACTCAATAACATAACTTGGCTCGACCCGCGACTCGAACCCAGGACCTCCGAGTGTGCAGCCGTACATGCTAGCCACTACACCACCGAGGCAGTTAAACCCTGTATATGTAATATATACATGAAGCGTATGCGATTATGTATACCGAAGCTTATATTTTAAAATTGTTACAGAATATATAATGCGGTATAAGAGACGGACGTCGCAAACCACAAGGGCATCGCGCCACTCCGACAAGAAATACACTATACGTAAGTGCTTATATTTTCTAAGTAAATTAAAAATATTAGTTATCTTCTATAATATAAAAATGAATCGCTGAATGTGTTGCTAAGCGCAAATCTCGAGAGCAGCTTAACCGATTTCACAAAATTTTTTTTAGAATATTCCTTGAAGTACGAGGATGGTTCTTACGGAGTGAAAAATTTAAAAAATTGCCTGAAAAAGTCTAAAAACAACACTTTTCTATACTCCTATACAAAACATTCCTACTTTATTACCATACCATAAAGTTTAGGTGTTAGTGGAGAGGTTCCGGGAAAGCAAAACAATTGAGTGACGTTAGTAACGTATAAATATATATCAATATTTGTCAATATTATTAACAAAAAAAAATTATAGGGCTAACGCGGGCTAATAACTATTTATATCTATTTAAAACGTACCTAGCGACAAACTCGAGCGTAGCAAGGGTTAGCCGCCAGTTTACTATAATAATAAAATTTTGAAGTATTTTATCACATTATAATAACAGATTGGGAAATAAGAAAAAAATTACTAAATATATGTATCATTGTGTTATATGCTTTTTGTACGTTTCTAATGTATGCTAATCAGAATTGATTTATTGTATAAGTCAGGATTTTGGACATGTATTTCTCACGATGCTTTCCTTCAACGTAAGACGTGTGGGTAATTATGTTGGAAATGTTTCGCACATGAAAATATCAGAAGTGCGAGACCCGGGATTTGAACCCGCTTCTTTCGGTTATCCAAGCGAGAGCGTTGAGCTACCACAGCCTTATTAATTTGTTGTCTAAGTCTAATTGTTTTAAGGCAAATTAAAAAAAAAAGAATATGATTATAACAATATCTCCTGTATTTTATCTACTAATTAATGTAAAAAAGCCATTAAAACTATTTATTCAAAAATTTAATAGCCTATATAGGAAAGGTATTCTAATGTTCTTTTTCTTTATGATAATAAGATAAAAAGCAAAATAAGTATCATGAAAAAAAATATATCAATAAATCTATAAAACATCTAAATACTTCCTTTGAGAGAGAGAGAGACAGAGATTATTTTCAGAGAAAATTATTTATTTTATCAAAGTACAGTAAAAAAGATTTTAGAACAGTAATAAATTGCAAGAAATATTACCTCCATTTCCTAATTTAGTAAACAATCCTAAAAGCTTTAACTTTAAATTAGCGAAGTTGGAACTTTATTTCGAGAGTGATCCTACCTCCAATGGGTCTTATTTAAAAATTGTAATTTCATGTAAAATACATTTCAGTTTTGAAATTTACGATATTTATAATTAACTAGTAAATAGCATGACTTTGTCTGTTTATTTGTTATCATTTTATTGCAAATAGCTAACTTAACATATTTTGATATAGGTACGTTGATGTTTCGGAGACGAACTGTATGTACATTGTACAGGTTTTTGAACAATAGTTAAGACTGAATTAATTCCCAAAGAATAGAAGATAAAACAAAAATAACGAAACAGTATGAAAAGTATTGAGTAATCGATTTTTATGTTTACTTTTTTTATTTAAAATAAGCCGGATTGAAACCTTTTTTTTTTTATAAATGAGAATATATTCTTCTTAATGTTATAGGATTTAAGAAATTAAATTTGAACAAAACATAGTTAATTAATCATAGACTATCTATATACAGACTACAGCACCTACTAAATTTCTTCGAAATCAGTCCAGACATTTCAGGGTAAAGCAGTAACAAACATAAACACACATATAAATCGTATTTATAGCAGTAGTCTGATTTTACTACTGCCATTTAAATTTCCAACTACATATGTAAAAAATGGGCTTAAATAAAACTGTCACGGGAGAGACCTCCCGAGAGAGGGTCTAATTTAATGATAGTTTAATTTAAAATGTCAAATATTCGCGTATATAAGAAAGTATTAAATGGGTTTAGTCAAATGTTTACCTTTTCGCTATTTCTCATCAATAAGTTACGGATTTCCGCTTGCACCGCTGGCCACTGTCCAGGGACGGCGGACTTAAAGGCGCCTGTCGTATTCACTACTCGTATAAAATGTTTATACAAATCAGTACTTATTCAGTAGAAATATAAAATAAATATAAATATGTTGGGACATTAACACACAGCACCATCTAGTTCCATGGTAAGCTACGAGGCTTGTGTTATTGATACCCGACAGTTGATACACTACACATATATAAACTTTAAATACATACGTATTATAAATATAAACACCCATGACTGGAGTACAAACATTCGTGCTCATCACACAATGAATGCCCCCATCGGGACTCGAACCCGCGATCGCTGGCACAGCAAGTAGGGTGCGGGAAGAGCCAAACGTGTCATCAAATATATTTAAGTTCGTTTTTAATCTATTATCTAGCATCTAGCTATATAGGTATATCCTAACTTAATTTGCTTGCTTTCCATTGCTAAGGCTTTTTCTTCAAATATATATTATGAGACCACTCTTGTAGCACTAATCCCATAAATATTATAAATGCGAAAATTTGGATGAATAGATGTTTGTTACTCAATCACGCCAAAACGGCTGAACGGATCTGGACGAAATTTGGCATAGAGATAGATTATAGTCTGGAAGAGCACATAGACATTTATCCCGGAAAAATGTATGGTTCCCATGGGATATACATACTAACTGTTAAAATCGAGCGAAACGGGCGTAAGTCGCTGTTAATTAATTATGAAAATTGGTTCGCAAAATATCGCCTAATATTATCGTATTAATTTTTTTAGATATTTTTATAAATAAATACTACATATTATATTTCATCTATACAAATAATAAAATTGTAACTAAGCCGAATCTGTACATTAAATATTTTTTGGAAAATCTTATTGAAATAAACATTATTATCGATACAGAGTCCGAATCTATAGTTTTTATAATTTTTGTCGTCTGTCCGTCTGTCTGTTACCGCATCACACAAAAACCCCTGGAAGGATTTTGATGACATTTGGTATGGTGATAGCTGGTTATCCGGGTCAACATATAGGATACTTTTACCGCAGGAAAATATCTGATTTCTGAAAAAAAATACAAAAATTGCAATGTAAGAGAATACTAATATATAAAACCTAAGAATTTTGTTTTTGGTCATTAAAACGCGGGCGGAGCCGCGAGCAATGCTAGTGACTAAATAAGATGCATGTTTCTGACCACATATTGTTTCAAAAGTTTGTTAATTAAAATACCCTGTATTTTAAATATTGATTGTGTAGTTAAAAGCTCGAGACTTAATAAAGTCACGTTCAGCAGACAGCTGAAACAAAGCAGTGCATACAATGAAATTTGCTGCTACAAATTGCAATTTTCCAAAACAATTAAAATTAATTATAACTGGTTTATTTTTGGAGGAATATTCCCCCAAAAATATTATTTTCTATACAAATCTATATAAATAAACAATATGCCCAATTCTCTATATTTGACTTGACCTCAATTTACTTGGTTCGCACGACGCAAATACACAAATACTTTCAGAATATAGCTTGGAGATTAAATTACCTATGTAACTTTGAAGGTATCGTCAAAATCCATTGAGTCGTTAAACTTAAAAATATGGATAAATAAAATTTAATACTTCAAATCAAATTGTTCGGTGTGTCTATTCGTCCGATAATCGAAATCGGATGTATAAAAAATCTATTATTCGTCCGACTATTGTTAGTGTGTGGTATATTGAGACTACGATTATTTTTATGTTTCTATAAAAAAAATATTGGGATCTAAAAGAATTAATTAGTTTTCAGTTCGGTAGGATAAGTTTTTTTTGCATATATGCATATTTCTATAGAAACGCCTACACCAAAAAACATTTATTTTACATTGGACAGCAAAAAAGTGGTAGATATTGTACAAACCGACAGTAATCGGACGAATAATAGATTTTTTATTCATCATATTATTGGACGAAGCCTAAAATGTTAGTAAACAGCTATAATCTACTGGAGGTACATAAGTCCTTGGAGAGTAATTATCAGAGCGAGGGAGGGTCTCTAGTTATTTGTGTAAGCTTATAGTATTTTTCTGTACTTGGAGATTCGCCAAATATTATCTCACTAGTCACTACTATTTGGAACAAAAACATCTAGATAAAAAATGCTATTGCCGTATAAAATACAATGCTCAATAAAAAAAAATTTGCAACATAAGTATAGATTTTGAAAGAAATTTTGTATGATATTTTTTCTCTACATTATACTTTAACTCTTTAAGAAAGAAAAACGGAAAGTGAAAATCTTACCTCTACCATTTATATCTATTGCACCTAAATGCGCTTACATTTTTAACAGTAATAACAAGTACAATATATATACATACTAGCGGCACACGCTCGTTTCGCTCGGGTACGCCTCTAGAAAAACAAAAACATATTTATCCCTCGGGATTTTATACCGGAAAAATTTCCGGTATAAAATGTAGCCTATGTGTTATTCCAGTCTATAATCTATCTCTGAGCTAAATTTTAACTAGATCCGTTAAGCCGTTCTGGCGTGAAAGAGTAATAAACATCCATACATACTTACAAACATAATATTATACATATATATAATACGGATTACATATGTAAATTGTACATGACTCACGTGTAGCAATGAGGACGATAGGGTGATGTCATTTTCCCGAAACTGTTTTGGAAGACGTCTTTAAGGTCCTGAACTGGAACGGCAACATCAACGACGAGTACATCTTACTTCTCGATCACTCACCTTCGGTTTGCCGATGATTTAGTGGTTATGGCTGAAACCAGAAGACCTTAGCACAATGCTTGGTTATCGAACGAGTCCGAACGAGTTGGTGTTAATATGAAGATGGACAACACGAAAATTATGTGAGTGTGAGTGAGTCTACATTTCAACAACTTCAGTTTTCTTCGGTGATTCTACGTTCTGAAACCACTACGCTTCTGAAATTGTGGACTAGTATGTAAATTGTATATACATCTTCTATATAATATAAAAATGAATCGCTGAATGTGTTGGTAAGCGCAAATCTCGAGAGCAGCTGAACCGATTTCACTAATTCTTTTTTTAGAATATTCCTTTAAGTACGAGGATAGTTCTTACGGAGAGAAAAATTTGAAAAATTGCCTGAAAAAGTCTAAAAACAACACTTTTCTATACTCCCATACAAAAGATTCGTAATAATACTAAAAAGTCAATTTGAACTTTAATACCATAATATAAAGTTTAAGTGTTAGTGGAGAGGTTCCGGGAAGGCAAAACATTGATGGCAATTGAGTGACGTTAGAATCGTATAAATATTAATGTCAATATTTGTCAATATTATTAACAAAAAAAAAATTAAAATTTATATGGCTAACGCGGGCTAATAATTATTTATATCTATTTAAAACCTAGCGACAAACCCGAGCGAAGCGAGGGTGAGCCGCTAGTATTTATATAATGTGAAGTCCATTAAAAATCAAATTAATCTAAATTGAAAATCCTTATCATTTAATTAAAAAAATCCAAGCAAATAAAGGATGGTTGATTTATTACCCACTTAAGCACCTACATCATGCTCTTAAATATCCTGTACATATATAACGTTTGTTCCCCGAGATAAAGGTTTTACGGTACCGCTTGGGAATATACCCGAAATTATTATGGGCTCATATATATCTATAGCTCATAAGCAATTATAATATTAGGAATTCGTTCATAAAATTTTCTATTTTAATTAATAATTCTACACTTCCACGTGCTTTAGGTGTAATTAACTAAAATTTAGTTTTTGTATGCTTATGCATGTTAAAATTATGTCGTCCCTAGTAGAATCTTTTTGTTTTTCTTTTAGCCTGAATTTTTTATTTGTCTTTAAAAGTCACGTCAAAATCGATTAAGTCGTTAAAAATTCACAGACATTTCAAACGATTCTTTAATAGGTATTTGTATTCATTTTAGGTTCACCAAATGACAGAGTGTCGCAGGAAGTTTTTTCTAAATATTGATTACTGGTCGCTGTTTAACTTTCATGTAAGGTCTGACTTTGGCTTTTTCTCATATTTGTTAATTAAATTTTCAATACATACAATAAATAAGTTTACTCAAAATCAACTTAAGCAATTTTTAATTCCTCCACGACCGCGGACACGCCGGCGTTACAGTTAATAGATTTCTTAGAAATTTGATAAATTTCTTAAAAATTTACCTGGAGGTGATAATAATAAATTATACTATATTGTATTGCTAAAAAGTATTAACAAAATTTCATAATGAAATATATTCATTTAAACATTAAAACAAGGAGAAGAAGAAATGTTAACTTAATTTTGCTCGGTTTAACATGCATGAAACGGTTTTTCACTTTAAGCACCGTTAAATACGAGATATTCCTTTAGGCTAAATTGGTAAGAATATTTAACTAAAGACTTGCCTGCATTTGCCTCTGGTTTCTATGTGTTTTTTGTACTTACAATATTATATACAGGTAGTTTTGAAATGGCAAAATTTTAGTATTCATAGTAGCATGTGTTACTCCAGTTCATATTCCATTAGTGTACTGGTGTACTAAATTTCATTAAAATCGGTCCAGCCGTTTCAACGTAAAAGCGAAACAAACACTCATACATACAAACTTTCGCACTTATATTAGTAATGTCATTATTTATTGCTTGCGGGTCTGCCTGTGAAAAAATACCATAAGTCCATGTCAATCTAATTTGTCCGCTATCATTCTATTAAAATCAATTAAACCGTTCTTTTTTAATGCGCACACTTGTTCACTATAGTATCCTGTGTAGATAGTTAGTTTCGATGAGATTAGCCACCGTACCCGAAATAGGTCGGGCGGACATTATCATTATTAAAATTATGAAGATTAATTGTAATACAATATACCTATTGTTAATTATATCGATTTACGAATATACTTATCTCGTATATATCTTTTGTGTATTTGAACGGAAAGATCTACCTGTTTCTAGATAAAATACAAAATTCCGACTGAATTAAGAAAAGAAAAATCACCAGCCTCATAATTTAAACAGTGGTCGTTTTTAGTCGTTTCATAATATAACAGTTTTCAAGCTACCAGTTCGGCTAAAGCTTATAAATAATATGAACGTTTTATGTAAAAATATGTACCGCAAGTATATACAATTTTTTTAATATACATAGGTACGTGTATTTGTATGTATACGAATACATAAATATTATAAAGAATAATAAGACAGTGGTATCACAGTCGTCACATGCTCGCTTGGAAAACAAACACCGAGTCGCGCATGCACAACAGAGACTTTCATGACCCTATAATTTTCAAGATGATTACCACTTGCCTTACGAAGGAGAAAAACCAGTGTGGTGGTGTGGTGGCCCTCACGAGGTCCACTTCCAGCCGTAAAACGGTAAATTTATGTAAAAGTTCGTAAAAAGAAAAATGTGGAAGTATGTTTAAAGAAATTTTTTCCTATGTTAAAAACTTTTACTCATAAATTTTAACTTATAAACACAAAAATCTAGCAGCCAGTCTGTTTGTAAGCCGATCCCAAGAGAATTTAGTAAAAAGTAGACCTTATGAAGACGACTGCTTTGTATTTTAGAAAAAAAAACTGAGAAGATAGGGTAAAAGTTATTTGAAATTACTGTTAGTACGCGGAAACTACGGGTGAGTAAAGTTGGGTTTTTGCTAAGTTATAAAAGTTTATTATTATAGGCCATTGGGACCCTTCGGACCCTAAAGTTTAAATGTAGTTATCGCTATAAATTCCTGTCACACACTGGATCCCATAAAGCTATAGGTGAAGACTATATATGTAAGTGAAAAAAGGTAAAACCTAGAAAACTTTGGGGTACAAATAAACATATTTTTATAAGAAAGTAAATTTTCTTGATGCAAGCTTTACAAAACAGCTCAGATGCATCTAAACTAGCGTGTAAATAGTTGTAATAGCACAATAATAGATGGGTGACCGTTTAGTGGTATAACACCCTTTTCCACGCTTCAGGGGACACATTAGACCGCCGACCTCGGTCGGTTATCGATTGATAACAGTCATTTACTAGAACATTCATCCGACAAACCGAAAACAAAGCAATTTCACTAGGAAATAAACAAACGTTGAATAGGTACTGTTTTTGTATATAATCTTATATATATATATATATATATATATATATATATATATATATATATATTTATATATATATATGTTTATATATATATATAAACTAGCATTGCCCGCGGCTCCGCCCGCGTTTAGATGACCAAAAACCAAATTCTTAGGTTTTACAGATTAGTATACTCTTACATTGCAGTTTTTGCATTTTTTTCTCAGAAATGAGATATTTTCATCAAAATCTCTCCAGTGGTTTTTTTGTGATGCGGTAACAGACAGACAGACACGCAGACAGACAAAAATTCTAAAAACTGTAGATTCGGCCTCTGTATCGATAATAATGTCTATTTCAATAAGATTTTTCAAAAAATATTTAATGTACAGATTCGGCTTAGTTACAATTTTATTATAGGTATAGATAGACAAAGTCAAAACAATTCAGTATTATGTATCAATAAAAAAAATCTGTGTGTACGCACGTAAGAAGTTAGACTTCTTTGGTGTAACAGAACAAAAATAGCTAAAGATTTCATCCCGTATGTCACAAATCTCTGTAAAAGGAATGCAGCTAACTTCACCATGTTACTTTTTGGCTGTCGGTGTGCGCGCATGATAATAATTTATTAAACAATATAACACATAAAGAGTAAACAACAATACTTACAAAAACCAACATACATATATTATTATACAGAACAATCTTAGTTTCTAATCTCAGTTTAACTTATTTTAGGCAATGTACACAAAAGATATGGTAGACTCTGTTGCCGAACTAGTTCTGCATTACGGCATACAGCGCCTACGGCCTATCTCCCAAGTACCTATCTGTTATAAATATATTAGTATATCTATATTTCTTAAGTGTGCGTGTGTTTGTTATTCCTGAACAACTTGACCAATTCTGATGATTATTTTGTGTACTTATCGGGCCATCTAAATGGAACCCGGTAGGCGATGATAATGTCGAGATTTAGAATTTATTTTCCCTGTCACGTCCTATAGTATAATATACGTATAATATTTCATTCATATTTATATATAATACCTATGTATATAAAACAATACGTACTTGGATATAAATTAAAAATAAGTTTTTCTTTAATTTACATATTAAGAGTTATTAAAACTTAATATGAAAGATCAAACATTTTTACTTCATTCAAAATAGCCTCCTTTTTTAAGATCGGTCATTTAATAATAATAAACAAAAAGTACAATTGCTATAAAATAAAAAGAAAAAGTATAATCATAACAATCTGAGAGTTAGGACCCTCTACATAATATATCAGACAATATTATGTTTAGAAGTTTCGCAAAGTAACATACAAAAGTTTTAGACGATCAATAACTATGAGGGATTAAGAAAACGAGCTTATAAGAAATTATGATACTTGTAAGTTATGTATTCAGTTTTATTTGGAAAAATCTTTTTATAAAGTAGCTGCTCCGTCTTCGCTCAAACAGCGTTAATGAGTGAATGACTAAATTTTATAATAAACTTATTATTTTACTGGCGGCTCGCTTTGCTCGTGTTTGCAGGTTCGCCTCTAGACAAAAAAAACAAATCTATCCCACGGTAACCATACATTTTTCCGGGATAGAAAGTAGCCCATTTGTTATTCTGATGTATGAACTATATATATTATTGTAAAGTTTCATTAAAATCCAATCAGTAGTTTTTGTGTACTAAGCTATACAGCTTAGTACAAGTACAACTTATACAAGTTACTATAGTTTTTCAACTATCTCATGGGAATTCTTTAATTTTCCGGGATGAAAAGTATCTAAAATGTTGACCGAGAATATAAGGTACCACCATGCACAATTTCATTTAAATCGGTCCAACTGTTTCGAAGATTAGCCCGTACAAACAGACAAACAGTCAAACAAACAGAGAAACAAAAAAATTGAAAAAATCTGCGTTTGTTATATTTCTCTTCTTATTATTATTATTATTGTGTTGGGTGTGGTGCCGAGGTCGGCCCTAGCTACGTCGACCAGTTTTGGTCCATTGTAGCTCTCTTCTTACATCTTTCTCTTCTTACATCCATCTAACTTGGTTTTTAGTATTTTTTTTATGTACAGACATTCGACCTCTACAGTTTTATTATATATATATATATATATATAGATAATAAACTCTTGAACTAAATACATATAGTGACTTCTAAATCACATAATATTTTTTTTGTAATTTATACGAGACCACCATAATATTATTACGCACGCATAACGAGTTGTATACTCAACTGCGTATAAGGAGATATTATGTCGTCAGGGGTTAAAATAAAACGCAAGACAAAAGTCAGCTATCATCTAACAATGCAAACAAATCTAGAGTCTCTGATTTAAATGTACTAAATTAAAATAGAAAGATATACTTAGTATTACAATAATTTTTTATCAAGAAAAGTTGGCTTCGAAGAAAGTTACAAAATTTTCTACACTACTCGTAGACGTTATTTAACAACCTGAAGGTATTTTGTATTTACTTACATTTACCCTTGTTATCCTTTAATACTCTTTATTTAACCTTTCCGAGATCCTTTTGTAAAGGTGCGTTCCACCATCGGCAACTTTTGAAAGAAATCTTTCTTGTTGCTCATTATCGCGTACACGAAAGAGTCACGATAACGGCTTTGTATTAAAAAATATTCTTTTTAAACTCATATTACACTTTTAGGTGCTATAAGGTAATGTATTTTTTTTAAATTACTTTTTTTATTTAGTAATTTTTAGTTTTAGTTTTAAGTAAAAAGTTATAGTTTTTGCAATAAGTGGTACTTAACTACAAAAACTTTTTTTTGAAACGTTTTAGTCCATATTATAAAAACTACAGAACCAATTTTGATGAAATCTTCACTATTCCTTAATTTGAAACAAATGTTGAATTTGAAATACATTAATAAAAAAATAAAAGAAAAACAAAACAAAATAAAAAATAAAAAAAAATGATCACGATCCGATTTCTAGTTTCGGAGAAATGCGTGAACATACAGACATACACAGTCTGGGGCGGCCCAAAAACATTTTTATTTCGAGTCTCTTACGAAAATATCTTAGTTTATCAAGTTTTAAGAGCCCCCTCTGAAGGGCACTTCAAAAATAAAAAATTAAGAGGTCGCTCAAATTTTTTTAAAATTTCCAAATTCGTAATATTTTATTTCATAATAGACTCGAAAAAAAAATTGTTTTTTTTTGGGCCACCCTAATACACATATACATATGTACCTAAATATACTTGTAAAATTTTGTATATTTGTTTGATAGCCTTAATGGAGAACTTAGCAAGTTGCTAGGTTCTCTCAGACATGCAGCTTTTCTCACGATGTTTTCCTTCACCGTAAGACAAGTGGTAATCATGATGGAAATGATGATGTCCCTTCCCTTGGTTTTCCAAGCAAGCGTGTTACCACTGGGATACCACTAAAAGAGTCCATGTCCAGCAGTGGGACGTTAAAATAAAGGGCTGAACATAAAAAAATACATAAACTAGCCATATAATAATATAATAATAATATGCTGTTTTAGTCATTGTTATACAATGTGATTTAATAAATAATAATAATCAAAACACATTTTAATTAATGTTTTTTTAATGTTATAATTGTGATTACGTAGATAATCATCTGGGTAATATAGAGGCTGGATTCCAAGACACTTGGACATCGCCTTTCAGAATGGCGACACGTAGTTTCAGACTACCGGGTCAGAGAAGTTTGTGGCACTATCAAGCTCGATTACAAATATGTTAAATTCAACATGTCAAACAGATAGGTTATTGGGATTCCCCGTAAGCCCGCTAGATAGATAGCTTTGACAGCTCGAAATAATAGATAATAATTGATAGCCATTTCATTTCTATACGCAAAAATATAATTCATATATTTTTATTATATTTTCAATTCCTTACATCGAATAGAAATGAAATATGATGCAATATTTATGTCTATATAAACATATCTGCAGTGCGATCTGTTTTGCGAAACGAGTAGCGCAATGTCATATGAAATGCAGCCAACCTGAAAATCATTTCACTTGGGAAATGCTCTAGGAAAATTATATATTCTGACTGTTACGTTATCGAATACGATATACTCTGTTTGAATGAAGTATAAACTCTATATTCAAGACAGAAATATAATTGAGCATTGTTAGTGATGTGAAAGTCAATTATGTTGCCAATTACGTTTTATGTTGAAGAAGGCATGTGTTTGTGTGTGTTTCAGAAACAGCAAGTGCTCAGAAAAACTAATTAGTGACATATACATAGTATAAAAAATTCTAGCGACTCACCCACTTCACTTTGCACAGTCTTTAATCAATAGGTACTATAATAAAAATGTAACTGAGCCGAATCTGTACATTAAGTATTTTTTGGAAAATGTTATTGAAATAAATATTATCGATACAGAGGCCGAATCTATAGTTAAATTTTTGTCTGTCTGTTACCGCATCAAGGAAAAACCACTGAAGGGATTTTGATTGATTTGAAGGGATTGTATGATGGTAACTGGTTATCAAGGTTAACATATATGATACTTTTTACTGCGGGACTTTTTACTTTCATCTCTGAGAAATCTATACTAGACGTTAAAACGTTAGTAGGGACGAACCCGAGCGGAGCGAGGGTAAGTAGCTAGTTAAATATAATAATAAAAATAAGTATAGAAATGGAGAATCAATATAATAACAATAGAATATAAACGTAAGATAACAAAGAATTTACTAGGTACTTGTTATTTTTGCAGTCTACATACAATCTTAATAAGCCTGAATAGCATGTTTTTTGGTACAAAACTTGATCATCCTTTTTCTATACTTATGATGTTTATTGTTTAAAAATTACATACTTAACATCATCAAAAGAATTAATTAAATGTAAATGAAAAATTAAATCTCTTATTTAGAGATATATTCATATACTTACAACGTAAGCCATAAATTATAAATTTTAAAAACCCCCTACGCAAATTAATTGTCATGTAACGATTACACTGGCACGCGTGAAGCACTTAATCGAGTAATCATACGCCAAAATGCCTTACATCATTTTGGAAAAGAGCTGATACTCTTACACTGCTGGATAGATATTAACCAAACATAAGCTAAGAAGCTAAGAACCACAGCAAGGGTACTGGCTTTTGAAAAAAACCGCATTAAAATAGGTCCATCCGTTTGAGAGCTACGATACCACAGACAGACACACACACAGACATACATCGACTTCAAACTTATAACACCCCTTTTTGCGTCGGGGGTTAAAAACTGTTTATTTGATTTAAATATGCAGATAAACTTATACAGGATCTAACTAAACTCTAGTACAAACTATACATAATGCAAATCAAACATTGTGCTATTGATTTACATAAATTATACATAGTTTAGCAATATGTTAAAGTAGTTCAAAACCTACACTCTCTGGATGGGATCATTTTCACAGTCCAATAGATGTAAGCCGTAGACTGATAGCGGTCAGGCAGTTACTAGTTAGTAGCTTTACGCTTAGCTAAGCGATCCCAATATGGGTTTTTCGGGCGCAAACGAGAGTCTATATACTATGGATTAGTATATGTACGACATTAATTTTCCTAGTGATGGAAGAGAAACTCGAAAATTGATCAAGTATGAGACATATTATTAAAACAAATAATACAGATATATATAAAGAAAAATAGCTTGCTTTATCTTTACGTAGTGTTTGAATGCTCTAACCTCTGGAAGTCGAGAATATAAAACAATATTTTTGCATTTTACAGCCTATTTCTTGTGGAGTTATCTATACAGATAAATAAAATTGAAGTGCCTGTTTGTAATGTCAAAATAACAGCTTTTTACTAATAATATGCATATGGAATTATATACGATATTTATAAGAAAACACACAATTTTTGAATTATTTGTCTGTCTGACTTTCACTGGCAGGTAGTTGATGTTATAAGGAGTAACTTAGGCTACTTTTTATTTCAGTAAAAAAATTAGGGTTCCGCTCAAAAAAAATGTACCTAGAGACGAACCCAAGCAAAGCGAGGGTGAGTTGTTAGTATGCTATCTACAATTACGTTACAACTTTTAAAGCAAAGCAAATATATATAAATAAATTACATGGGTGGAGCCGTGGACAATAGCTAGTATTATTTAAGCTAAATTTTTCTCCGCAATTGTTCATTTTTTTAAGTAGCAACGGACCAGTAGATTGACATGAATTTCCGCATAATGAAGATTGATGGGCCGGAGACCACTTACTTTAAGGGAGTTTTCCCGGTACATCAGTTTTACTATTGGTAACATACAACAAAGGAAAAGAAAACAACACCCAAATTCAGCACCTTCTCTTTTTTCCAAGTCGGTTATAAAAGCAATTTATTATGATGTTTTTTCTGACAACAGTACCTTCCATTGTCTAAAAGTACCTTTTGTAGGCACTTTTGCGGATTATCCTCGTTAATTTGATTAAGCACCAGAATTATTTAAGGTAAAAACTTACGATGTTTTCGGATGAAGCTTAATTTATGCTGTCCAAAACAAAAAGTACTCGTAGCATTTAAATGTAAATTACATACTATTTATATATTATTTATAACAGATACAAAATGAGTTCCTACTCTAATTTATGTGCAAAGTAGAAAAAAAAGCTTAAGAGCCTTTAAAATAAAATAAATCATAGCTAAAAATAAAATCTTCCAAAAAATATATAATTGCACAATAGCTTTTGTACTGTGGCGCCGTCTTTTTCTAATAATAATTATGATGATAATCATGATAATGATGACGACGATGATGGTAATGATGTTCTCCTATGTTCGTGCGATGTAGCAACTTTGCCGTAATTTCGTTAAAAAATGTTTATTTACTAAGGTAAAAAATATAACTTAGGATGACCCATATGTTTATGAAAAGGGACGACATATACCTAATGGGCTTAATTAATTTTTCCTACATTTTCTCGTCTTATATGCTGTTACATAGGTTCGTATACTGGGAAAAATTTTGTATATAATTTTTTTTTGCTTACAATAAATGGGGTATAAGTTACTATTATTTCATTATCTGTTATTTTGGTTGATTATTATCTATAAGGTATTCTTGTGCAAATTGTATATTACCTCATAATTATAAATTAAAATTCCTCGCCGTGTTTAGTTTGTTTGTTTGGGCTAATCCCAAAATCTAATGTAGGGATTTTCATACGAGTTGCAGAAATAGAAATGAGGATTATTATCTATAATTTATGAACAACTTGCGAAAGTAAGCTACAGGTATGATGATATTTGCGAAAGTCGGGAAAAATCGTTCATTGAGATATAAATACGAATTGTAAAGGAGCTTGTAAAGGTCACTCACTAGTTTTATATATAAAAAAGATTTCTTAAAACATAATATTTGAATAGTTTATTTATGTACCATTGCTTCGTACCTAAGGGTTGTACTGAGATATTACATAGCCTATATATTACTTTCATCCAAAATTATACCTCCTTATAATAGGTAGGCCCGCAAATAGGCAAACAAAAGTTCGACAAAATTATGATTCAACTACTTATTCCCTATTATCCAAACGCTAAGATATTTTTTTGAAATATTAAAAAGTTTAAACTTGCACCATTTTTACATAGTAATTATTAATCATTCTTATATGTTATGGGGTAAAATTGGCGCTTTTCATTCATCAAAATTTACCTACTTTTGTATAGAAAATTCAAAATTAATTGTAAAAACGACGCAATTATGGCGATATCCGCCTCGTAAAGACAATTAAACGTTCATTTTCTCTGCTTCTCCTTGCCCTAACCGTGTCAAGCGACCTCTATAGAAAGCAACATTAAGTAAAAATATAGTGTTTGGGTACATTATATTACATAGCATAATATAATCAAAGATATAATTTAGACTATATAATATAATAAATAAAGAAATAAAATTTGTAAGTTTATATTTTTGCGTGTAGAGATGATATGATGAATCTCTGAAAGTATGAGTAGTCTATCTCGATTCTGTTTTGTTGTTACTATTAGAAAGCTAGATTACCGCCGAGTAATATAAGATATGTTCTATTCCGATGAAAATGTTTAAATTGGCAGATATTATAATAACTTTGTTAACAGTTGCCGAAAACTGGAACAAACATAAGAAATTTTAGGAACAATACTAAATGCCTCATGTGGGAACCAAATCTGTCTGTCGGCTTAGGTTGCCAATGCAATAACGAGACAATGAGATGTGCTACATGGTCGTCAACAATTACTTTGCGATCGTCAATATTCGATTTTTGTGTATCGCAGACCAAAGCAAAGACACCTCGCTTGAATTCATCATATTATAGATCACGATTTATGCAAATATTGAATAAAAAATACATATGTATAAGCCTTAACCCGAATACGAGATAATTGATAAAGCGACTTTGAACAGTCATTGTAAGTTAGACGGAGTGTCACTCTGTTCGATAGACTTACTACATTATTAACACTTAGTATGGAACAGATAGACCATATATTATATGATAATATACCTATAGCCTATAGCTTTCCTCAATAAACGGGCTATATATTGCAAAAATAATTTTTCAAATAGGATTAGTAGTTCCTGGGATTAGCGCGTTCAAACAAACAAACTCTGCCTTTTTATGTAGTATTAGTATAGATTATATATTTTTGAAAATATTTACTGTCCTATAAGATACAGCATTTACACAGGCTTTAGCAAAATATTCACCACAAAATACTTTTCGTTAAAATGAAAACGTTTGTAAGATTAATCTTGGACGAAAGAAAAATGACGTCTACTTTATCATTCCCCTAACCAAAACCTAAAAAATAACCTTTCTGAGAGGTAACTCTTTGTAGTACTTTCCTTTTTATTTAGACTAGCATATTTTAATATGTTTTAATTTAAATTCCGCACGTTCATTTTCATAACCAAACTGTTATACGCATTTATTCCATCCGCTAATAATTGTAACTAAAATAATTTATAATGAAACTTTCTAAATATAAGACAATTATCTAAAGTTAATCTACTTTTCGCCTTATATTAGACATATTTTGTAAGTGGTTTTTTTAGTGAAATTTCAAGGTCGTTATGAGAAATCGTCACGAAAAACCCTCATGGCTATTAAACTTCCATCACTCATGCGTTACGAGCACTTCTATATTTTATTATTATATTATTAATATTACAGATTTGAAATATAAATAATCAATGACGTTCCACTTTTAATACGTTTCCATAGAAACTTGATTTTTTTCCCTCATCTCCAATTTTGTATTCATCTTTACAGATTAGGCAGAGTCGATAGACGACGAGCTAAAAATAATAGCTATGAGGTAAATGTGATTTTTGTGTTTAAAAT
The DNA here is from genome assembly GCA_921882275.1 of Brenthis ino. Taxonomy (NCBI): domain Eukaryota; kingdom Metazoa; phylum Arthropoda; class Insecta; order Lepidoptera; family Nymphalidae; genus Brenthis; species Brenthis ino. Next base: position 17,212,387 of record OV170221.1, on the reverse strand, counting down.
TAGAATTATGTTGAAGAAAATATTTGAAATCCGTTGGTATATTTTTTCAAACTTATTTAGGTAAGATTTATTTAGATTTGAAAAGTTTTGAAGGAATGTATTTCATGAAATATTACTAAAAATAGTTTTGTTTTTCATAAGACTAAGCGGCTAAGCCCATTTACACAAAATGTATCTCCTCGTATGTCCTCATGTTTTAATTCAATTCAATTCTTTGTTATTTGGCTTTTAAACGTGCCAGTTAGACACAGATTAATTCGTCAATATCGTGTAGATTTTCGGTTCCCGACGTTTCGAACGGTTATGGTAGAGACTAATGTTATAGACGTCTCAAAGGCATTATATACTTTGTTGACTCACTATTACAAGGTTCTATGTTAATTTTAATGAAGTTTAGTAATTTGACTTTAAAATTTATGGCTTTCGAAAAATGTATACTTATTAGTCCTAATCCCTAAGTGACAACTTATTAGCATAATTAAGGACTCCATGATGCTTTCTAGGAACTAAAAGTTGGATATTGACTTTGATATTAAGCAATATTATCGAAATTAAAATAACATAGAACTTTGTAATAGAAAAAAAATATTTTCATTTATTTTAACCAGAACTTAGGACTTTGTTTCATTGAAATAAGTAAAAGATATTAGTTTATGTCCAAGTTAAGTATTAATTTTCTTGAGTCATCTGAACTATTATAATATGTTATCATGTCTCAGTACCATTGAAAACATTACTTGTACATATGTGAAATTTATTTATTATCATAAAAAATGGTTTGCACTTTGAATATTGCCTCATAGAACTCCTTGTCCACTGCAGGCATCCATCGATACATAGATTCTGCTGTGTGTGAACATCTAAAGCTCACTTCAAATCTATACTATAATAAAACAGTAGAGGTCGAATGTCTGTACATAGCAAAAAAATGCTAAAAACCGAGTCAGGGGGACGTAGGAAGACAAATAGAACAAATCCATATTTTTTTCATTTTTTTTGTTTCTCTGTCCGTTTGTCTGTTTGTACGGGCTAATCTTCGAATCTATTGGACCGATTTAAATGAAATTTTGCATGGTGGTACCTTATATCACCGGGCAACATCTTAGATACTTTTCATCCCAGAAAATTTAAGAGTTCCAGTGGAAAAGTTATATAACTAACTTATACAGCTTAGTACACAAAAACTACTCATTGGATTTTAATGAAACTTTAAAATAATATAGTTCATACATTACAATAACAAATCGGCTACTTTTCATCGCGGAAAATTTAACAGTTTCCGTGGGATAGTCAAAAAACTATAGTAACTTATACAGCTTAGTACACAAAAGCTACTGATAGATGAATAGAAGACACGGTATAGTTAAGGTATTAACGGGTAAAAAAGAGATATTTACACTGTAGTATCTTTACATATAAAATTTGAGCAATTAATTATTTCACTACAAACATTTGTGCGGTCAAGATTGACATGTGTACGTCCGACCATGTCCCTGTCAACGTTCAACACCGCAACTCTGATGAGATTCTAGAGTTCAGTTATTGTTGGCAAAATTGATATAATCTAAGGAAGTTAAGTCATAAAAGCAACAAACAAACTTTATAAGCAGTTTACTTGCCTTTATTATTTTTTAGATATAATAAAATTTTGTACATACGCATTCTTGTATAGAGCCTTTTTTATTTAAAAGTAGATAAAAAATAAACTATAGCAGAATTTTCCCTACACTGAATTATTTTAAAAACACATTTGATAACTTTGTTTACGAATACAGCTTTTCATTCATTTTTTTCACTAAAAAATCTTGTTTGGAGGCTCATAGAGTGTTCAATCGTTAAGAACAATTTTTACGTTAGAAGCGTAGTGCCAGATGTTTATTCTACTTTTTTATCATAACTTCTTCAATACTAGTTTCTTGTTTAATAAACGCACGATTACGTATTTCCTCCAATATTGCTGTTTCACCCTTGTATTATTATGATATTTCCATTAACCCATAGATTGGCAGGGGGTCTTACCCTATTTTAAGTTTTATACATCGAGACAAATATTTACATATATATTTTATATAAATTACCCTGCGTGAAAATCAAACTATACAAAGTTTTAAGCAATGTTAAACAAACACAAGCATTTGCGCAGTGACGGTAGTTTGGGTGTGAATGTAGGTAAACATGATATTTCTTGGACCGGACCATTCTAATCTAATTTATGAGTATACGCTGGCACCGTACTAAACTTTCAGTTACGTAAAAGGTCTACACTTTGGAAATAGTAAAATTCTATACCTACTTATATATGATAAAACAGTAAATGAGTTAAGAATTTGTGTGTGTGCGTAACCTTTACGCGCGGTTGAAGTAACAACGTGACAAATCAAAATATAATATGTAATACTTTTTGTAAAATTATTTGTAATATATTTTCATTTTTATAAGTAATAATTATAATAAAGTTATTAATAATAAATTTATATTATTGTAAATAAGTATTATAGAAATATAATATATATTTTTAAATTATTAATAATTTTGACTCTCACTTCCGCGACATTCATTTTTCCAATGTCTCACCCTTCAGTCACGTCTAAAAAAGTTTTACTTCAAAAATATTTTCAAATATTTCTTTTCTTTCTTTTAGTATATACATAGGTTATTTTTCATTAACATTGTTTTAGTTATATTCACCACTACGTTTAACATAAGCTTGTCAGAGATTTTACTGCATCTCTATGTTTATTAGAGGCTTGTTTAATACAAACTGAATAAAGATACTTTAACTATATAGACAGAGAAAGTATCTTAGGATAGAAGAAGTTGTTATATAATTTTCCATCGATCAAAAAAATGCTAAATACACAATTAGCGACAAAAAATGTCCTCGCTGAATGAGCGCTTATTTGAATATTTCAGCGCGCCTTTATTTTTTTGTGAAAACAACTTTAACTATCGCATTTAAGGTTCAATTTACATTGTTGTATATTTATTTCAACTAAAATAATTACTTAAACACAATTTTTGACAGTTTTAAGAAAACTTTTGAATGGGATTGTGTATCTAGTACTTTTTTGATCGATGTAATTTGCATAATATGTGTTTTCGATTTAAATTTATATAAATCTAATATTTTGAATCTAACCTTGAACCCTGATTTTGATTTTATTTAGTAACCGACTTCCAACAAGGTGATTATATGTTTGATCGAAGAGGTGGTTACATGGTTTTCTTAATATTAATTTAAAAAAATATATAATCCTTTGTTTTCTAATAAAAAAGAAAATGACGTTTTAAATAATATCAGTCCTACTATATTTTGAAAAGAAAAACAAAACTATCGAACATATAAACACTGCAATATCAAAAAATGTTCAGAATGAATAGGTATGAGATTGTCTATTGACTTCAGTTTATTCATCCATCAAAATGGATTTTCAGCATTTAAAACATTTTTCTATTTTCCATAGGAACATTTGTTATGAGTGATAGATAGTTTTCTATTGTTATACTTTCAATAAAACAATTTAAATGTACAGCAAAATATATATTATGTGTAGTCGATATCTATATATATATTTAGATATCGACTAATAATAATAATTAGTCGATATCTAAATATGTGTATATATTTTGAATTCATAGCTATATTTTTTTATTGGAATAATAGTTTAGAAGCGACTTGCAGATATTGTTTAAAATTATTAACGGATTATTAAAATTTGTTCACGTTTGGTAAAGATATGTCATAGCAAACAAACAAGCAAGCAAACCTCTATTAGAAACACATATTTGTACATACTTTGTACATAATTTTTTTTGTAGTCGGTTAGAAAATTAAGTGGAATATTTTTTGTTTATTTAGTTTGAGTTCAAAGTAGGCAGTATCTAATTTTAGTTTCCACAATATTGACTTTGAGTTTCGTAGCCTAAAATAGCGTTTTTATAATTCTTAGGAAACTTCGGTGAGTCAAGTACTGATAATAATTAATTAATGACTACATACGTACAAACATACAGACAATTTGTTACATCCCATTTTTATATTCAATGTACGTACCTTTAAATCTAAATGTGAATAAGTTTATGTAAGGTTTGTATAAATAGTTACAAACCCTCAATTATACCGACCATAGCTTTAAGGAAAGCTTTAAAAATAACATGAAACTTAGATTGATCGAACTGAACCCCAGTTTCCTTTGGGTGTGTCGAGTTAATCCATTTTCATTTTGCTATGTTGTTCAGGGACCTTTTATTGTTACCCCTGAGAATTTATATCTGTCTGTGGCAGATTTTTTGTTACGTATATATTCATTTGTTATATACAAGAGCTTGAGAATTGTTATACGTCTTGACTATATTGAATACCAGTTCTATTGCTCGTGATATCGATAAAATATAGCTTATGTTATTGGGGAGAAGTGTTATGAGCTCGGGTTATGGAATCGCATATTAAGGCTGCCAACTTGCATTATATATGGATAATTTTATTGCTTTAACAGACTAACTCTATAGTCACTTAAAGCTTTTTACGAACGTCTACAGTGGCTAACAAAAAACAAACAGTAATGGCCTAAGAGCCTGTGAACGCCAGACCTTCGACATTTTATAAAAGCTGAAAGTTTGTCAGCGCATGCTCCCAACACAGATAAGAACGATGGACCATTATGAAGTTCAGGCTATGGTGGCTTTGGCAGGTACACGGTACTAAAGGTGTGTAAAATACCGATCTAAATTCGTCAAATAATAAAGTGTGATTTTTTGGTATTACTTTCAGAATATTATAATAAAAACTTTTTAACAAAAAAATAAAAACCGACTTCAAACAAAAGCACTAAAAAGTAAAAAATAACTGATTGGTAGTTTTCATTTACTATACATACCTAATCAAATATTTTAGAAGTCGGTGTGCTTTGCTTTGTATGGGCTGGCACCGAATTCGAAAATATTTGATTAGGTATGTATTTAATAGGTAGGCTTCAATTACTTAGCCAAAGCACACCGACTTCGAAAATATTTGATTAGGTATGTATAGTAAATGAAAACTACCAATCAGTTATTTTTTACTTTTTAGTGCTTTTGTTTGAAGTCGGTTTTTATTTTTTTGTTAAAAAGTTTTTATTTTTCCCTTTTTAGTGTAGACAGTAGTACCATAGTAAGGATTCTAACGTGTTAGGCTTGTCAAATCAAACAAAATAAGCCCAAACTCAAAGTATCTACTATTAGCCGTTGAAGAGTTCCACCTATCCACCTTCTGGCCTTGCCATCAGATCAGGTCAACAGTACCGTACCACTGTACTATCAACGGAAATAGAAAAACTTGCAAAGTTTCAAGTCAATATGACAATTAGAAGTAGGTTAAATTCATCATTAGTTGTTTTTCCACCCTTAGGGGTGGTATTTTTTTTTGAAATTTAAATGGGACCAATCTGGAAGTATACCCTTTCAAACAACACAAAAATTGTCCAAATCAGTTAATAAATGACGGAGTTCTGAGGTAACAAATATAAAAAAAAAAAACATACAGTCGAATTGAGAACCTCCTCCTTTTTGAAGTCGGTTGAAAAATCACGTCATTCAATGCCAGACACTTAACATCGTGGCAAACCCTTGCCAGACACCCTTTTCATGAAATCATAATTCTACTTACGTTATAGTATAAAAGCTGATTTTTATGTATAATACTTGGATAATAATTACATGATTTATAAGACTGCTAGCATAGCATTTATTACACACCATCAAAAATAAAGACAATTCTTAGCGCTTCAAATTTGGTGACCATTTGCAACATTTTCTTAGAAATGCCTCCCAACTCGTTTGGAACATTTTTTAAAGGTTTTTTTTTTAAAGAATTATATAAAGGTAATTTCTTATTTACGCGAATATTTCAAATTGAAAATAAAACTATCTTTTCGGATTTTTTCGCGGTTTTTTTTTAGATTTTTGGTTTCCGATGTTTCGAATGGGTACTGCACTGTCTGTAACAAGTGTATAACGACCTTTGAGACCTCTAAAACCATAGTCTCTCCCATGACCATGATTGCTATAAAGCATTCGATAATACATTCGCATAAAGCAGTAAATGTATTTGAAACATTCCAGCATTTTATTAGTTTCTCTACCATTGTATCTATACTCTACCTTTGTATAAACCCTGAACGTGTACTGGTCATTTGAGAAATTACCTTCTATAATTGTGTTTTACTGCCCTAAGCAACTGTCCCCATATTATATTTCAAGCCTCGGGGGTTTCGGCTAACATTTATGGCTGAAGATCAAAAGGTCCTGAACAGAAAAACTCAGTAACAATTCTTCGAATTCGGAAGTTAGCGGTGCCTACACCCTCCGTGCCTCGGAGACGATTTCAAGCCGTTGGTCCTACCGATTACTCAATGATAGAGCGATTCGTCTTCTTACGGGAGTTTTTACAGTGAAAAAATATCCTAAGCCAAACATTTATTTACGAATCATAAATAAAAATAGTAACAAAATAATCCCAAAATATATAAAAAAATAATGAATACAAAAATATTAAATAAGTAATTTCAATAAATAAACCACATAGTAATCATATTTTTTCTTAGTGGAAGATAAAAAAAACCTAGCTATATAGCTAACTAAAGTATTCTATAGTATATTATTGTTAATGTTGATGGATGTGCAATTTTTTTAAGAGATTCACGTTATGCAAATTATACTTAGAGATAGCTTATAATTTGGAGCCTTTTATACGAAGTGGTTCCAGAAAGTTCAAGTAAATAATAAAAAAATGATCAAGTGCGAGTCGAATTCGCACAACAAGGGTTCCGTACTATCGTACATGTATTTTTCATTAATATGACTTTTACTCTATGTAAATAGTATCATCATACTATAAAAGAAAATATACGAGCTTTGTTTCAAATTATGTTGGGACAGTAACACACAGAACCATCTAGTTCCATGGTAAGCTACGAGGCTTGTGTTATGGATACTAGATAGTTGATACACTACACATATATAACTTTAAATACATACATATTATAAATATAAACACCCATGACTGGACTACAAACTTTAGTCATCGCACAAATGAATGCCCCCAGCGGGACTTGAACCCGCGACCGCCGGCACAGGAAGTAGGGCCGGGCCACTACAAACTGAGCCAAACGTGTCGTCAAAAATTAAGTAATCGTCAAGTTTTGTCGTAATTAGGTATATATTTTAATAAATTCATTATAAATAACAGGTAATCGAATATTAGTTGGTAATACACTATACACGCTTCACGTTGTATTCATGTACCCATTTGTATATGCATAAAAATGTATACAGCTACTGAAAACGCTTGAAATAATATTTTCACATTTGAATAATATTTTTCTAATGTATACAATAGTTGCAATATCAACATTAATAAATAAATAGACGAATCGTGATTAGGTTAGTAATTACGAGGGAACATAGGATCGAACATACAAACATACATACAGGTTAAACACTAACATAACCTCCTTTTACATTGCATGTGACGACAATTATATGTATGAACTGCACAAGTAACTTTGTAATCCCATATATCGCATATCTATTTGTATAGGATTACAAAGTTACTGATGCAGTTTGTTGTATATCTCGAAAACAGGATTGAAATTGCGTGATGTTTGAATTTTTCCTTGGGTTATAGAGTAAACACGAATTGTGTTCAAAATTTGAAGCTTCTAAGTCTGCTAGAAGTACCTTAGAATTTTGATGATCGGTGAGTGAGTGAGTGACGATATTAACGACAGTTCATAAACTACTGGTTCAAAATGAATGTAATTTGGAAATGTACGTAGTTTTATTATGTTCTCTTAGTCACTCAAAATTCAAGCTTCCAGCATTATCCATAACGAAGTTATGGGGAGGTGGAAAATGCTCTGAATCCCTTCGAGAAAAGGATGGTACTGCCGTGCCCTTTTTTGCTCGACTTGTTTGCTCGACTTGGCGGGGGCACTGCCGTGCCCCCCGATATTAACTTCGATGATCGAATACGAACGTTAAAAAAATGTTTCTTGCATTTTGTTTCTTTTTTTTTAATTTTATTACTTGATGTTATAGTGGCAATAGAAATACATACTCTCTGAAAATTTCAACTCTTTACCTATTACGATATGGTTTATGAGATACAGCCCTCTGACAGACGGACAGCTGAGGTTTAGTAATAGGGTTCCGCTGGTACCCTTCGGGCACGGAACCCTGAAAATAAATAACGGGTGCAATTAGAGTCTGTGCGAAGCACCGTTAAGTCAGTAACAATATAAAACGACTTTTTAACAATCCTTTCATCACGTCTGCTGTTTCAAAAGTAAGTCTAACGAGACCAAAGTTTCTTTGAGTTGTATTTAGTTAACTATATCGATAAATAATCGTTTATTTGTCTTTATTTTAAGCTAACATTCTAAATGTAAATTAATAAAGTGTAGATAACTGAAAATAATATACGTAGAAAGCTGTTGTAAAATACATCCTATTTTTTTTCCTTTCATCCATATTTTTATATTTATATTGATCGATGATTTATGTATCTTATGTAACCAAATCAATAGACAGACTTTTGTATTTAAATACTTATCAAATTTTGAAAAAAAAAATAAGTATGCCAATCACAATATTATAAGTACTTACATAAACATGGCCAGACTGTATCTAGATATATTTCTTACTTACATCTCTACCTGATCTTGATAGATTAACTTTATGAAGATATATTCTTCTCAGGAGCACAATCGTGAGGTGAAAACTTAGTATCGAAAATAACAATTTATTTACAGCAAATACATTTTTGGTATGTTTTTTAACAAATTATTATAAACAAACATATCCCACGGGAACCGTACATTTTTCCGGAATAAAAAATTGCCTATGTGGTATTTCAGACTATAATCTATCTCTGTGCAAAATTTAATCCAGATCTGTTCAGCCGTTATGGCGTAAAAGAGTAACAAGCATCCATACATACTCACAAACTTTCACATTTATAATATTAAAATAATACGGTTGATATCGAACATAAGTATTTCTGTAGGTACTATGTCTTTATAGTGAAAAATATGTGCTATAATCGAGAATAAAGTGTATTATATAGCTGTATAAGCTATTGGACTTGGAATTAAGGTAAAACATATTGGTACGTGTTGCGGATGAGCTGTGAAAGATCTCGGTTGTTATATATAACTCAAAAGAATTTCTTTTCAAATGTGAAGAACGCAAAAACATAAAATTTTATAATAAAAACAACATTATTACTTATTAATTAATATTATTTGTTTGTTAGTCTTTCACAGACACTCACACTTCTCACTAACACTTCATCAGACACTGAGAGCTGAACGGAAGAACGGATATGCATAAAATTTAGTACACAGATAGGTTACGACTTAAAGTAACTCGTAGCTACAATTGGTAATAAAAGCTTCCAAAAGGCGTGTCCTGTATATATGTAATGTCAAAGCGAGCGTAAATTCCTAGTAAATACAAAATATTATGAATTTAAAAAGGACATTTTACCTATTAGCGTACTTATAGGGAAGTTGTGTACTGTGTATTTTGTGTGTATTGTGTCTTTATATGTAACAAGCTTGCAAGAGACGCAATATATGCAAAAAACAGCTCTAGATCACTAACGAACCATCCTTACTGTTCCCAGACCATAGAGTACCCACAACCTTTTGATGGGTTTTTCTTGTTAATTTAATTCAATTCTCTTGTTAATGGCTTCAAAACGTGCCAGTTGAAGACAGACTACTCCAATGTCACTTAGAATTTAGAAATCACGATTAGTCGGTAGAATATGATTATTATAGTTGATTAAATTATAATCATTTGTTTCTAGTTGATTAAAGTGTTTTTACGCAATACTTAATTTAGTAATTAAAATGTCTCACTGCTAGACAACGATTTTTTCTTTATGTGAGGGGGATCAGGCCATGTAGTCTTCACGCGTCTTCGAAAACTCAGATATGTCGGTTGCTCAATATGTTTTCTTTTACTATATTCGCACATGCATCTCAGAGGTGTGAGGTTTAACCCCGGGTTTGAACCCGCTTCCCTTGTTGTTCTAGCAAACTCGTTACCAATGGATTACCATTATCCTTTGTGCATTTAGTAAATATACATAAATATAATAAATAAATATATTGGGACATTAACACACAACATCATCTAGTTATACCTTTTTTTTTTTTTTTTTTTTTTAACGTTGGGAAATGCATTTACGCACGACGTGTGGGACTCACCGGCGTAATACAGCCAGTACTACCCACTAAAACCCAACAAAACCTTCCCCCGTCTTAATGGGGCGTCGCAGGATCGCTTACGCATTCAACTACGACGCCCCGACGGCAGGTCTGCCAAAGCAGACCACCACAACCATGGGGTTGCTCCACAGTCCACTCTGCTATCAGAGAAGTACCAGGAGCAACCCGCATGGTACACCGCCCCCCGAAGAGGGCCACCTCCCACCGCCCACCGAAGTGGGCAACCTCCCTGTGCGTTTCTTAGCTTCGCTACTACTACTGAGCCCCCCCACCACGACAAGGTGAACGCACGTTGGGGGGGGATCATCTAGTTATACCTATAGCAAGCTATGAGGCTTGTGTTATGGATACCAGATAGTTGATACACTACACATATATTACTATAAATATATACATATTATAAATATAAACACCCATGACGACATGTTTGGCTCAGTTTGTAGTGACCCTACTTGCTGCGCCAGCGGTCGCGGGTTCGAGTCCCGCTGGGGGCATTCGTTTGTGTGATGAGCACGAATGTTTGTACTCCAGTCATGGGTGTTTATATTTATAATATGTATGTATTTAAAGTTACATATGTATAATGTATCAACTATCTGATATCCATAGCACAAGCCTCGTAGCTTACCATGGAACTAGATGGCGTTGTGTGTTAATGTCCTGACATATTTATTATTTATTATGACTAGAGTACACACATTTGTGCTCATCACACAAATGAATACTCCCAGCGGGACTCGAACCCGCGACCGCTGGCACAGCAAGTAGGGTCACTACAAACTGAGCCAAACGTGTCGTCAAATAATATCCTTAGCTTTAATGTAAACCCATACTAATTACAATTAAATTAATAACTTAGATGCAATTACTTCATAAAAATTCCATCTAAAGCATTATATGCATCTTCAAACAGACTTTTACCTGACGGTTTATTTTTCATCATTATTTTATGCAAATATAAAGTATGAATTTTAAAAGTTCTGGATAGTATAAAGAGAAATGTGAAAAGGAAGAAAATAAATTGGAACGCTTCACAAAATAAGCCAAAAGTACTTGTTTAGGTAGAGAAAAGTGAATAATAACTAGGATTATACAATTACATATAGCATTCCATTCTTTATATTACTAACCGCACAATGTTATACATACCTAGAATAAATTTAAAACTGCCTCGGTGGTGTAATGGCTAGCTTGCACGGCTACACACCCAGAGGTCCTGGGTTGGAGTCCCGGGTCGGGCCAAGTTTAGTTATTAAGTCTTTCTGTATAGTAAGCCTTAGTAATAGCCCGGAGTTGGGAAGTTGGCGGTGTTTCACTGCCGTACCTCGGAGAGCATGTAAAGCCGTCGATCCTGCGCCTTAACTATCACTGGTCGTGTCGAGTTGACGTCCCACCAGAGTATGAGAGTGACAGGACTAGAGAGTGCACGTTGTGTCTGCGCGTACACTTGTGCACTATAATATCTTCTGCGCAGTTGGCTAGTCTCAATGAGATTGGCCGCCGTGGCCGGAATCGGTCAGGAGAACATCACCTATATTAAAATAATATATATTTTCTTAGATTTACGCGAATATTTTACATTTTAAATAAAACTATTTTTTGCGGATTATTTCGCGGATTTATTTTGATTCTTGGTTCCCGACATTTCGAACGCTTTACAGCAATCATTGTCACGGGAGAGACTAAGGTTACAGACGTCTCAAACACATACTTGTTAAAGACAGTGCCTACCCACTATTTTACAAAAATGATTTCAAAAAATCAAAAATGGCAATAAAGAACCTTAAAATATTTGCTGATTTTTATTTCTAATCATTTCAAAAAATTTAATAAGTATTATAATTAAAGGTAGCAATATATATTTTTTTAATTTTAGCTGTTATTATTATAAATATTACAATTTTTAAAAACTTTATTAATTACTAATATTATTTAGTGTAGCTATTATTATATTATGTATAAAGAATATTAAAAATTAAAAATATTAATTATTTATCTAAGCAATATTATTATTTAGAAATAAAAGAAGTTTAAATATTAATTTAGATTGCTATTATGTAAAGTTAAAATATTAAGTAACACTATTGCTACCTTTATAGAAAAAAATATTATATATAGGTAACATATCCCATACTATTTCAATGGAAAATGGAAAGTCACGATGCGCGACCTCTAAAGAGTTCCAGTTTTTACAGGCATATTTTCTCACTTCCTTGAATCTACTTTGGAGGGGATTACGAAAAAAGATAACAGTCAATTTTTGAATCAGCCTATTAACATATAAATAATATCCAAACCAATCTCTACAGTGCTTATGTAACGAGAATCTAGCCAACAAAACTGCAGTATCAGTTCATACCACAATAGGTAAAACTCCACTCGTGCATTCGCATCAGCGATATGAATTATTGAGCTTACAAGATAGCATAGTTCTATTGTTTAAAATTTTATACCTCAAAATATGACTATACAATTTATATAATATTCTCTAATAATATTTTTCTTTCTAAGCTTAAATCTTGGAAACTTGAAAGATGATTAATAGAGTTAGAAATAGTGTTATCAATCTATATTTTATCGAATAATATATTATAAAGCTATTTATATAGAGTTCCATTATTATTCCTTTAAGCGAGCTTTTAGCTACCAGTTTGATTTAATTAAAACAATATTTTTGCATGTAGCCTATTTATAAATGAAGGCTGTCTAAGGTCACGTAACAATCCTTAAGTTTATACAATTATTTAAATATAAAGTAGGCGAATGGCGCTTTGGCGCCATTAGTAAAAGCTTTTTTTTAACGTTGGGAAATGCATTTACTCACGAGGTGTGGGACTCACTGGCAAAACCAGTACTACCCACTAAAACCCAACAAAACCTGCCCCCGTCTTAATGGGGCGTCGCAGGATCGCTTACGCATTCAACTACGACGCCCCGACGGCAAGTCTGCCGAAGCAGACCACAACAACCATGGGGTTGCTCCAAGGTCCACTCTGGTATCAGAGAAGTACCAGGAGCAACCCGCATGGTACACCGCCCTCCGAAGAGGGCCACCTCCCACCGCCCACCGAAGTGGCTCACCTTCCTATGCGTTTCTTGGCTTCGCGCCCGGCTGTATTGCCGGGCACTACTGAGCCCCCCACCACGACAAGGTGAACGCACGTTGGGGTGGCCACTAGTAAAAGCTAGCTTAAGAATAAATAAAAATAAAATCTGTATGAATATGTTATAAAATATGTGAAAGTTTGTGAGTATGGACGTTTGTTACTCTATCACGCCAGAACGGCTGGATCTGGATGTGGCACAGAGGTAGATTATAGTCTGGAATAACACATAGGCTACTTTTTATTCCGGAAAAAGGTATGGTTCCCGTGGGATAGGTTATTTTTTCCTAGAGTTTCTATATAATTAAAAAAAATATATTTTCGAATAATATTGTTGAATGTCATGTTGTCTAATATAAGGTCGTAGCTTTTCTTTTAAGTCAAAGTTTGCAAAGTAAACTTTAGATTCCGAAGTTTACGTTCAACAATTTTTATTTCTCAATCATATATTTACTTAATATTTCCATATGTTTTATTTGTCTGGACTTTCTGTCATAATTTGATATTGCATAGCGATTCAAAGTAATGACGTCTGCTCTGTCTCTACTAAGCAAAGTACGGTTTTCTAAAGTAAGCGTTTGTTATAAGTAGAAGTCTTTTGCTATAAGTAGAACTTAGCCAAAAGGCAAAGTGTAAATGCGATCTTGCCATAAGTCCTCAGCATATACAATATCTGAAAAGTGAATTTGATTAGGTATTAGGGTGGAGCGAAATTTATTTTTTCTTCACTTGGCTGTAGAATTTGTAGCTTATAAGAAAAAAAGTTTGATTAAATTGAATTAATTTAAAGTTTTGGTTTGAATGGTTTTTTTTTCATCTGACCATTTTTGAAAACATTCAAGAATTGACGAATATAGTGATTTTCTACCCAAGTTTCACTGTAATATTGCATTATTGCATTTAAAAAAAAAATTTTCGGTACACCCTATTGATGTTATGTAACATTCGTAGGTATCAGTACACCCAATGCTTACCGCGCACTACTGAATACAAACTAACTAAACGCTAAATCTTTCTTAATCAAACTTTTGCTACGAGTACTCTAGTACAATATGTACTTATATGTAAGATCTTATATTTAAAAAAAATATCTAATAAATCCAAAACATAAAATAAGTAATTTGGTATAAAATTATATAGGTTTTTACGAATAATAATACCTACTAAATATTGCCTTAAAACTGGAAAATCCTTAAAAGCAAATCTAAACCGCTTCTACGATCCACTATTCATGCTCTTTCTTCTTGTTAAGTCATATTTTGTACTGTAGGATGCTATTATAGTCTTTCTCATCTTTGGTATAGGGAATAATATCCTACAACAGGTCGAAGTTATCCTGAACATCAGTAACATTTTCATAGAATTCGTTCTTTATTCGTAAATAAATAAGATCCAAAATTGTTAAACCAAGCTGCTGCTCTGTTTTCCAGCGCTCCTTTGTGGTGAATTGAAAAATTAACTCGATAGATTCTAGTTAGAATTTTAAGACTATACAGATAAATAAAATTAATGTGTCTAATTGTAATGTCAAAATAACAGCGTTTTCCAAATGAATATGAAAGTATATACGGTACTAATAAGAATCTATTTATCTGTAATAGTCTATCTGTCTTTCTGTCTGTTTGTTCTGGCTAATCTTTGAAACGGGTAAGCCGATTTGGACGGGATTTTCACTGGAAGATAGCTGATAGTTTGTGATAGTAAGAACTTAAG
The DNA here is from genome assembly GCA_921882275.1 of Brenthis ino. NCBI lineage: Eukaryota > Metazoa > Arthropoda > Insecta > Lepidoptera > Nymphalidae > Brenthis > Brenthis ino. The sequence goes on along the minus strand of OV170221.1, from coordinate 17,197,296 downwards.
GGAAAATTTGTAAATAATAAGTTTTATGAATATTTATATTTACGTAATACATACATAAAACAGTTCAGAATTGTTTTTCTCCTGTGTTTGTTTTTTTTTGTTTTGTGGGAAGAGGTACTCAATTCGAGTATATGTTTTTGTATATAGCGATATGTAAACCGATTTTCATCATTCTTTACGCTTAAATAGCTTGTGCCTCAAATTTGTATAAATTCCGATTGTAAGAGATTAATAATTATTAAAGTCATTTTATATTTAAAAAGTAATTATAGTTAATATACAACAAATATAAATGAAAATCCATTTTGAACATTCAGAAGTTATGAAAGTTAATTTTATTTTAAAACCTTATTAATATACAATATTCCAAGTAAATTAACATCTTATAGCTCTAAGAGAAATATTTTACTTGTAATATTATCTATTGTATAGTAAAAAGTATACTTAATAACCCCCTCTAATTAAGTTATGTCATCTGCCAAAAATATCAATAAACTTCCAACAACCTTCGTTAGTCCAAAAAGTATTGGAGCTCAGCCAAAATATGACCGAAGATATCTGACACTGCAATTTTGTTCCGCTAAATTTTTCAATCTCGTCGTAAATTTTCTTAATAGATTTTGATGTCGCTATGAAATGCTTTGCTGCCAAGGTACTTTAATTGAATATTAAAAGAAATTTATTACCTTGCTTGTGGTTTTCGTGAAATTGATTTTTTGATGTGGAACTGTGAATTTGTTAGGAAAATAATTGAGGTAAGATACGTTGTAAAATTTGAAATTAGCTTTTTTTTAAATTAGTAATTAAATTTGATAACTATTAGTGATAACAATATCGAGTCACGATAAAATCCTATAACACATGTAACATAGGATGTTGATATAATTTATATGGACCGTAATTCCTATCTCATACAAGTATGAGCGTGCACACAAGTTCACTCTCTATTCCTTTCACTCCCAAACTCCAGTCAGACGATGAGACGTAGGACAGACAGATTCTTACGTGGTCTCCGAGACACTGGTTATAACACCAGCAATTTTCGAACTCCGTGTCGTTATTGAGAATTTCTTGACAGATTAGCCCAATCACTGTACTGACCCTTACCTGGAACTCAAACCCAGGACCTCCATATCTGCATTCCTTTGTGCTAACTAATACATCTTAATTTTCTGTTAGAACTCGTGCGTTGCAATAGCTGTTTATAGATGTGTAGGAGGCAAAAAACGGGTCACTAGGAAGGGTATAAATTAATAGATATATCTACTTGAAGAAAATATAAAAATGACGTTACTTTCATATATTATAATTTGGAAAGTGTAAAATATAAGTAATATATTCTGACACAAATGTAATTGTCCTTTTATTTGGAACGGCGCGAATTTTACATGCATTGCAAAATTTCATCTACATAATTCATGTAAGCAAACATGTGTTTCGATGTTTATCTAACTTTTCGCAATAACGTAAAATTCGTTTGAAGTTTCTTAAGAGAAAAAGATCTAAGCTTATAAAAAAAGGTGGACTTATTAAATCCTGGTGTATGTTTTCAGCCATTTTAATCCCATTGCTGGACGCAAGTCTTCCATTAATGCGAGGGGGATCAGGAGGGCAAGTGCGGGTAGACTGAGCATGTCTTTCGAAAACTTGCTAGGGTCTCTAAGACATGCCGGTTCCTCACGATGTTTTCCTTTAGCGTAAAACAAGTGGTAATCAATGATCGTATTGGAAATGATTCGCACATGAAAATATCAGAGGTGTGAGACACGGGATTTGAACTTGCTTCACTCGGTTTACCAAGTTAGCGCGTTACCACTGGGCTACCACTGCCTGGTGTATGTTGCGCAAGTATTTGCTAATTGTGAATTGTGAATTTTTTTAATTTCGAATTAAAAAAAAGGTTGCTCTTATTTATGTAATATATTCAATTCCTTAATTATTATTATTTAAACCTAATGAATATATAAATCAAATAACATATTCATACTATCCATACTAATATTATAAATTTGAAAGTGTGTTTGTTTGTTTGTTTATTTGTTCTTCTTTCACGTTGAAACAGAGTGACGGATTGACGTGATTTTTTGTGTGGAGACTTGTACTTTTTACCGCGGGAAGTTATCTCATTCCCACGGGAAAACACGTTATAATACAACCCAAAAAATATTTATGATTGGAATTACTTGAAACTTGCTTTGAATGCTTTTCAATACAATTAAATATCGAAAAATAAAAACCGACTTCAAACAAAAGCACTAAAAAGTAAAAAATAACTGATTGCTAGTTTTCATTTACTAATCATACCTAATCAAATATTTTCGAAGTCGGTGTGCTTTGCTTTGTATGGGCTGGCACCGATATCGAAAATATTTGATAAGGTATGTATTTAATAGGTAGGCTTTAATTACTTAGTCAAATTTTCTGCTAAAATGTATTTTAGCATTTTTAGATATTCATCCCCTAAGTTGGTAAAATAGGGGATGAAAGTTTGTATGGAACCTACCCTTTTCCGAGTTTTTTTTTTGTAGTTTTAGCGCGAGCAAAGCCGCGGGTTCTGCTAGTATTAAATAAATAGCACATTCACAAAGGTTTTAAATATTTTAAGAGGAAACGTCTAAAGAAATTTTTCATTTTCATAATAAAATCTTGTAGATAGTTCCGTGAATTATTCAAAGTTTTGAATTTAACTTCGACGTGAAAAGTTGAATTTTAAATATTAAAGAGACGTCTTTAGGAAAAACGTATTTAATTTTCTTTAATAAATTACTCTTAGCACTTTTCTTAAAAATGAGTGTTGTTTTTAAGTAATTATTTTCACATCCTCATTCTTGGCTTTGCGCCCGGCTGAATTGCCGGACGCTAATATATTTTTTATAGACATTAACACACAGCACCATCTAGTTCCATGGTAAGTACCAGGCTTGTCTTATGGATACCAGATAGTTGATACACTACATACTCGTATATATAACTTTAAATACATACATATTATTTATATAAACTCCCATGACTGAAGTACAAACATTCGTGCTCATCACACAAATGAATGCCTCCAGCGGGACTCGAACCCGCAACCGCTGGCACAGTAAGTAGGGTCACTACAAACTGAGCCAAACGTATCGTCATATTTAATTCTACAATATGGTATCTTTCTTTTTGAAAAAGTGCTCCACTACACACAAAAGTTTAGCCATAATAATAATAATAATGTTCTCTTGATCGATTCCGGCCACGGCGGCCAATCTCATTGACACTAGACTAGATATTATAGTGCACAAGTGTACGCGCAGACACAAGTGCACTCTCTATTCCTGTCACTCTCATACTCCGGTAGATGACTACTCGACACGATCGATAAGAGTTAAGGCGCAGGACCGACGGCTTTACGTGCTCTCCGAGGCACGGGGGTGAAACACCGCCAACTTTCCAACTCCGGGCTGTTACTGAGGCGTAATATACAGAAAGACTCAATAACTAAACTTGGCCCGATCCGGGACTCGAAACTCCTGAGTCGAAATTCGCTTTGGTCAGTATTCATGAAAATGATTCAAAAAATTATTATCGATTAAAAAGTTTTACTTATACCTAGTCTCTACGAACAATACCTTACTGTTTATTATTTAAAAAAAATATATGTTGAAACCTCAAATGTGCTTTAATTGTAAATCAAATGTTAAGGCCCTCATTATAAATTTCTTATTCTGTTTACCTAGACTTCCCTCGGCTGGACATATTTGTTTTAAATACGTATTATATTCAAACCCAAACGAGATTTCAAATTAAAAATTTAATTAAAATCGATCCACTCCTGTTCACCTACGTTTAAAAATACTCATTCTATAGCTAAATCTTAAGATTACCTAATGGATATTACATTCTATAGTCCACTATAACGGTGCTACGTCCCTTGTCATCATGTAAGGTAAGAAATGAGATCCCAACAGTTCTGAAACGCGGCCGTACTGAATATTATGTATAAATGTAGGAGTATTTTGACATCATATATCTATCTATATGTATTTTGTATTAATTAATATACCTGCGTAGTAATTGATCTATACTTATTATTTATAATACTAGGAGAACCGGCGGCTTCGCTTTACGATAAAACTACAAAAAAACTTTAAAAAAGTGGGTTTCATCCGTCCAGCGTTTTTCAGCGTAAAAAAGTAACAAAAATAACAAAAATTCGCATTTACCTTGTGATCTGCTTGTTACATGTTTCACTATAAATATACGAGAATAAATTTTATTTCAAGTAGTTTCCTCATAGTTTAACTAATTTCACAAACGTTGTAGTGATTCTAATTACGTACACTTTCACAGCTGAGCTGTTAAGGCGATTAATATTTCCACGGTAATATTATCAAAGCGATTTACATGAAAATTAACGATGGCATGAGTTAAATTCTAGTAAGTAGTGACAGAGTATTTAGTATCTAGAAATTTTTGCTTAAGTAAAATATTTGCTGCGTTCTTATAAAAACATTCTAAACTTCGATCAACAAGTAGTATTGTTGATCGAAGGTTTTAAAATTCATAAAAAACTGTAAATTAACATCTTATTTCATCACTTATATTAATAACTAGTTGTTTTCCCCCGTATTATTTGCAAAGGAGAGAACAATTTATAATTGGAGCAAATGTATTTTCTTTTTAATATGACAGTGATGTTCTCCTGACCGATTCCGGCCACGGCGGCCAATCTCTTGGAGACTAGCCAACTGCGCAGGAGATATTATAGTGCAAAAGTGTACGCGCAGACACAAGTGCACTCTCTTTTCCTGTCACTCTCATACTCCGATGGGACGACTGCTCGAACCGACCAGTGAGAGTTAAATATGACAGTGCTGGGCACGGATCACACTCAATGCGGAAGTGAATAAGGCCATAGTCCCCCATACGGGCCAAGTGTGGGTGGGCGGACTACACATTTCTTTCAAAAACTTGCTAGGTTTTCTCAGACATGCAGGTTTCCTCACGATATTTTCCTTCACCGTAAGACAATTAGTAATCACTAGCATTGCCCGCGGCTCCGCCCGCGTTCAGATGACCAAAAACTAAATTCTTAGGTGTTACATATTAGTATACTCTTACATTGCAGTTTTTGTATTTTTCCTCAGAAATAAGATATTTTTCCGCGGTAAAAAGTATCCTAGGATCGCGCGCTACATCGCCCGGTTTATATAGCTTGAGCAGGCGGTCGAGCGATGCGGGGCAGAGGGGATGGACTCGCCGTAGGCATCTCAATGCTCGCCAAGCATTAAAAATGTTTCGCTACTAATTACTTCTAACAACGATATCTCAAAAACTATTCATCTGATTGATTTAGTGTAAAGAGCAATTTTAATCTGCATTAAATGACTAAGCTAACTAAAATATTCATTTGGATAAGGATTAATACCGAACTAAAGAAAATAACTTTGAAAATAACGTAATGTTTTTAATTAAAAATGTTAACATAAAAGTGGTTATTGTAAGTCAACCGTAAGAGATAGAGATATGCTATCGCGGACTTTTTTGTAGCATTTTTATAGATTTTGAATTCTCTAGTACATTACTTAACTGTATCTTTGCTAGTTTACGCGGCGTTCGCGTGGAAAGTTCCCATTTGGCGAGATTTTTTGCGACCTCTTCAACATTTGTCGCCGTATTTCAGCTAATTTACATAAAAGCATAATAAATTATATACCTAAACCTTCCTCAAGAATTACTCTTTCTATTGTTGAAAACCGTATAAAAATCCGTTCAGTAGTTTTCGAGTTTATCGCGTACAGACAGACAGGAGGACAGACAGGAGGACAGAAAGACGCGGCCGGGGGACTTATTTTTATAATAAGTATAGATGTTGGAAATTATTCGCACATAATAATATCAAACGTGCAAGACGCGGTGTTTGAACTCTCTACATTTGTTTTTCCAAGCGAATTCGTTACGACTGGGCTACCTCTGCGCTATCTTTCATAATATACACAATTTGTTCTCTTAATCATATTCTTTGTTAAACTTAATTGTTTTTAATCTATCTTTAAAAGAAATGTGTACAATCATTTAGAATATAGTTATTAAAAGGAAATGCTCAGAGAGAAACACTTTTCAACACAAATTATTTATTTTAATATTCAATCACAATTTTGACATAATAACCACTCACAAGAGAAAAATATGAATAACTGTTCTGCAATAGGTAACGACACATTTTTAAATACTATTCTGTAGACCCCACTCTTTAACGTTGACGTCGCACAAATTTCAAACTACCTTACAGTCGGCCTTCCTGATTCTGCTGTGCGACCCGCGCAGCTCGTCGTATGGATAACGCACTATCGATGAAGATGACTTTTAGCCATACGCATACATGAAGAGCCGTCTTAATGGCTTTAATAAGATGTCTTCCCAGTGACTGGAATGATTTCAGCAGTGCTAATGGCTAGTAAGCCTGAGTCTTCTTAATGACTAATAATACTCAAGTCTCATTAATGACGAAAGTCAGTCTTCTTAATGACTGCTAGAACTCAGTCTTCTTAAAGACAGGTGGAATTCAGTCTTCTTAAAGACTGGTAAAACTCGGTCTTCTTAATGACCGGTAAAAATTAGCCTTCTTAATGGCTATGAGAAGTCCTGAGACTCCTTTAATTTTATTTTATATTAACAATGTCGCGACATCTATTACCCCTCTAAAGGTGGTTACATATTGTATAATTACTCTGAGACTTCTTAAAGTCATATATATTTTTGTGAATGAGACTATATACAGTCCTGCCTCTTAAGGCTAGCGCTATTAAAACAAATAAAATAATTCATGACAAAATTTAATTTTAATGGATCCTTATATAATTAACATAATTAACTTATTGTACGGCCGTACTTAAACTATAACTAATTTATAAATTTTACCCGAAAGAGTCATAAGCAATTTTAATCTGACTCCGAATGAGTTTCTGATTGAAATAGCTTTAATTTGTCTCTAGCTAGTACATTTTTATATGGCCGACTTCGACCATGTTTTCCCTCAATAACATATCGGTCATGGGGCAAGACTTTAATAATTGTAAAAGGGCCATCAAAACGTGGCATTAGTTTGCCACTACGCAACCCTTTACGAATTATTTTTCTTTCGGCAAGAACCTGATCACCGACCTTGAATGGTGATGCATTTCGCCGTTTTTTATTAAAATATTGTTTCGCTACCTTAGACATAACGGCAGAACGTGTTAAAGCACCTTCCCTTATGGTATCTAAATCGTTATCTTTCGAGGGCGCTATGATATCACCTATCAACCTAGGGCGAAAACCGTAAAGTAATTCAAGTGGGGATTTACCAGTACTGTTGTTAATATTAGAATTAAGACCAAGTTGAACTTTTGGCAAATATTTTTCCCAATTATTTTGATCATCTCCAACATATGCAATAAGTGCGTCTAATACAGTCCTGTTAAATCTTTCCACTTGGCCATTCGCCCTAGGACTAGCTACAGCGGTCATGACGTGTTTGATCTGCCTACGGACACAATATTCTTTAAAATCTTTACAATTAAATGCCTTACCTCGATCGCTTATTATCCGACTTGGAACACCAAATGTTTTTATTAAATGATCAAATGTTTGCAATACGTATTTACAACTTACATCCCGTACGGCTTCGAGCCAGATAAAACGCGTAAATGAATCTACAATAGCCAGTATATGCATTTTACCGGAAGGACTTTTACAAAAAGGACCCAAATGGTCCACGTGAACTGTGTGAAACGGCACTGCAATTCTATCGATGGGATGTAATAATCCTACGCGGCGTCCGGTTGGTTTTTTAGCATATTGACATGAAATACAACTAGAAACGTACTTCTGAATAAATCGACGCATACCACCGAACCAATATTTAGATTTTATAGCATCGTAGGTTTTATTATAATTGACATGACCATTATTATCATGGAAACTTTGTACAAGGGACCAACGTGACTTACGCGGAACTACCACAACCTTTTTATTATTATTTATAATGCGAAATAAAACATTATTTTCAACAACGTAATCTTTAGCTAGACCTCTTGTATTATCTTTTAAAGTCTCATTGTTTAATTGATCTATAGTAGAACGAATTGCATCGTCCTCTAACTGTAAATATTCTATTAAATCCTTTTCATTGATTCGCATTACAGAAACCGGATTGCGACTCAATGCGTCTACGTGAGCCATAGATTTGCCCGACCGATATTCCACATCAAAGTCGAAGCTTTGTACTTCTAACCACCAACGTGCTATACGAGGCGATAAATCACGTTTAGACCAAGTCCATCTTAAAGCGTTGCAATCAGTAACGATAGTAAACTTAATGCCACTTACATAAACTTTAAATTTATTCAAACTCATAACTACTGCTAATGTTTCCAGCTCATAGCTGTGATACTTTTGTTCGGCTTGTGTAGTTTGCCTACTTGCATAAGCGACAGGTTTCCAAGTCTCATCAGGTTGCTTTTGCATTAATATACCACCAAGCCCTAATTTCGACGCGTCAGTATGAATTTGCGTTTCATTTTGCGGATTAAATAAAGCTAGAACAGGCTGACTAACTAAAATAGATTTAATTCGATTAAAGGCTTGCAATTGATCGTCACCCCAAAGCCAAGGTTGGTCTTTCTTAGTAAGCAACGTTAAAGGACGTGCTATAGAAGCAAATCCAGAAACATATTTCCTAAAGTAATTCGCTAAGCCCATAAATTGGCGTACTTGGTGTACGTTTTGAGGGGCAGGAAAGTCACGAACGGCGTTTAATTTATACTTAGAGGGTCTAACTTCGCCATTAGTAACTTCATGTCCCAAATATTCTATTTGAGAAACTAAAAAGGAACACTTGTCTAGTCTCAGAGTCATGTTAGCGTCCCTTATCTTACGTAATACCGCTTGCAATTGATCTAACGCATCGTCATTGTTTTGAGAGTAAATAAGAATGTCATCTAAGTACGCTGTGGCACACGTAAATCGTAAAGGCCCAAGCACCTCATCCATCGCCCTTTGAAACACTGACGGTGCGTTAACTAGACCGAAACTCATACGTTTGTATTGAAAATGACCATCCGGAGTTATAAAAGCAGTGTATTGTTTACAATCATCTTCTATTTGAATACAATGGTAAGCCGCCTTTACATCTAGACACGAGAACACCCGTTGTTCTGATAACCGATCTAATTGATCTTGAATTAACGGTAAAGGATAGCGATCTTTTTTAGTTATTTTATTAAGAGCCCGATAGTCGACACACATTCGCGATTCACCGGTTTTCTTAGATACAAGAAGCACAGGGCTTGCGTAAGGCGAGTTACATTCTTCAATAATATCTTTCTCTTTAAGGTCATTCACTATACTACGTACTTTTTCACGATCAGCCATAGACATACGATATGGTCTATAGTAAATAGGTTTTTTATCGGTTAATTCAATGCACATCTTAGTAGAACATTTGCCAATTTTATTTTCATCACCGGAGAAACAATCTGAATAATCATTTAAAATATTTTCAAGTTTTTCTAGTACGTAAGGTTCTAGATTTTCTCCTACTTTATATTGTTTTGTACCACATGTTATAGTTGCACGTGCAACGCAATGTCCTTCGGGTATGCTAAAGAAATCGTTAGTCTTATTAAAAACTTTTAAAACAGTTTTACCCTGTATCATATCGTTTTCACAAGTTGAAATGATACATTCAGCACGCGGAGTGTTATGTTCCGTATTATTTATCAAAACAGAATCAAAAATCGGTTGTAAACATGATACTACAATTTTATTAACACCGGGCTGTAAAACGACAGTTTCATCGGTCACGAGTCTAATGCGATCTGCTGTTTCATGTATGTTCGGTAATTCGGTTAAAATATTTGCGTTGTAAATTTTTAATGATGTAGGAGTTTTAATCACGTAAACATTTGGATATTCCGTAAAAGGTTGCCCGATGATAACACCAATGTCCTGAGCAATGTCAGGAACAATATAAGCCTTTGTTTCACAAATGGCTTCATCAACATTAACATTTACTACAACCTCGCCAATTGGTGTTATCTTTGAGCCTCCGAAACCTCTTATAACGATATTACGCGTACAAGTATAAAATTCTAAATTTAATTCCTTACAAACTGTTTCAGTTATTGTATTACATGTACTACCAAAATCGATAAAGGCTGAAGTTGGCTTATTGTTAATTTTTATCTGCATATAATATTTTGAACTACCCGATATATCTTTAATTACGCGAACAGCTTGTTGGGTTTTATTAGATTTATTATTTTCATTATTTGCATTACGATTCTTTAATTTAAGACACTCATCCTTAATATGACCATTTTTACCACAGTAACTGCATTTTTTATTTTTTGTATAACAATCTTTTTCAGTATGACCACGTTTATTGCAAAAGGAACACAATAAATTAAATTTACTACTATGACCCAATTTATTTTTACATTTCGCTGCAATATGACCACGCATTTGACATATATTACATTTTATTTTGTTTTCATAATTTATTATTTTTTTATTACGATCTATTACTAATGGATGTGCAAATGATGACAAATATCTTAATAACGATGATGAGTCACGACAACCGGCTGATATTGCCCCGACTTCTATAAGATCATTGCCAATTGTTCCTACGATAGCTTCTATTATCAAACTTTCAGGTATACCACACGCATTACCTAAAGCTAACTTATCATAATAAAATTGCAAATAATCCTGTTCGGGTCGTCTAACTACATTTACCAAATCACGTAACATATTTAATTTACTACGGTTGGAAGGAAAAGCCGTTAATAGTCGTATTTTCCATTCGTTCCAATTTAAATTTAAGTCACTCAATTGATCATACCACTGACGGGCATAACCTTTCAATTTTGATGTACAATTAAATATTATCGTTTTTTCATCCCAACCGTACATGTTAGATAAACCTTCTATTTTTCTAATCCACTGTTCCATTGTAATCATTGACATTTGAGGGTCGAATTCGGGTAACGGATCATTCCGACCCACATATCTTACTACCGGGGAGCAGGATGGTTGTATTAATAAATTATCAGTACTTGGCATACCTGATAATGCTTCTTTGTTGCTTGATGGCGTAGAACCTACCGCATAATGTGGAGCGGAAGATAGAGGTTCCACCATGTGCCCTTGTTCCAAAGTAGGGCCTGGTTGTACTGACTGTGTCCTTACCAGAGGCACTGGAGCCTCGGTAAGGAACGGTGGAGCCATGGGCGGGATTGTGGAAATTCCAGCCACAGCCGGTCCCGCCATGGCGGCAGTTGTAGGTGGCCCCTCACAGACCGACACACAACGCGGAGACTCGTTCGATATCAACGGGACATCAGATTCACGAGCGATAACAACTGAACGCAAAACAGGATTGTTCACTAAATTCACTTCATCACTTACACACGACTCACTACTAATATGACGCGTATCTCGGTATTTTATTAATTCTCGTTCTAGTGCATCTAACCTATTCGTTAATTTTTGTTTTTCCACTGCTTTTAATAACTTTCGACGCAATCGAGATTCACGGTCTTTATCTTTTTTATGACGCCCCATTATTTAAAACACACTCACAGTAAAATACGTTAAACTCAATGAAAATAACAACGGCAGTAATAAGTCACTTGTTATAATAACTTCGATCTTGTGGGCAACAGTTCATCTCACTTCTGAGCTAAAAGGAAATGCTCAGAGAGAAACACTTTTCAACACAAATTATTTATTTTAATATTCAATCACAATTTTGACATAATAACCACTCACAAGAGAAAAATATGAATAACTGTTCTGCAATAGGTAACGACACATTTTTAAATACTATTCTGTAGACCCCACTCTTTAACGTTGACGTCGCACAAATTTCAAACTACCTTACATTATTTATCTTTATTTGTCAAGTTATCTGTTGAAATTGTAGATTAACTTTTTTTTTAATAAATACCTATGAATTTCAAAAAAAAAAATCACAAGGGATGGAACAATTACTTTTTAAAGACATTATGAAATCATATCTTTTTAGTTTTAAAGCAATTAGTATACAAATGTTTTTAAAAGTTACGAAAAATCCTAATCAGTGCTTGTTCCATAGAACTGCAATATTTTATTCATTATGAATTACCGCTACGTAATTACATAAACAAGTAACTTTTTGCTATTACTAATATCCCTCGGGAACTGATAATATATCGGGATAAGGTATCCGTCAAAAAAGGTGTAGCTGTTAATTAACTACGTTGAATAATTACGTGTTTGCATCACGATCTTCCTGGATAAAAGCAGGAGAAACCGACTAACAGTGGTTATCAATAATCTAACCACAGTTTTACTTATATTACTAAAGATAGAAAATTGACATAAGCTCCAAACAAATTATGTCAAATTACTATCGCAAGTAAGGAAAGCTACATAAAGACAGGATATTATGATCCAACGTAATACGTTTTTAAATCTATAATCTATATACATAAACAAAGTCTGGTTAGTTACACTATTTGTAATTCAAGAACGGTGGATCGATTTTCATGATTTCTGATTAGTTATATTTGTCTCCACTTCGAATAGCAGAATAACAATTAAAACGTCGGAAATACGAAAAAATTTTTTTTTATTAAAAACTTACGTAGGGACGCACCCGAGCAGAGCGAGGATAAGTCGCTAGTAATAAATAAATAAAAGGATACATAATATAAAATTATATCCGCCGCATATACAGTGATATTTTATATTAAAATAAAGGATACTAGCATTGCCCGCGTTCAGATGACCAAAAACCAAATTCATAGGTTTTACATATTAGTATACTCTTACATTGCAATTTTTGTATTTTTTGTCAGAAATGAGTTATTTTCGCGCTGTAAAAAGTATCCTATATGTTGACCCGGATAACCAGCTATCATAATATCAAATTTCATCAAAATCCCTCCAATGGTTTTTCTGTGATGCGGTAACAGACAGACAGACAAAAATTGTAAAAACTATAGATTCGGCCTCTGTATCGATAATAATGTTTATTTCAATAAGATTTTCCAAAAAATATTTAATGTACAGATTCGGCTTAGTCACATTTTTATTATATGTATTAAATTGTGACTAAGCCGAATCTGTACATTAAATGTGTATTGATTAAATTATTATATATTTTTTTGAATAAAATATGAATTATAAAAATAATACTGTATATTCTTTTTTATTTTTAAGCATCCAGTGTTCATACCCTTGAAACAGAGATATCATAATATTCGCTTATTTAATTATTTTCTTTCTTATAATAGAATCTGTTAGCTATTTTTATTCAAAAACATTTATTTATTCAGTGTTGTCATAAAACCTATATTATTTAAAAAAAATATTGTTTGTCTTCATGTTTAGTTCCATGACACTGCTTTTTTTCTAAATCTGAAGCAAATATATATTTATTAATCAATAGAATATACTTATACTTCGAGTTTTTATTTCAAACTCTTATATTTAATGGTTGATATAACAAAATAACAGTACAATTATAAAGTTTGTGTGTATGTGGTGTTTGTTACTTCTTCAAGTTGGAACGGCTGGACCGATTTGGATCAAATTTAGTACACATACAGATTATAGTACTATATAGACTGGATAAGCACATAGTAAGTAATAGATAATATTTACCACAGGATGACGCTTTCAGTATGTACTGATATTATAAATACAACAGACATATAGTGAAAAACAAGCAAAAATCACTAACTAGCATTACACTAAGCTTTTTAAAAGGCTGTCATTTTTATTTTATAGCATAACCCTCCGGAACGGCTCGATTTTAATAAAAAGTTTTTTGTATATTTGAAAGGTATGAGAATAGGTCGTAAAGTATTTTTTACCCTCCTACCCCAATCCCCCCATTTTTAATCGAGATGTTAGTATTTTGTAAGGATATATAGCTGTACTCGTATAACATAAAACCAAAAAGTTTTTTTTGTAGATTGAACGCAGGCGTAGCCGCGGGTTCTGCAAGTAATCATATACTTTATACATAATATAGATAGCTATAGGTATATTATTTACACAGCAATGAAATTGATTACTCACTTATGTTACCTGCCCTAAATATCGACATGAAAGCGATATACTCTACACCTTTCATCCCAAGTTCCTGTGATCCCGAGATGCCCAATTTGGTACGTTAGTAGATGAATCTATCTCTCGGAGAGCGGACGTATTCAACCCTTCGTTATTTGCCGCCAAATTTTACGCAGATTATAAATTTGATAGCTTTTTAAGCCTCTTTAATGTTTTTTTTTATTGCATCGCAAATGTTGCTAGTGTTAAAATTTAATTCGTAATATTTTTTCAATTATATTTGATATTTGTGCGAAAACCAGTGAATAGTGTATTTTTAAAATATTTTCATTTTTATTATATTTCTTCAAATATTTTTATTATATTGAGTGAATATAGGCATGGATGTCTGCGTAGATATGACTTCTGATTAGAAAGTGTAATATAATTATAATGTTTATAATTTATTATATGTGGAGTGCGAGTTATAGTGGCCATCGGAAATGAATAGGTTGGATAGTTCATCGAAGCAGGACAAAGACGATGACAATATACGCGGAAACTGTACAAAACAAGGCAAATTATTGGGTGCGTAAGTATTCATAACACTAAGTTTGTGCCTGCTATACTGCCGGCGTAAAAAGTGATACGATTTAAAACTTAAGAATCAAAGTGGTAAATTATCAATAAACTTCAATTATTATTACACGGTCACTATAACAGTATTGGAAAATTTTTAGCCCCTTTCATATGGTATCTCTATATAATAAAGATAATTCAGGTGTTTTTTTTGACTTAGCTATGTTTTAAAACAATATACAAATTGTCATTTATATACTAGCGACTCACCGTCGCTTTGCTCGGGTTTGTCCCTAGGTAAGTTTTAACGGTTAATATAGAATAGATAGACTATTTATTATATGTTATATAACCTTCCTTAATCAATAAACGGGCTGTCTAATGCAAACATATTTTTTTATATCGGATTAGTAGTTTCTGAGATTAACACGTTCAAATAAACAAATAAAACTCTGCCTCTTTATAATATTACTATAGATTTTGAAAGATATATTATATTAAAATATTATTGTTTTTATTGTTCTTGTTTAGTTCTAAGACATTTTCTATATTATTCCTTAATCTAACTTAATGTGAAAAATGATTTTATAAAACATGGCACACCTTGGGAATGAAATGATCGCCTCCAGGCTACTTCAACTTGATAGAAATATTGTAAATTATAATTTTACTTTAAAAATAGAGAACTAGTTAATGTTATGTTTCTTTCGCCAGTTCTTCCAGGTCTGAGGCTTCTTATTTCCGAACTGGTAGCAGACTCATGACGTTCAGTAAAAAATTGTAATAATTTAATGCTGAAAAAAATATTTTGAATTGTGACTTTTGTGTCCCTTTGGTATGAACTATCTCGATACTAAAAAAAACGCATCCCTAAATGTAGGGAGGAACAGGTCGTAATAATTGATGGTGGCCAAATGTTGTTTGTACACCTTAAGTCTTTCGAAATTTGTTATGTACGTTTTCTTAAAATGTTTTCTTTATCGTAATAACAATTAGGAACTATGTTTACATGTTATGCCATTGTTTAAATTTTCTCCGAGTCTCGTAATATACATACATACATATAGACAATATAGCACGGTACTATAAGATCTTCGTTTTTGTAATTTGACTATGAAATCTATACAATTATAATAACATTCTGAGTCGAATCTGTACATTAAATATGTTTTGGAATATCTTATTGAAATAGACATTATTATCGATACAGAGTACGAATTTATAGTTTTTAGAATTTTTGTCTGTCTGTCATCCTTTTTTTTTTGTTAAAAAAATATTTAGAAACAATTTTAAAATCATTCAAAGTTTATTTCATTTATATGGATATCATGTCTGGATAATTAATAAGTACCTGGGCGACCGAGCCTTGCTCGGAGTTTTTGGACAAAAAAACATTAAAAAAAAACAAACTAAGAATTTGAATAAATACAAAAAAAAAACAAAATTAAAAACTTTGTATCCAACCGGGATACGATCCCAGACACCTGTGGTTGTCAAACTTGCGCATTGGCCGCTTGACCATGACGCTTATATCTGAGCATGCGAAATTATCGAACATAATATTTTGCGTGGAATTATTAATTTATTGAAATAATTAAAAGAAATCATAATAATAATAAAGCTCTATTTATTTATTCATTTATTTATTATAAAGGCTTACTAACTAAATTAACATAAAAACATTTATTTAACATTATAATTTTACCTATTTGAATTGCAAAATTTAATTTAAAAGTATGCACAGCTATTTATAAAAGTATTCCATTAAAATTTTATCTGGTTAAGAGTATATAAGGAGCCATTTTAGTTGTACAATAAACAAAAGAAGAAAAAAAACTAATCTAAATAATTAAATACACTTTCTTTTTAAATAAATTTAACTATCAGAAAAAATGTCTATGTAATGTAATGTAATTTAGTGACTATTTATTAACTTATAATTTTTTAACTAATAATTTTGTAATCTGGAATTAAGTTATTTTAAAAATCTTTAATATTATTTGAAATTATATTGTATATATATTATCATTAACAAACAAAGAAATAGACAATGACAATAAATTAAATAATTCAATTGAGTAAATACTAAACATTTCACAATAATAAATATAAATAAAATTTCTTTCCATACATTAATTCTGACAATAGTTATAAATTAGGTATTTAATTTCATATTTAAATGTATTTATTTAGTAAATGTCTTTTTCATGTATAGACCCCTCTCGGTTAACTCCAAAGTAGTCCTGCATAGAGCTCTCCGTTGGAGATTATGCTTGTATGATTGCAAAGGGTTTCTTTTCAAATTTTGTTTCCAATATATAATTTGTTTCTGATATGCCTATCAAATTTATAATTTTATCTTTGTGTTCTTTTGATTTGTTGTAGGAAATACTGCTTTTAATTCTAGAAGTTTTTCTGGTGAAGATATGTATACCTTTATTCATTGTATGTCTGTTTTTCTTTGGAGGGTTATGGTCGAACTTCCCTATGGTGACCGGCCGTACTGGGGGATAAAGATGAGGTTCCTACTGTGTTTAATAAACTGTATCTTACAGTGTTGTTTTTAGTTGTTCCTGGTTATCATTTGTGTGGTTGAAAGTTAATTTTGGTTTTTGTAATATAAAGTCTTTAATATTACCAGGTATGGTTTTCTTTGTATGTTGTTTATTTGTTAGTTTTTGTTTATAATTGAGGTAAGGCGTTTCTGGAGATACAGGCAGACTTCTTTTATTTGAGTATTGGTGAGAAATGTTCTTATTATTATCCACAATTATTAGTTTGTCATATTTAAAGAAAGCTGTTTTGGCTAGGTCTTTTTCTTTATCTTCAGTTGGGCTTGTAACTCCTTGCGTTTGTTTAAGACTATTTTTTCCTCTAGTTCATGATAGGATTTTTCACCTTCTTCTACTCTGAACATAACCAAGTTCTTGTGCCTAATGTGTCTTTCTAAATTATTTATTGAGGTACTTCGTTCCTGGATTTTTTTCTCAAGAACTTCAATTTTTATTTTTAAGTCTTTAAATCTCTCATTTAAGTATATTATTGTTGATTGTATTTTTAATGTCTTCTTTCATTTCTAACATTTCTGTTTTCTGCTGTCTTATTTCTTGTTGCATGTTTATTAGCAGTTTTTTGTCCTCCATCTTAAGTGAGAAGTCGGAAGTAGAAAAGCTGATTGAAAAAGAGCACCAATTACCTATACCTAGTTGAATTGCAATTTTATACCGAGTATTAGTTTTTGAGGTTATAAACTTATGTTTTAATATTTTACGCTTTCACTTCACAAATTTATTTTGTTTTATTGTCATCACACACGGAAAAGATGGGTTTGCACTGATAGTATGCATATGTTATGTTTGTCACTTTTGTATTTGTTTGGTAGGTGAATTTTTAAAAGCTCATTTGTTCTTTAACACATCAAGACTTGGTGATGTTTACATATTGCCCATAGGTTTTATAATTTATTGTTAACACTTTTCTTTAGATTATTTCCACTATAATATTTTTAAACTTGATATAAATACGGACACGATGTAGTGTAGACAGTTGCACAGTGGCGCCTCCCACCCACCAGAAGTGACAACTGACAAGTGACAACTGACAATGCAAAAATTGTGAAAATGCAAAAGAAAATCGCATGAAAATTCGAAAACTCGCATTTTTCCAGATATAAGACTAATCTAGATCGATTTATCGCCCCCGAAACCCCCTGTGTGCGAAATTTCATGAAAATCGTTGGAGCCGTTTCCGAGATACAGATTATATATTGATATATATATATATATATATATATATATATACAAGAATAGCTCGTTTAAATATATAAGA
Source organism: Brenthis ino (assembly GCA_921882275.1). NCBI lineage: Eukaryota > Metazoa > Arthropoda > Insecta > Lepidoptera > Nymphalidae > Brenthis > Brenthis ino. Next base: position 17,178,828 of record OV170221.1, on the reverse strand, counting down.
TATTGTACGCGTTTTTAACACATTTTGTTGTACACTAAAATCAAATCTTTGACAATTTTAATCTAATTCTCATTGTTGTATTAGTAAAGAAAATGGGTGAGTTCATAAAATTCGCATAGCAATATATTAATTTTATACCATTTAGATGATCTGGTGAAGGAGCCCAGGGTTGAATAGAAAAATTGTTCAAATACTAGTAATATAAAACTTTAGGCGTGCTGGCTGATTCCATTAGTTTTTTTTGGTTTCAATACAAAAAGTTTCATCAAATGTTTATTTTTTAAATTTATTTAATCTATTTTTAATATATAAAACGATTTTCAAGCCGAATAATTAAAAAATCTATACATATAATAAAAGTCTAACTGAGTCGAATCTGTACATTAAATATTTTTTGGAAAATCTTTAGAAGTAGTCATTATTATCGATACAGAGGACGAATATATAGTTTTTATAGTTTTTGTCTATCTGTCTGTCTGGGAACGCATCACGAGAAAACCACTGGACAGATTTTGATTAAATTCGGTACAATGATAGCTGGTTATCCGGGACAACATATAGGATACTTTTTACTGCAGGAAAATATTTCATTTCTGAGAAATCTATACTAACCGTTAAAACGTACCTAGGAAAACGATAATGAGTGCACGTGACATTCAGTTAAAAAGGAGTAGTTTAATATATAGCTTATCTATACAGTAGGCAATATTTAAACTAACTTAATGTTATCACTTGGAATTTAGGGGCTGATGCTAATCGACATTATTTATTTATCATAAATATTCAGGTCGCGATTTACGAGAATCATCCAGTTAGTCACGCAACGCTTTCTCTGACAAATAGTCCCCTATCGAGCTCTTATAAATGGGTACTTCAAAATTATTTATTAGTACATATAACATTTATGTTTTAGCTTCTTCAAGCCAAACTTTAATAACACCATACAATTTCCGTAACTTAAAAAATAAAACAAGTTCGTCATTAGATACTAAACAAAAAAATACGGACAAGTGAGAGTCGGACTCGCCCACCGAGGGTTCCGTACAAATTTGTAGGAAACCTGCTAAACTTTAATTTTTAATATATTTTATTTTTTGGATTTTTTTTCTTTATTTGTGCTGTAAGGCCTTGCTTTTTGCCAAATTTCGTGATTCTAGGTCAACGGGAACTACCATATAGGTTTTCGACCCAAAACCTATAGGGTACTTCCGGTTGACCTAGAAATGTCAATTGGTTGAAAGCATGGTCTTACAGCACAAGTAAAGGGAAAATTCCGAAATATACCTATAAAAAATGAGAATTAAGGTAAATTTTGGTACTTAAAGGTTTTCGCGAGAATCTAAATTTGCTCTTATCTTTTTATCGTGTTAACTCAAAACCTTGATTTTTATACACCTAATAGGGACTATAGACTTCAGTATCTGGTAAAAATTTCAACTTGCTAGATCCACCCGTTCCTGAGAAAATCGGTGGTGACACACGGACAGACAGACGGACAAGAGAGTGATCTTATAAGGGTTCCTTTTTACCTTTTGAGGTACGGAACCCTAAAAAAGAAAATCTGTTAACAAATAGAGGAGAAAATGTACTAAACTGTTGTGTCTTTGCTTATTTATAGGTTCTAATAAACTTATTTACCTACTGCATAAATGACTAGTTATTTATTCAGTAAATAAGTACTATTGAGACAACTTTTATTTAAGCCATCATACAATCAAGTGGATGCTACTTACGATCTTTTTTCTAAAGTCATGACTTTCTTATTTCTAGCGCTTATCAAATTTTAAGAAATTTTACTCTTATACTTATTTATAATGTTACACAAACGTTGTAAGATCAGCTAAAAAATGTGTCTTTTTTTAAATATTATTTGTACATATACGTGTTATTTTGACAAAGCTATCAAAGCTATCATATTTATGAACTAGAGACGTCAAAGGGTTGAGAAAAAGTGAAGCTCGCATGCTTTTTCTTATTAGAATTTAAAATATGTAAGTAAAATAACACAAAGTTGTGTTGAAAATTACACTTTTAATAATTACATTTTAAGTCAGTCAATCAACATTTGATTCGAAACTCTAAACATATAAATAAGATCAAAAGCTCAATATAAGCCCCAGAAGATATTTCAAAGGTAATATATGCTTGCAAATATTATAGTTAATAGATCTCATGATGAACATGAATCTCATTTATAACTAACAACATTAGTTAAGACTGAAACGTCTGAAACTAATCTGACACGTCGCTCTAAATTGCAAAAGTTTAGCTTTGATATACTACGACTTACATTTTGGTTTGGGGTATGGTGATAATGTTGTTTAAGATCTTCTAAAATAAGTCATCTATACACACTTACATTTATAAAGCTGAAGAGTTTGTTTGTTTCTTTAAACGTGCTAATCTCTAGATCTAAAAAATCTTTTTACGTTTTATATTCTTTTTGTCTATACTTATAATAAAACTATAGAGGTCGAATGTCTGTGCATATAAAAAAATGCTCATAACCGAGTCAGGGGGGTGTAAGAAGTGAAGTAGAACAAATCCAATTTTTTTCAATTTTTTTGTTTCTCTGTCTGTTTATCTGTTTGTACGGGCTGATCTCCAATGTGTAAGGCCGATTTAAATGAAATTTTGCATGGACCTTATATCCCCGGTCAACATTTCAGATACTTTTCATCCCGGAAAAATAAAGAGTTCCCGTGGGATGATTAAAAAACTATAGTAACCTATACAGCTTAGTACACAACAACTTACACCCTAATTTAGTAAAATTTGGCATGCTGGTACATTGATCTTACATGAATACGACTTACGAGAGCAGCGTCAATTTTACAAAATTAAACAATGCAGGCGGAGCCGTGTGAAAACGTTGGTTTAGAAATAAAATCCAACATAGAAAGTACGAATGTTTTAATATTAGTTAAATTAATGTTGTTATCAGATTTAAAAGAAAAAGAAATATCTACGAAGTTTCAAGAATTACGTTTTAAAATATATAATTCGCATGCAATATATTGTACAGTAATATAATAATCATTAACGATATAATTTCTTTAATTGATATAGTTTGCTGAAAATAACAATTATTTCAACGTAATTATCCATCTAAGTAACATAGGCTAATTTTTATCTTTGTTATAAAAATTAGAATGATTTCAAAAAAAAAAACTGCGGCTAGGATGCTACTTATTTTAAACTACCGACTTACCCTTGCTTCATCTGCCAGTGAGTTTCGTCAAAATCGGTTCAGCCGTTTCGGAGATTAGCCAGAACAAACAGACAGAAAGACTGATTACTAATTACTTAATAGACTTATTAGTAAGTACCATATTATATACTCTCATATGCATTTAGTAGAAAACTGTTATTTTGACATTACAAACAGAATCGTCAATTTTATTTATCTGTATAAAAATAATTTAATAAATTTATCTACAAGCAAATTTTTTGCAAAACTAATATGGGAAAATTAAGTTTACCACCAGTTCGAGTAGATACGTATGTTGAACTACGTAGATGAGACCACGGTGTGCTACGATAGCTATTGTTATATTTTCTCTGTTTAAAAAATAAATATGTTGGGACATTAACATACAGCACCATCTAGTTCCTTGGTAAGCTACGAGGCCTAAGTTATGGATACCAGCTAGTTTTTACACTACACATAAATAACTTTAAATACGAACTTATTATAAATATAAACACCCATGACTGGAGTACAAACATTCGTGCTTATCACACAAATGAATCACCTAGCGAGACTCGAACCCGCGATCGCTGGCACAACAAGTAGGGTCACTACGGAGGTGTCAAATACTTGTTTGGTATATATATGGAAATATTTTAGAAATTGATATGTAAATATGACACATTTGTAGTTATACATATGAAATTGATATTAAAGTTTCTTTCTATCTTATTTAGATTGTTTAATTTATCTATATCATTAATAAATAAAATGTTATTTTGGTGTATAATTGTATTCGAAACCGTCCCTATATCAAACATTTATTAGCATTAATGCAAATATAATTAACTAATTATCTTAATACTATTTGTTGAGGTACGTGTACAGTGTACACTATACAATTCTACTATTATATATGGAGGAGTTTTCCTCCATGCCTCGGAGAACATTTACAAGCTGTCAGCCCTACGCCTGATCTTTTACCGGTTGTATCGATTTGTCGTCAACGGAGTCTGAGAGTGACAGGAATAGAGGGTACACTTGTGCCTGCGCTTATACTTGTGCAGTATAACATCTCTTGTGTGACGGCTAGTCTCAATGAGCTTGGCCGTCATGGCCGAAACCGGTTTTATAATAATTATTAGCACTGCCCGCGGCTCCGCCCGCGTTCAGATGACCAAAAACCAAATTCTTAGATTTTACATATTTGTATACTCTTACATTGCAGTTTTGTATTTTTTCTTAGAGCGATATTTTCCCGCGGTAAAAAGTTTCCTATATGTTGACCTGGATAAACAGCTATCACCATACCAAATTTCACCAAAATCCTTCCAGTGGTTTTTCTGTGATGCGGTAACAGACAGACAGACAAAAATTCTAAAAACTATAGATTCGGCCTCTATATCGATAATAATATTTATATCAATAAGATTTTCCAAAAAAATATCTAATATGCAGATTTTGCTTAGTTACAATTTTATTATATGTATAGATTTCGTTACTATATAACCTATATCTGAAGCTACTAACTAGTATTTCTTCCATTTTTGACCAACTTTGAAGATGAGGACTTTGAAATTGAATTAAGCAATTCGTCAAATATTATAAACAAATTTTACCTGATATTGGCAAAGCAGATTCTCCTTATCTGGCTCTCTTATAAACCTTAAATAAAATATTGAGCTGAGTTTTATACTATTAATCATATACATATGTATATCACATCTATAAGTGACTGAAATCGAAAATCTGCCAATCAAGTTGATTGGGATTGCAATTTTGTTAAAATATACAAGGAATTCTTGGAAATTCAGTTTGAAAAGCTAGAAACGGTTCTAGGAAATAGTAATAAATGTGTAACATATGAAGGAAACTATTCATGCGAGGCCTCGTTAAAATTTTTAGGTATATGTATTTTATTTTTACATCTATACTAATATTATAAATGTGAAAGTTTAGAATTTAGATGTTTGGATATTTGGATGTTTGTTACTCAATCACGCCAGAACAGCTGAACTGATCTGGTTGAAATTTGGCACAGAATAAATCAAATAAATTAATATGATGGGACCATACAGAGATAGATTATAGTCTGGAACAGCACGTAGGCTACCTTTTATCCCGGGAAAATGTGCGGTTCCCGAGGGATAGATTTAATTTTGTTTTCTAGAGGCGAACCCAAGCAATGCGATGGTAAGCCATTACATACATATACACAGGTATTTTCAGGAAGGGTCTACTCTCGGTTTTTATATATTCGGTAGTCTTTTCAATCGTGTTTGTTTCTGACAAATCGATTTTTCATGATTCGGTTAGTGTTTCACAAAATTTTAATAGTGTTCTTATTTATTGTTTTTTTAGCTTTGTGACTAAATCGATTAATGTATTATAAGGAACTCGGTTTTGTCCTTTATTTCTGAGCCGATTCTCGAAATTTTTCAACAATATCCCTATTGATAGATATGAGAGTGATGCCTCACACCCATCTCTCCTTCATTCCCTTATTTCTGACTTCATTAAGAAAATGCACGCTAGATAGCGACATTGAAATTAATCTAAAGCAGGTGACTTCAATATAATCGATAGGTACAAACGCAAAATGTAGCTAAAAACATTCGACAGTAAATAGTTGACACTATTTACTGTCGAATGTTTTTAGAACGAATGCAACGTGACGGATTTATTACATGGTAGATATAAAAGTAGTCCATACTCAAATTATAAATATTAAAGTAACGGTTGTCTGTTTCTTTTAAAGCATTAATATTGGAATTTTCATATTAAAGCATTTTCATTGTAAAGGAAATTTTGATAAAATGTCTCAACATAATCATTTACCTTTTATCCCCACACCATCTAGCATGCGAGCGGAGACGCCGACAAAAATTAGTAGTGAATAATTTAAAATATACATGAAAACGCTCAAATGTAGCGTATCTGAGATCAAGCAATCCTCTCGACGATTCGATTAATCCCGAAACCGTATTTGCGAATACCGTTTGCTATTGGGAAATCAACTGTGATATTGCTGGGAAATGAAGAAAGTAATAGCTTAGGCTCTAGAGAATAACGTATCCAATTTTTATGATTTGTTTACATATGTACTTTTTGTTCTTAATAGATAAATTTATTATGTAATCTTGCCTTATTATTTCAGAGTAGCATTACCCGCGGCTCCGCTCGCGTTTAGATGACCAAAAACCAAATTCTTAGGTTTTACATATTAGTATACTCTTACATTGAAGTTTTTTTATTTTTCCCCAGAAATGGGATATTTTTCCGTGGTAAAAAGTATTCTATATGCTGACCCGCATAACCAGCTATCACCATACCAAATTTCATCAAAATCCCTGCGGTGGTTTTTCTGTGATGCGGTAACTGACAGATAGGCAGACAAAAATTCTAAAAACTATAGATTCGGCCTCTATATCGATAATAATGTCTATTTCAATAAGATTTTCCAAAAATTATTTAATGTACAGATTCGGCTTAGTTACAATTTTATTATATGTATAGATTTTAAATTAATTATTTGGGATTTAATACTAAAAGTTTTATATTGCGTCGCCTTAGCTTAATGATAAATGATGATGATGAATAATGAAATAAAATTTATTCAATTAGACTTTATTACAAGAACTTTTGAATCGTCAATTTAATTTAAGCGTCAGTACAGTCAGACTGATGTCTGTAAGGGAGCTACCACCGGCTCGGAAAGCAGTTCTGCTGAGAAGATCCGGTAAGATTTGTTCAAACTACCATTACTTGTTTTACTTTACAGTAAAAAGTTTTTCTCTCTATTTCAAAAACAAAGCTTTATTTCTAAGGTTTATTTACATATTATAGATAAAATTACATCTCAAAAGCTTTTTTAAAGTAAAATGTGTATTTTATACCAAGAATTGACATTTAAAAGTTATAATTTTGTATTAAAACCTCTTTCAGTAAATTAGTCATGTGGACAAAATATAAGCACTGAGACGATTGGTCTAGCTTTTGGCCGCCTAAGCCGAAGATAGCGTAGTTTATTAATAATTAGGGACATCCCTAGATGCCTAACAGTAGCCTGTGTTTTACTCTAGGTATATCTGTGTACTAAATTTCATCTAAATATATCCAGCCGTTTCAGCGTTACGGAGTAACAAATATACACACACGTACAAATTTTCGGATTTATAATTATAGTTCTCCGATTGCACCGCACGTACTGATAATAGAATTAAACCTTTCTATATAAATAGGATTTAAATGTAAAAATATAATTTTTAGTCCGACTGTTAATTCCAAATTGAAAGATGAAGTTTTCAAACAAACCGAAAAAAAACTAATATTAGTATGGATATTTATACTAATCTATACTATAATAATAATCTATACTAATATTATAAAGAAGTAAATTTGTGTAAGCATTAAGCATTAAATTAAACGAAAACTCAAATGAGTGTTACTTGAAAGCATTGAACCTTAAATTAGCAAGCTTCGTGAAGCTTATAAAGAGTCAACGGATCTAATTTATAGTGGAAGGTAAAACAAGACCTTTCTCGTTATATAAAATGTGTCATTAAGCTACAAACGTTTGTTACTGAACCAGTAATTAAAGCGTATACCTTCTTGCTCTGACAATATCTTTCATTTCGAACTTTTAGTACATACATGCAATGTATATGTACAAAATATATGTAAATATTATGTATTCAGCCTTTTTTTAACGTACCACTGCTGGGCACGGGCCTCCCTTTAATACGAGGGGGATCAGGCCATAGGCATAGTCCACCACGCTGGCCAAGTGCGGGTTAGCGGACTTCACATGTCTTTCGAAAACTTGCTAAGTTCTCTCAGACATGCAGGTTTCCTCACGATGTTTTCCTTCACCGTAAGGCAAGTGGTAATCATGTTAGAAATGATTCGCACATGAAAATATCAGAGGTGCGAGACCCGGGATTTGAATCCGCTTCACTCGGTTTCCCAAGCGAGCGCGTTACCACTGGGCTACCACTGCCTTGAAATATTATAATACTTAATTTTTTATCATGTTTACCATAATACCTAAAAAAAGCTTTTAAACTCTTTGTAGCCCCTTTTACTCCTCTAAAAATCTTTAAATGTTATTTTATTAAATGCTAGAAAATACACCACAGTAGTCTGCGTTAGTAACATGTCATGTTCTGCAAAATTTTCAACTTTACCTTTTGTGGCCTATAAATTTTTTATAAAATTTATTATGATACAAAAGAGGCTGTAAATAGCCTTAGCATAGGTGACGGACGGACTAAACTATAATGAATATGTTTATTTATAAGGTATTATGGGGGTATAAACTTATCAGATATATATAAAACAAAATCGGGTTAGTTACACCATTTATTTTGTGATTTGTATGATCTTTGATTAGTTGCATTTGTCTCCGCCCCGAATAGCAGAATAACTGATACAAAAAGTATCCTATATGTTGACCAGCTATCATCATACTAAATTTCATCAAATCCCTCCAGTGGTTTTTCCGTGATGCGGTAACAGACAGACTGACAGACAGACAAAAATTCTAAAAACTATAGATTCGGCCTCTGTATCGATAATAATGTCTATTTCAATAAGATTTTCCAAAAAATATTTAATGTACAGATTCGGCTTAGCTACAATTTTATTATATAGATTTTTCTAACATGAGTACCCTTCTTTTTACTTGGCTTAGTATTGACCATGAACAATTGCATTAACCGTAATGGAATCTGCTTGCTTCTCTTAGCCTTAATGTTGTAATCTAATTACTTAGAAGAAACCTCGACTCGTAGTGAGTGCTTCTAAGTGTAGCCGTCGAAAAGGACACGAAATATGGTAAAAGTATTATGTCTTTGGGTACTCTCAACTGAATTTGCAGTTAAGTCTCTAAATGGTGGATGTGAGTGCCGAAATAAAGTACAGATTTACTTCACTTAAAATATACTTGAACTTCACATAAAAAATTAAAAAGCTTTTAAAACAATGTAATTTTGGTCTATTTATCTGGATTTTTGATTTATTATCTGTCGTTGATTTATTATCATTTATTATCTGTCGTTTTATTTAAGAAGCATTTATTTTAAATTAATTAAACTAGTTTTTTTCCCACGAATACTGTCGTACGCGTAGTAGCGAAGTCGATAAAAAGTGGTTTATATAGTATTATATGATCTGTGCTTATAATATGTTAATGTAAAATATAACATATCTCGATAACTTCACTCAAATCCATTGAAATATTAATAAGTTTATTAGTGTGACTATATAAATAATAATAATATAAAGCCTAGTGGTAACGCACGTGTTTGGGTAACCAAGTAAAGCGGATTAAAATCCCGGTTATCGCGGATCTGATTTATTCATGTGCGAATCATTTTCTTTTACCCCATAGCTATAAGCACTATGCAATGTCATGCTTTTAATCTTTAAGCTCCGAGTTACGTATATGTACAGTCTTAAGATCGTATCGCCATCTTTTAAAAAAATCACAGTTACTCAAAGGAAGATAATTAATCCGTATTCATATTATAAAATGTGAAAGTTTGTGAGAATGTTTGTTACTCTTTCACTCCAGAACTGCTGAACGGATCTGGGTAAAATTTGGCACAGGGATAGATTATAATCTGGAATAACACATAGGATTTTTATCTCGGAACAAAGTATGGTTCTCGTGGGATAGGTTTGTTTTAGTTTTCCTAGCGACGAACCCGAGCAAAGCAAGTGTGAATAGCTAGTTATTAATATTTATAAGCTTTCACTGCTTACTAGGTATTTTTTTGGTTTCTTTAATTTACAAAAAAACATGAAATATATCGTTAATATTATTTTTTTAAAAAACAAGTTCAATTTGTATAAATTTAAGAAAACTTAAGTTTCTTCATCCCACTATCAATGGTTAATTGATTCTTTCTAACCGTACCAACATATAATATATATCCAAACAAAGAAAATGCTCTTGAATAATAGAATACATTATTATGCGTCATGCGCGTACATATTAACGTCAAGTTTTATATATGTACTAGCATTGCCCGCGGCTCCGCCTGCGTTCATATGTCCAAAAACCAAATTCTTAGGCTTTACATATTAGTATACTCTTACATTGCAGTTTTGTATTTTTTCTCAGAAATGAGATATTTTCCCGTGGTAAAAAGTGTATAAAGCCTATATGTTGACCCGGATAACCAGCTATCATCATACCAAATTTCATCAAAATCTGTCCAGTGGTTTTCTCGTGATGCGGTAACAGACAGACAGACAAAAATTCTAAAAACTATAGATTCGGACTCTGTATCGATAATAATGCCTATTTCAATTAGATTTCCCAAAAAATATTTAATGTACAGATTTGAATTAGTTCGAATTTTATTATATGTGTCTAATATATATATATATAATAATAAAGATATCTACGAACACGACACCCCGACGACAGAACTGCCGAGACAGACCACAACAACCATGTTGTTTCAATGGTCAAAGAAGTATTTGGAGCAACCCGCATGGCCCACCGCCCACCGAGGTGGGCCGCCTCCTAGTGCGTTTCTTGGCTTCGCGCCTGGCTGAATTGCCGGATGCTAATGAGCCTCCCACCTTGCCACAACATTAAGACAACAATTTCAATTTTCTAACTTAAGTTAACTTATTCCCATTTTTAGTTCGCTTTTTATGCAGTCATCGCCGTCAGATGTATTATTATAAGCTTTTAGTAGCTACTACTTTATTATTACTTGGGTCTCAACTCTCAACATTCATACTGTGTTTGAAAGCTCAGATATCCGATAATTCAATTGTTTTCCGATATCACTATTGGTTCAATGATCTTTGATAAATTTTGTACATTATTTTTATTGTAATTTCACATTTATAAGCAGAACTATTAATGACTTAAAATGAGCATATAATATTGGTTTGTAAGTAAGTTTAATTTAAACTTTTTTTATGAACTTAACGAACTATGAACTTTTCATTTGCAAAATTATAATATCTGTATACATACATATATCTGTATAACTACTAATATAATATAATAATTAAATATTGTATCTGTGTGTGCAGTTTCATCAAATCAATCACCTTACGAGTAAAAAACCTAAACACCACTTCTATATAACGCACGCACGCACACACATATACACACTTATGCATTCATAATATTAGTGGGATAAATAAAGTGCTTAGAACAAACCAAAGTTGTATAGAAATGAATATTTTAGATGTTATATAACCAAAATCACGTTATAACGTTTTAACTTCAAAGGAGTACCGAGTCATGCTCCGAGACGTTATGTTTGTTTTTGCTTCACAAACTAGGTTTCATACTCAACCAGGATTATTTGTTTTGTCTTATGTAAGAAAATACTCACAAAGCAAACTTATCTATGTTTATACTCTCTCTTTGCCATATTTTTAGGATCCTGTACCCGAAGGGTGCCAACGTAATCCTATTACTATGCCTCCGCTGTCCGTCCGTCTGTCAAAGGGCTGTAACTCGTAAGCCGTAATAGGTAGAGAGACGAAATTTTCACAAAGTGTGTATTTCTTTTGCCGCTATAACAATAAATAATGAAATTAAATTAAAAAAATAAAAATATATGTATCATTTTTTTAACGTTCGAAATCGATTGTCGAAGTTAATATACCAACTACATACATAGAGTACAAGTCATTTAATAAAAAGTACGTGTACCATGGTACGGACCCATTCGACTCACACTTGACCGATTTTATTTATTTATGAACTTTCAGTCTACTACAGTTTAGCCTAAAGCTATGATTATTGTAGTCGATGTATATGTATGTACATATGTTCCACCGTAGCGCCTAAACTACTGAGCTGATTTTGATAAATGAGATATCAATCGATTTATTATTATGCCTAGGTGTTAAAAATACATTTTATATGAATAAAATGAATTGCACAAAAAGCAGGGTCTCTGAGTTTTAATCTAAAAATTCAGTGAATTTCAATTAATAACCCGGGTTGGTAATAAATCAAATATCTATACATATAATAAAATTCTGAGCCGAATCTGTACATGAAATATTTTTTGGAAAATCTTATTGAAATAGACATTATTATCAATACAGAGGCCGAATCTATCGTTTTTAGAATTTTTGTCTGTCTGCCAGTCTGTCTGTTACCGCATCACGGAAAACCCACTGGAGGGATTTTGATGAAATTTAGTATGATTATCCAGGTCAACATATAGGATACTTTTTATTGCGGGAAATATATCATTTCTGAGAAATCTATACTAAACGTCAAAACGTAAGTAGGGACGAACCCGAGCGGAGCGAGTGTGAGTCGCTAGTTTATAAATAAAGTTGTGGTTTTGGGTCTTAACTTCATTAATATAGCAAGTTTATGAACAACAGAAATATCAAAATTTGCGATAATAGTATTATAACATTGGCAACAAAATATTTTTATACAAACTGCGAAAATAACTCGGCGACTATAAATAATACTTGTTTGGGAAATATCGGCATTTTTCTGCTGAACACAAAAACAAGATAATAAATAAAAGACTTGGTAAAATGGTGAGTGTCGTCGTTTTTTTTCTTACTATGGCCCAAATTGACTTTTCGGTTTGAGTCACATATCTATATATATATAAAAGAAAGTCGTGTTAGTTACACTATTTATAACTCCAGAACGGCTGAACCGATTTGGCTGAAAATTAGCGGGGAGGTAGCTTAGAACCCAGAGACGGACATAGGATACTTTTTATCCCGTTCGACCGCGTTCCAATTTTTATGATATTTTAATTTTTGGATTTCTCTTAGTCCGGAATAGGTAAGTATTAAAACATCAGAATAATTAACGAAAAAAAAATAAAATTTATATGGCTTACGCTGGCTAATAACTTTTTATATCTATTTAAAACGTACCTAGCGACGAACCCGAGCGAAGCGAGGGTGAGCCGCTAGTACTTGTATAATAGTACTTCTAGGATTTATTGTATACAAGAACTTAATATCAAGTTGATTTTCTTGGATTATTTCTATATGGCACGTGCTTAAACATAAATTGACGACACGTTTGGCTCAGTTTGTAGTGACCCTACTTGCAGTGCTAGCGGTCGCGGGTTCGACTCCCGCTGGGCGTATTCATTTATGTGATGAGCACGAATGTTTGTACCCCAGTCATGGGTGTTTATATTTATAATATGTATGTATTTAAAAGTTATATATGTGTACTGTATCAACTATCTAGTATCCATAACACAAGCCTCGCAGGCTTACCATGGAACTAGATGGCGCTGTGTATTTATGTCCCAACATATTTATATTTATTAAGAAAAAAAATAGTATCAATACCATAAGCAATATTTTGTAAGCAATGTTTGTTATTTAATTAAACTTTAGTCACAATATGGTACAATGGAGCTGGTCTAATGATAAATTGGAAGGCTAAATAAAGGGAAATTTTCAGATTACAAGTTTGTATTAAAAACGATTTTAAAATACTTATTATTCAATAACATGCCCCTGCTTCAATACACACATTCCATCGATCGAGCTTTTTAATTCGGGTGCGAAAAATTCTTTTGTTGCCTGCTAATCCACTCTGACAGCTTCAATGGTGGCATAATTCGATTCAATCTTTTTTATTCCCAAAAAATCTCAAGGCGGCCCGAATAAATGGAAGCTCTGAAAGAAATCCAAATCTCTTTCTATATTCGCATCGCCTACGTTTACTGTTAAACTGAACTGGTAAAGGTTAGGTATGTTTTGACTTTTTATTAAATTATTTTTTATTTTGTTAAAATGAACTGAATAGATAAATAACGTTTTTGAAAGCTTTCTATTATAGGTAAATAGTTATACATATATATAGAGAAAGAGAGAGAAAGAGATATATATATAGGTATCAACGCACAGCGTAAACCTTTCGTCCTAGAGACATGAAATTTGGAGAAAGTGCTTGAGAAGTGTAGGTATCCACTAAGAAAGGGTTTTATGAATTTTCACCCCTAAGAAGATGAAATGAGGGGGGGGGGGGTGAATTTTCTGAGCAACTTTTTATTCTCTGAGCCGATTGATTCTAAAATTAGTACACATGCTTTTCAATTAAAACTATGAGACACGTGTATCACAGTTTCTCATCAAAATCATCCGGCTTCGAAAATCCTACACAGCATTTTAGACGGGCGCATGGTGCGTAGGGTGGCGGCGCAGGGCCTGCGAGGGAGCGGAGGTGTTTCTGTATTAATCTATACATATAATTAAATTGTAACTAAGCCGAATCTGTACTTTAAATATTTTTTGGAAAATCTTATAGAAATAAACATTATTTTTGATACAGAGGCCGAATATATAGTTTTTTGGAATTTTTGTCTGTCTGTGTGTCTGTCTGTCTGTCTGTCTGTCTTTTGGTATGGTGATAGCTGGTTATCCGGTTCAACATATAGGATACTTTTTACCGCGGGAAAATATGTCATTTCTGAGAAAAAATGCTTTTAATTACAAACATTTATTTAACTATTGTCTTTGCTATGTATATCCGTCTTCTAATGTTCTTCCGTTTTTTTTTATTTCCCTTATTCTTCTTAGCGATAATGCTACCTACATATTGTACCATATCTGCGTAGATTTTTTTTGTGTTATATCTTTATAAAAATGTGTACGATAAAAATATTTTACTTTTACGTTAACACTACGCTTGCTGGCATGCGGTTGATGTGTTTGATGTACCAATGTAAATTCAGTAACAGTGACATAATATTTATTTATTTACAAGCAGAACCCGCGGCTTCGCTCGCGCTAAAACTACAAAAAAATCACTAAAAAAGTAATTTCATACAAACTTTCATGCCCTATTTTACCCCCTTATAGCATGAATTTCCAAAAATGCTAAAACACGTAATTATTTAATTCTATTGAAGAGCATTAATACTAAGTTTCAAGTAATTATGATCATAAATATTTATTTGGATTGTATTATAACGTGTTTTCCCGTGGGAATGAGATAACCTCCCGCGGTAAAAAGTAGGCTATGTCACTCTCCCGCCCTCCAACTATCTCCACAAAAAAAAAATCACGCGAATTCGTCACTCCGTTTTGGCGTGAAAGAAGGACAAACAAACAAACAAACAAACAAACAAACAAACAAACAAACACACTTTTACATTCATAATATTAGTATGAAAGTGTGGATATGGATTTATTACATAGGTCTAGGTCGCTAACAGAGCATACATTCTTACAATTGTAAATGCTAAGAAACAAAAGAAGATCTAGACTAAATGATGCCCTAATTATAAGCAACACTGCATTGTTCTATGGAAACAACATAATAACTTAATAATAATAGTATACATTAGTGAGCAAAAATAAAATTAAAATAAAAGTTAACTGTAAGTACGAGTATGTACTCAAACAAAAACATAAAAATGTGTTTTTTTTTTTAAATGATTACAATAATCAATTAACCATTGATAGTGGAATGAAGAAACTTAAGTTTTACGGTTATCTTAAATTTATAAAAATACCTAATCAGAAAAACCAAAAAATGAACCTGCCGCATGATTAAGTGAGAGCATTAAGATCTAGAAATTCTTCAATAATAAAAATGGAGCTAAAAGAAGGCCTTTGTAGTCATTTAATAGTAAAAAAAAAATCAGAACTTATTTTAAAAAAATTATGTTGACGATATATTTTGTCTTTTTTTAATTAAAGGTAACAGAGTAAAAAAAATATTTAGTAAGCAGTGAAAGCTTATAAATATTAATCGCTTCGCTCGGGTTCGTCGCTACGAAAACAAAAACAAATCTATCCCACGGGAACCATACATTTTTTTGGGATAAAGAGTAACCTATGTGCTATTCCAGACTATAATCTATCTCTGTGCCAAATTTCATCTAGATCGATTCAGCCGTTCTGGCGTGATTGAGTAACAAACATCCATCCATCCAAACTTTCTCATTCGCATGGTAGTAAGATTAATATCGAAGTTGATATTAGTGAATAGTATTTATTACGCTCGTGCGATTAATATCGCTGAAGTAGAGAGGATCTGAGTGATATGTATCACATTAATCAAATCTTGTCCTATTACAGTGATACATATAATATTCGTATCTTATTTGTATACGGTTTTAGTACCTACTCATTATTATAAGGTATGGATTTTTTGTCGATAAGCATTTTTTTCAAAATAGAATAAGCTTTTAAGAGAAACTTTTAAGTTGATTTGATTGATTTTTAATTTTATTTATGTATTCGATGTTAAATATTGTATTTTCATCGTTAACAGGAATAATTCAAACGCAAGCTCTACAAATTCATCAAGACAAGTACCTAAATGAATTTCAGATAATTATTATACTAACTTCAAAGTTGTACCTTAGAAGTGGAATCGATAGTTTCTGAGTTATCTATGTACTTATGTGGCTTACTGCAATATAAGCGTTATGAAAAGCCATATATCAACAGTGGAACTTATTTGGATGGGTGATTTGTGTCGTCATGACTTCTTAACCTAATCAGTTATCTTTGTATCAATTCGGTATATTACCTATTAATAAATAGTAAATGTTATTACATATTATAAGGGACTTTTGAGCAAAAGTATTAGAAAATAAACCTTAAACAACTTATAGAATTGTAAAAGTCAGCGTAAAAGTGGCCTAACTTCCAAGTTGTATGTATGTATATGTATGTATTGTAATAATAGAAGTTTTCTTTCAAATCACATTGTTTAATAGCTTAATTAAAGACACGCATAAGTCATTTTTATATAAAAATCTTTTACTATAAGTAAGACCAATTTTCCATATAAACAAAAATTAAGCCAAATAATGACATATAAATATCTTTTTCTTTTAGAGTTGGATTTGGACTATCTGGAGCGTGGAGGCGTGGGCAACATGACGGTGAGCGGCGCACCCAGCGTTGAGCCCAGCCCGGACAGCTTGGATCTCATCAAAGTGGTACTGCTTGGCGCCCCTGCAGTTGGAAAAACTAGCATTATACAGGTGATTGGATATGAATAATAAATAATTAAATATATTAGGACATTAACACACAGCACCATCTAGTTCCATGGTAAGCTAACAGGCTTGTGGGCGAGGTTATGGATACCAGAGGCTACGTATAAATACATTCAAATTATAAATATAAACACCCATGACTGGAGTACAAACGTGTTCGTGCTCATCACACAAATGAATGCCCCCAGCGGGACTCGAACCCGCGACCGCTGGTACAGCAAGTAGGATCACTACAAACTGAGTCAAACGTGTCGTCAAAATATATGGTTTAAATATAACGAGGGCTGAGCAAATTAACCGAACTAATATAAACGCGAAATATTGTTTTTGTGTGTATGTTTGTTACTTCTCGCAGAAACGGCTAGATAGATTTGGATATGATTTAGTAGACAGATAGTTGTGTAATACTCGTAAATTATAAAAAAATGCACCTGGATTCTATAAGGTAAAATGAAGGCTAAAATATTAATATTTTTGGAATCAGTATGTCTTTGTCGAATATAGTTTTCTATGTGTATATACACACACCACAGACGTTATCCGTGCCTTTTTTGATTATTTATTTAGCTGCGATGTTTTTCCTCTTTATTGTAACTTTAAATAATTATACTCTTGCATCTTCTTTAAGATTTTGAAGGAATAGAATAAAAAGTTTATTTCAATGTCAGAAATGAACAACAAAGTGTGGCATTTATAATAGTTGTGCGTGCATGTTGTTAAATGTTGTATGTTACTACTTCACGCTGACATGTTTGGACAGATTTTGATAAAATTTAATATTTAGATAGAGACTTTAACCATACGTACCAGCATAGGCTATTATTAGAAATCTAGGCTATTAATCCTTCGCACGATTACAGTCGCTTGTATCTACATATAAAATTAAGTGTATTACTCGTAGAAACTTAAATAACATATAAAATCCATATACGTTATAATTAGGTTCATAAAATACGATTACACGGTACAAGTAAGCCCTACCGTGATAATTATTTACCCGACGCCTAGAGGAAGGCCGCCATTTCACGAGGCTCATATTGCTACTTTAGACGTTATTGAATAATAAACAGGAATGGCAGATCAGCACGGTAAGTGCACGGTAAAATGAGATTACACCAGAAATATCAAATATATTTATAAGATTTTGACATATTGTACTCAAGTACGATTAAAAGCTGTTAAATATTAACACTAGCGACTCATCCTCGCTCCGCTCGGGTTCGTCTCTAGTTATGTTTTAACCTTTAGTATAGATTTCATGAGATATTTTCCCGCAGTAAAAAGTATCCTGTATGTTGACCCGGATAATCCAGTCCAGTGGTTTTCTTGTGATGGGATGTGAAGACAGACAGAAAAAATTCTTAAAATTATAGATTCGGCCTGTGTATGGATAACAATGACTATTTCAATAAGAATTTCTGAATAAAATTTAGTGTACAGATTCGGCTGAGTTAGAATTTTATTATACTTTTTTCCTTGTTTGTATGTCAAGGTTAATCTTTGGAATCCCTGATATAACCATAAACATTTTTATGAACGTCTCCCATGAAAGGAGCCCTGGGTGAAAACAACTTATTTTTGAGGTATCGGTCTTAGTCATTAAGTTAAAATACCTGACGTTAGAATTATTTCGAAGAAGGGAAAATATATCAAAATCAAAAAAGGAGATATTTTTAAACAACAGGATAAGTTGTTAAAAATTTAAAATAATGTTAATTATTCTTTAAAACTTTAAATGAGTAGGTCAAAAGCGGTCACAACCAAATATTTGTATAATTTGCTTTTCCAATATTATTATATATAAGTAGGTATAATACAAAATTCAAAAAATATGATAAATTATATTAAATATATGTACACGAACAAACACAAATCTCTTACTCTCTTTCTCTCTCTCTTTCTCTCTCTCTCTCTCTCTGTCTACTCCTTTTTTTTTCAACTAGCTAGGTGTTTCTCTAAAATGAAATACCTTTTTTATTTATTAACCGATTAAAATATAACATACTAAATGTTAAGTGAAGCTTACGACAATATATTAATGAAAACCGCCGAAATCCGTTAAGCCGCTTCAGAGATTAACGCACACAAACTCACAGACAAACCAACAAACAGAAAGAAATTCTAAACATCTAGTTTTAGTTTTAGTCATAGGTTTGGGTTCTATTGCATGAATAAAGACCCCGATAATAGTTTTTCTCTAATATCTTCCATGTACAGACAACAGCAATCAGTTACAAATTTATGATATATGTGATAATGATGATAATGATATGACAATAATGTGGCATAAATGTGGCAATCATTCAGGATAGGGGAACGCCGTACATTTATGAACTTCAGATTGATGCTTAATGCTTTAAATTTCTATAAAGTATTATTTACCCAATCGAAGGTTCACATCACAGACGATGATTCTCAGTATATGGCTACGTATAAGCTACTAAACATATGTACATAGTTCATAGAATAAACGATGTTGAATACCACATCGTAATCTATTTAGTAATATCAAATAATGTTGTATATAAAGCAGTGTTAGCCCAGTGGTAACGCGCTCGATTGGGAAACCGAACGAAGCGGGGTTCAAAGCCAGTCTCGATCCTCTAATATTTTCATGTGCGAATTATTTCCAACACGATTACCACTTGTCTAACGGTGAAGAAAAACATCATGAGGAAATCTGCATGTTTGAGAGAACCTAACAAGTTTTCGAAAATAATACTTTCTTAGATTTACGCGAATACTTGACATTTTAAATAAAACTATCTTTTCGGATTTTTTCGCGAATTTATTTTGATTTTTTGGTTATAAATATAATAATGGCAACACTAAAAATGTAGATTAATAATTAATATTTTTAAAATTGTAATAATTATAATAATAACAGCTCAAATTAAATAAATAATATTCCATATTCAATTATAAAGCTAATTAAAATTATATAAAAATATTTAAAGTTAAAAGTAAAAATATTGTAACGTACTTTAATGCCATTTTTCAATTTTTGAATTCATTTTGTTAATTGTGGGTAGGCTGTCTGTAACAACTATATAATACCTTAGAGACATCTAACACCTCAGTCTCTCCCGTGACCATGATTGCTGTAAAGCAACGTCGGGAACCAAAAATCAAAATAAATTCGCGAAAAAATCCGAAAAGATAGTTTTATTTAAAAAGTTTTCGAAAGATATGTGAAGTTCGCCAACCCGCACTTAGCCAGCGTGGTGGACTATGGCCTGATTCCCTTCATATTAAAGAGAGGCCCGTGCCAGCAGTGGGACGTTAAAAATGGTTTAATACAATTTCAAAATTTCGTAAAATCATAGCCACGACTCTTAAATTATATTTTATGTCATATTTTTATAAAAGTTAAATTCTTTGAACGAACTTTATAGATAATAATCAACTTTTGTGACAACATTAGAAAACGTTGAGTAACTTAATATTGTATTCCTGTTCTACATTTCGATTCTATTCCCAATAGTATTTGCGATAAGCGAGAAACTACTTGGTCGTATTAGGTTCGAATAGCTACTTGTGGAACCCACGTCCTACGCTCTTGTTGAATAATAAACAGTCAGTTCTTTGCTTTATGTAACGTAAACCAAAAAACACTTTATGTTAAGAAAAAAGTAGTTCATAGAATTACATTTATATAGATAATATTATCTATACATATAATAAAATTCTGAGTCGAATCTGTATATTAAATATTTTTTTTGGAAAATCTTATTGAAATAGTCATTATTATCGATACAGAGGCTGAATTTATAGTTTTTTGAATTTTTGTCTGTCTGTCTGGGAACGCATCACGAGAAACCCGCTGGATAGATTTTGATGAAATTATATTTGATGATAGCTGGTTATCCGAGTCAACATATAGGATACTTTTTACTGCGGGAAAATATCTCATCTCTGAGAAATCTATACTAAACGTTAAAACGTAACTATGGACGCACCAGAATGGAGCGAGGGTGAGTCGCTAGTTTTATATATTATGTATATCTTATTAAATGAGCAATTATTGTATACATATGTGTATAAATTTATTTCGATTAGTTCGGAAACGGCTCTAACGACTTATGGATTTAGATAAGGGTTTGCTTTTTAAGTTTATCTATACTATATACATAGGTATTGTTTCTGAAAAATTGCATTATTTATGTATTTTTCGAAAAAGGCCGGATAAAGCTAAATCGCCCAGGTAGTTACTATAATAATATTAACGAATCGATTCCTTCCATTTCATTCTATTACTCATTGGTCAAATTTAAAATCGAAAAATCATAATCTTTTTTGGCTTTGCCTTCAGGTAATAAAAAGATACAAATTCTGTTGGCCCAGTGGTCAAAACTTTCCCGGGGGAGAAGCCAACTCCTACCGGGCGCGTCCTCAGGTGGATGCCACCCGCTTAGGGCGGCGGGTGGTACCGGAGAAATCCGGCGCGGACCAAATGGTTTGGGTGGGGCCGCTCGTCTAGGACTCGAGCCGAAGACGTTGCGGCCACCGGTGGTGAGACCGCTTGGTCCCACAACCGGATGATGGGTGCCGGTTGCGGGACTGTGGTCGCAGGCCCGCATCCGGCGGAGGAGTAGGCCGCGGCGGGAGAGGAGTGCCGGTATTTCGGTGCGCCGTTCTCCCTACCTTCCGCGGCCTAGACGGGGCCGCCACCGTTTGATGGCGGACGCGGTGGGGCTGCAGGGGAAGAGAAGTGTCGGTGTTTCGTTGCCGCTCTCCCTGTCCTCTGCAGCCGATTGGAGGTGGCCCACTTCGGTGGGCGGTGGGCAGGTTTAATGGGGCTGCTCCGGGTACCTCTCTGGCGTAGCAGAGTTGACTGTGGAGCAGCCTCATTGGTTTGGTGGTCTGCCTTTTTAGGCAGACCTGCCGCCGGGGCGCCGTAGTAGTTATGCGCAAGCGATCCTGCGGCGTCCCATTAAGGCGGAGGGGAGGGGAATGTCGGGTTTTAGTGGGTAGTACCGGCTCTTCTAGCCGGTGAGCCCCACATCACCACCTGGGGGATCAGGTGGTATGCGTAAATGCATTTCCCGACATAAAAAAAAAAAGTGGTCAAAACTCGATCCATTTTTTTTTTTAATTATTTACACTAAAACTTGTCAATTCCTACTAAACTAAACAAAACGATAAACTTTAAATAAAAACGATAAACAAGCAGATGAGAAAAGGTTAAGACGGGTAAAATGTTTTCGGTTTTTATGGTTCTTATTTCTTAATGAATAGACTAAGAGTAAGGGCTCTAATATTTTCAGAAGAATATTTCACCTCATGTCGTGATCCCGAAATCGATGTGCATTTTTAGTTAAAAAAATGATTATTTCAAATTTAATCGCTTGGAAATTGAAAGCTGTTGGCAGTTGAGTCCTCGAAGTTTCATAACATTATATACAGAACAAAATTTCTAAATCAATTTTCCAGATAAACTCTTATGTCAAGAGAGATGTGAGTAGAAAAGAACTAAATATTTTTCTTGGCCACAAATTATTATTTCTTTACAGTTTCCACTTCGCTTTTCTAGTTTAGATTAAAGTTCTAACTTTTCTCTGATGTTCGAATGACAGACGATATTTTATCACGTTTAAAGTTATAGAGACTTATTAAAAGTTTACAGTTGCTTTTTATATAAAACTAGCGACTCACCGGGTTCGTCCGAAGTTACGTTTTAAAGTTTAGTATAGATTTCTCAGAAATGAGATATTTTCCCGCAGTAAAAGGTATCTTATATGGTGACCTTTTTTTTTTTTTTTTTTTTTTTTTTTTTTTTTTTTTTTTTTTTTATAGTTGGGAAATCCTATTACGGATACCACCCGACTTCCCCCGGGGTGGTTATGTGGAGACTCTCCGGCTAATGAGACCGGCATACCCACTAAAACCCAACTTCCCCCCCCCTGCCGCCATGTGGGACGCCACGGGATCGCTCTCGCATACAACCGCGACGCCCCGACGGTTGGCCGAAGCCACCATCCATGAGGCCGCCCCAAGCGGGACAACCTCATTATGGGAAGACTATCAACCCAAGAAGAAGTGAGGCCGCTCCTAAGTCCCCACTCTGCTGATCAGAGAAGTACCCGGAGCAGCCCCACACCACACAAACACCGCCCACCGAAGTGGGCAACCTGCAAAAATAATAAACCCCACCCAAATTGGGCAAAACCCCCCAAAGACGCCCGCGAAACGAGCCCAAACACAAAACGGCTGCAGGAGAAGAGGGTGCGACAACGCCGACACTCCCCTTCCCCTGCAGCCCCACCGCGTCCACCATCAACGGTGGTGGCCCCGTTAGGCCGCGGGAGATAGGGACGAGCGGCGCATCGCCATACCGACACTCCTCTTCCCCCGCGGCCCCCCTACCGTCGGCCCACCTCCGGACCAAAATGGCTGCCGACATCCCTCGCCATACGCAGGACCACCGAAATGGCCCCGCTCCAGCCGCCGCACCGACGGGCTAGCCCCGGCAGTGTGGCCCGCGCAGCACCTCCTACCGCAAAACGGCCGGAGACACCGCACTACCTCCAAGAAGGAGACGGCGCCCTCTAACGCCGCTCCCTCAACCTTCCCTCCTGGCTGTTGGTCCGCGCCGGATTGCTCCGGTACCACAAGAAGCTCCTGTTGGGGCCAAACAGGCGCGAGTGGTGTTCCCCTATCCGCCACCCGGGGACGCGTCCGGTAGCAGTCAGCCTCTGCCCCGGAATCTTATATGGTGACCCAGATAACCAGCTATCAACACTTTTCTTGTGATACGCTCTAAGACAGATAGCCAGATAGACAGACAGACCGACAATAAATCTAAAAGCTATAGATTCGGCCACTGTATCGATAATAATCAGTATTTCAATAAGATTTTCCAAAAAATATTTAATGTACAGATTCGACTTAGAGTTTTATTATATGTATAGATATATATATCTAGTAATATTTCTTTAAGGTCCGTTTACTTAACCCGTGCGATTTTAATTACCGCTCCATGATCAACATCATTTAATGGCGCTTTTACTTTTTATGCAAATATAAAAAGTTTAAAAGTAAAGTTTAAAAAAAATAATTAATTTTTAACTACTTATTTATTATATTAGGCGCTGCCTCGGTGTGGCTAGTTCGGCCACAGATCTGGAGATCCTGGGTTCGAGTTCCGTGTCGGGCCAAGTTTCGTTATTAAGTATGTCTGCCAAAAAGTTCTCAATAACAGCCCGGAGGTGGAATGTTAGCAGCGTTTGATCCCCGTACCTCGAAAAGCACGTAAAGCCGTCGGTACTATGCCTTAATTCTGAATTTTTCTTATATTAAACTATGTACCAGTACCAAAAGTTGACTATATCCATACTAATACATATATAAATGTGAAATATCCCTGTCTGACAGTTGTTACCTCTTCACGCTTAAATCGATGAACAGATTGGCAAGGATATAAATTGCATCCTGAGATCGAGCATAGGGTGGCTGCCTTTGAACCCACTACCACCCACTACTGCTATTATTTAAAAACAACTTACTGAGCAACACTATTAATATATACTTTTACAAATGATTTTGTCATGAATCATTTTGTTAATTGTGGGTAGGCTGTCTGTAACAACTATACCTTCAAGACATGTAACACCTCAGTCTCTCCCGTGACCATGGATGCTGTAAAGCATTCGAAACGTCGGGAACCAAAAATCAAAATAAATCCGGGAAATAATCCGAAAAGATAGTTTTATTTAATAATGACAAACATTCGCGTAAATCTAAGAAAGTATTAACTAAAAACTTTAATCTGTTTTGAGGACTCTTTTTAGTTTATAAACAATTTTAAACTAAAAAGAATCCTCACAACAGATTAAAATGTTACGAGAATCCATATTCTCTTGGTATAATATAAAAATAATATTCGTTGATTTTTCATAAGCACACGCATATAGCACCCCCTTTTCCAACCCCTCAAGCAATTTAGGTCGTACCATATACATAAACACGTCCCATCGGCTCATTTATATGCATACATGCTATCCTGAATATAAGTCGAAAATGTACATAATAACGTACGTAATAACTTGCTCTCTTTGAAAACGTCTACATATTATTATTTTTCATGCATTACTCTCCCCGATATTTGCTTAAAAATCTCATAAATGCGTCTCATTTATACATATTTTTCCCAATTATGGTATTAGCTCTTCAATTCTCTATGCTTACTCTGTTTTGGAAATCATGGTTAAGGGGCCATAGGTCTAACGACAGTTTTCATGCGAATTATGAAGTCCCTTCACCCGCTAAGCTACGTGTTTATTTATTGAACTACCAACAAAAGTTACAATATTATAATACTAAAACCTAGGTTACATATAATTTGTCATGATAATTGCACTTTTAATTATAGGTAGTTACAACTTGCTGCTTTTACAGGCTATCATATTAATATTAATTAATAGTATACAATAATCCCAAATTTAATTTTTTAAATAATTAATTTATTACAATTACAAATTAAAAAATATATAATTTTATAACAAAAATAATTAATAATAAATAATTTAAACAATTAATAATCTATGATACGTATCTATTATGTTTATATTTATATTTTGTAGCAGTTAGTGTTGACGATTTTTACTTAGATTTACCTTTCCTGAATGTCTTAATCAAACTTTTGGACTCACATTCGTTTATCATTTTTATTCATACTTTATGAATAACAAGAGTTCTAAAAGTTGATATTTACATTTGATTTTTATAGTAAATTGTTCACATATAGAACAGACAATATCATCAACAAAATTACACAATAGACGCCATTATCGCTAATGATGAATCTAAATAATCTATTTTTGCTTCAGTTCATTTTTTTTAGATTAGTTGTTTCTAGGAGTGCCATTTGGGCACAATATACTTCGCCAATGTCACGCAGAATGGAGAAGACACGTTACATATAGAATGACCGGTAAAAAAGAAGAAAAAAGCACTGGATTTGATTACATGTAGAAACAGAGCGATTGGTTGTAAAATCAGGACCTACAACAAACAAATTTACGCTCCTTCTTACTAAAGATAAACATTTTTCATTATCTGTGTAGAGCTTATTTATGTCTATAGTGTACAGTACACCACGTCTTTTTCTTAATGTATAATAATTAATAACAAGCTGGTACTTCACGAGTAGCTTCGTTTTGACGAGACACCCAACTTTTCTCTCTACGAAAATTCGATAGTGATTGATTCAATTTAGGGTTGGTTTGGAGTTTGGAATTTCTAACAGGTTATTTTGCAACTTAATCTTAAGATAATCCAATATTAAACAAGAAACAAAATTGTCTTACAAAACAGATGGTTTGGATCAAATCGTCTCCCTGTCTAAACTTGTTAAAATAACAGCATCATAAAATTTATTGATATCCGACTGCTTTTATGATATTTATCATTATAAATATGTATAATAGAATGGCTACATCGTCTTATAAATAAAATGGTAGATTACGCTCGGATACTGTTTTCTAAACGGTGATACCACGGTAAGGCCGCGCGCACTTTTGATACGTTTTCGTCCGAATTTCACTCGTGCGAACACGTTCGAATACGCACGAATGATCCACACCTTTCAAGTACTATGGAGGCGCGCAGACTGCGTGCGAGTTAGTCGTACGTATACGTGCGTGTAGTTCCGACGTCAGAATACAATCCGAACTTGTTGGGATTTTAATACACTTTCGTACGTTAAGAATTAATAAAAAAAAACATTACCGTGATGATACTTTATTGTACGGTAATAATATAATTTAAGTTATTATAAAATTTTATTAATAAGTTATTTAGTTGATTTAAAAGTAATAAAGATTAAGAGAAAGTTGATTTAAAAATAATAAAAAGTTACTAAATTAAAAAAATATATAATGTTAAGTCCTACTAAATTATTGAAAGTAAAAATAAAATAAAATTATGTGTTTTTTTTCTCGAGTAAAGTAATTCAAAACCGTTTGCAATTCAGAATTCGATCAAAAATTGTCCCAAAAATAACATATTTATTATATCATAATATGTTTATAAATCATGAAATTTAAACATTTGGAGCCTTAACAATCATAGAAGTTTAAGTATTTAGGACTGTGTAAAATGTACTGTCCAGTACTGAATTACAAATAACTTTCCAGCCGATCGCTTTTATTGACATTCTGTGACATATTGCAGCGATTTTATCACAAAATTTCATATCTTTGAAAGGAGCTTTTACATATACCACACATTTTTTACATTACATGTAACCTGTAAAATACAATAAGTTTTTGTTGGATCCTGACAATAAAATAATGTAAGACCATCACAACAAAAATCTGTCATAGCTTACTAAAATATGTAAATAAAAAAATAGAATATGCGTTGCACATTTTAGCATAAAAATATACGATTATTTATAGCTGTCGGAACTCACTTGATATATCTTTATAAACCATGACGTATATTAACTACAAACAAGACTCAAGGGTCACGAAGTCGCGATGGATTCCGTTTTATGACAGATTATTAGGATACGTGACTCTGAATATGCTCAAACGATATCCTTCCTTTATTGCCAAATAAGGTTGGAATTTAAGTATACATTTGTTGATTCACTTTTGCAAACCTTATACAATAGTTATTGAAATTGCAAGAAATTCATTCGATAGTGATGAGGACCATAACTTCTAATTTCGATATTTTTTATTATCATATTTCTTTTTGTTTACAGCAATTCGTTTGGAGCGACTTCTCAGAAGAATATGTGCCTACCGACCGGAAGCACACGTTTTATCCATCGGTGATCATTAACGAGCACTTATATGAAGTTAAAATAACAGACGTACCTGTTATACCATACTTTCCCATCAATTCTTTCTATGAATGGGCACATTATCGCTTCTATGGACTAAGAAATGCTACGGCATACATACTTGTGTTCGATTTATCGAATGTAGAAACCTTTCAGTATATAAGAACATTGAGAGACCAGATGGTTGAGAGTCGGGATATGAGAAACGTACCAGTTTTGGTGGTCGGCAACAAACAGGACCTCCTTTGCAGCACAACTCCTTCAGCGGCCAGTGGACTACAGCAATTGGCAATGGCAGAAAGTGCTTGCAGTGATTCAAGAGAAAAAAGAAGGAACATTGTTAACCTAGTTCGTAAACACTGGAAGTGCGGTTATGTAGAGTGTTCTGCTAAATACAATTGGCGAGTAATTGCATTGTTTAAAGAACTAATGGAGATGATAGATGCTTTAGAGTGGAGTGGTGGAGGCAGGAGTTCTGAACCTCTGCCAGATTCCTCGACAGGTGGCGGTTCTTCACATGAAAATCGCTGTGTTGTTGCTTAGCACTTCTGATTACCAAAATTTGTGTTCAAAACATTCGGTTTCCTGAAACGTCAGAAATCGTAAGGATTTTGTGAATGGACAAAATAAAAAGTAAGTTGCAATCTGTTTGTCTTGATGCTTTGTAATTAATGCGCATAGTGAATTGTGTGAATTTTAGAAATAACTTAGATTTAAGAAATGGTCTGTTTATCAATTACTATAAGAAATAAGCCTCGAATACAAAAAAGACTATTAGGCTGCAGTTATAAAAACTATTCCAAAAGTTTACTAGTTACTGAACTAAGCAAAGTTTTTAAAAATATGGTGAAATTCCTGTTAGTAGTTCTAAAGCTAATCTTCTCATACCATGATTAGTTATCATTGTTATTAATAAATCACAAAAAAATCGTCATTTTACATGAAATATTAATAAAAATGGAAGCAAGGAATCTAAAATATTAGTAATAAATAAAAACCCCATCCTGAATATTTGAAGGCTATAATAGAATTAATTTTACGAGTGTTCCAGTGCTCGTTAGGCCGTCTATACAATACATTATGGGAAAAGTTAAATAATAAGCCGCTTTTGTTCTCGATTTATTATTTCATGTTGCGATTCACAATGAGTTGGATTTATATTTCTTCATTGTTGTGGTAAACAAAAATTGTTCTAAATGTGAAACATTTTTAATCTGAAAAGAAATATTATAAGTGTTTCTAATGAAATGATGTTAATAATTAGTAAATATCTACGGTATTACTTAGGATTTAGCCACGTCGATATTCGTTCAGTCTATAGTAAACAGCTTAGACAAGATTACATTTACGTTGGTTTACAAATAAAAATCTGATCTGTCGGAAGTAACATATATACTATATTTAAATTTTCTATTCGAAAACTTAGCCCTCAGAACTATAAAATCTATGAATCTAAACGTTAAATTTTGAAAATGTAAAAATTGATGAAAAAGTGTTTGTAAAAGTCTATTTGAATAAAGTATATTTTGATTTGATTTACGGATCAAACCCACTGGAGATACCATGATAAGAAAACGCGCCACTTACTCTACCTAACATGTGGTGTGGAAATGAGTTTTTGGACAAAACGTGTGTTGAGTCGACTTTGCAACTCTCGTACGCTAAATCTATTCATTTACAAAAAAAAAGATTTTTACATAAATTATAGGAAATTTTCGCCATTTTTTCAATATGGTGGCGCGATCGGCAAAAATACGAGGTGACAAAGTAAAAACTCGGAAAGAGCTCGTCGAAATCTATACAATTACCATTTTTCAAAACTACCGAAAAACTCTCCAGCTAAAACTACCAAATAACTGGACTAGGCATAAACGAATTTTAGATGTCATCTTGTCCAAGCTCGCAGTATTTATCATTCCCATATACTTTTAACTTTACAACGAGGTTAAGAGGGCAGTTTTCTACATTGTCACTATCTACACACGTTAAATCGTCGAATGAAGCTATTATTACTGAATAATATGCAGTTGTGTAAATACATTAATTTCCTTGTTATTTATATTAAATGTAATTCTAGAAAATGATGCTTGTTCTTATATTTTTGTAATATCATTAATTGAAAATAACTTTAGCGTAATATTTAAATGTATTATGACTTTTAAATTAAAGCTTTAAAATATAATTCACCATTAAATTTCACGCCAATATTCTGTTTCTTTTTAACTGAATAGTAATAAATGAAACAAAAAATAGTTGTAAGCTGCATTTTTTTTCTTTTATCACATACTAAACTGTCAACTGTTTTCGTGGAATCATTTAGTTGATATACAAATTTTGATATAATTGAGCAAATTTAGTTTGTTTTAAAAATAATAATAATAAATATTTTAGGACATTAACACACAGCAGCATCTAGTTCCACAGTAAGCTACGAGGCTTGTGTTATGGATATCAGATAGTTGATACATTACACATATATAACTTTAAATACATACATATTATAAATGCAAACACCCATGACTGGAGTACAAACATTCGTGCTCAGCACACAAATGAATGCCCCCAGCGGGATTCGAACCCGCGAACGCTGGCTCACCAAGTAGGGCCACTACAAACTGAGCCAAACGTGTCGTTAATTAACTCAATTTTCCTGATTACATCATGCCCCAAACGTATTATACGTATACGTGAAATAAAATTATCATTTCAGATATATTGAATATATAGATGAATAAATTTATAGTACTAAACGGTTAACTTAAAATCTTTTTAATGCAAATATTGAAACCATGAAGACTATAGACAAGGAGTATAATCTCTGTATGTAAAAGTTGTCCGAAAAATTTGAAAAAATAATACTGGGCGCGCAGAGAGCGCTGCGGTTGCTATGTCCCAAGAGGGAGGGGAAAATTCATACTGATTTGTTTATTACCTTTATCGCTAACTTCGTGCTACTGACGTAACTACGTAAATCATCCCGACTCATGGGATTATAGCTCTAAGAATTTTTGCGGAGGAATTCCTCAAATGAAACAATATGGAGATTGGACTCCTTGTCTGTATTTTTCATGGTTGAAACTAAGTAGTATTATAAAATACTAAAGATAGACATATACCATTGCGGACTTTTCTGTAGACCTATATCAGATACATAATTCCACCATACATTATTTTGCAATATCTCGAAGGGCTTTCGTTGAAAGCTCCCAGGCAGCTTATTTTTTTCCGACATCTCCAACAAATATCGGTATATTTTAGCCAATATATACAAAAACTTAACAAATTATATACTAAAACCTTCCTCTTGAATCACTCTATCTTTTAAAAAAACCACATCAAAATCCGTTGCATAGTTTTATAGATCTAAGCATACATACATAGGGACAGACAACGGTTTGCGACTTTGTTTTATACTATGTAGTGAAGAGGGTATTCGTATATACCTACTATCCTACAATTTCAATATTACATACGTGGAAGATTGGTGATTTTTATCTCCCTTTCATATAACAGATATTACTCTATAATATAGAATAACAATTTTGCAACGACTTTAATTAATTTTGAAGCAGATATAAAGATGCCATTAAGAACCATTAGGAGAATATTATGTTCATAATTATGGAAGAATACATTTTTTTTATTAAATCGTTTATTTTATTTGTTGATATATTTTTTCTTGTTTTCTAGTTTAATATATACAGTAATACGAGTTATATTTATTTTTAAATGCTAACCAAATAAATAGAGATCTATCGACGTATTTTCATATAGTTAAATTGCTTAATTTGGATGGCTTGAACAAGAAATTCTTCTGCAATCGTTAAAAAATAAAAATATAATCAAAATGTTATGTAACAATTATAGAATTACCACTGGTTTAGCCCTAAGATTCCATCCACCCTCGCACGTTCGAAAGGGGAATATTTTCCATATACTTAATAATAATTAATGTCAAAGTGAAAGTAATAAATGAATGCGATGTCTATATTTTTTTTAATCTGAGGAAAAACCGTACAAGTATAACCATTTTTAACCCCCGACGCGAAAAGAGGGGTGTTATAAGTTTGACGTCGATGTCTGTCTGTGTGTGTGTGTGTGTCTGCTGTGGCATCGAAGCTCTCAAACGGATGGACCTATTTCGATGCGGTTTTCTTCATTTAAAAGCCAGTTTCTTTGCGGTGGTTCTCAGTTATGTTTGGTCTAGTAGTGTAAGAGTATCAGCTCTTATCCAAAACGATGTAAGGCATTTTGGCGTATGATTACTCGATTAAGTGCTTTACGCGTGCCAGTGTAATGGTTAAATGACAATTAATTTGCGTAGGGGGGTTTTTAAACTTTTAATTATAATCAATTTACGCACAAAAATAAAAATAATTGACTATTTGTGATGAAAACTAAACAAGCAGGTTTTATCTAAAAAATAATTTATCTTTATATCTATACATAAACTTGAGTTAAAAAGAAACAGAATATTGTGACAGGGTACTTTTACACTTTTCTAACCTAACTTTCCGAATTAGATCTATGAAACAATAAAGTGTTTGAGAGAGAATTTAACCGTCTTGAATTTCTTGTTATTACTTCTAAGGCACGTTAGTTAAGATGTAATTTAAAATGGTAGAAAATTAGGAGCAAAATTTGTTAAGGTTAGAATGAGACTAAGTTATTTAATTAAATTTAGTCGGTAGGAAAATGTTATATAATTGATTAAACTAATGGCTTGGCGTTTGTTTATGTTTTGACTCTGCTTATTTGCGACCACAATTTTACACACGATTTCCGACTTCTAACGCACATATTATGACTTAATTATTAAATAATTATATATTTATATATTATTATACACATCTATCTATACATATATTTTGTATATTATATCTATTCGATGTCTATTTAAAATAAAGCAATAATAAATTAGTTTGTTTTTTATATATGATAATATGGTTATTTAATATTTTTTTACATTACTTCGGTATAAATCGTTTTCTTTCGAATAAACTCCGTGTTGTGCTTACTGTACCCTAGTGCTTCCTATCTTAGAATTAATCATAAACCTAAGTTGGCAATGTAAAATAGCATTTTTCATATGATTTTACGTTGAGATCATGAAAAGGATCATTAATTTCTTTATCATATTGACATAGTTTCTTTTCTATGAGACCTGTTTATACGTATTTACTGTATATATATTCGGGTTTTAATGTAATGTAGACACTACATACTAAATAAAGAAGGTTTTAGAGACTCACTCTCGCTTCGCTTCGGGTTTATCCCTAGAAAAAAACAAATCTATCCCACGGAAACCGTAATTTTTTTATGATATAGGCTATATCTTACTCAATAAACGGGCTATGTAATACAATTTTTTTTTTCAATCGGATTCACACAAACAAACAAACAAACAAACTGTGCCTCTTTATAATATTAAGATACATCATATTCCACTACTACATTGTAATTTAGTGGTGACCGATATATGACATTTTGCAACAGCTAACTTAAAATATTATTATGATGTTGAAAAGGTTGTAAAAGTTTCCAACAAAACAGCTTAACGTAATGTAAAGAGATGCTGCTCTAAAAACTTTACATTGTAATTCCAAATTGACAATGTAACGTTGGTCAGCTTGTAGCTAGCCGCCATTTTTATATATTTTTCAATTCAATTTTCTTGTTAACTGAATTAAAAAATATATTGGCAATTTTTTTCTTAATTGAATTCAATGGAAGAATGTATTGATTACATTCGTATCTATCTATTATTATTAAAGATACAAGAAACATTGATTAAATAAGTTGTTCTTGGCAATAAATACACAGAATATAACTATCACTAATCACGATATATATATATATATATATATATATATATATATATATATATATATATATATATATATATATATATATAATCTGAATCTTGGAAACGGCTCCAACGATTTTCGTGAAATTTAGTATACAAGGGATTTCGGGGGCGATAAATCGATCTAGATTAGTCTTATGTCTGGGAAAATGCATGTTTTCGAATTTTCATGCGGTTTCGGTTTTCTTTTGCATTATTCCACGCATAATTTAATTATGTTCGATAATTTCGCAAGCTGAGGCATAAACATCATGGTGAAGCGGCCAAGACGCAAGATTGAATAAGTGTCCGGGTTCGAATCCCGGTCAAAAACAAAGGTACAATTTTTTTGTTTCTTTTTTGTATTTATTGAAGTTTTTTGTTGTTTTTTAAAAGAAAATTGTACTTTTGACCAAAAACTCGGAGTGAAGCTCGGTGGCTCAGGTACTATTAAGTAAAGCTTACCAGAATACATAAGTGAAAACCGCACCAAAGTCGGTTTAACCGTTTCCGAGATTAGCGCACACAAGCGCACAAACGCTTTTTGTTTTGGGTTTTGAACGCGTTTTGGGTTCTATAGCATTAATAAAAACTAAATAATAGTATTTCTCAAATATCTTCCATGTACAGACATCAATCAGTTACACTTTTATTATATGTATAGATTAGAAGCAAGAAATTAACTATTATAGTAATATTTGTTAATTAGTTTCTAACGGCTTGAACAGTTAAGCTGAATTTACTAGGAATAATGCGTTTGCACTACGGCCATGTTGATAGTTGCAATAAATTACTGTTACACTATAGTGCTTCTAATTCAACGTATTAATACGAGTTAAAATCTATGGTAGGATATGTGAGCAATGTCACTTCGAGAAAAAAATAGCTAAAAGTTGATATTGAGTTGTATGAATAAACTACTATAATATATTTATTTTTCTATAATATATTTATTTTTCATATGATATTTTTTTTTGTAATAGACACATTATGTATAAAAATACTTAACCAGACCGATATCTGGTAGAAATATTAAGGCTTAAGCACACGATGACCTCTAACGGTCTGTTGACGCGAGTTTTCCTCACGTATGTTATGTATGAATACGAATGCAAACGGAAGTAATCTGCCATTTTAAGACTTCTCAGCGCAGTATTGTGTATAGGCCCTTAGATTTGGAAAAAGCTATATTATCTTCATTTACTATGCAATAAATAGAGCACGCAGATACAAAATAAATATTAATTTACTCCAGGACTTTAGATACATATCATAAAAATGACTTATACATTTTTTTTAATAATAACAAGTTAAGTAATTTAGATTGTAACAAAAGTTTGTGAAGGTCTATTTGTACAGCCTTTTGAATTTGAGTTTCTATTTTAGTTTGTATTATTAAACGCTTAACTAATAAAATACTTTAATAACTGCCAAGTCTTATAAGTTATTTAAAGCTATAATGAATAGAAAACACGTAAATATATATGTATAAAGACTGGTGTTATTTTAGCGAAGAGCATTATCCAAATGAAACATTTAACTCTTTACAAAGTTATAATTTACTGTATAGTGGTATAATAATGCAATTTATTAGATACAGTAACAGTTTGCCCAATTTATTCCACAGCAGGACAGAGGATTCCCCTCTACATTTCCAGGTTTTGTGGTCTAATACAGATCTATCTATCTAGTACAAAACGTATGAGTTTTAAATACCTACCTGTCTATTAAAAATGAAATTTTGCTGTTTAAAAATCCTTAGCTCAATATAGAAACGCTATTTTTATTTCATCTTTATTGCTACTCGTTATTATAGTGAGTTTTATTAATTTGCTTCATTTGTACAAACATATTAACCCATTCATTCATTTAGATAAAGATAGAAATATATATATATATACCTAGTATAAATATGGACTTATTTTCTGACATAAATAAATTTTCAGTTGCCATATCTTTGACAATCCTTACACCCTTGAGAGCCCTCGCATTCAAGTATCTACTTCAGAATATACTCCTCTTTAAATAACAATACAATCTCTGGCTGATAATTCTATGTAAGATTATTACAAAATGGAGATAAATGCAAGTGTGCACTTAACGATTGTGTATTGGCTGATAAGAAAATTATTTTGGCTACATCTTCCTTCGGTCTTTATGTTGTAAGTATTCAGTCCTGCACTGCTGGGTGTGGGCCTCCCTTCAATACGAGAGGGATCAGGCCATAGTCCACCACGCTGGCCAAGTGCGGGTTGGCGGACTTCTGCATTTCATACGAGAGGATTCGCTCAGACATGCAGGTTTCCTCACGATGTTTTCCTTCACCGTAAGGCAAGTCGTAATCATGGTGGAAATGATTCGCATATGAAAATGTCAGAGGTGCGAGACCCGGGATTTGAACCTGCTTCACTCGGTTTCCCAAGCGAACGCGTTACCACTGGGCTACCATTGCCTGTCCAGTCTTTATACTGATTATGAATTCGACCTACATATAAACAGATAAAAACTGAAGGTTGCCATCTGCGTGGGCTCTTTGAAATATGTAGTATACATAATAAAACATTTTATCTAAATTGTAATTTTAGGGCATTATTGTAATTTTTGTACCTGGATAGTTTTTTAAGTATTTTTATTATTGCAAACTAGTAAATAATTTTAGTTATATCTATTGCATTTTATCTTCACTAAGTACCGATGTGTGGAAGTTTGTTTAGTTAAGGATTTTCTGTAGTTAGAATCAAACTCACATAACTGTTAATATTTGAGGGTTTAAAGTCACATTACTTAATAATAAATAATTTAAATAATTGTTTTATTTTAAGCATCTCTGTACATACAATTGTTGCTGTGTGTAGAATCGTTATACAAATGTTACACGGTGCAATACAAAGTTGTGAAGACTTTTATTTGTGTGTTTTATTGCTGTCACCCATCTATAGCTATCTGAATATATGTACAATGTAAATAATATGTATATCTGATATTTATTAAGAGAAATATCCTAAATAAAACTACTTTTTGGATTTTTTCGTACATTTATTTTAATTTTTGGTTCCCGACATTTCGTATGCTTTACAGCAATTGTGGTCACGGGAAAGAGGTGTGTGCCGAACACATAGTTTTACTTTAAATGTTTAGTATTCGTGTATAACTAAGAAAATTTTAATAGAAATATCTGTCGGTAATTTCAAATAAGCTAGTACCTAATTACAGTTCGCTATTCAAAATTACTTTATAGAAAAACGTATTAACAGTAGGCACTTGATTTAATCCCGGACTAGAATGCAGACCATCAGAATCTGTAACCGAGCATGATTTCCATTAGGATAGTCAGGAAGATTTAGGGAGTACAGTGGTAAGTACCTACCCGTGTGAAGTTAAATAGTATAAATCAACCTTAATGTTTTTTAAAACCGGATCCCAGAAAATTTTTCAAAACTTCGAAAGAGAATTCAAAATTAATAACGTTTGTGTACTAAAGATTATAGGTACAACAAGTGATTTTATATAAGTTGTGTATTTGAATATTGAAGTAATCATTGTAATATTTATTTTGTTTAATATAAAAGAGGTAAAAAAATTGAGTCGCGATGATTTTCTTTGGTCAGCACTAAGCTTTTGCTTTCCGAACTGGTGGTAGTCGTGACATTCAGTTAAAAATAATAATAAATAAATGAGGAGCAAATGTTTTTAAATTTATAATAACTAGCGGCTCCCCTCGCTTCGCTCGGGTTCGGGTTCTACATAAACAAAAAAATCTATCCCACGGGAACTGTATATTTTTCCGGGATAAAAGGTAGCCTATTTATTATTCTGATATATACTACTATATTATTGTAAAGTTTCATTAAAATCCAATCTGTAGTTTTTGTGTACTAAGCTGTATAAGTTACTATAGTTTTTTTACCATCCCACGGGAACTATTTAATTTTTCTATCTAAAATGTTGACCGGGGATATAAGGTACCACCATGCAAAATTTAATTTAAATCGATCAAACACTTTCGGAGATTAGCCCGTACGGACAGACAAACAGACAGAGAAACAAAAAAATAAAAAAAATCTGGATTTGTTCTATTTCTCTTCTTACATGACTCGATTTTTAGCATTTTTTTTCTATGTACAGACATCCGACCTCTACAGTTTTATTATATGTATACCTCTACAGTTTTATTATATGTGATATTTGATGACAAAATCGATAGACGTTATTTTTACAGGAGATACGGAAAAGGTTATCCAAAATGTCGTATTAATTGACTACCATATATCATACCACGTCTATTTGCTAACGGCTTGCCCAAACGAGACACATGTTTGCTCGCCAGTATGACTGATGAGTACATAGTTTTGAGCAAATATTATACTACGCTTAACTAAGCTTGCTTCTGTATACAGCACCGTTAAAACTTTTAGTATTTTTATTGTAAGCTTCTTCTTCTTTAGTAATTTTCTTTTTAAAATTGTTTAATATCTATATTTTAATGGACGTCCATCGCAGTAGTGGAAGCAGGCTTGATACGGGCACATGCAATATCAATATATGTATTTAGTATTTACTTATCGACAAATCACGGGACTATGTAGCTACTGCCACTCATGAAAAATTTTTGTCACGTCAATATGTATAGAAAATATTTACCCTCAAATCACTAGACCTAAATTAAATATAGTATCGAAAGTAGAACAAGAAAAAGTATTTTTGTTTATAAAATACTGGCGCAAACATAGGTCGACTCATTAGTCATTTGTAACTAACATTATAATTTCAATATATCATAATCTTTAAATAATTTTGGGTATTGTACCCAAAATTATTTAACACCTCCAGGTAAATTTCTAAGAAATTAATTAAATTTCTAAGAAATCTATTGTTAACTTTAACGCCGGCGTGACCGCGGTCATGGAGGGATTAAAGATATTCCACAATACAATTAATTGTGGGTACACTAAGTGGGTACAATATGTGGTGTACACGAAGGAATTTTTTTAGTACACGTGGATGGTACCTGAAATGATTGTACAAAAAATAAGGCATATATATGTCTATCTTTTGTTCGGGTTACTAAATAAAATATAATAAAAATATTTAATTTCGAAAACACGTTTATGCGATATTACGATTTCGATCAAACCTAATTTTTTTACAAAATTGGCAATATAAATCCTTTAAATGCATTTTCCGCTATTCCTACGAATTTCAGATGCCAGATTTCACATTACAAGTTGTAAAATTTACTCTATTTATTCTATTTGTATTAACCAAGTAACTAAGTGCTTTAGTTAATTTTGAATACATAAATTATTCAGAGTAATCAATTTTCCCAAAGTGTTCTTAGTATTCTGCCCCAAGGCACCTTCGTTTTAATTTAATTGGGATAGAATTATTTCTTTATCTAAGCAGTAAGACCTAATATTTTTCTGCGATGAGATCCACAATTTTTTTTTGTTAGAGTTAGTTACACCTAGCTACCATTAAGTTAAAAATCTAAAAATAATATAATATTCGTTAAAATAACTACTCTTAACTAAAAATGTACAAATATTTACAACAATTTAAACAATCATACTCTGGTCCATACCAATATATATTCATCAAATATTTATTTAGAAGATAGTGATAAAGATGTACAAATACACAACTTATCTTTTATAAATTACAGATCAAGACTTCTCACTATGCAATAAAAAGGGACAGTGATAAGACGTAAAGATAGTTTGATAGTACGGTCATTGTGAGGATATGGTGCATTTTTAATCAACATGGCTCAACTGCAGAACATAACACTTCAATGGTACTCCCAGTGGCGAAAAATTTTGGGAGAATTAGTGGCAACATGTATGTTAGTATTCTTTGCCTGCATGACGTGCATTCCTCTTGATGGGATACACCCTAATCCCTCACTATACAGTCCAATAGGAATCGGTATGGTCATCGTTCTCATTGCTCAAATCTTCGGGCATATTACTGGATGTCATATAAGCCCTGCAGTGACGTTAGCGGGTATCATCTGGGGTAACACATCAATAAGTCTTGGGATTGCTTACGTCATAGCTCAAAGTGTTGGAGCCATCTTAGGTTATGGTATTTTGATGGTTTTATCGCCTATTGATTTGATACCAGGAAGTGTATGTGTCACTCAACCACATGTTGAACATTCGGTGTTTCAATCATTATTATTTGAGATCGTATTTACTGGTGCCTTAGTACTCGTAGTGTGTTCTATGTGGGATCCAGTGAATGAACATAAAACTGAGGCTAACTCTCTGAAATTTGGTCTCGCTATTGTTGGACTAATAATTGCTGGTGGACCTTTAAATGGAGGTAGTATGAACCCAGTAAGGTCTCTGGGTCCAGCAATATGGACAGGAAAATGGACTTCACATTGGATATATTGGATTGGACCACTAATTGGAGGAGTATTGGCGTCAACTCTTTATAAATATGTTTGGATTAAGATAGAAAAAGTTGAAGAACACAAAATGCAACCATTAGCAGCTAATGAAGAAGATTGTGAATGTTAAAATATTTTAAATTAAATTATTAAGACTGATTCCATGTATTCAAATTTATTGACTTATCATATTATTAGTGCATCCTAAGTGTTCATATAATTCAAGCTCTACATATACTCCCATGTATTTTTGTTTAAGCCATAATCTCTAAATATAACGCCTACTTTTTATTAAAGAGGAACGAGGAGCTCCTGCAAATGTATCTAGATCTAATTATCAAATTACAATGAAATACTTCTTTTTAACGTTAAGATATTCCTTTACCCATGTCACTTGCAAACATACAGGTGGTTACGTGGGACTTACTGGCTAGGAAAGCCGTACCCACTGAAACCCAACAGAACCTTCTTTATCTTAATGGATCGACGCAAGATCACAGCTGTATGCAATGAAACTATCAACGAAGTCTCATTGAAATCTGAACAGTAATGGCAGTGCTATCCCTACTAAGCAATTTCATATAATATTTAATTTACAGCTTCAACTCTTGTTATTTTATTACGTGTATAATTGATCGTAATATTTGTAAGAAAGCTCATATTAAATAAAAACATCACTTAGTAAAATATTTGCCGGTATAAAATAACTTTATTTGAGAAACTGAAAGGTACATAACTTATAGGTCCATATTCAAATTAAACATTCGTGTGGAACCTTTTTCAATCGTGTAAATCGCGTAAAAATGGTTTGTACAACTTTTTACCTGGAGGTGAACCAATTCAGATTTCCAGAGATGTTTTAGTAAAGTAATAAAGATATTTAATGTTCCAATTACTGGCAAATAGAGTCACTAAAGATCGTAAGCTATAAGTGGCTACGACTACAGCAACATTTAAAAAGTGAATTTGACAGGAAGATTATATATGTAGATAAAAAATATTATATTTTCAACCGATTTCATTAAGGAGGAGGTGCTCAATTAAGATGTGTGGTTCTTTCTATCTTC
This sequence comes from Brenthis ino, assembly GCA_921882275.1. Lineage (NCBI taxonomy): Eukaryota > Metazoa > Arthropoda > Insecta > Lepidoptera > Nymphalidae > Brenthis > Brenthis ino. Next base: position 17,137,543 of record OV170221.1, on the reverse strand, counting down.
GTCAATTTTAACCCATATTCAAGATTCTCTCTCATGAATAGAATCATCATACAAAATTTCAAGAAATAAGTACTTCTCTTAGGCTTAGAATGTTTAATTACTTTTAATTTGATTTAAAGGTTTGTGTACTTTTTAAGTAAACAGTATTTTTCCTAGCTATACAACAACCTACTTATAACAGGCTTATGTGATAAGCTTAGCTGTTTTAAATTCAAAGTAAAATAATAATTCATCTGGTTTTGAGTGATACATTTAAACAAAATAATATGGACTTGGATCGTATAGGTATACTACCAAAAATATTCTCTAAATAAGAATTGATACAATATTTTCAAACAATATAGGTCTTAATCTCAATCCATTACATTTAATAAAAGCTTATTTTGTACCACACTAGATAGTTAGACCTAGTTTAGTCCTCATCTTTGAAGATATTGTTTCCGAAGCCCCACAACGTAATATCCGGTTAGGCGGAAATTGAGAGATGAGCACTTTGCTGTATCAAAGTACTACGTTCCCATGTCATAGAAAATCACATTTTAATAGACTTTGGAATTTCATATATCTTTTTGTAATTATTTATTACATTTTAATAATATTCGAGCCTTAGAACGACAAAATCTATATATATAAAAGAAAGTCGTGTTAGTTACTTCGCTTATAACTCAAGAACGGCTGAACCGATTTAGCTGAAAATTGGCAGGGAGGTAGTTTAGAGCCAGGAGAAGGACATAGGATACTTTTTATCCCGTTCGACCGCGTTCCAATTTTTATGATATTTTAATTTTTGGATTTCTCTTAGTCCGGAATAGGTAAGTATTAAAACATATAATTAAAATGTGAGAAAGAAAGATTTTTTCTTTTTATATCTATTTAAAACGTACCTAGCGACGAACCCGAGCGAAGCGAGGGTGAGCCGCTAGTAATTATTAATAAGTCTTTTTCAACGTGCGAAAATGCATTTCACAACATTAAAAAAAGTCCAAGGCATTGGCTAACACCGGCTCGGAAAGGTTTTCCTGAAAAGAGCCTGCAAAAAACTTCAGTTACTTTTTTAAAATTGTAGGTCGGATTGCTTGTATCCATTATACAATCTTGTGAAAAAAGCTCTCTGCACATAGGCGAAAAAGGCAAATCTGCACATTTTCTCTCAGTACCTACCTACGATGGCCATCACTAGACCCTGGGAGATGGAAAATTAGGTATGTTAATTATTCTAAAGTATATTTATTAATTAAACAATTGTATTAGTGTTATTTACGATGTAATGATGCTGCATACTTCTGCTCTGAGCTAATGTTAATATTTGCATTCAGTTTATACATATTGCATTATCTAATAAGACGAACATTTGTTTTGTTGTTCTTTGTTGTATGTAGGCTCCTTCCACAAAGGCTAAGATAAATCGTGAGATATGTAGTAATTTTTAACCCCCGACACAAAAGAGGGGTGTTATAAGTTTGACGTCGACGTCTGTCTGTCTGTCTGTGTGTGTGTGTCTATCTGTGGCATCATAGCTCTTAAACGGTTGGACCGATTTCGATGCGGTTTTTTTCATTTGAAAGCCAGTTTCCTTGCGGTGGTTCATATCGGTTCAGCAGTGTAAGAGTATCAGCTCTTTTCCAAAATGATGTAAGACATTTTGGCGTATGATTACTTGATTAAGTTTTTTACATTTTTAAGGGTTGTTCCTTAAACTATAAGTATTTTTGGGTAGGGTTTTTTTAATTTATAATTATTACAATACATATACATATTATGTATGTATACATTAATTTTGAGTATCTATATATTCCATGTGTACATACTCATATTTAATCTTCATTATACTTAATAGTACAAAATCTTAAAAGTTATTAAATAAAATCCAATTAGCTATTTCCATTTGATGATTAGCTTCTATTAAATAACTTATTGTTGTTGATTTGTAAAACTTTACTTGAAGACTACTAAAAAGTATTTGTACATAAACTTTATACTCATAATAATAGTTTTATAATAAATCTGATATAGATTTGACATATTAAATTTGCAAATATTTAACTAGGGAAATCAAGGTAAAACGACTGGATAATGTTTTGATACGCATTAAATTCCTATAAAACTAACTGTATATTGCATAATTATTCTGTCTTTTTTTAAATTTACTTAGCATTTTTTTTAGAGAAAACAAAAGTGTCTGTGTTTAAAAAAATATAATTAATAATTATAAATTAAAAATTTTAAAACTCCCTACGCAAATTAATTGTCATTTAACGATTACACTGGCACGCGTGAAGCACTTAAACGAGTAATCATACGCCAAAATGTCTTACATAATTTTGGAAAAGAGCTGATACTCATACACTGCTGGACCAATATTAACCAAACATAGCTAAGAACCACCGCAAGCAAACTGGCTTTTAAATGAAAAAAAAACTGCATCGAAATCGGTCCATCCGCATTTCAGAGCTACGATGCCGCAGACAGACACGCGCACTCACAGACAGACATCAACGCCAAACTTATAACACCCATCTTTTTGCGGCAGAGGTTAAAAAAGTAATTTTCTCTTTAAATAACTTTATTTTCCTATAGAAAAAGGTGACTATTGGTAACAATTTTATAAACAAATAGAAACACTTCTTTGCACTAAACATTATATAATAATGTAAGGTAAGAAAATAGAGCCCCTTGCGGTGAACTTCAAAATCTATAGGTACTTATAAAATTATAGAGTTTTAGTGAAACGGTACAAGACTCAAACAACCGTGAAAATTATTGTATGTCTGTACGTTTATACACGCATCCTTGGCACGAAAAAATCGATTTCAACAAGACCCTAAATGGTGGATGGAATATTAGGGTGAGAGTGACGTGGACTATTTAAAAAAGCTGACTTGAAAAATGAATGGTGTATGTTTTGTTCTTATCGTTCTTTTTGTAATTTATAGATTAAATCTTTTTTTGTATGATGAATATTCTCAAGCGTAGTCTCATATAAATTTAAAAAGAAATCATTTGTGAATATATAAATAATAAATAAAATCACAATTTAAATCCGATGTAATTTATGTTGTTAAAAAGATGCCGCTGTAAAGCAAGTACACAAAAATCTATTTTTCTTTTAAATATACATAAAAACGTATTTAAACTTCATACTTACCATATTAAATGTTTCAATAACGTATGAAACTTAATTATCTTTTCGAATGTGCATTGAGAAAGTCACATGGCAATACCTGATACAACGTTTATAAGCGGTTAAATATTTAATTCTATTGTATTCGGGCTAAGAGGCGTGTTCACGCCATTGTCATTTCAAATAATGAAACGTCTAGTATTTAAATATTTACCTTTCATTACACGTGATAGTGACAGAATTGTATCTTCGCACAGATGACATAATACTATACTAAAACAGATGCTACATCCCATACAAAGGAATTGCATAGCGCTAATTCGGGCTATTTTTGTTTGCTTCAATAGATAATAATAGGTGTTGTTTGACCAGAAATCGTCCAACTATTTTATTTTATGAATATATGTAAATTAGCACCTCCAGGTAAATGTCTAATAAATTAATTTAATTTCTATGAAATCTATAGTTAACTGTAACGCCGGTGTGTCCGCGGTCGTGGAGGGATTATTATATATTTTTTTATAATTTTACACATATTATTTTAAAATATTTAACATTAATTTTACTCCGAAAAGGACTTTAGAAAATGGTGTCTCATATATTTATTTTTATCCTTTCTGAGAATTTAATTCGCAAGGTAAATAATAAAGTACACTGAACCTTTTACCAGGTAAACCTAAAATTTAATTTGTATAATACAAAAATGGTTCCTTGTATCACAACGGTATTATAAAAACAATTTTTTTAAATAGAATAAATTATTTCTATATATTATTGCTTTTAAATACAAGTTTTTTGATTAGATAAGTACTTGCAAATTTATAAAATATAAGTCTTCAAAACTCTTCAAAAACTTGAAATATGCTTAATAAATAAATTTATTTATTAAACTATTAACTACAAATATTACATTTCAAATTCAACATATATTTATCCAATTAAAATTTACTACAACAACACACAGTACAACAAAGAGAGTCTGAGATTGCACGTACTAAAAATGTTACACCATACAGTTTATATAGTGATGATGATGATGTTAGTTTATATAGTAGCGATATGGTGAATCATAGGACATTATCCTCAGCCCGTTATTGAAGACAATATGGCAGTAAACACCTTGTCTGCGTGCCTGAAGACATCGTGATAAAAGAAATCAAAGGACGACCAAATAAACTCATCCCGTGATGGGGACCTTCATTGGGGAGCAATCTTAGCAGAACTGGTATCAACCTCTTTATTACTATTCTTTGGTAGTATGACTTGTATCCGGTATCCCATTAGACGGGGTAAATTTAAATGCTCTTTAATATACAAGCTTTTGGACACATTTCTGGAGCACACATTAATCCTTCTATCACCCTAGCAGCTGTTATTTGGGTCAAAATGTCAGCCAGTCTCGGAATTGCCTATGTTTTGGCTCAATGCACTGGTGCTATTTTGGGCTATGGTATTTTGATAGAATTGTTACCAGCTGACACTTCATACGATGATATATGTATCACCTAACCACATACTCAGCATACGGTTAATCAAGCGTTTATGGTGGAAGTTCTTTTAACTGTGGCTTTATCTTTTATTGTCTGTGCTGTGTGGGATCCCGTGAATGAAGAGAAGAATGAGTCAAACTCGATTAAGTTTGGGCTAACGGTTTCTGGCTTGGCAAATTCTGGGGGCCCTTTAAGTGGAGATAGTATAAACTCAGCCAGGTCCTTAGGACCAGCAATTTGGACAGGTAGATCTTTCTAGATATGTTGGATAGGGCCTATGCTAAGAGGAGCTATAGCTGCTACACTTTACAAATATATTTGGGCAAGAGTTGAAAAAGTTAAAGAACCTAAAGTGGTTTTTTAAGTGACGAAGTCTAGTCTAGTCCATAATTGTATAAATTTATTTTTTTAAGTAAGACTGTTGTAATATTTTCGAATCTATACAGATAAATAAAATTTTTTTGTCTGTCTGTCTGTTTGTTCCGGCTTATCTCCGAAACGGTTGGGCCGATTTTGATGGGATTTTCACTGATAGGTAGTTGATGTTATAAGGAGTAACTTAGGCTATTTTTATTTCAGTAATGAATTAGGGTTCCGCTCAAAAAAATTGAAATGTACCTAGGGACGAATCCGAGCGAAGCGAGGGTGAGTTGCTGGTTAAAAAATATAAATTAATAATGTATATTAAACGTTAATTATTGGAAACAATAATAAATTATAACTACATAAATACAATTTGTATGTGCTTTTATATTTTATTTTAATGTTATTTTTATTTAAACAGTAAATAGCGCACGACTATCAGAATGAATAGCTATTATATATCTAGTGTATAGTTCTCATCTGTGATGACGCCATTTTCACTCCTGGAGGACATAATTTCCTGTTATTCAGAAATTGAGAAATGTTTGCACTCTATTAGTGTTCCCGAACTATATTTAGATTTGAAGTAGGTACGTAAGAAGATTGTACTATTTATCAGTATTTATTATAATTTGAAGTGCGTGAGGTATGTTGGGACATTAACACACAGCACCATCTAGTTCCATAGTAAGCTAAGAGGCTTGTGTTATGGATACCACATAATTGATACACTAAACATATTTAGCTTTAAATATATAAATATAAACACCCATGACTGGAGTACAATTATTCGTGCTTATCACACAAATGAACCCCCAGTGGGACTCGAACCCGCGACCGCTGGAATAGCAAGTAGAGTCACTACAAATTGAACCAAACGTGTCGTTAAAGATGTATATGAACTATCTTAGGTAGATTAGATAAGCGCGATCAAACAATCAAAAAAGAATAAAATAAAAAATATATCTTATTCTTTATAATATTAAAAACAAATTAAAAAAATCTAATTTAAATGTCGGTGATCACATATACGTTTAGGATAAGGATATGTCAATTTACGTATGATAGCTAATAAGTAAATACATACAATACTAAATGTAAATACATATTTTTTTTATTTGAGAATACGTGAATTTCACCTAGAATGAAAATTTATTGAAGTATAATAAATAATAACAACGAAAATCAAATAAACAACATCAAAAGGAGTACTTAGTATTAAGAATAATTGGGTGGCAGGTCGTTAATCAAAGATGAAAACGAGTAACCCTCGATACAAATTTCACAGCTTGTTTTATAATTGACGAGGAAACTGAAGCGTGAAATATAATAAATGAAAATATGTGGGTGTGTACGTCTATATAGATATAGAGATAGGGGTTGATATCATTTTAGGCCAAGATACTTTAATTATTTAGATTAATTATATAACATAGAAACTAAAAAGTCTATATATATATATATATATATATATATATATATATATATATATATATATTGACGACACGTTTGGCTCAGTTTGTAAGGACCCAGTGTGGTACTTGCCGTGCCAGTGGTCGCGGGTTCGAGCCCCGCTGGGGGCATTCATTTGTGCGATGAGCACGAATGTTGGTACTCTAGTCATGGGTGTTTATATTTACAATGTGTATGTATTTAAAGTTATATATATATTAAAATATATGTAGATTACTATATTTTAATAATAACGGAAGTTTTTTCATAATATTAAATTGCATTATGTAAAAAATATAAATAAAAATAGTTGTTCAGATATCTTTTTTACATTACATATATATTTAAATATTACGTAATTATTTCTTATAAATCTGGATTACTATAGCAACTTTTTTAAACAAAATTCGTTTACTTTAGCGATAAAAAAAAATCAAAAAATCTATATATGAATATTAATAAACATGATTCAATGTATAAAGCAAGAGCGTGGTATGGAATAATATAAAATCGATTGAGTCTCAATAGGCTCGCTGCGCTAGATCGCGAAATGCGCCTTTGATGAAATCTAAATAGGGTTACTCGTTAATATTGCTCTTATCTATTTAATAAAAGAGCCTAAGTGGTTGATAATATAAATAAACAAATAAATATGTAATAAAACAAGGCTTGCTGTAATACAATACGTACTTTTTTCACCAACCATTTTCACCCCAAACATAGCCATCAATTCAAGAAATGACCTCATTTATAGCAGCAACTTCTCATATTTTATCGTTACGAGATAAAATCTGAATGTTTTAATTAGCTTTAATATTTCATAATTAAATAAAAATCTCTCGCACCGTCACTTAAGTTAAATAAATTGAGAGAATAATGGTTGTCTGAAAAAGCAATTTTTAAACATGGATTCAATTGAACTTAACAAAATTAATAATATTATTATAATTATATTTTAAACGTCTCACTGGTCTAGTGATCTAGCTAACATGTACGGCTACAGATCCGGATATCCAGGGTTCGAATCCCGGGTAGGGAATTTAGTTATTAAGTTTTTTCTGTTTAGAAATTCTCAGTTGATATATTACGCCTTACATAAAGTAGTTTCCAAAAAGATAAAGTGCTAAAAACTAGCCCCAATTAAGAAACACTGCCAAAGAGATGTTATATATTTTTCAATACGTATTTTCTTATATTTTTCAATTCCTCCAACACATTATTATTTCCTCCTTTGTACCAGGATTTACTGAACCGATGTTCCCATTTATATTACATGAAAAGCAAAAATAACAAGGTTTATATTTTTTCTAAAATATTATTTTAGTTTTTATGAGTATGTTTTAACTTTGTAATTAAATCATCGAAATCAAATATAAATTCTTTTTTGTCATTTATATACAATTTATTTTATTACACTACAGAATTACAAAGGGATATTACGTAAGATAATGTAAATGTACCTATCTAAAAAGGACCAAGAACAGAGATTTAAATGGCGGGCTTATCGCTAATTAGCGGTTTCTTCTAGACAACCTTTGGTTGTTGGTGTTTACATTATATACAATACAATATACATACATACATATACATACGTACATACATATTATGTAGGTACTAAATTACAATCTTATTTTTAAAATAGTATAGTTATTAGATTTAAATAAACGTAATATATAATTTAATACATATTAGTATATGATAAATCAATATCAAATCTTATTGATATTAAGTAATTTAATGAGGTTGTGTAAATTATATACATACTTTTTTTGACGACATGTTTGGCTCAGTTTGTAGAGAACCTACTTGCTGTGCCAGCGGTCGCGGGTTTGAGTTCCGCTGGCGGTATTCTTGTGTGTGATAAGCATGAAAGTTTGTACTCCAGTCATAAATGTTTATATTTATAATATGTATGAATTTGTGCGTCAACTATCTGGTATCCATAACACAAGCTTCGTAGCTTACCGTGGAATTAGTGCTGTCAGTGTTGCCAACACTTTGAAATTTTATCCCCCTAAGAGTAATTTTAAAAACCCCTAAAACTACTTATTTGACAATTTGAAAAATGTAGATTTTTATCTAATACAAAAAATTACATATAACCGTTTAATAAACATAATAAATTACTTAATTAACTTAGAAATTAATTAAAAAAATGATAAATAATGCATATGATATTTAAACATATATGATTTTTCCAAGTGTTTGAACAAAATTTATGAAAAGTTATTTATATTTAAGTCATGCTATTAAAGAAAACAAAAACCTTAACAATTTTTCCTATAAAGGAGAACGCATAAGTTGGCTATACTGAGTGCTGTGTGTTAATGTCCCAACATATTTATTTATACCTGTGTATATTTTGACAAGAGCGAGTCCACCAACAAAATAAATATAATTATTAATGAATTTTCGTCGGTGTCCTCGCTCGTGTGACCTATTTGTTAGTCCCAGATATAGTAAGCTATCTCCATTCTAAATGTCGTTTTATTCATTTATAGTGTTTTGTTACCGAAAACCTAAGCAATAATGCTTAGTCGGTGCGTTATAAACACATAGAAACACTCCTCATAAAGGAGGTATATGTTCGGACAGCAATTAAACCGGTTGCATTCATTATCATTCATCATCACTGTATCATCATATTGAGAAAAAAAAGATAATAATTAAGATATGAATAAAAATTATGAAGTTAAAAGAAGAATCAGAAGCACCAATATTTCTATTCTCTTTATTTGTTATTCGCGCCCCTTCTATCTTAGTACTATTTCCTACACACCTAAAGGTTGTCTGGAAGAAATCGCTCTTTTAGCGATAAGGCCGCCTCTTGTACCTTCTTCTATATTATATTGTATATTTTCTTTTTCTCTTTTTGGGTGTACAATAAAGAGTAATTCATTCATTCATTCATTCACCCTCCTGGAAATAACATGAAAAAAATGTATTAAGTAGTTAGTAAACAAATGTATTTAGTACCAGTATAAGAGATAAACCTCAAAAATCACATTCATACAGCCGGTACAATTCCTACAAGCACTGCATTTAAAAGGTAAATGGGTTAGTTCTCTTTGCAATAAAAACTAGAAGTTTCAAGATAAGCTCTTTTTATTCAAAAGCTTTTTATAATTTTTTTTATAAATAGCACGCCACTTACAGTTTTGTATGAAAGAAGTAATAAAAGAATAATAAATAATTTAAATGTATTGTTAGCGATTTTCTATCTAGTTTAGGAACGTTCCCAGGTGTTTTTTTGTATTTACAATAAAATATATACATATTTAAGTTTTGGCAAATATTACTAAGAGTAAGACTAGACAAAGTGTTAATCCAGATCCAGGCCTATTTTACTCAAAGCTGTGCAGCTTTTATAATAGTAGGTACGCTATAAGAACGCACCATGAGAGCGGTACGATTCGGAATCAGAGGAGCGGGATGACCAGATAATATTCTATCGTGCATGAAAAGTATAGAGCAATAGAGCGATGCTCAACCTATTTTATAACGATATTAGTGCCAAAACAGTTTTTAATTCACTATAAATTAATTAAACAACCAATCGAAAAATGAACTTCGGCAACTGAAGAAATACTTCTAGGCTTCCTGACAAAATAAAAACCCTATAAAGAGAAATAGCAATATGTGTGCAAAACATATATTATTCAAAAAAATATATTATCGAGAAAATTTTCAACAGGCGTGTTTTCAATTTTGGCAATTCGACATAAAAGTCGGAAGTATCGAATCACTAAGTATCAGAGGTAACTTTCACAGATTCTGTGATAAATAACGATGTCTAGGTACCATATTGCCATACGGACACTCTTAAGAACGTTAAAGATTAAATATTGACATTAAGATTAAATATTGAACTTTTCAGCATGAAAAAAAAGCTTTAAGTATGTTACAAATTGTAATTGAAAACTGCCGTTATTCAAATGAGATACAATTATCTTTTGCGAGCAGCCACTATAGCATTAATACTGGTTAATCCCCGAAGTACGTGGATTACGCCAGTATAGGGTGGGTAGACGATATCACGATATTGGAATGCTAAACTCAGTTTAACCTTCGCTTAAAATTGCTGCTAAGCATTTTCATATGTATTTACTATTGGCATTTAAGTATCTATGTATTACTAGCGGCTCACCCTCTCCGGTTATATCCTACGGGAACCGTACATTTTTCCGGGAAAAAAATATCCTATATGCTATTTGAGACTATAATCTATCTCTGTGCCAAATTTCATTCAGATCCGTTCAGCCGTTCTGACGTGATTAACAAACATCCAAACATCTACACTTTCACATTTTACTATACATATATTTAGTAAGAAGTAAGATTATTATATAACTATACTTTTTATTCTACTAGTATCGTGTTAAACTCGCATCCCTTTGTACATTCCTAGATGCCCAGCAGTAGTCTAAGTATTATTCTAGGTCACAGTGTATCTAAACACTAAATTTCTTCAGCAACCTTCAGCAGTTCCAACAGGAAGGAGTAACAAACATACACACTTACAAACATTCATTTATAATAGTCGTCAGGTTTTAAATGAAACTACCTGTCAGATTTCGGGTTTTTGTTTTTACAGGCGGGATAGCTACAAACAACTATATTAATTAATAACTTTAGAGGCGTCTACAATCTTAGTCTCTCTAAAATATCTAATATTCGCGTAAATATAAAAAAGTAATGCTCAAATTTTAAGTAATAAAATAGAATGTCAAATGAAACCTAAAATTGAGCCACAGGAGAGCATTTGTTAGATTTAACTTGAACGATTTCAGCTTTAGGTACGTTGAAGAATAAATCACATAAGGAACTTTGAGGCTTCCTCTCTTTAGCTGTAGTATTATAGAAATACTGAGCCATAGCTTTTCTATAAAAATAAATTTAGTGGCTAATATCAATATTGTAATTTATAGGAGTACTAGCCTAGATACGTTTTAATGGTTACTATAGATTTCTCAGAGATATTTTCCCGCAGTAAAAATATTCTATATGTTGACCCGTATATCTAGCTATCATCATACCAAATTTCATTAAAATCTGTCCAGTGGTTTTCTCGTGATGCGTTCTCAGACAGACAGAGAAACAAAAATTCTAAAAAACTATAGATTCGGCCTCTGTATCGATAATAATGACTATTTCAACGAGATTTACCAAAAAAAATTTATGTACTGGTACGACTCGGTTAGAAATTTATTATATGTATAGATAGATAGATAGATAGATTATACTGTTTACTACTTACTTTTTTTTATATTTACTTTTTTTTGTTTTCAGTCAAAATCAGTTAATTTATTCCAATTATAAACCATAATGTGAATCAAATCACAAAGATTCTAATCACAAAGATCTAAATCACACTAGGTATTTTAAAAAATATGAGTCTATTTTGTACGAGTATGTACGTTTGTAAATCTTTGCTTCCTTACGAATTTCGATGAAATTTAGTATTTAGACAGACTATGGCCTGGACTACCACAGTATAAAGAAGTATAAGACAAGGAATACTATCTATACAAATAAATAATATTGATGTGTTTGTTTGTAATGTCAAAATAACAGCTTTTTACTAAACTCATATGAAAGCATATAAGTTAGGTACTTATAAGAACCCCCCAACGTGCGTTCACCTTGTCGTGGTGGGGGGGCTCGTGTCCGGCAATACAGCCGGGTGCGAAGCCAAGAAACGCACAGGGAGGTGGCCCACTTCGGTGGGCGGTGGAAGGTGGCCCTCTTCGGAGGGCAGTGTACCATGCGGGTTGCACCTGGTACTTCTCTGATAGCAGAGTGGACCTTGGAGCAACCCCGTGGTTGTTGTGGTCTGCTTCGGCAGACCTGCCGTCGGGGCGTCGTAGTTGAATGCGTAAGCGATCCTGCGACGCCCCATTAAGACGGGGGAAGGCTTTGTTGGGTTTTAGTGGGTAGTACTGGCTTTGCCGGTGAGTCCCACACCTCGTGCGTAAATGCATTTCCAAACGTTAAAAAAAAGGTACTTATAAGAAAAAAAAGTTTAATTATATCAAACAATTTAACTCTTTAATCACTGGCAGATAGCTGACGTTAAGAAGTAACTTAGGCTACTTTTATTTTAGAAAAAGAATTAGGGTTCCGCATAAAAAAATTAAAATCTATGAAAATGTGAACATCCGTGTACATTTAAAGGGATGCGCTATAGCGAAGCTAGTTAGTAAAAAAGTTAGCCAAAATATTAATGCATACATATTACAAATTATTAAAAAAAATAGTCGAAGTTTTTGTATGAAAAAGCTAAAAGTACCTGAGCGAATCTAATCATGTGATGTTCAAATATCCTTTAACCCTTAGTTACTCGCGCCTATAAAGTTACTTAAGTCGGTCGTGGGGTGCCAAACACCCCGTTTTAGTTTATAGACATAAAGCAATAGGTATATGTAAAATCCGACCTTTATTAATTAATATCTTTGAATTTACAAATTAATCAACGTTTAAGCTCTTTTTTAATGCGAAATTTTAACCTGTCACCGACCGCCGAGCCACAGGTTAACAATTAATTTCTTAGAAATTAACCGCGAGGTGTTAAATAAAGCTTCTAATAAAAGCAAGTACTCCAAACAATTACAATTGTTCAAATTTTTCATCCATACGAAGCCATGGAACTTTGAATTGAACTTTTCATTAATATATTGTTTGATTTATAGTATAAGGCTTAACGAAGTTAGCCGTTCTTAGATTTACGATCCGATATTTTGTGGTTTAAACTAAATTAATTGCGGACCATTGGATATTGGAAATGGAACACTAATGTTCAGATCGTATCTAAAGAACATAGTCTGCTCAAGTCAATTTAGGCGCATCCTTACTATATTTTAAAGTAGCAAATATAGTAAAAATATCCTTCCCAGGGTCCTTCCCAGGGTCTCAAAATATCTTCTTACCAAATTTCATCTAAATCGGTTCAGTAGTTTCGGAGCCTAATCGATATAAACAAACAAACAAAAAAAACAAATTGACATAAAGTTAGTGTAAAGGCTGTAGAGAAACATAATGTGCTTTTTATTATAGTATTTATAACATCCCGTTTGATAAAGGTATAGATAGGACTATTATACAGAATAACTTTAATTTAACAGAATTGAGAGCATTTCAATGAATAGTGTACCAATTTAATTTTATTCATGCTACGATACACTGTATGTATGTATTAAAATAGATTTATTGAAAGGTTAAATTTTGAAACCTCCATTAAAATTGGCTTCGCACTACTATTTATGAACGTGTTACCAGAAAATGTTTAATACTATACATTGCTCGATTTTATAACTAATATACATAAGAGATATCAACAAAAGCTTTGATGTACAAGAAAGTTTCATATTTATACGTTATTTCGACAGGTAGAGGAGCTATTAATTTCTATTTGCAACTAGAGCACAACCGTCGTTACTGTAAAACCATTTAACTTAATTTGTGGTAAGCGAATGATTCAAGCCTTATTACCTAAAATAATTACAAATTCGAATGTTCCTTCAAAATTTATTTGCTTAATATTGCTGGCTAGCAGTACCCCCGCGGCTTCGCCCGTGTTTAAACTTTCGATCGCTACCAAACTTCACAGGTTCACAGCTGGGCTACAACGTCACAAACTCAAAATTACCTCTTTATAATATTAGTATAAATTACAAAATATACAATTTATACAAAAAAGATTCTTACTAATGATTAAAATAAGGATAAAAGCGTTATCTCAAAGCAGAGATTTAAAGAATCTGACGTGAAGTCCGATAGCCGGGTGGTCTTGTGCTTTTATTATAAAGATCTTTGTTCGATTAGAAGTATTTCAAAGAGGCTTTGAAACTTTAAGATGAGAACAGGTTTAAATTGACTGTAGTCTGTCTTAATATGTACTCTACGAAAATTTCATTATGTTTACTCATAAAAAGAGTGTTATTATCAATTACGATCCTAAAATAAATGTGTGTGACGCGCAATCCTTATTATCGTCTTGGCGACACGTTAGGCTCAGTTTGTAGTGATCCTACTTGCTGTGCCAGCGGTCGCGGGTTCGAGTCCCGCTGGCGGCATTCATTTGTGTGATGAGCACGAATGTTTACACTCCAGTCTTGGGTGGTATTTATAATATGTATGTATTTAAAGTTATATATGTGTAGTGTATCAACTATCTGGTATCCATAACACAAGCCTCGTAGCTTACCATGGAACTAGATGGCGCTGTGTGTTAATGTCTCCACATATTTATTTATTTATTAATATTTTATATGCGAATTGAATAATTAAATATTAGGTTACTTTATTTGTCCATTGTTTAAATTTCAATAAAAAGAGGAAGAATGTCTTTACTAACATAAAATAAAATAATTGATTTATTTAGGTACATACTGTAAGTTTTCGCTGTATATGTATATATATATATATATATACAGCGAAAACTTGTGTGATATATATATATATATATATATATATATATATATATATATATATAATAAAATTATTATTAATTGATTATACTGGCCATATTGACGACGCGAACGCGTACATTATGATACCTTTGTAAATCAGACAGTAAAAAAAAGACGGGAATGTTCAGACCGAAAAAAAATATAAAAAATGATTAAAATAGAAAGAATAAATAAACTTATGGTAGATTGATCGGCGGGGAGTTGACATGGATGACGTGCTTTCCGTGATTTTTAACTGGAGCAAAGAAATAAGAAATTGTTGGGAATAAGTGTTGCTTCCTAATAAATTTTAATTAAATCTAGTCAAAATATATAAGTTTTGAAAGATGATTCTGGTTTTTCCTGAGATATCCTACAATAGTATTGTAAATATTAATTTTCGTTGACATAAATTTACTAATAAAAGCTAATGTTACGTTGTTTTTCAAGCCAACCAAACCCATCCATATATCTTTTTACTTTATTGAGCGAAAATAGATAGAAAACGAGTACGCTAGTAAATTTTTCAACCAACTTCATAAGAAAGCAAAATATCAATTCTTTTACGCCAACCAAAATCGAACAGGTAGAGAGAGTTCAAATGAGAGGCAATTTTTATAGAGAAAATATGCAAATGAAGTCGCGGGGAAAAGCTAGTATCGAATAAAAATTACAAATTAACACTGCTATAGCCCCAATCTGCCTCTTAAAATATATACATACGGTCTACTTCCGCTACTAAAGCGTATTATTTGATTACTTTCTAATCCCAAAGGGGTCTTGTCGATTCAGTGAACAGCAAAGTAGAATGTTAGCTCTGGAAATGTTTTAATTAAAGTTCTCATGTGCAAAGATAATTTTAGCAAAGACTTGCTTCATGTGAAGAACTCGTTCAGTTTAGTCTTTGATTCTATACCTATTAAATAAAATTCGTGTTTGCCTATTGATTGTATGATTTAAAAATATTTACCTCTATTTAGCTATTTTAAGTTACAATCCAAAAAATAAACTATCCTTACAATATGATACATGCAAAAGAGACACAGGACACAATCATTTTTAAACGGTTGTTCTATCTTTAAGATGATGCAAAAAATCGTATTAATACATATTTCTGATCCTAAACATTGTCCACGACTCCCGGTTATTCTTACTTCTACGCTACTAATGTTTTTCTCTATTCCCATGTTTGCTGCAACGTTTTCTACCTTATTCATTAATCTTCCAAATTATCCCCTTCAGCCTTCCTTTATTTCTATAACATTCGTCATCTATACATATAATAAAATTGTAACTAAGCCGAATCTATACATTAGATATTTTTTGGAAAATCTTATTGAAATAAACATTACTATCGATACAGAGGCCGAATCTATAGTTTTTAGAATTTTTGTCTGTCTGTCTGTCTGTCTGTCTGTCTGTTACCGCATCACAGAAAAACCACTGGAGGGATTTTGATGAAATTTGGTATGGTGAAAGCTGGTTATTCGGTAATATATGATACTTTTTAACGGGGGAAAATATCTCATTTCTGGGAAAAAAAATACAAAAACTGTAATGTAAGAGTATACTAATACATAAAATCTAAGAATTTGGTTTTTGGTCATCTGAACGCGGGCGGAGCCGCGGGCAATGCTAGTCTTTTATATATTTTTCGTGTAAAATATTACATACAGTATTTTCTCTTACTTTTGATACAATTATTTACTTTAGGTTGTGAGTGCCAGAAGACACATACATAGACATGTAATCTATCTTGTACCTCGGACATACTACTTATTGGTATTGGTTCATATTTCATTTCACTTGGTTCATATTTTTTCTTCTGTCCTATATTTTTAGATATTTCAATACTATTACTATATCCATAACTTTCTTTCAAGATTTTCAATTTTTAAATGCCATTTAATCTTCTATCTATACTTATAACAAAATTCTAACTAAGGCGAATCTGTACATTACATATTTTATGGAAAATCTTATTGAAATAGTCATTAATAACGATACAGAGGCCGAATCTATAGTTTTTTAAATTTTTGTCTGTCTGTCTGTCTGTTACCGCACCCCAGAAAAGCCACTTGGGATTTTGATGAAATTTGGTATGGTGATATCCGGATCGACATATAGGATACTTTTTACCACGGGAAAATATTTCTTTTTTGAGAAAAAATACAAAAACTGCAATGTAAGAGTATACTAATATGTAAAACCTAAGAATTTGGTTTTTGGTTGGTGATCCGAACGCGGGCGGAGCCGTGGGCAATGCTAGTCTTCTATATAAATAAAAATGAATTTTGGCTCTACCAATTCAGCTAATATTATTTTTCGTATGTTCCTTAAGGTACACGGAAAGTTTTAATAAAGAGAAAAAATATAAACTAAGGTGAATATTATATATATACAAAACAAAGTCGCGCTAGTTACACCATTTATAACTCAAGAACGGCTGGACCAATTTTTATGATATTTATTTTTTGGATTTCTTTTAGTCCGGAATAGGATGATAACAATTAAAAACAATTAAAAAAATATTTTTTTATATAGCTAACGCTGGCTAATAACTAATTATATCTATTTAAAATGTACTAGTTTTAAATAAAGGCTTTCTAGCATAAGCTTAAGTCTTTTTTGACCCAAATTACTTCTCTTCAGCAAAAAGTATTCAAACTGAATATTATGATTGCTAATGAAATTATTGTTGAAGTTGAAATAAGTAAACTTGAAAGGTAAAACGAAGTTCAAAGTTGTCATCATTATCAATATATGAACTGATACAGAATTTCTTTGATCATACGTATCAATAAAAATGAACAAACATTCTTGAAAAATTCATCACGTTATTTATTTTCCTTTGATGTATCATCTACATACTCGTCCAACTCTCATACCTACCAAATTTGGTAAATATAAACCGAAAGGAAGCAGAAATTTTGCGAGTCGTTGAATCGTGAAATGGACTTCTTTCTCTCTAAATATTTACATTATAAAACCATCAAGACTATTATATACATATATGTAAAATTACCTATGTCATAACGCATAATTAGCAGAATCCATAAGTTGTATTTGGGTTGTAAATAAAACGTCACGTAAAAGCGACTGCTTTAAAAATCTTACTATAAATTTAAAAACTATAAAAATAACCCAAACTTGAAAGTTTTTCTAGTAGCAATTAAAAAGTTTCAATTTCTGGTGTGCTTTAATTTGTATCAGCTGGCACCGACTTCGAAAATATCTGACTAGATATCTATTGTAAATGAAAACTACCAATCAGTTGTTTTTTACTTTTTAGTGCTTTTTTTGAAGTCAATTTTTATTTTGTTTTTAAAAGTTTTTATTTTTCCATTTTTAGTGTAGATATAGGTAGTAGTAGCAAAATAAAATGAAAGTATTGTAAAAATTCAGTAGGTGAAAAATCAATCGTCCCCTATTTTCTACACTTAGAGGTGGATTTTTATTTTCAAATTTAAATGGGACTATTTCGGAATAAACCTCTTTAAAACGAAAAAAAAAATTTGCAAATCGGTCAACGTATGACGGAGATGTGCTCAAACATACATAAAAAAACAATATAAACATCCGAAATAAGGACCTCCTCCTTTTTTGAGCTCAATTAAAGAAGAACTTTGAGAAATTACTTTCAAATCATATTAAAAAATATAGGTTAAATAATTAAAAACATTCGTTTTTCACTAAAACGAGCAAAACGGTGCAATTTACTGACAATATTTTTACGATATCCATATCCATACTAATATTATAAATGTAAAAGTGTGTTTGTTCGTTTGTCCTTCTTTCACGTCGAAACGGAGTGACGGATTGGCATGATTTTTTGTGTGAAGATAGTTGGAGGGCTGGAGAGTGACATAGGCTACTTTATACCGCGGGAGATTATCTCATCCAAAAAGTATTTATGATCAAAATTATTTCAAACTTAGTATTAATGCTCTTCAATACAATTAAATAAATACGTGTAGCATTTTATATATGTAGCATCCCTTACGGGATGAATTTCGAAAACTACTAGAGAGGGAGGGGAGGGACAGAGGAGAAAATATCGCATTTCGGATAAAAAATACAAAAACTGCAATGTAAGAGTATACAAATAATGTAAAACCTTGATTTGGTTATCGGTCATCTTAACGCGGGCGGAGCCGCGGGCGATGTTAGTACATTATAAACGGGATTTTCATGTACAATAGGCAGTAGGTACCTAATCAGATATTTTTGGAGTCAAATCAAACAAAAATAATCCATTTAGATATGAATATAAGGCTTTATTTACAGTTAATACATTATACATCAATTTATCCTGTATCTCCTAACAATAATAATATATTTAGTACCATAGATACTATAAAATTTAATTAATTTGTATAATAAGTACATATTATAAATCTTTCATTTAGTTAGTTAGTGTTCATCTTATTTATATTTGTGACAAAATAATAATAATAATTTAGTGATGAAAGGTAAAAAAATATTATTTCAATTTTATGTTAAATATGTTCCATCATAAAGAATATTTTTCCTAAAACTTACATCTTGCAAGTCTTGAGATGTAATTTCCCTGGAGAAATAAACAATGACTATAAAAACATGTACGTGATAAGACTAGACTAGGGTTATTGAGATTTAAGATACATTTTAATAAAAGGGTCGAGAAAGGTGCAGCAAAATTATACTTATAGTAAAGAATCTTTTCAGTCAATTCATCTGCTACGACCTGGCCACCTTCAAGAAGAAAGCGTATTCCTTCCTTAAAAGCCGGCAATGCAACTGCAAGCCCTGCGGTGTTGCAGATGTCCATGGGTGGCGGTGATCACTTTCCATCAGGTGAGCCTCCTGCCCGTTTGCCCCCTTAGTCCCATAAAAAAAATCTTATGTGTACGAGTAATGGTCATTCTACAAATATACTCGTAAATGAGGCAAATATGTATAAAGTTAGGATAGATATTATCTTTAAAAAACAATTATAAAAATCGATCGTCATTTGACGTAGACCACTTGCATAGTGAAAGAAATCATCGTAAGGAAACCAGTATGTCTGATAGAATCTAATAAGTTTTCGAAAGATATGTTAAGTTTGCCAACCCACACTTGGCCAGCGTGGTGGACTGGAATGGCCTGATCCCCCTTGTATTAAAGGTAGGTCCGTACCCAGCAATGGGACTTTAAAAAGGACTAAATACATAATAAAGGGCATTGCAAATACTAATTATTACTTAACATAATTATATAAATAAGAAAACTTATAGAAGCAAACACATTACATGTAACTAAAGACATGCCTCCCTTCAATACCCAGTAGTAGGACGTTATAAGGGTCAGAACATATACATACATACATACATACATACATACATACATACATACATACATACATACATACATACATACATACATACATACATATATACATACAATGCGTAAAATGTATTCGTATATCGTGCATTCGGCACGTGAAAAACCGTTCCAATTCAAAACGTGATTTAAAAGAAGACCTATGAAAGACCTATGAATTAGAGTTTCGCTATGTTAAAAGCGAATAAAATCACATAAGAAGTACGTAATTTTTAAAATTCTTGTTTCAGGATTTTCGGAATTCTGAGATTCGGATATGGATTAGAATTATAAAAAATATCTGCTAGCATTCATACCGCGGAATTAAAATATTCTGAAGAGACTGTGAGGAAAAACCACTTCAACACTAACACAACTATAAGATTTTTTTATATCGATGTCGACATTTTTATATTATCAGATAAATGGCATCATTTACAAATGATCGATAAGCTATAAACAATATTTCTATATTTGTACATAATTATCACTATACTACATCTATACTAATATTATAAAGAGACAGAGTTTGTTTGTTGGATTGAACGCGCTAATCTCAGGAACTACTAATCCGATTTGAAAAATTGTTTCTGCATTAGATAGCCCGTTTATTGAGGAAGGATGGAAGGAATCTATATATTCCATACTAACCGTTAAAATGTACCTATTGACGAACCCGAGTAAAAAAGGGGTGAGTTGCTAGTTGAAATATAAATTCAAAGTGTAAAAAAAATAGAAGCACTAATTAAAAAAACATATTTAATAAATATTCTATGATTCACTGTACAATCATTCTGAAACACTTATCACAATAACTTTTAAATTTATTATACACGACATTTACTACCAGTCCAAGAGAGTGTTTCTGGCTCCTTTACTTTTAATAACCACACGTACTTATAAAAGACTGTTGCCGATGCTGAGCCCAAAAAAGGCCCTGCGTAATAAACCCAATGTGCATTCCAAGTATTGGTCCATATCGCTGGACCTAAAGATCTTGCCGGATTCATACTAGCTCCAGTTAATGGTCCTCCAGCCACGCAAAGGGCAGCTACTATCAGACCAAATTTTATAGAACTACTTTCATTATTATTTACATTCACAGGATCCCAGACAGCACAATTCGCAAGCACTAATCCAGTTGTCAAAAGTATTTCCACACCTAGTGCTTGATATTCTGTAAATCGTGCATGCGGTTGAGTGATACAGACTGCTGTCGATATATTTGCTGGAGATAGTCCGACTAATACACCATATCCTATAATCGCACCAAAAAATTGAACAATTATATAACCAATACCAAGAACTACAGATATTTTTCCCCATATAATAGCACTTAAAGTCACTGCAGGATTCATGTGAGCTCCAGATATGTGTCCGAAAATCTGAATATTCAAGATAACTATTAATCCAAATCCCAAAGGACCGTATAGAGGTGGGTTCATAGGCAAATTATCTATAGGTACGCAGGTCATACACCCAAAGAAAAGTAGCGATATAGTTGCCAAAAATTCAGCAAGTATTGCTCTCCAACTATCGGAACACCATGATATGATTTTATTTTTTGGCTGTCTACTTCGAGTAATTTCTTTGACTACCAGATCTTCAGTCACTATTTCATGACCCGCATCCATTTCTTGTGTTTAAGTTTTGAAAACGGACAAATATTTCACTGCACTTTAGATCTACGAGTATAAGATACGCTAATTTAAGGTTATTAAAGAACATCTGACAATCTGACAATGACGTATTAAGTGTATTATAACCGTAATAAAATCAAACTAAAACGATGATTTTGATATGGTGCTATTATCAAATTATCATATAAAATAATCTATTGATATTAGGTCATACGGGCGCTATCAGCAATCAAGTTCGTTAATAGTATAACAAGCCCTTTTATTAAAATCTGTGTGTCTATAAATTTACACCTACTAATTGACTTGAATTAGAATTAAATTCCATTCTAGACCAATTTTCAGGTCGATGTCAATGGTTAAAAGATATTGAAATATTTTTTTTAATTTCAGTTTTTCGAGAAAACGTACTATACTAACCTGATAGATTCACTAATAGAGATCAAATTTCTGAAAGTATTGACAGCAAGATTTTTATTAGTAATTAAAAGAAGTAAGGAAAGCGAAGGAATAATAGGACAAAATAAATAATTATAATCTACACTACTAATAAAGAGGATAGTTTTGTATTTTTGTATGTTTGTAACGAATAAACTCAAAAAGTACAGGACCGATTTAGATGAAATTAAGTATGGAGATAGTTTGAAACATTATGACATAGGATATTTTTTATTCCGCAAATCATTACTATCAGATGTGAAAATGGGGATGAAAGTTTGTATGGGTAATCAACCCAGGAACGAACCCGAGCGAAGCGAGGGTGAGTCGCTAGTATAAGATAAAACCAAGAAAAAAACCCTTTCGAGTCTTATCGCATTTTTGGTGTTGTAAATTCATGAAAAATATAGTAATGTTATCTTAAAATTACGTGTTGAAATTTATAATATCTAATCAGTGTCGTAAAAATCAGTAAGCTTACACTTGAAACTGATTCAAAATCGATTCTGTTTTTGATTCGAATTCACTCTTGATTCGAACTCGATCTGGCTGTCTCATTGCTGAACCAAACTAATATTAGTCTTTTGGGATATAAACTCTGTATAACATATTTCGCTTTATTCTTTTAAAAAGTTTGTCTAGTGATTTAATAACAACTTCAAAAATTTGGTTTTACTAATCCTGTGTTCTAATTAATTTCATGATTAAACCACAGAGAATAAAGGCTATTTAATTAATTCATAATCTAAATGCCAAAGACAACGTGATCTTAGTCCTTTGGTTTTATTAAATTATTGTTATGGCAAAATGAGAAAGCAATTTTTATTCATTGTATCATAAGAATATTAGAGAAACAGTATTTAAAAAAAATATTAATGTGTAAATAATTCCAGTAAAAATATATGTGAATTTTATGTATGACGACGCCTTTATATGTTCTAGAAGTAATACATTAAATTTTTGTATCCTTAAAAAAATCACATAGAACAGTAAACTGAACGAAGCTCGGTTTCTTCTTTGAAAATTACTAACATTTTCAAATTCCTAACAGAACTCAATCACAGCTGAATTATTTCACAACGAAATCAGCTATCTGCGATAGAGGGCGATAAAGATATTATATACTTATAAGTGCAAAAAAAAAACACGATGGCAGAACCGATGGCATGGAGTGCACACAACTCATGAGCACGGGGTTATCGAGTCATCTAAATCGGAATTCAGACCTAGAAATGGCCTTAGGATCTTAGATCGTAACAAGATATTAGACAAATTATAACCTTTTCGATTTTAAATCAATAATTAAACCATAAAATGCTCGGTATAGAATTCTAGTTTAATGTTTGTATCCACATCAATTTTCATTTAGGCAAAGCTAGAGCTTATAAGGTCTTTATTATTATGTAAGTAGAATACTATAATACATTCTAAATCATCTAGATTCTAAAGTAAAGTCAGAATCTGGTGAAATATAATTAAATAGTAACATAAATCAATAAATTTTTATAAAGGATTACAGATTTTAATTAGAATATAAGAACGATGGCGCCATAAATTATTGAGGGCGTAATGAAGTAAATTAATTACTCTCAAAAGTTCAGGTTCAAATTAGTGATTTAAATTCGATAAAACATTTGTATTTAACATTTACTTTGCCAAACTATACGATTACGTTATATAAGTAACTAGCATTGCCAGCGGCTCCTCCCGCGTTCAGATGACCAAAAACCAAATTCTTAGGTTTTACATGTTAGTATACTCTTACATTGCAGTTTTTGTATATTTTCTCAGAAATGAAATATTTTCCCGCGATAAAAAGTATTCTATTATGTTGACCCGGATAACCAGCTATCACAAAAACAAAATTTCATCAAAATTCCTCCAGTGGTTTTTCCGTGATGCGGTAACAGATAGACAGACAGACAGACAAAAATTCTAAAAACTATAGATTCGGCCTCTGTGTCGATAATAATGTTTATTTCCATAACATTTTCCAAAAAATATTTAATGTACAGATTCGGCTTTTAAACCCTGAAAAGCTAACGTAACTCTTAGATTTACATAGAAATAAAAGTTTAAACTAATATTTGCCGTATTTAATTGAAATCAAACTTATCTAATAATAGCTTAAATCGTAATTTGTTTCAAATCTTTTAAAAAATTGTGTTTAATTTGTGACTTTCGCCCATTACTCATTGTAGATGTAATCTGTTTATTTAATACTAGTTACTTACATTCGCTTCGCTTAGGTGCGTCCCTAGGAGTATTTTGCGACATGATACAAAATCATCTTCTTTTCTTTATTTACATAAATTAATAATAAGTTGCGCCAAAAAAAATTTTTATTAATTAAAATTGAAAAAGTTTAGCGCCACTTATTGTGCTGATTATATTTACTACTATAGACAGTATGTGTATTTATGCATGAACAAATTCTCTAATTCGTCCATGTATTTATGCTACCTCGAGTATATCATATCACATATCTCTTTTTCTACCAAATTTCTTCTATATTCTACTTTTTCCATTTAAACTAACTGTTACAACTTACTGACTGACAGATAATGTCCTTCAACACACATGATATGACAGACATGTCATTAGCGACTCACCCTCGCTTCGCTCGGGTTCGTCCCTAGGTACGTTTTAATTTTTTTGAGCGGAACCCTAATTCTTTTTCTAAAATAAAAGTAGCCTAATATGTTACTCCCTATAACATCAGCTATCTTCTAGTGAAAGTCCCGTCAAAATCAGTCCAGCCGTTTCAGCGATTATCCGGAACAACCAGACAGACAGATAGACAAAAAATTTAAAGTTGTGTTTTTCTTATAAGTACCATATATAATTTCATATGCATTACTAAAACGCTGTTATTTTGACATTACAAACAGACACTTCAATTTTATTTATCTGTAGGTATATATGCACAGATGTTCGAAACTCCAGGGGCTACTAGCACAAAGGGAGGAGAGGGTTTATAAGGCTCTCCGGAACTACCTCTCGTAAAACAAAAAGCAACAGTATTGCAACCTTTTACTACCTATTCTATACTATCATGCTTAGGAATGGCTTATCTAAAGCAAAACTATACATAGTTTAGATAACTTACATTTTAAAGCTAATTGCAATAACTAGTTGAAAATATTTAGTGTTTTATTTGCCGCTAAGCTAATAAAACATTAAAACCATATATAAATAAATATATATACATTTTAAATACCACTTAATGAATATGATAGAATTATTAATTATTAAATTTAATGTTTAAGTAAAATCAATTTTCGTCATAATCTTTATTAAGATTCGAAACAATACGTAAGTATCGATATATCTTATACCTTAAGTTAACGATAAAGAAAGAATAACTACACAGTTCTACTTTTACGTGAAAACATTTTAAAAAGATGTTAATATTTAATTTATCTACTTCAGCTGAACCAACACCATGAAGTATGTAACAACAGCTCCTAAGACCTGAAATGAGACAAATCGATTAACAAATGTAAAAAAAAGCATTCCCTCTTGAGTATTATTAAAGAAAATTATATTTCAAAACCTTTAAAGGAAAGAAAAATATTGGAAATAAAGCCATTGTTAAAATAATTACATAACAAAATAATAAGTCACAAAACAATCCATCTCTGGCATTCATTTGTAATCGATGGAAGCCCCGTTGTTTCTTTAGGAGTTCAGTCATAAATCTTATTTTTGTGCCAGAGGACAAAATAAATTTTGGTAAAATACTCGTACGAGTACGAACACGTCTCCATTATAGATTTTAATAGAAAAAAGAAACCAGCTGTCGAATTAATAAGACCTGAATAATTATTATGCAGTAACAAGTTTTATGCACGTTTGAATATTTTGATCTGATATAAGTTAAAGAAAAAAATATTATGGTCACAAAAATAATATAAAAACGGCATATTTTTTCTTTAATCTACATTATAAGTGCCTATTGCTTTAACTAAAGCATCTATATATTCAATTCAATTCTTTTATTTCATGGCATCTATATTCTATACTAAGTCAAATTTTAGAATGAACATTAGGTATGTACATTGGCATAGATAATAAAGATAAATTATTTTGACAATTAAAGAAAGTATATATAAAAAAAAAAAATAACTTTTTAAACAATTGACTTAATAAAGTTTCCAAACGTATATTAAAAAGTCTAATAAAAAAGTCAGTTGATTATAGATGAACAAAATAATCAATTAGTGGGTAAGCTATAAATAATTACGCTTCGAAATTTCCAACGTAACATATTTAATTAGTCATACAAATATATGAAATTTGTATGAAAATTTAATGTTGTTTCACATATCCTCCCATCCCCTCGGTATGAGGGAGATCAGGGCATAGTCCATCTCGGTGGCCAAGTGTGGGTAGTCTATAAAAAGTAAACTCCACACGTCTTTCAAAAACAAGTTAAATCTTCTCAGACTTGCACATGATGCTTAACCGTAATAGCAAATAATAATTACGTAGAAAATTATTAGCACAGGAAACCTCCTTCTCTTGGATATTTAAGTAAGCGTTACCAATAGGCTGCTTATGCTGTTTATTGGCCACTGGCTTTTGAACCCTTCTTGAAGAGCGAAGTCGTTTGCCAAGTTGGTTTATGTTGCGCACACGTTCAGATGAAACATATTTTGATTATCTAAATTTATATACAAAAGTAATTAAGGTAAAAAGAGGCTAACTTCGAAATTTGTAAAAACGGCTGACACAAACGTATATAGGACAGTATATGTTTATAGCTTATTACATTCAATTCCGAGGATAAATCCATATTTGACAGGGCTTCTACGACATATTTACTAGGTGTTAGGCATAATAAAGGTCCGCCAATCCGCACTTGGCCAGCGAGGTGACCACGGTCTGATCTCCCTCGTTTTGAAGGGAGGCCCGTGCCCAGCAGTAGGATGTTAAAAAGGGCTGAATACATAATAAAGATCATTGAAAAAACTAATTACTATAACTTAACATAATAATATAAATCGGATAACTTACAGAAGCAAACAAATCTAAAGAAACAGTGAAGAATTTAGCGCCAGAAATGCTCATAGCCTTCTGACATTGTTGACAAACGATCTGCACAAAAGTTTTCGCCTCCTCCGATCCATCGTACCATTTGCAGGAATACGCTGCTTCCATTACTGATGAACTCTGTTGTTTTTGTTAATTGTTACCGTTTACAATAATTATTTAGTAATAATTTTGTTTTTTTTTAATTTGATGGCGAAATTATATTTTTAGAAAATTAAAAATAACAAAATAACAAACCAGTTGTGCAAATAAGTCAGTTTTTAAAAAATAATTATATATGAAAAATGAAATCGATATTTTGTGTTGCCATCTCTTCGGTCAATGAAAATGTAAATAGTTAGGGAAAGCATTCATTTAGTAATTTCAATAGCATGTTAATCTAGTAAGATTGACCGTTATGAGCACAATTTTAATAGAAAAAATCGCTATGTTAATAATTATATTATAAATATATTAATTATTATGTATTATATTTATATCTTCCATTTAGAGAAGGATAAATATGGCTTTGGTACTGTCCTCCACACGCAAAATCAAGGTAAAGAAAAAAAGTTGTGTAATGAGTCAGTTTTGCAACTTATAAATTGTAATGTTTTACCTCCTCAATCAGCCTATTTCCAAAGATGCAGAAATGGAATACTTGAGCCAGAGTATAACTAAGGTAACCAATCGTACTAAATGCATACACGTTAAGTCCGTTGATCTAGAAAATATTCAATAATATTTTTAATATCTATACAAATAAATAAAATTGACGTGTCTATTTGTACTGTCAAAATAACAGCGTTTTACTAAATGCATATGAAAGTTTATAGTTCGATACTTACAAGAAAAAAACAATTTTTAAATTTTTTGTCTGTCTTATCGTGTTCTGGCTAATCTCCGAAACAGCTGGACTGATTTTGATGGGACTTTTAACTGGCAGATAACTGATGTTATAGGAAGTCTTAGACTTAGTCTAATTGTATTTTAGAAAAAGGATTAGGGCTCCGCGCAAAAAAATTAAAAGCCATGAAATTGTGAACAAAATCCGAGTACCTAGGGACCCCGAGCTAACCCAGATTAAGTTGCTAGTTCCATTATATAGTAGCATTATATAGTAGTTGAATATAAATCCAATTGACTATATTTAAATGTATATATTATTTATTACCTTGGTCGCTTGATAAGCTAATAATGTTAATGTGATGGTAGAAACCAACATGTGAAACAATAAAGCAGTTCCATACGTGTCTCCGATAGAAGATACTAATCTAAAAGTGACGTAGAAATTGGATTAAACTATTTTTTATCAGTTAGTTGGCTAATACACTTTTTAATTAATATTCAATAATAATTATATTAGTAAGGTTTTATTTAAAAAGTCAAAAATGAGTCTCAGATTCGATTCCTACGAAGGGCAATCTAATAAGTTTTTACATATTATATTTGTGTTGACTTTGTCTAATTTTTTTATAGCAATAATTTATGTATTTTAAACATTTTCTTTTAAGTTGTTAAAAATAAGTAGGTAAAATATAACACTGTGGTATTTACAATGAAAAAGCTTTAAAGAGTTAAGAAACTCTGATGAATGACTTGACAAAAGATCTCTTGTAGTTTTAAATTCTTATTACAAAACTTGGTTGTACCGCGAAAGTTTTTATGCTAAAGTTATTTTTCTATGAATATTTATAAACAAAAAATGGTGGCGTACTATATACTGAAAATAAAAGGTTAATATTATGGTCGCTAGTCACATAAAGGCATAAGACTTCACAGGTTCGATTCCCAAATGAAGAAAATATATAAATCATTCAAAGTTTCATTTGCAAATTGTAATATTGAGCACACAATACATAATATCAATGTTGATAGAAAGAAGGAATTGAAGAAATAAATCAAGTTGTTTTCGTTTTCGACCGTCGAAAAATATAAAAGGAAAATATACTATATTATTTTTTATGAACATCCTGTAGTACAATCATAATATGATAAATACAATTCTCTCTCCAATCTAATCTCTACATATTCATTTCCATTCACAAACCATTTACTTTCTACCCCATTAAATTTCATCGTATACAAAAAAATATTTTAAACAATAAAAACGAAAATTGTTAAAAATATCATCATTGAAAAGATAAATGGAAATTAGTTTCTAAGAAAAAAATCCATAAATAAAACAAGCATTCCATCAGTCGAATCTGATTTTTTTCACCTTACGATATGTTTATGTCTTTCCACCCAATACTTGATAGCTGACCGTGCTAGCATTTCTTGTTTTTGAGACAAACCATTTGGATTATTATTTTGCTGCCCAAAAGTCTGTAATCTTCCTCCAGCACCACGTAGCGTCATACCGAAATCTTGCTGAGTGGAGTAAATCCCTCGTATGTCCATATCAATTGGATCGGGGACTTTCTCGGAATTTTCTGTTAAACGTTAAAATTTTAGCCACATAATATTCCTCTTACTCAAAATAATACTTAAACAGTTTAAATAAAACTATCTTTTCGGATTTTTTCGCGGATTTATTTTGATTTTTGGTTCCGACGTTTTGAAGGTTTTACAGTTTAAAGCAATCATGGCCACATGGTTTTATATGTCTCAAAAGCGTTATATACTCGTAGTTGTTACAGACAGCCTACCAACAAAACAACAAAATTTATTGAAAAAAATAAAAAATGGCACCATGGTACGTACCTCCCAATATTTGTTAATTTTCATTTTAAACATTTTTATAATTTTAATAAGTTTTATAATTGAATATGGAATAATATTTATTTAATTTTAACTGTTATTTTTATATAGAAAACTTTATTAATTAGTAATCTCTATTTTTAGTATTGTGAACAAAAAATCAAAATAAATCCGCGAAAAAATCCGAAGAGATAGTTTTGTTTAAAATTTTAAATATTTACTTTAACACCTAAAAAAATACTTCACGGCCACTCTTAAACTACTCACCCGTTGAAGGAACCTTAAATAGTTCTGCAGTATTAGGCCTATAGGTATCTAATGAAGCACTAAGCTCCATCAAGGGTTTCATAATAGCTTTTAAATGCTGCAGTTGTTCACAAGCAAAGATCAACCAGGAGCAAAACATAACATCCAAGAGGTTTGCAATAGCCATGGAGAAAAGAAGCCAATAGATCTGTTCAGAAAAAAAACGTATGTGTGTACTTATGTACGCACGTAAGAAATTAGACTTCTTTGGCGTAACGGAACAAAAATAGCTAAAGATTTCATCCCGTATGTCACAACTTGTTTGTCTGTGCTGTCGGTGTGCGCGCGCGTCATAAAAATATTACTCTCATAATTTTTTCCAAACTTGCCAAACGAAGAATAACTTCAAAAAGGACTAATAAGCTTAATTAAGAACATAACCATTACTTTAAAACCCATTATATAAATAAGCTTAAATTTTCATAAACATTCGAACAGAATTATATTTTTTTAATTAAAATCAACTGTTTTATCAAGATACTTGCCTGAAAAACAAATGCCACTATATACATAGTGCCACTCATAGCGTCAAAAGGATACCAGGCTTTAAGTGGTAGTCTTGGCACTGGTTCGGTAAGCGTTTCATTAGTCTCTTTGTCTACCAAAAAACGGACGGACTCTCCAAAGAAAGTTATTGTGACCCAACCTAAAATATCGAGTATAAGCTTTATTATCAATTTTGTAGAAAATTCTTGAAAATTGCATATTATAGAAATTATTATAGAAATTGCATAAAACTCTATTTCTGACGCAAAAAAATATTATTACCATCTAAACATAATAATATAATAAACGCTATTTGTACTAGCGATCAGCTAGCGCTTTACTTAAGCTTCTGATTTATTCTTCTGCCTTATACAATATAGATTTTTTCTACTGGAATTACTTCATTAACCAAATATAACTTTTATTACAATTAATAAACCTCTAATTTATAATATATAATATCTTTTATAAAATATAGCTATGTCCTTATGGATTTCAACAAAAAATCAATTTTATACGTCATCGTTGAATCTATGAAACTAGTCTTGATCCATATATTATATATTATTATGTAAGTTAGTATACTGAGAATTAACTCACAAGTAACGGAGAATAGGATCATGCCACAAATAAAATAAAGCAGTCTCCTCATCTTAGTTAGCGCAAGTTGGTGATATCTGGCATCAGATTCGGTGAACAGAGGATGACTGTTCGACTGATTCCATATTGCCAAAGTTCTATATAAGATAGAGATTAAAAATGTAAAAATAAAAGAGAAAAAAAATTTTAATGCCGTAATAACTTTTTAAATAAAACTATCTTTTCGGAATTTTTCGCGGATTTATTTTGATTATTTAGGTCCCGACATTTCTTTGCCTGTGTTTCTTTACAGTTTACAGCAATCATGGTCACGGGAAAGACAACCCATGTGTCGGGAGTGAACAGATAGTTTTATTTAAATGTCAGATATTTACGTAGATCTAAAACAGTATTATTCAGTAACTAGCATTGCCCGCGGCTCCGCCCGCGTTCAGATGACCAAAAACCAAATTCTTAGGTTTTACATATTAGTATATCTCTTACATTGCAGTTTTTGTATTTTTTGTCAGAAATGAGACATTTTCCCACGGTAAATAGTATCCTCTATGTTGACCCGGATAACCAGCTATCACTATACCAAATTTCATCAAAATCCCTCTAGTGCTTTTTCTGTGATGCGGTAACAGACAGACAGACAAAAATTCTAAAAACTATAGATTCGGCCTCTGTATCGATAATAATGTTTATTACAATAAGATTATCCAAAAAATATTTAATGCACAGATTCGGCTTTGTTACAATTTTATTATATGTATGAATATCTATAAATACTCTTATATTTTTTTATTTATTGCTGGAATAATTTTAGAAATTAAATAACTGAAATTAGAAATAGCCGTACCATTTAACATTTACAAAACATGCGATCAGATTTTTTTTTTGTTATTTTTATTATTTGATTTGTTATTCATACATATATGTATATGAATGCAATAATTGTTAACTACCTTGATTATAAAATATCTATATAAAAAATTATACACGAACATCGTATACATGAAACCTTATATTTATTATTCCTATACTGTTTCCATCTTATATGAAATCATGCTTCTTGCCAAATCACATGATACAATAGAGTGAATACACTTACATTTGTGTATATCAGGGAGTTTGAAATAGTTGATATAAGTTATATAAGTGATCATATCATTTCAATACATAATATGTGGCATTTAATATTCAATTTAATATCTTTCTACACTATATCTCTATCCGTTCCTAAGGTAAAGGATCTTAAAGAGACAGGCGGATTGACAGATAATATAGTAAACAAATTGTTTGATATCGTATAAGTCACTAGCAACTCACCCCACCCAGCTTCAAGCAACTTCAGCAAACAAATTCCCACAAACTTACAAACTTTCATGCCCGTTTTCAACCTCTTAAGGGATGATTTCCGGGATAAAAACTCCTATGTCCTCGTATCCTATGCCCCTCCGAGGGTATCAAACTATCTACTTGCCAAATTTCATCTATATCGGTTCAGTAGTTTCGGAGCTTATTCGGTACAAACAAACAAACAAGAAAATATTTCCTCTTTATAGTATTATATTGATTAGTATGAATAAACGTTTCATTTTTATCGATAAATGTACGTAACTAAAAAACATGAAATTACATGTTTATCTTTTAAACGTCGATTCCATTATGTGCAATATTCGATGTTTTGTTAAAAACTCAATTATGAGAGGCTTTACTCAAAATGAAATTCATTAACAAAGCTTTACTGGGAAAGCTCACTGTAATATAATGAAGCTGATATATAGTGCAGTGATATACGATACGGAGCTTTCAAACTTTTCATTGAAACATTAATAACTTTACCTCGAATTAGATTAAAATAAAACAGATTAGTTTTCCCTAAAAATATATTTCATATTCATAGATTTTAAATCAGTTATTTCTCTTTTTTATGGCAACTTTTATCAATTTTATATTTTGACTAGTGATTTACCCTTGCCTCGTTCGAATGCGTCCCTAGAAGCCTAGAAGCATTTACACTATTGTACGTAGCCTGACTGATATTTCCATATGCGAATGATTTTTAACATGATTACCACTTGCCTTACGGTGAAGAAAAACATTGTGAGGAAATATAATAATATACATGCATGACTGTGAAGACCTAGCAAGGTTGTGGAAAGACATGTGGAAGTCCACCAACCCGCACTTGGCCAGCGTGGTGGACTATGGCCTGATCCCTTTCGTATTGAAGGGAGGCCCGTGCCCAGCAGTGGGACGTTAAAAAAGGCTGAATACATTCAATTTTTCAAAATCACATTGTTAAAAATCACCCTTGAAAAATTGAATACGTAATTATAATTATGTACAATCGCACCACACGATCGTATTATTATAGCAGATAAAAAGAATTGAAAGTGTTCTATATAAAAATATTTCATATTTACAAGGTTTTATATTCGCCGGGAAAAGTGAAATTGCGTGAAAATGAATTCAGTTCGAAAACTCAGTTACTTAGCAGCTAATTATTCGCTCTTTGTTAAATTTTGAAACGCTGCTTTCATTTTTTCCTTTTCATGCTGGAATATTGAAAAGAAAATATACAGTAGCGTTGAATGTACTGAGATTTTCCTGCAAATATTTTTTGCTAAGCAATTTTGTAAATTAAGTAATAAGAGAAGGGATTGGGATTTTTATAGTTTAAGGGTCTATTTAATATATTAGTGAACTTAAGTAAGCGTAAGATAGTTTGAGACCCTGGGAAGGACAAAGAGTACTTTTTTTCTCGAAAATCATCCCTTAAGGGAAATATTAAAATAATTTTATAATTTATTACAAAACTAGCGATTCACCCTCGCTCCGCTCGGGTTGGTCTCTAGGAAAGTTTTACGGGTAAATATAAATTTCTCAGAGGCGAGACATTTTCCCGCAGTAAAAAGTATCCTATATTATGACTCGGATAAGCAGATATCATACAAAATTTCATCAAAATCTATCCAGTGGTTTCCTCGTGATGCATTCCCAGACAGTCAGACAGACAAAAATTCTAAAAAATATAGATTCGTCATCTGCATCGATAATAATGACTATTTCAATAAGACTTTCCAAAAAATATTTAAAGTACAGATTCGACTCAGTCAGAATTTTATTATATGTACATGCAAAAAAAATATGGGAGCAACTGAGTGCCCAAGACAAGCATTTCAATGACGGAATTCTTATCTAATAATACGACACTAATCAGTGACTCGACAAACTACTATACACTTTCGTACAATGTACACTTTTACACTACTTTGCACCACCAATAAATTCTCTAATTACAAGAGCTTTCACGTGGACGTTTAAACAAAACATAATTAATGAAGCCCAGACCATTACTGAGAGCAATCTAAACAACAGCTTAATGAAGGCGTAGCAATTCAATTTATACGAGTACGTTTAATCACTGGTGCATTATGTTGAAAAATATTTGTGAGCAGAGCTACTAACGAATACTAACAAAATTAAAAAAAACCGACTACGTAAAAAGTGAACTTAAAAGAGGAGAACAATTTGACGAAGGAACATACTCCTAGTATTATGCAGTCGGAGACCGACATACATAGCTATAATTCGAATACCTTAGATATATCAAACGAATCAACGACATCAAAATCGGTTAAGCCGTTCAGTAATTACGAGGGAACATATCGGACATACATACAGGTCAAACACATAACCCTCCTTTGGGCTTCGCCGCAGTCGGGTTAAACATGGACAGCTAAATATGTTTTGATTTTATCGTAACTAGTGTCCTACTAACATCACCTTCACCCAGAGCTAGGCTAACTGAAGTTAAAACTTCGGCCAATACTAAATTTCATAGCCTACCTAAATAAATACCTAAATATCTTTGGGGTCTAGTAGCTAGCATGTAGCCACAGATCCGATGGGTTCGAGTATAGTTTTGGGTTTTTCTCAAGGGTCAAAAAATTTTCAACAACAGCTCCATTGGGAAGTTAGCGGTATTTCATTCCCATGTCTCCGAGAGCACGAATAGTCATTGGCCCTGCGGCTGTTTTCCCACCGTCCACCCACCGAATTGTCGTACATTATATCTACCCGCATACCTGTCTTTTTGAGATTGGTCTTCGTGGCTTAAATTAAATTGATCAGAAGGTATATTATATCTAATATCAAATGAGATATAACAAGAATAACGTAGGTAGTTTAAATAAGTTCTACCGACCTATTCAATGCTGGTGCAAAAATATCACTTCGAATGGTTTTGGCGGTACAGTAGGTAAACTAACAAATTAAAAAAAACACTCTTTAATTTTCATAATTTTCGAATATCCAGCTTCCTCAATTCTGGGTAGAATCAAATGTATATTTGTATTATATTGCGAACTGTACGAGCTAGATTATTACAAAATATTATACAACTTCATAATTTCCTGGACTCAATTTGAACTACGAGTATTCACGCTCTCATTTTATAATTGAATATAGACATTTCAAATAATAATTCTCAGTACAGAGAAACTGATTCAATAACACATACAAATTATAATGTTCCACGAAACTATAATATCAACTTTATGTATTTATATTTAAGTAAGTATTTATTACCTGTAAAAATCCTTCGAAGTGATTGCGAAAAACGCTAATTTGATGATAGAGTGAGCAAAGAAGAGAACTGTTATAGTATTAGCTGTTAACTCGTTCACTTCATCAGAATACTTGGCCATATTAACAGCCATACATAAATAGTGGACTACGATCATCAATGCATGGACACTAGAATAGACCTTGCGAAACAAAGTTGACATGCCAGAATTATCTAGAAAAAAATATCCCGAAAAATTTAAAATAATTGAGTTTTAAAAAATACAGGTACAAAATATACCGTGTTTTTTTTATAGATACATATTTTTAATCAATTTTATCGGAATCTTAAATAACAGAATGATAAAATTAAATATTTTTTTATATTCATAAAACTTTTACCTGAATGATAGTTAAACAAAAAATGTCCCGCGATCTGCATCAACTTGATATTCGGCATTAAATCGGACACGAGGCCCTGTGTTTTTACTTTGGTCATCATCTAAAAAAAATTTAGTGCAAATATTTTAGAATACTGTTAATAATATTTGTAATATTATTATTAAATATCACTCTTTACATCTAAATACTTTACCTTGACCGATTAAATTGATCAGATAAAAAAAAAATTGTCAAGCACTTTTTATAATATTTCCTTAATTAGATCAGATTCTGCTATATGACTATAGTTATTATGGCGCTAAATTGTCTTTGGGCTGAAGACGTGTGGTAAAGAGACGAGCATTAGATGAAGTGATCGATTTTTTTATTATACTGTTATATTTTTCGCACTGACGTGTTTCAATTTCAAAGTCATGTAGGCCAATGGTGGCAAGTTTTCCATGGGAGCCACCACATGGTGTACATGTGATTGTGAACAGCCGGCAATATCCTCTCCTTAAATATGAATGATGCCTCACCCTGTATTTATTTATAATTAGTGTCTCCAATATAAATTCATCATTGGATCGATTGTGTTTGCAGCAGTTCGATGTTAGTTTTTCATGTTTGATCTGTTGTTTGCTTTACTGTTTTCAATGAAATGTTTACAATTCAATGCTCTTTTTATTTGACTTTGCCAGTCATTTTTGAAGCAAACATTAATTTTTATCCATAAAACAGAATTATGTACTTGCGACCTGCTCATGACCTTAAAGACTGGAATTAGAGATATTATGATAGTGATTTATATCTGAAAACTCATCTTTGTGCATAATATATTCTATTTGTGAGATAATTTTATAAATTGCACTGAAGACGTATGTATATTCACCTTCAGAAGCTTCCAAGCTTCACTTTGAACCTTCTTCAGCTTTTTCTAAGTTATTTTATTTTAATGTAATAAGAAATACAATCTATATACAAAAAATTACTTGTCCTGACTGATTCATCAACGCAGAGCCTAAACCACAGGGGTTAAAAACTTGAAATTTTGGCCATTGATGAATTTTATTATTTAAACATTCATTAAGAAAGGATTTTTGGAAATTCCAACCCTAAAGGGATAAAATAAGGGATGAAAATTTGTATGAAATTTTTTAATGTGAATGAAAGAAAAAGTTATATTCAGCTTTAAAAGAAAAATTAGGAAAATACGTACATATATTATATTCTTTTTTGGAATTCATCTCTTAAAGTGGTAAAAGGGGGTGATAAAGTTTATATGGGATTTTTTTTATGATCAGAATATCTTGAAACTTGACATTAACGCTCTTCAATACAATTAAATAACAATGTGTTTTAGATTTTTCGAAACATAAATTTCGAAAGCGCGGACGTAACCGTTGGTTCTGCTAGTAGAATATATTATAATTAGGTAAAATTATTATACTCGTATTTTTAAGAAAATTTTCTAAAAAAGTAAAAAAAACTTACTTTTTTTATTTCTTCTTATTCTTAGGGTAGGTATAACACTCTCTAGCTTCTGGAATATGAATTTCTGTGAAGCATATGTATTTGAAACATCAATGTTCAAATTCAATTCTCCGAAATGTTTCAATATAACACACACAGAAAATTGAATCGCGTGGCATTTCCTTTGTCTCGCAGAAATAAAAAGATAATAAAAATATTTCACAGTTATGTCGTCTCTTGTGGGCGATGAAAGAATATTTACATTTTGTTGGAAGCCAAAGTACTTTTCCACCATATTTTTATACATGATATACTCGTATGTAATATGTTAAGCAACAATTTATTTGATAGAATTTTTTTTATTATAATGATATAGTTAAGAATAAGATGAACTTTTGTATTGAAGTTTTGTATCATTATACTATATTTATCTTACGAGTACTATAAATGTTGGCCAATAAAGTACCTAATATCGAACTTAAGTAATATAGGCACTTATATAAAGAAAATGAGATATTTTAGGGACCTTCCTTTCCCCCCCAACGTGCGTTCACCTTGTCGTGGTGGGGGGCTCAGTAGTGCCCGGCAACCCAACCGGGCGCGAAGCCAAGAAACGCACAGGGAGGTGGCCCACTTCGGTGGGCGGTGGGAAGTGGCCCTCTTCGGAGGGCAGTGTACCATGCGGGTTGCTCCTGGTACTTCTCTGATAGCAGAGTGGACTGTGGAGCAACCCCGTGGTTGTTGTGGTCTGCTTTGGCAGACCTGCCGTCGGGGCGTCGTAGTTGAATGCGTAAGCGATCCTGCGACGCCCCATTAAGACGGGGGAAGGTTTTGTTGGGTTTTAGTGGGTAGTACTGGCTGTATTACGCCGGTGAGTCCCACACGTCGTGCGTAAATGCATTTCCCAACGTTAAAAAAAAAAAAAAAAAGGGACCTTCCTTTATTATAGATAAAATATTACTTGTTAGAGATCCACAATCCATGTATTTTGTGAAAATTTTAACAATTTAACAAGATTCGTAAGATACAAAATGAACAGTACCAACTTAGTAGTGATGGAGATCAGTATAGAAAATTCAGACCCTATAAAGGAACTCGCCCAATAAAGAAACAGACTCGTCAAAATTTCAAAGAGTTCTAATAAGTCTCGATGAGTTCTAATAAATGAATATCTGCAAGTAAAAGGAATTTAAGCAAAGGTGTTTTATTAGCTTCATCGATGTAACAACTTTGAAGTTTGTTAAAAAGTTAATAAAACTTTACGAAGAGTCCTACATTGAGTACTCGAATAAGTTTGGTAACTTATAATACGATTTTGTTTCACAGTAAACTTAACCTGATATTGAAAGTTTCGTTTAAATTATACGCTTGAACTAGTTCGTCGATCAACGGTGTTTTCCCTATACATTTTTCACATGGCCCTTATCAAAGTTATCTAACAACATTCAACTTTAT
The DNA here is from genome assembly GCA_921882275.1 of Brenthis ino. NCBI lineage: Eukaryota > Metazoa > Arthropoda > Insecta > Lepidoptera > Nymphalidae > Brenthis > Brenthis ino. The sequence continues at coordinate 17,098,260 of OV170221.1, read as the reverse complement.
ATGAAAGTATTTTTCAACTGCCTTTGAAAAATATAAATAAGATGTTCTTACTTGGCTCGTAATCATATTGTTTTAAATTAGTCTAGCGCAAACACGTCCACTACTAGACATAGACCTCCCCCAAAGATTTCCATGATAGCCAGTCTTGTGCCATCGCATCCAGTGGTATTTAATTAATTCTATTATAAATATAATCTAATCTCATAAACTTAATATCAATTAAATACTAAAATATCGATGCTATAAATAAATTAAGACCTTATTTATATTTATTCAGAACCAACTATATTATATTGACTTAAAGACAGTTGTCTGCCTCATTCAGACGGATGGTGGGCTGAAGAATAATATGGCCAAGATATACACGTTGATTCATGAATATACCTATCCAGGGAATACTGTTTATATGAAAGTAATAGTTTTATTGTATTGTATACTAATAATATAAAGAAATAATAATTTTAAAAGAGTTTCTCACTCGTTGCAAGCCTGGTAGCTAGCAAGCTCAGCAAGCTAGCAAGATGGTAGCTTCAGCAGAGATTTACAATATTAATTTAAATGTGTTGAATTCAAATTGCTTAAACAAGTCTACTTAAATTTTCACTTAATTTTATTTTAGAATAGTAAAATTCAGACTTATTTTCATTTTTAAAAGTAATAATTGTTAGATAAATGATCACTTAAATTTAGTTAGGACACAGATCCACTTAAACTTGTAATGTATTCAACCCTTTTTAACATCCCACTGCTGGGCACGGTCCTCCCTTCAATACGAAGGGGATCAAGCCATAGTCCACCACGCTGGCTAAGTGTAACCACCACATGTTCTTGGTTCTAATAATAATTATAAATTAAAAATTTAAAAAACCCCCTACGCAAATTAACGAGTAATCATACGCCAGAATGCCTTACATCATTTTGGAAAAGAGCTGAAACTCTTACACTGCTGGACCGATATTAACGAAACATAGGTAAGAACCACCGCAAGGAAACTGGCTTTCAAATGAAAAAAACCGTATCGAAATCGGTTCATCCGTTTGAGAGCTACGGTGCCACAGACAGACACATACACACAGAGACAGACAGACATCGACGTCAAACTTATAACTGCACTCCTCTATTTGCGTCACGAGTTAAAAATATGCCTTTACAAGAGAGATTTATAAATTACCCCTACAGAGCTCATTTCACGTACCCTCCTTCTAAGCGTCGAAGGAATTTAATTCCTGTCTTTTGCGAAGCAGCGGCGTCTATTTCTTACAACCTTTGATTCTATTTCGAGAAGCCGTATAAATAGAGTACTTAAAATGTACGAGTAATCCTAGAAAGTCGTCTGAATTCACTGCTCGTATATTATATGAGCGCTTATAGACTAAATTGCTGTCTGCCGGTCAGAAATTATTTACTTTTTATATAAATAAACACTCTATATCATACAATATTTTTTTTTGGTACACGAAAGTTAGTTGGCGACTTAGGCATTAAAGCATCTAAGTTTTGTATGAAAATGTCTATTGATGTCTGGAAACTAGATCATCTATACTAATATTATAAAGAGGTAAAGTTTGTGAGTTAGTGAATTTGTGAGTTTGTGACGTTGCAGTGGGTAGTCTTTGAATCTATTGAAGTTATTTAGATGAAATTTCGTAAAAAGATAGTTTGAGATCCTGGAAAGGACATAGGACACTTTTTATCCCTGAAATCATCCCTTAACGGGGTGAAAATGGGGATGAAAGTTTGTATTGGAAGGCATGCTAGGGACGAACCCGAGCGAAGAGGGCGAGTCGCTAGTACTTAATATATTTTTATGCTAGAAAAAGAAAAGGATTCCCATAGGATGAATGGGGTAGGAGTTTACACGCAATCTTTTTTAATAGGGATTTTGAATTGATTGGCAGTACTATTCCGAAAATTTCCATGGCATTCTGTTTATTGAGCTATCGCTATACTTAACTGAAAGAACTGTGTGTAGTTGTTTGGCTAAGCTATTTACCATTGAAAGGCTACAACGCTTTTAAGTGAACTTTTTTTTGCGGTTTTCTATATATGTAGGATTTGTGAAATGAGTGTGCGTGGAATAATATTTTAATAATAAAAGAGGTGGTATGTAAGAATTTTAAGAATGGAATGGAATGAAATGGATGAATAAAAGAATAGAAGGATGTTGTGCCGTATGACGACACGACGAGATGCGTGAACATTGTTTTATATAATTTTAAAAGAATAAATAGTTAATAGTGTTTTAAACGCTTTTATTAGTATCCCCGGATCCTACAAATATATAATAAAATTGTAACTAAGCCGAATCTGTACATTAAATATATTTTGAAAAATCTTATTGCAATAGATATTATTATACATACAGAGGGCGAGTCTATAGTTTTTAGAATTTTTGTCTGTTTGTCTGTCTGTTACCGCATCATGGAAAACCACTGGAGGGATTTTGATGAAATTTGGTATGATGGTAGCTAGTTATCCGGGTAAACATATAGGATACTTTTTACTGCGGAAATATGCCTCATATCTGAGAAATCTATATAAACGTTAAAACGTAAGTAGGGACGAACCCGAGCGGAGCGAGGGTGAGTCGCTAGTATTTTATATTTTTGTTTACATTTACATTACATTGCTGTGTACATTTGACTAAAAAAATATTTATTTAGTACTGTCAAGTTCAAGGACATGCATAATCCATACTAATATTATAAATGTGAAAGTGTGTTTGTTTGTTTGTTTGTGTGTTTGTCTTTCTTTCACGTCGAAACGGAGTGACATATTGGCGTGATTTTTTATGTGGAGATAGTTGGAGGGCTGGAGAGTGACATAGGCTGCTTTTATCGTCGGAGATTATCTCACTCCCACGAGAAAACACTTATAATGCAACCAAAAAACTTATTTATTATCGGAATTACTTAAATGTTGGTATTAATGTTCTTCAATACAATTAAAGAAATACGTGTTTGAGCATTTTTCGATCGAAATTATCCCATAAGGGAGTAAAACATGGGATAAAAGATTGTATGAAACCTACCTTTTCAGAGTTTTTGTTTTGTAATTTTAGCGCGAGCAAAGCCGCGGGTTCTGCTAGTATAAAATAATCTTTGACTTCGACTAAGACAAATAAATGTTCTGAATACAATCATTACTTCAGTAATCAAGATAATTATCAAAAATAAATAATGTTATTTTTTATGTACATAAACATATTTAATTTCAATTAAGTGAATTGTATATCTATCATGAAATTGAAATATCAAAGTAAATATTATACTAATCGGTTTATTATTTAAATTTTAACACCGCATCCGTGAGAATCGCCATATGAACCGTATGGATCTAATAAAATATTTACTTTTATGGTCCCTTTGTACCTATTTTCTCTTATTAAATTGTTTTTTTTTTTGCTCAATTTTACTTTTTCTATTCTTGTACAAGTATAAAATTGAATAAATAAGAGGTCATGTTATGCTCAACTCGTATATTTAGTATATAATTGCTTAATAAGTAAATAATAATATTTTCAATATTATTTTTTAACTATAATTATTATTACCCAAAAATAATAAAATAAATATAAGGTGCTAAAGAATACTACGATTTAAATAAATTTTAGGATATAAAATCACTGACAAAGTAACATTATTTTAATAATGTGTAAAAAAACTACTTTTTTCGTATAATTTCAATCTACACACTTACAGTCTAGTTATATTTAGTGAAAAATAAATAAAGGGAATAAATACATTTTATTGATCTCCATACCTCATTTTCCTAATGAAATTAATTTTTGAAAAACCTGAAAATAAAATGATGCTTAAAACGGAAAATCTGTCTTTTCTAAGACAGCATGTAATAATAATAATACTCTTTATTGTACACCAAACAAAAAATACATACAGACAGTATTTAAAAATAAACAAAGATACACAGTAGGCGGCCTCATCGCTTAAAGCGATCTCTTCCAGGCAACCAACACGTACTCTAAAGTGGAGGTGTCCCATAAAAATTGTTCTCCATCTACAACTAAGCTCGATTCAGCATCCTCACCGAGTCCACTTCCCAGAAATACTACGGCTTGAGAAATATCTTGAGATACATTTTAATCTTACCCATTTGAATCAATTTTAGAAAGCCAATTTTAAATGTTTTCTTCTCCCGACTCCTTTTAACATCAGTTTTCGTTTGTAAAGGATTATTGATATTCAGTTTAGTTTACGCTTTTTCAGCTAAATGATTTTTTTTATAGTTAAACTAGCGACTCACCCTCGCTCCGCTTCGGTTCATCCCTAGTTACATTTTAACGTTTAGTATAGATTTCTCAGAGATGAGATTTTTTCCCGCAGTAAAAATATCCTATATCATAAAAAAAAATCATCAAAATCTGCCCAGTGGGTTACATGATGCGTTCCCAGACGGACAGGCAGACAGGCAGACAAAATTCTAAAAACTATAGATTCGGCTCTGCATCGATTATAATGACTCAGTATTTCAATAAAATTTTCCAAAAAATATTTAATGTACAAATTTAACTCAGAATTTAATTATATGTAGATATAAATAGTCTAAGCCAGATTAGTTATACAACAACATAGAATATAAGCACTTTGTATACTAACAAAATATGAGTCTAAGTTACTTGAAATAAAAAAAAATATATTTATTTTTAATTTATTTAATATTTATATACTATAAGATATTTGTCTGGAGGTTAAAATGTCGCTGAAAACGATTTCAACAATAGCAATGTCTCACTAAGATTTTATCAAATGAATAACTTAAGTAAATACAACACCTACACGTTTTAGTTTAAAATTTTAATGAAGTACTTTAGGGTCTATTTCAAGAATTCTCTTAATATTCAAAAGTATACTTTGTAAATAACAAAAAAAACATATCATGACATTTTAAATAAAACTATCTGGCTTTTTTCTCGGATTTATTTTGATATTTAGTACCAACGAAAAAATCACAATAAATTTGCGAAAAAATTCAAACAAACAAACAAACACAATTCCTCATTTATATTATATAAGTATGCATGTCAAATTCGCGTAAACCTAAGAAAGTATTATTTAGTTTCACCTGTCCCAGTGTATGTTTGTAATCAAATATTGCAAGCTAAATATCCACTTCCCTCACCCTGTGTCCGCCGTATTGATAAACAAGAAACAAAATGTTCAAAAATAATATGTTTTTTTTATAAAATAGATACATAGTTCTCGCGACAAGCTGTTATATCATATTAATTGTGTAAAGTAATAAATTGTTGGGGTTAATTTAATTTATAGTTTATTTTATTTTTCATAGAGCATTTAAAAAAAAGCATATTTTTACCAAATGTTTTTTTTACTATTTATTTATTATTCTATTTATTACTCATATACTTTATAGTCATTATCTTTGCCCTTTCATAATTTCAAGCTGAAGATCTGAAACATTTAAATATCCTGTTTATGAAAAACAACAAAGCAATTTATAAAGCTATCAGAATAAGGCTTTTCGCAAAACAATGGAGTTTTAATTAAAGAAGTCTTATTAACATTTTCAAGAGCGTGATTATTTCTAAATTAACCTCTCAAGCGAGAGTGTAAGTATGTTTATTATTCAGCGAACTTGGCTTTTATAGAAATAAATTTCTATCAAGATTTAATTAAATATGTATTTGTTGGCAAGAAATGAATTATTTATCATATTATTGTGCCATACTACTAGCGGCTCACCCTCGCTTCCCTCGGGAAAACAAAAACAAATCTATCCCACGGGAACCGTACATTTTTCCGGAATAAAAATTCCTGTGTGATCTCTGTGCCAAATTTCGTCCAGATTCGTTAAGCGGTGCTGACGTGATTGAGTAACAAACATCCATCCAAACATCTAAACTTTCACATTTATAATATTAAGTAAGATAAGATGACAATATAATTAATTTAATCCTTCAAAGATTTTAGAATAATATCCTATATAAGACCCAAGATTAGACGAGATTTGTTCTCAAAAGTCCATATAAAACCCTCTGCATAAAAATACAACAAACCAAGTTTGCTTCTGTATAATAAATTCTACAATATAAACATTACTAGGTATATGGCGATCAAACCTATGAAATTCAGTTAGCAACACGCATAAGCCACCATGATCATCATTATTTATTAACCGTTTCCCTGTCCCACGAGTCATATGTGAATATTTCGATTGTTTAACTATTGTGTCTATTTTGCGGACAGTTAATCTGTTAATTTACATATTATTAACTAATATATATTCATACTAATATTATAAATGTGAAAGTGTGTCTGTTTGTCCTTCTTTCACATCGAAACAGAGTGATGGATTGGCGTGATTTTTTTTGTGTGGAGATAGTAGGAGGGCTGGAGAGTGATATAGCCTACTTTCTACCTGGGATTATCTTATTCCCACGGGAAAACACGTTATAATATAACCCAAAAAATATTTATGATCAGAATTACTTGAAATTTATTATCTCTAGCTTTCCAGTACAATGAAAGAAATACCTACCTGTTTTAGCATTTTTCAAAATTCATCCTATAAGGTTGTAAAATAGGGGATGAAAGTTATTTGAAACCTACCTTTTTAGAGTATTTTTTTGTAGTTTTAGACCGAGCAAAGTCGCGGGTTCTGCTATTTTATTATAATTAACATATTATTTGATAGAATATTCCAATTATTTGAAAAGCATCCAAGCCTAAAACTAACACGCCTCCGTTCATGTGTTGATAAACCCTATGTAATGTTTTCAAGTATATTATTGGTTAGTAATAACACAGATTAGAAAGAAATAGAGTAGGATACCTAGATTTTGCAGCTAAAATACAAACAAACAAAACTTGCTACTTTATTATAGTGATAACTAGCAACTCACCCTCGCTTCGCTCGGGTTCGTCCCTAGGTACGTTTTAACGGTTAGTATGATATACAAATCTTTGAATTTCTCGGCTTATATTATACTATATGCAAGTATTATACATATAAATCTTCCTCTTGAATCACTCTATCTATTAAAAACAAACCGCATCAAAATCCGTTGTGTAGTTTTAAAGATCTAAGCATACATAGGGACAGAAAAACAGCGGGAAGTGACTTTGTTTTATACTATGTGGTGATATACAATCTATGTATACACTAATATATAAAGCTTAAGAGTTTGTTTGTTTGAACGCGCTAATCTCCGGATCTACTGGTCTGAAAAGAAATTCTTAGTGATTACTTACAGAAAAAGTCAATTACTGAACTTGGGTCGACCCAGAACTCGAACCCTGTACCTCCAGATCTGCGGCCGTACATGCTAGTACACCATCATATAGCAATCAATTATTAACGTCTGTAGTGCATTAGACAACTAAGGAAATAAATCACATACGCCACTATATCGTTATGAGATTATAATTCAATTTATACTTCAGTTATTTCGATAAACAGTACCTACAAGTTTACCGGTCTCAGTAAATACGATTAGAAAGTTATTTTAAACGATAATGAACTTTATTTGTTATATATAAAGAACTAAATGGCCTAACCGTTAAATGTATTTAGTTTAACTTTTGGACTAATGTACACAGCATAAAGAGGTCCCAACTCCGATTCCAGCGTGTTTGTTCATTATCTTAAGTTGGTGGGAAGTTTGTAAAGATAGGTACTATATAGTGTGAAATGTTGTCATCTATACTAATATTTTAAAGAGGCAGTTTGTTTGTTTGTTTATTTGTTTGTTTGAACGCGCTAATCTCAATATGGGTGTCTTCAAGGCAAGAGTGAATAGGTGGCTACTGAATTAGTGCGACTCACCATCTACGACTGCGTTACCACTTACCATCAGGTGGAACGTAGTCAAGCACTAATTCTGAATAGTATAAAAAAAAAAAAAAAACTAAGCAAATCCGATTTGAAAAATTCTTTTTGCACTAGATAGCCCGTTTATTGAGGAAGGCTATAGGTTATATGATGATGATGATGATGTTCTCCTAGCCGATTTTCGGCTACGGCTTATAGGTTATATATTATCATGCCCAAGGAAGCGAAGCAGTAATTATAATGTCAACAAATCGGGCAGACTTCCATAATTTTTTGTAAAACTATATTACGAAGTGAGGGTGAGTCTCTATATAAGTTAACTAGCGACTCACCCTCGCTTCGCTCGGGTTCGTCCCTAGGTACGTTTTAAATTAAAATGGATATAGTATATTATTCTTAAGAGATAGACATATGCCATCGCGGACTTTTCTGTAGACCTATATAAGATATACAATTCCACCATACATTATTTCGTTATATCTCAAAGGGTTTAGGCAGCGTTTTCGTTGAAAGCTCCCAGACGTCTTATTTTTTCCGACACCTCCAACAAATATCGTTATAGGTATTTTAGCCAATGTATACAAAAACTTAACAAATTATATACTAAAACCTTCCTCTTGAATCACTCTATCTATTAAAAAAACCGCATCAAAATCCGATGGGTAGTTTTAAAGATTTAAGCATACATAGAGATATAGGGACAGAGAAAGCGACTTTGTTTTATACTATGTAGAGATGAAGCCAAAGGGTTTTTTGTAAATTGAACGCAGACGAAGCCGCGGAGTCTGCTAGTAATATATAATTCTCTCTGTAACGTCTTATTAATAGTAATAGAATTCATGACACATAAATATATTATTTTGTATTTCAAACCCATCTTCTTTTCATAAGCGGTAGTAATAAAAAACCCAACTACGTAAAAAGCGAACTAAAAAATGGAAACAAGTTGACGAAGGAATAAAGTACATAAATACTTATTTATGTACATCTCTCAGTAAGAATAAAATATGTATGTCTCCAAAAAACCTTTATTTTGATACACCACTCGATAGATTTAGAAGAAAACTGTTTTTGAAAGACACAAATGGAGAAGTTTCAAAATGTTAATAATATCATATTTAACGTAATGGAATTATAATATAGGTCAAAACTAATGAATCAGTGATTTTTATTTGAAATCTATCAATGATTATAGAAATTAATTTAAATTTCGGTCGTACAGGTCGTGTGACGTCACAAAATTATTCTCACAAGCGCAACTTTAAGGTTTCATAACTTTGTCATTTGTTGAGATATTCTAATAATTCTTTTATATTTTTGTCATATTTTGTTTAAATTTTTATAATACAAAAATCAAAATGAGAAATTTCTCCATGGCGCTTGAAATACACTATTTATTTTCTAAATATCTTATGATACTCGCGTGATCAATACAAATCTGATGACGTATAAATCATTAAAATCGGTTTAGCCATTTAGTAATTACGATTTTCACTGGTGACTCGTGTTGACAATGATCATGACATGATCACATAAATACATACATACATACATAAATATATACATACAGGTCAAACACATAAATCTCCTTTGAGCTTCACCACAGTTGGGTAAAAACTACGTAAGTCAGGCCCATTGTTTTTGAATAACACGCGCACAATCAAACATATTTTATTAAGTGATGATGTTCTCCTAGCCGATTCCGGCCACGGCGGCCAATCTTATTGAGACTAGCCAACTGCGCAGGAGATATTATAGTGCACAAGTGTACGCGCAGACACAAGTGCACTCTCTATTCCTGTCACTCTCATACTCTGGTGGGACGACCATTCGACACGACCAGTGAGAGTTAAGGCGCAGGACCGACGGCTTTACGTGCTCTCCGAGGCACGGGGGTGAAGCATCGCCAACTTCCCAACTCCGGGCTGTTACTGAGACTTACTATACAGAAAGACTCAATAACTAAACTTGGCCCGACCTGGGACTCGAACCCAGGACCTCCGGGTGTCCAGCCGTACATGCAAGCCACTACACCACCGAGGCATTTTATTAAGTACATAAATATTATCACAAATCTTCATCAAAATTGTACTTACCTAATAAATATCTCATTAAACACATTAAATTATTATCTATAGAACCATTTCAATGACATGTATTATACTATAGGCAAAGTAAAGGTACGACACGTTTCGTGAGCATCAAATTACCTTCCTCATTTTCAGTTCTAAGCAGGATACGAAACGCGGTCACGTCGGTGTCTAAAACTCGTGTGTACGCGTGCTTCGATTTCCAGATAGACGTAAATCTGTGGTACAAAAAAAAAGTTGAAATAATTTATTTTTATATATTATTTAAATATTATTATTAAAACTCTTTTGGGATTTATTTGATTTTTGATGGTTAGTATGGTTTTATAAAACAAAAAAAAAAACTAAATCAATCCGCACAAAAATCCCAACAGATAATATTAAACAGGTAATCAACCCAGTTTGACATAAATATGTATAAATAATACTTTCTTCCGATTTACAGTATTCCATTTTTAATGAATTGGTGTATGGTCGCGTTAATTTAGTTAAAAAAAATTTGGATAATCAATACAAAATCGACGAAGACGTCGTGGAACGTATTTAAAAATTTTCATCGCCCATTAAACAGGATGTCTTATTATATTAACAATAATTTATTCCATAAGTTTGTGATTTAAACAAACATGAAATCTATACATATAATAAAATTGTAACTAAGCCGAATTTGTAAATTACATATTTTTTTGAAAATCTTATTTAAATAAACATTATTATCGATACAGAGGACATATACAGATACAGAGTCTGTTACCGCATCACAGAAAAACCACTGGAGGAATTTTGATGAAATTTGGTATAATGATAGCTGGTTATCCGGGTCAACATAATATTCTTTTTACCGCGGAAAAACATCTCATTTCTGAGAAAAAATAATAATATCACATACTAATATGTGAAACCTAAGAATTTGGTTTTAGCCATCTGAACGCGGGCGGAGCCGCGGGCAATGCTAGTATATAAATATTTATTTTTATTTACTGTGTATCACTTTTATAAAACTAATAAAATGTAAAATGACGTTTTTCATCCTTTTTTACCCGCGATGGCCACGGGGACTGTATAAGAGCATGTTCTTAGCTAAGTTTTATAATATTACAGACCGCCAGAGGGCGCTACAGTATACACATGTTTCTCCGAACGGTTATTTTATTTAAATAAATGTATTTATTATTTAAATAAAAAAGCCACAAAGAATGCAAATTAATTAACAATAAAGCTACTGGCACATATACTACTTAATATGTACAGTGTACAACACATGTTATATGCACGACCGCTATTAATAATATTCTATATTATGGTTTAATGTCGTAGGTTTTCGAATTTTTTTATTTAAAGTTTTTTTCATGACACAATTTTTGTTACTAGCAAGAAATTATTGTACATGATTGCATTAAAAATTTTACAGGAGAAAAATACGACGTATGTCACAGCAAAGGACAAAATTAGAAAATAAATGATTAGTTGGAGATTATTGGACAAAACGAAATTCACACATCAATATTGGTACTCTACATAATTTAGAGACGCTTAAAGAATTTTTGAAGCACAAGTTAACAAGGCCAGTGTTGAAGCACCATTAATTAAGCTATTTTAAGTTAATTTTAAGCAACATAACATAAACCAACGTAATCTAAAACTCTTCTGTCAGACGTCTTGTCATGTATTGTCATATATGTAGCACAGACGGTGATTCTAAAATTTCTTTTTTTCTTCTCAATAAATCGTAAGACTGCGTGCTGTTCAGTCATCAAAGTTTTAATTTTTTATTTATAAATCCCAGCAAAACTCCCCTATACGCGCACAGCCAGTCAATTTAAACACCTGTCGCTTCCAGACACAAATATGCAAGTTCCGGTGTAGAAGTTAGCATGCAGTGTTCTTGTTTATGTTTAGTGTTGCAAGTTAATTAAAAGGGACTGTTGACTTGCTTTTCGATCGCCTCACATACCAATCTAGGTATTTAGAGTATCATACACATACAATACGTATGCTTACATATTTAACATACATACAATCTTAGAAAATAGTTCCAGCATTTCATGCTTAGATCCACCAAATGCTGGAGCTGTTTTTTTAGATTGAGTGTAAAGAATCTACCACATTAATAAAATGCTTGAAAAATAATATAATATTTATATATTTCTATGAGCTGACCTACTGTATATAATATTATATGCTTACAGTGTATAGTATTATACTTAATCGTAAATAGAAAACACACCCTAGTAAATCTAGGGGAATGTCGCAAATCCATACTAATATTATAAATGTGAAAATGTTTGTTTGTATGTTTGTTTGTCCTTCTTTCACGTCGAAAGGGAATGACCAGATAGTTGGAGGGCTGGAGAGCGACATAGACTACTTTTTACCGCGGGAGATTATCTAATTCCCACGGGAAAACACGTTATAATACAATCCAAAAAAATATTTATGATCAAAATTACTTGAATCTTGTTTTTTTTAAATAAAACTATCTTTTAGGATTATTTCGCGGATTTATTTTGATTTTTGGTTCCCGACGTTTCGAATGCTTTACAGCATCCATGGTCACGGGAGAGACTGAGGTGTTACATGTCTTGAAGGTAAAGTTGTTACAGACAGCCTACCCACAATTAACAAAATGAAAATTGCACCAATTACATTACAATATTTTTAACTTTAAACATTTTTATAATTTTAATTATAATTGAATATGGAATATTATTTATTTAATTTTTGCTATTATTTTTATAATTATTACAATAAATTAAACAATAAATCCGCGAAATAATCCGAAAAGATTTTATTTAAAAATGTCAAACATTCGCGTAAATCTAAGAAAGTATTATTGAAACTTGTTATTAATGTTCTTCAATAAAATTAAATAAATAGGTATATATCCACTTTTCGTAATTCATCGTATAAGGTATGAAAATTTGTATGAAACTACCTTTTTAGAGATTTTTAGCAGTTTTAGCGCGAGCGAAGCCGCGGGTTCTGCTAGTAAAACATAAATAAGAGTGATTACTCATATCACTTAAAACTTTATTCGCCCCCACATAGGTTAATCAAATTCTATTTTTATAGTATTAGGTCATAGAATGCAACGAACTTCACTGCTAATTCATACACTGAAAATATAAATAAATACAATTTCGAACGTGAAATCATTTCATACAAAAACACGCGGCAGAACACTTCTCTCTTGTAATAATAACATACCGGCGAAAATTATTTTCAGCTGTAAACAAATTGATTGTGAACAAGTTTTGAAGACTTTAAGAATTCTTCACAAGATTCAATGGATTCTGCAAGTTTTATTGAACAAGAAAAAATGGGAAATATAAAAATGGATTCAAACGAAGCTCAGTGTGAAATCGACACTAAAGGAGTTGATGACGATGTAGAGGTAGCGAAGAAAGCCACAGATTCAGAAAACTGTTTAGTACACGGAGGTTGTCCTCAAGGTTACCGAAGAGTTGGACCTTTTTGTGTTCCTATAAATGAAAACGAGTAAAATGCATTTTATAATTGTGTGATTTTTGTATTTAGTAATGACTTTTCAACAAAAAAATGAAACTGACATCAAAATCATTTTAATGCAATTATTTCACTCTAAGAGGCAGATATTTTCAAATGTAAATAGGTATTTTTAAATGTAGGTAGGTAACCTATTTAAAAAAAAAACAATATCTGAAAATCGATTTACAATCCGAGAAGATCGTGTAGAGTATCCACAAAAAATACAATCGAATAGCTAAAAATAGTTTTGACGCCATGAGCCAGAAAACAGTGCCAAAATAATACCTATATAAATATTTTCAGTATGTAATGATGAGTCATACGTCGAATTACTCGTACGATTTTACTGTACCTACCTACCACGTATACCTAACTATGTCATGGATTTTGTACTTGATGATACCATGTGAACTGATGTGGTGTAAAGCACCTTTAAAAATATATTGAGTTGTGATATTATTAAACTTATTTATATTTAATTTCTTTCATAGACCCATTTTTTACTTCTTTTGGCGCGTTAGTGAAAAATGATTAGTGATTTTTTTACGATGCGATAGATTTAGACTACAGTATGAAGTTAGTCGTTAAATCTCCCTTTAGTATAGAGTGATGTCTATATTCAAGATTAATGTATCCGTCCGGTATTTATATATACACAACTCGTTTATCGATAGAAATAAAAATTAATACAAGTTTTTATTCAGTTGTAATTAATGATAGGTCCGTCACTAACGCCATCTATTGGAAGTAATCCGAAGTAGTATTTCTATTACTAGTATTATATGATCTGTGCCATTTTGGATAGGAATCACTACTTCGGATAACAATTCTAGACTTTTTTAATGTCCAGCTGTTCTTTAGGGTTTTCCCTATTTCTTTTATTCTCAAATCACCCCTGACACACCCCCAACAAAACAAAGAAAGAATTATTTAAATAGATCCAGCCGTTTTTGAGTTTTAGCGATACTAATGTTAATGTCTGAAACTAGAGGTCTGATTTAAAGGAATCTTTCACATTTGTAGTATACTAGTGACTTACCCTCTCTTTGTTCAGGTGCGTCCGTACGTATGTTTTTGTATAGATAAAAATAGTTATTGTAAGCGTACCTTAGGAAGTAGAATTATTTTTTAGTAATATTTAAAAGATAAAAATGGTTATTATGATTTATCCTTAGGATATAGACATGTACCATCCCAGAATTTTCTGTAGACCTTTTTAAGATAGTACATTATTTAGACATATAAGGTTTAGCCAGCATTAGCAATGTAAGCGCCCAATTATATGTTTTATATGACATCATTACAAATCTTTGAAATTTTCGTTTTTTATCTACTATAATATGCACGTGTAAATAAAAACATATAAACCTTTCGGAAGAAAATCTCAACATAATAGTGAAATTTGTATCAAAATCCGTTGTGTGGTTTAAAAAAAGTTACCGGAGAAACAGACAGACAAAAACAGTGACTTTGCTTTATACCATACTAGCGTTCCTGGGTACGTTTTAAATTAAAATGGATGTAGTATGTTATCCTTAAGACATATATATGCCATTGCGGACTTTTCTGTAGACCTATATACATAATTCCACCATACTTTATTTTGTTATATCTCAAAGGCTTTAAGGCAACGTTTTCGTTGAAAGCTCCCAGACTTATTCCAGGCTTATTTTTTTCCAACACCAACAAATATCGTTATGTTTTAGCCAGTGTATACAAAAACTTAACAAATTATATACAAAAACCTTCCTCGAGATCCACTCTATCCATTGGCGAAAACATGAAAATCTGTGCAGTACCTAGTTTTTGAGTTTATCGCGAACTTGTTTATTGCGACTTTGTTTTATAATATGTACATGTAGTGATATATAATTGTATTATATAGATTTTTTATTAAATTATAAGTTTGACAAAAAGAAATGCTTTACTAATGTTCAAACTTAATATTTTTTTACGATTTTCAACCACGACATGATCACTGGTAGGTACATCAAATATACTTGCTAAAGACTTTGGTAAGGCATTTTTATATATATACTTATTAGTAAATTTAGGTTAACAATCGGCGTTATCTTAGACTGGTCTAATACCTAAAAACTAAATATTTTCGCCAATGCACTGAGAATGACAATGAGAATAATTTCATAATCTTTCATAATGTTTTTAAATTTAGCGGCATCGATACAAGGTGGACGACTAAAATAGTAAAATAAAAATTATTTATATGTAACAAAAGGAAATCCCTTTTTTTAACCTATATGGCTTTAAGATATAACTAACGTTAAAAAATGTCTAAAGAAGCTCCTTAAGAATATTTGTAATAAAAAAGTCATTATGGTTGATCATAATATGTAAGAAAAAACGATTAAATATACTTTAATGTTTATTTTTCCACAGAAACAAAGTCACAGGTATTCAGGTATAGGTACAGGATCAGGTAAAGCCACGGTATCAAATAATTATAAGATAAATAAAATGTTGTATGGCTATGGGTGTTCTTTTTTTATTTTATACAAATTTTCAATCATTATTATTTGTACTTAAATTTAAAAAATACTTATTTGCTATATAAACAGTTGCTATAGTAACATTTTCTACAAATATCGATTTATTGTAAATTATTAGTTACCAAAATAAAAAATCCATTTAAATAAACCGGGAAATTTTCAGATGATTCATTAAAATATTTGCTTAATTCGTATGTTAAATGTTGCCACAATAAGAAGTCATGGTCACCATTAAAGACTCTTTGGTGTTTATCTCCATTTTAACGTTTAGTCATTAAATTAGTTAACATTATTTGTTATTAAAAGTCACCTTTTCAATATCAAATAAGTTGTGAGATTTTAGTTGTAAAATAGAACATATTTATTACACATAGTTAAAAATAATAAATTTCTAGATTGATTTGATGCAACATGAGTGGGAACTGGGATGTTATAGCTACCGCGAGTTAGTCTCTCGATAATAATACGTTACTTATTACTAAAATTGCTTTTAAACTATTTAAGTAAATAAAAACACTATATCCTATACTTTAAATTCACATTCACATTTTTACGATAAATAATAAAGTCCAATATATATTTGCTTTTGTATCATTGTTTCCTCATCTCACTTCTTCATCGGCACACACATAAATCCAATCTTCTTGTAATTAATTGGACACTTTCCTGCACCAACTATGCCAACTCTGTTTGTCAAATCTGGTACAAATGACGGATCGGTCTCAGACACCACTGCTTTCGGCTTAGTACTATTATCTACATCTCTAAAAACAAATAGTTATCCAATATTTTTTGATAATGCGTCCTTATTTGTTAAATTCTTTACAGTTGTCTTCTCAGATGACGGTGGTATCTCTTCAAATTTGATTATACTGGATTGTACAGTATTAAAAATGTGTATAAATAGCGCAAAGAGTAAGACATTTAAAACAAACATTTTTTATTTTAATTATCACTGAATATTAACAAACACTTGCTAAATCCTCTATGCACGAGTTTTAAGTAAGGAGATTAAGCAATTTTCCCCCTTATATACAATATACAGTTACAAGCTACGTCATCCTGACTAATGCTAGTACTTAATATTATTATAGAAGTCAAAGTGTTTGGCTTGTTTGTTTGTTGGTTTGTGATCTCTTCAAGAACTTCTATGAACGTATGATATGTAACGACATTTTTTTTGATTTATTTATAGCCTTTTAGGGAATTGAACGCTAATACGTTGTTATAGGTTGCTATTCTTTGTTGTAGGTTGTCCTAGTTTCTTTAGCGTCCAGCTAAGCCAGCCTGGAGCAAAGCCAACAGACACACATGGAGGTAGTATACTTCGGTGAGGGGTGTACCATGCGGGTTGCTCCTGGTACTTCTCTGACAGCAGACTAGACCGTGAGACGAGGGAGGTTATGTTGGGCTTAAGTGGGTAGTACTGGCACATATAACCACCTGTATGTATATAGATGGTGTCCGTAAATGTATTTCCCAATATTAAAATAAATAAATAAAGGTTGTCTCAGTCACATGTCACACTACTTTAGACATGTGCTACTTAATATCTTAGTAATAATTTATATGCAACGTTTATGTATCTGTATATCAATTTTGCGAACTAATGTTATTAAAATCTATGAAATCACTTAAATAAAAGAAATTGACAATTTTAAAAGAGATTTATTAACAATACATAATAAATTATAATGTATTTATATAAAATAACACTTTAATTAAATTTATTTCCTTGCTTTAAATTTGTCATTTTCGTCGGATTCTCTCTTCAAAATCCAATTGTACATCACTAAGAATAACAACTACATAAAGAACTATATTAATATTATATTCTAATATATCTAACTCTTCTTATTTGGTATACAAGTAAATCCAACCCTCTTATAGTCAACTGGACATTTTTCTGCAACTATCCCAACTTTGTCCAACAAGTCCGGTACATATGACGGATCGATTTCAGGCAACTTCATTTTAGTTTTATTCTCACTATTTTCTTTATTTCTTAAAACAATAACCAATTTTCCGATATTATTCGATGATGTATCCTTATTTGCAACAAACTTCACAGTCAACTCCCCAGGTGATAACGGTATCTCTTCAAATTTAATTACTCTAGACTGTGTCGAATCAAAAATGTGAACAAGGAGAGCCAAAAATAAGATATTTGTAATAAACATTTTCAATGTTGCTATTGCGAATTTCTAAACGATTGTTTAATTCTCAGAGAACAAGTATTGAATGAAGAGAATATTGGATTTTCAGGCTTATATACACCGCTACTAGCTACATTATCCTTATTACTTACTAATATGATAAATGCTGGAGTACGTTTGTTCGTTGATTTTGTTTCGTGGGTAACACTGAAGCAGTAAAACTCTTGGTTTTTGCATTGACATGCTTTTTTGGCTATGGGCTATTTTTGCAGTACGTCCAACGATTTCCATGGCATATTAGTCATTTTCAAAGTAACTAGAGAACAATGGGTGTAACTAAGATATGAGCGAAGTGAGGGCACATCACAAGATCATCATAGACGCACATAAACATCAACTTACGATATTCCATTAATTGAAAATAAATTTAATTACATTTGAAATCTTTCCTCTTTGTCATCTTAGTGACTCAAACACATGTATGTATGTGTATGTAACAGATAGGTACTCGTAGGTATCTAAATTACGTATAGTATTAGTATGAAACTTTTACGAGTTCACATAAATATATATTTTTTTTATTTATATGTAATATTATAAATTTTCATCTTTCTGTGTACAGAAGGCTGTAGACCAATCCTATAAAATACAATCGGTTATCACTTATAATTTGGCTCATTAACATGAAAGTTTTAGTATAAAATGTACAAATATTGCGTGTAAATTGGCTAATAAGTAAAAAAAATATAGTTTGAGAGCTTTTTTGAATCGTGCGGAAACCCACTACGGCTCTACGACAGGCTCGCTTGCAGTGGGTTTTTACCTTCTACCTTCTACTTTTTTAAAGTTTTTTAAGGTATTTTTTAACTCATAATATCTTAACTAATAAGTTATATTATTATTAGTAAAGATAACCTGAACTATTTAAAATAAAGGGGTTGAAAAGTTAATATGAAAATAAAACATGGTTATAAGGAAGAAGGAGAAAATAGAAAGCTTTTAATGTATAACCATAATATGTTTTAGCTTTTGCATTAACCTTGTGGGCTTATCCCAGTCTAATTAGGATAAGCCGAGGAATAAGGGAAAGAAAAAAAACTACGATCGATAAAAGAGGAATATTTTTGTATATAATTTGTAAACATTTTGTGTAAAATAGGTGAACCTCGATGCTGTTTTGCCACAAAAACCGTTTTCGTGCATTAAACGGCTAACGCTGGCAAAACCTTAAGGTACATCAAAAGAATGTACTAGAAAGTTGTAACTTTAAAAGGCCCTACAAAAAAGTCCAGGTAACATAGCTGCTCCAATCAATGTCAATTATTACTTAATATTCATATCTAATATTTTAATATACTTGAATATTGTTTTATTGAAAATATGCAACAAATAACATAAGAAATTAATCCTTAGCTTTTGTCATAAGTCATAACACTTTCTTAGATTTACGCGAATATTTGACCTTTTAAATAAAACTACCTTTTCGAATTTTTTCACGCTTTTGTTTTAATTTTTGGTTGCCGACGTTTCGAATGATTTACAGCAATCATCAGTTAAAGTTTCCAGTGAAGCCAGCTCGTAACGCTATATGTACATATCTATACATATAATAAAATTGTAACTAAGCTGAATCTGTACATTTAATATTTTTTGGAAAATCATATTGAAATAAAGATTATTATTGATACAGAGGCCGAATCTATAGTTTTTAGAATTTTTGTCTGTCTGTTACCGCATCACAGAAAGACCACTGGAGGGATTTTAATGAAATTTGATATGATGATAGCTGGTTATCCGGGTCAACATCATCATCAAGGTCTCGTTTCTGAGAAAAAATACAAAAACTGCAATGTAAAAGTATACTAATATGTAAAACCTAAGAATTTGGTTTTTGGTCATCTGAACGCGGGCGGAGCCGCGGGCAATGCTAGTATTGTATATAGGTATGCAATGTATCTACATGGGATGCCGCCATCTAACACATTCGATTCTCTCTGTCTACTAAAATATAATAGAAAATAAAAAATGCAGGAGACATTGAAGAAATGATACTGAAACATGTGCACCTTACATTCATTTATTTTTCTTTTTAGTTTTATTTTTGGAATAATCATAATTCAATTAATATTTATCACGTAAGGAATTTCTATTCTGATTCAGTAAGGTAAGCTAAAAGGTTTTTATTTTTTAAATAAATAAATATATTTATAACATACAATATTTAGTTATATATGTGTAGTGTATCAACTATCTGGTATCCATAACACAAGCCTCGTAGCTGACCATGGGACTAGATGATGCTGTGTTAATGTCCCAACATATTTAAAGTTTTTTAGTTAGTTACACGCCACACTGTATACTCGTATACTACTGCTATAGTCGTCTTCTACTTTCATCTTTAGTGAGTATTAAAATTAATGAAAAGCCTTTATTTATAAATCATTAAACACAAAAATAATAAAAATGTAAAAAAGAAATAAATAAAAAAACTATTTTATAAGAATTTTATTCATATAAAACATTATATATTACATTTAACTTTCCAACTAGTCTTAACATCGTAGCAACCGTGAGTTATTCCTTTAACATACTTTAATACATATTTTATATAAGTTTGCATCAATATTATTTTATTTTTACAATTACATTATACATATAAAACAATTACAATATAAAACAAACTAATATTTTGATTATTTAATACTATCCTATTAGTTTTTTAAATCACATTTCACTTCACTAAGAACAATAACGTATTTTTAAATTATACTAACAACTTGTTTTTTCGGTTTCATCTCATTTAACTGGTTTTCTTATTTGACAAACACATGAACCCAACCCTCTTGTAGTCAATTGGACATTTTTCAGCTACTATTCCAACTTTATTCAACAAATCTGGTATAAATGATTGATCCACCTCTGGCGGCATTGTTTTTGTTTTTGGTTCAATTTTATCCTTATTTCTTAAAAGAACTATTAATTTTCCAATATTTTCTCCTGATGTATCCTTATTTGGAACAAACTTCAAAGTTAACTCTCCAGATGAAATCGGTATTTCTTCAAACTTAATTATTCTGGAGTGTACTGAATCAAAAATGTATAGAAACAATGCCAAAGACAAGCAATTTGTAACAAACATTTTCAATTATTGTTGCTTCTGAATGCTAAGAAATACTTGTTTAACCCTTAGTGGTCAAATTTAAAGTAGACGAACTTACTGAGTTATTATCCTTATATACTTAGATATTAGCTACGTCATAAAATATAGCGTAAGAAACCACGGCACGAATATTTTCTTGTATAAATTCCTGGTTCTGTGTCATAATAAATTAGACGTATATGATTTGTATATACGGCATAGTATTAGTATTATATTTTCCTTTTAATGATAACTTAACAATGCTCAATTAGTAAATTGTTAAGTTTTAGACTTTAGTCGCAGTGCGTGACGTGAGACTTATCGCTGATATACATTTTTCTAGATTTTATAAGTATAAATATGTTGGGACATTAACACAGAACCCTCTAGTTCCATGGTAAGCTACGAAGCCTGTGATATGTATACCAGATAGTTTATACAATACACATAATATATAACTTTAAACACATAGATATTATAAATATAAACACCCATGCCTGGAGTATAAACATTCGTGCTCATCACACAAGTGAATGCCCCTAGCAGACCTCGAACCTGCGACCGCTGGCACAGCAAGTAGAGTCATTACAAACTGAGCTAAAGGTGTCGGCAAAATGTTAAAAAAATTAAAAGTAAAAAATTTGTAAAAATAACGAATCATGCTAACTCTTGCACCCTCGTATATTTTTTATTAGGGGTATGGTCTGCCTACGTAAAACTTATGTAGATAACAAGAAAGCTTGCAGCAAGTTTGAATCTGACCTGATCTGAATATGTCTCTTGTGATGATGATAATGACCAGATAAGACCTCTTTACTAACATTATTGGCATCACGGAGGAACCAAAAGACTTAGGATAGTTGGTATTACTATGGGAATAAGGCCACCTAAAAATACATTTAGCGAGACTGTATTTAAAAAGCTGCGTCATATTTTTATTAAACACTCAACATCAACGAATTAATCGATGCATGTCGTTAAACTGAAACGCAGGCACATATTGTAGATTAACTACAACTAACCTATACGTAATAAGAAAACGGGTCGATACGTACTGAAAGACTACGCTGTAGCAAACTTATAATTCATAGCGGTTGAATAAAAGCTGGCCAGAATCATAACGGTTAACGCTTTAAATAGAAAGACCATCGAGCCGTGAACGCTAAAACTTATAAAATACTAGTGACCTACCCTCGCTTCGCTCGGGTTCTTCCCTAGGTTGATTCCCCATAGAAACTTTCATCCCCATTTTCACCCCCTTAAGGTATGATTTCTGAAATAAATTTTAGGATTTACATAAATCAGTTCAGTAGATCCAGAGATTACCCCCTACAACGTCACATACTCACAAATTTACCTCTTTATAATATTAGTATAGATAAAATATCTTTTAGCTTTTAAAATGTGTTTAAGGCTTTATTAAAATGAAAACAATTTAAGTTAATTGTCACGAAACGTAATGCTTTGGTCGGCCCCTTTCTATAATAAACTTAGAATGACGTTTTTTCATCCCTAATTGTAAAGATGACCCTTTTTTTAGTGTTCTCAAATATCGGACGCCGCTATCTGTATCCTAAACAATGCTGACGAAGGCTTTATATCTGAATAAAAATGCGACTAAAAACAAAGTACCTACTTAGACAGAG
The DNA here is from genome assembly GCA_921882275.1 of Brenthis ino. Taxonomy (NCBI): domain Eukaryota; kingdom Metazoa; phylum Arthropoda; class Insecta; order Lepidoptera; family Nymphalidae; genus Brenthis; species Brenthis ino. Next base: position 17,075,406 of record OV170221.1, on the reverse strand, counting down.
ATTATATTAAAGAGTAAGTAGTATTAAAAGATCATTAGAGTATTTTTTATTATTTATACCCTCTTTTAAAGGTAAAGCAAAGCAAGCAAAATGTAGCTAATTTGAATGTTTTAAATCCTCCAAATTCATTTGATTTCAATTTGACTGTATTTTTTTAATAAAAAATATTTTCTTAATATTAATTGTTAACTAAAGTATTTATGTTATTATTACGTGTAATTATATAGTACAACTTAGCGAAATCTGTATATAAAATATTTTTTTAAATTAGTGATTGTAACGTGTTGTTTTCAGAATATAGACCTCGAAATAATAGTTATTAAATGTTTTATTTGTTCGTCTGTATGCGTTTTACGCAAAAAGTACAGAACCAATTTTAACTAAATTTTGTATATGGATAACTTATTACTCGAGTCAACATTTAGGATAGATTTACTAGAAAATCATTTCCACGGGAAAACACAATAATTCGTTGTATGGAGTCGTCGTTAGAAATTTACATGGCTAACTCTGGCTTAACTTTAGGAGATATGTATGTACATCAAAACAATGTACTAGAAAACTATCCCGGAAATAAGCTTTTACAAATATAATCCTTCAAGATATATGAAGGAATAAAATAATTAATGATTCACAATAATGAGTCCTGAAATGTTCAGATTTTCTTCAAAACCATTAAAACATGCTCATATTGAAAGTATCCCAACCCAATTACTTATACCTAAAGCTACTCTACATCCTAAGTTTTTTATATGATACTACTAATTTAGATATTTTAAATTAATACATTAAGAAACTAACGAACACGATACTGATATCAGAAATGTGCTATTTAAAAACCCATAAATAATAACATTAGTATTTTTAACTGACTTGCAAAAAGGAGGAGGTTCTATGTGATTTTTTTGGGAACTAAGTTCGCACGATAAACTCGGCACACTTGGCGAATGAGACCTAGATGGAAAAAAATCAATTTTTATTATTTATTAAGATTTCAAATATGATTACCACTTGTCTTAACGATGAAGGAAAACATCGTGAGGAAACCTGCATGTCTGAGAGAACCTAGCAAGTTTTCAAAAGACATGTGAAGTCCGCCAACCCGCACTTAGCCAGCGTGGTGGACTATGGCATGATTCCCCTCGTACTGAAGGGAGGCCCGTGCCCAGCAGTGGGACGTTAAAAAGGGCTGAATACACATTTACTAAGAGCATCCCATATGACATCATCATAAGTACTAGGGAAGGAATGTATGTAGTAAGTAGTTCGTTTGCACTCTTATGACGGTTTCCAACATATATAACTTTTCCTTTGAGGACATTGCTTAAGCTTTGAGGTCCCCTAGTACTGGTAACAATTATTGTCACCTGATATTTTTAAGGGCAAGCATATAACGTGACGTCATCATAAGTACCAGGCGATCATTAGCGCGAAGCAATTTATGTGCATTGTGTGCAGATCTTTCTTCGATGAGCTTCAACATACACAATATATATTTCTTAATGTATATGATACCCTAGTAGTTACTACTCATGACTATTTTTATCTAACTTAGGAGCCAAGGACAGAGAGCGAAAAGAACTTCGTTCCTACCGGGTGTCCTATAATGTCTGTCATATTTTTTGTGCGTACACCGATTTCTCGGAGACGACTAGAACGAATTTGCTACTTTAATATTTTCCTACTTTAGAAAGAGGTATACGATAATTCAACAACTATGGGCTTGAAAAAAAGTCATTTAGTAGCACCTATAAGAATTTTAAATATATACAGAGATCTACTCGCTTATGTGGACTTCATTTTTTCACCCCTCAGTTACACGTATGGAGTGCCCCCTATACATTTTGTTTATTTCTACATGTTTTATTGTTTATTTTCTTTATTTTTTGGAATTTAAGTACCGGATCGGCTAGCGACTTACATAAGACCATATCCAATTTTAACAAATTGTAATAACGTAGCTCTGTAGCAACGTAGTCTTTGAATAAAATAGGTGTGACGTTCGGAAAGATGGACAGATGAACATGGCAAAATTACAAGGATTCCGTTTGACCCACTTAGCTATGAAACTTCACAAAGTTGAGTTTTGCCTAATAGTTCGAAATGTTCAAAAACTATTTTAGAATACATAATAAACTATGTATTCTATAATAGTTCCTCAATCCCCATTCGCGGACTTCATAAGCAAAAAAAATTTTTTTTTAATGATTTGTTATTCTATAATAGTGTAATTTATTCCATTTAATAAAAAAAAACCAAATAAACTTAAAAAATTAGTTAAAGGCTTTGCAACTTAAGGTTTCAATGAAAGGAGTTTGATTTTTTCAATCATTTTGTTTTATTTCAACATTGTATTTATACAAAACTTATCTACAATTACATACTCAGTCAATAACTAAGTTTACCAACAAAGTTACAATAAAAAACTTATAAATTAAACTCTAGCGTTCACATTCTATATATCTTACAGCAGCAAACTATCACAATACACTTTAATAAATAACAATAAATAATGTACTACATTAAAATAATTTAGGTACACGTTATCATAACCGCTAATTTACCAATTAACTTCAATAACTTTACAAAGTTTCCCAACGTTATATAGCAAATTATACTATTATAATATAATTATACACGTTGTACACCAATTGAGCAGCTTATTCGAGGACACTGAATTTAAATGGATGTTTTGTTTTTTTTTTAAATATTTTGTTCTAAGGAGTCACACATTTCGGTCCTCGTCTCACTTGACCGATCGCACAAGAACCACTAACAATACTGTTCCGGTTTGAGAGGTCTGGAATGAAAGTGTTGTCAGACCTCACTAATTTACTGATTAGTGAAGGCAAAAGTTCTGATTGATGTTTTTTTTCTTCTTCCATACCGATTTTGATAGTTGCTAATGCTTCTTTGGTTATCGGATCCTGTTTCACCACTATCTTCATAACGAAATCTTCATTTATCGGAATCTCGTTCATTCTTATCACAGCACATTCAATGTTTACCAAAATTAGGAAACTTAGGCAAAACCGCAGGCAAAGTTTTGTAGCCGACATTTTTTGTTGACTTTGAATTTTATGTTACGAAATGATCTCGTCTCAAACGACTGTTCGAGTTTGCCTCTCTAAAGACTCTGTGTTGGATATCAACTCAGCACACAGTATTTATACGTTAAATTATTTAATATTTGTAGCATTTTTCCTATTACGTAAATGTCGAATCCCAGTGGGAAATATGACGAATCAAACGAGTCACAGTAACACCTTTTGAATATATTATATAAGATTTATTCAATATCAAAGTGCGAAAGTATATTAATATTAGAATTAATGGTATATTCGTTTGCTATAATATATTATTATTAATGACGTCTAATAAGAGTAAAAGTTTTAGTATAATATCATTATTATATCTTGTTTTCTCTAACAAAACTATTATGGAGACATTATTTATGTTAAAGTTATTTTTTAGAAATTAAAAAACATTGAGTAATGTTTTTTTTAATATAATATTAGGTATTAGTTCTATTTGGGGGTTATTTATTACGAATTCTTACTTGTTGGAAAATTCCCCTTTTTAATATATTTTGCATGATGCACTTGTTATTTTGTGACTGATTTACCTAAGTTGTAGAATTCAAATTAAAGTAGTTGTGCAAATTTAATTAACTTTATGGGTATAATTTGACATTATTGATTGTGTAATCTTCAGTTACAAATTATTATGAAAGTGTCTTCTCGACTCAACACGTTTTTTTATTGTTTTTAAGTTATACATTCTGATTCTTGAAATATAATTTCAACTAACTAACGTTGCACGTGAAGATCGAACCCATCACCATTGACGTTGGATCCAGTTACGGCTTTAGTTACTCTAGGCACTTGTTTAGAAGACTAATGAGAAGATGGTAATTATATTATAAATATTCTATTAGCCTTGACACCTTTGGACACGTGTGCATTTCTGTCATTCAGTTACTAGTATTTATACCTATATAGATAACTAGCATTGCCCGCGGCTCCGCCCGCGTTCAAATGAGAAAAACCTAATTCTTAGGTTTTACATATTAGTATACTCTTACATTGCAGTTTTTGTGTTTTTTTCTCAGAAATGAGATATTTTCTCGCGGTAAAAAGTATCCTATATGTTGACCCGGATAACCAGCTATCACCATACCAAATTTCATCAAAATCCCTCCAGTGGTTTTTCCGTGATGCGGTAACAGACAGACAGACAGACAGACGGACAAAAATTCGGCCTCTGTATCGATAATAAAGTCTATTTCAATAAGATTTTCCAAAAAATATTCAATGTACATATTCGGCTTAGTTGCAATTTTATTATATGTATAGATTTTATTTTATATTTTTGGATGTATATTTAGAATTTTGTATAAAAAGATGAAATTTCAATATTTTTCATATACTTACATAATATAAACAATTACCTCTGACTTTATATAGATACAAATACAATGCCTTTTAACATATTCGACCTACTTAAATTGTGTGTTAGTGGTTTTTTTCATAGAATTTAAAAACACCTCATTTTGATTCAGGTAAATAATTTATTAGATACTCTGTTAAAAAGAAATCGGGCTACTTTTATGAATGCGAAAATTTGTATGTAGACACTAATGGTGTTAAGTCATTAGATTCTCCATAACCTATTAACATATATAATGCATATCCTATCCAGCGAAGGAAAATGACGTTATGTAAAAAACGCTAACGCTTTCTGGGAATTTATCACCTTATAATATGGTAATTACTATGTATATACTATTATATTATATACATTCATTATTATAACAAAATTTCAATTATACTTCACATTAGTAACACTAAAAATCAGGCCAAAATCCCATTCTAGCGTATTGTGCTTATTAAATCAAACCAAATAAGCACAAATTCAAACTATTTACTAGGAGCCGTTGAAGAGTTCCACTAACTGTCTTCTGGCCTCACCATCAGATCAGCTCCAAGATACGAAATTACTATCATTGGAATATAAAGTCGATATCACAATTAGAAGTAGGTTTACCTATTTATATAAAAATTTTTAAAATTCTAATTACCTAAACCTGTTAACATACTTGAAATTTCATGGTTTTTTCTGATTTTCTCGAAAATGGTATACTTTCTATATCAAAAAAAAATATAGGATCACCTCGGGATACAATAGCGTTTAAAGTAGCAAAATCGGTCAAGCCATCTACGAGAAATCGGTGAATACAGACGAACATAGAACCTCCTTTTTTGTAAATCAGTTAAAAACCAAATTAATTTTAATGCGCCATACATTTAAGTTTTTTATAAGCTTGAATAATTTGTTCAAGTACTAATGTATTTGAATTAATTCAAACGTGTTTTTTATGTTTCATTACGTATTACGTATTTTTTGAAAATCTTTGTATGTTACTAATGTTAGTAGTAAAGAGGTATAACGTCCAGATTTATGTTTCGTTACGATTATTCTTCAAAGTAGGTGAAAATGGTAATATTATCTATCTACAAGTAATTTATACCTACATATAGAGAGTTTCTGTTCTGTTATACAATTAATTTATTTATCATACGATGATATATTGTAGTATATGTATGTCCAGGCGATCCTGCAACACTCCAATGTAGTGCAGCAAAAGAGTTCCGCTGTGGGTTTTAGTGAGTAAGTGTCTCATTGATGCTCCTCATGATGGGGTTTCCCCAGTGAAATAAAAAAAATACATTGTACCATGATTTGCTTATGCCCATACAAAAAAAATAACGATGACATATTATGTCTGCATAATTAATAGGGATGGTCCCCGATTTACTAACATTGCTGAAATAGAGCGGTTTTTTTTTCTTTTCGCGATGGTGTCACACTTAGCATTTATAGCTCATTATTCGAACTGCAACTTTTAGATTGGCACCAAAATATTTTTATTTACAATATCTATACATATAATAAAATTGTAACTATACCGAATCTGTATATTAAATATTTTTTGGAAAATCTTATTGAAATAAACATCCCGAATCTATAGTTTTTAAAATTTTTGTCTGTTTCTCTGTCTGTCTATTATCGCATCACAGAAAAACCACCGGAGGGATTTTGATGAAATTTGGTGTGGTGATAGCTGGTTATCCGGGTCAACATATAGGATACTTTTTACCGCGGGAAAATATCTCATTTCTGAGAAAAAATTCAAAAATTACAATGCAAGAATATAAATATGTAAAACCTAAGTATTTGGTTTTTGGTCATATGAACGCGGGCGGAGCCGCGGCCAATGCTAGTATTATATATAACTGTCGCTTGTGTAACTATTTTCTGATTAATTATGGCGAATATTAACGTTATTTAGTTTTAAAAGAATATGTCAAATTGATGAAAGTATAAAATAATGTCTCTACCGTGACCATGATTGCTGTAAAGCAATCGAAACATCGGGAACCAAAAATCAAAAGAAATCCGCAAAAAAAACCCGAAAGATAGTTTTATTTAAAATGTCAAATATTCGCGTAAATCTGAGAAAATATTATACAAAATAATAAAAAAGTAGAATTTCAAATATATTAATTAATTTGTAACGCCATATATTTTAATCAAAGTTGAAACCTACGCCATCATAACAAAGAACAAGTTCTAGTACAGTTTGTTGTGTGTGTTAGCGATACAGCGTGAGAATTGTATATTATAATTGCATGTTATAAATATAGCATACGGTAAACCCCGCGTGAATACCACGAGACTCTCTGCTCACAATTTCGAAAACCGGTTTCGTAATATGCATTAAGTAATATTTATGTTTATATTTACATAACATTAAAGCTTTGTGTATTCCCAACATTTAATCATTTTACTGTCCAACTTTGAACATAGCCATGCTAATAGATAGATAGGTTTTGGATGTTCATATGTAGGTAATAGGTATGTGTCCTAAAACATATTCGAGGCCTGTAAACAGCTTTATTTTTAGGATTTAAACTACGTCTAGTCCAAATTTTAAGATGTACTCGTAACAAACACACTGACTTACAAACATTGGCGCTTATAATAAATGAGATAGCTCTAAGAAGGTAATAACCAATAACTAAGCATGCTATTGCGATGTGTGGAGTTAAGCCCACCAATGGCATGGGCGCTTGTGGCGACGAAGAAAATAATAAAATACCGTATTAATGTAGCATCCTCTCTCTACTAAGTAAAAGTAGCTGTTTTATTCATGGTCAAATATTTTGCCAATGACGTGTATCTATGAAGGAATAACGGAACGGATTGGTTTGACCAATATTATGAAATGTGACCTTGATATATTTTATGTTAAGAATTAATATATGTATTTATATCTATACAGATAAATAAAATTGAAGTGTCTGTTTGTAATGTCAAAATAACAGCTTTTTACTAAATACATATGGATGTATACACGGTACATATACCTACCAAAACAACATTTTTTACAATCTTTGTCTGTCTGTTTGTCTGTCTGTTTGTTCCTGCTAATCTTTGAAATGGCTGGACCGATTATGACTGTACTTTCACTGGCAGTTAGCTGATGTAATAAGGAGTAACTTAGGCTACTTTTATTTTAGAAAAAAGAAAGGGTCTCACGTAAAAAAATTAAAACCAATGAAAAATTTAATAGTATCCGATTCAAATAGGGAAGTTACATACATACGACGGGACGAACCCGAGCGAAGCGAGGGTGAGTCGCTAGTATTTATATAAAAGAATGAAGAATTTTACATAATAAGATATTATACAGTGATATTTCTGACTGGAAGGCGGTGGTAGCCAAGTGCTAATGTGCTGCTTTGCAAAACCAAGTGAAATTAGTTCAAACCCTGGGTCTCAACTCTTATACCTCTAATATTTTAATATGCGAATTATTTTCAACATAATTATCACGCGCTTTACGGTGAAGGAAAATATGAGGAAACTTGCAAGTCTGAGACAATCTGACTGGTTTTGGAAAGCATGTGATGTTCGATGACGTAGTAGTAGACTCATGACGTTCAGTAAAATTTGTAATAATTTAATGCTGAAAAAATCTTTTAAATTTGAATTTAGTCCGCGGATCTGGAGGCGAGCGTCCACCACGTCCACTATGGCCAGTTCCCTCTCATATTGAAGGGAGATCTGTAGTGAGTAGTCTGTACTCATAGTAAGACGTAAGAGGGATGAATTATTACTATTAATAATTATTCTTGATTGACACAGTTAATTCAGCGGCATTTTTTACTAAACATCTGTTGGCTATTTCTGAAGATCAAGTTCTCAAGTTTCACTTCGCCAGTTCAAGTTCAAAAATGTATGTGTCATTGGCGACAACATTAACATACATATGTATGACTAGCGACTCACACTCGCTTCGCTTCGGGTTCGTCCCTAGACAAAAACAAATCTATTCCCCGGGAACCGTACAATTTCCCGGGATGATATATAGCCTAAAGCCTTCCTCAATAAACGGGATATCTAATGCAAATCGGATTACTAGTTCCTGAAATTAGCGCGTTCAAACAAACAAACAAACAAACAAACAAACAAACAAACAAACAAACAAACAAACAAACAAACAAACAAACAAACAAACAAACAAACAAACAAACAAACAAACTAACTAACTAACACTGCCTCTTTATAATATTAGTATTAGTAGAAGTATAGAAGACATGGAGAAATGTTAAACCTGGTACATTAAGTTTCACAGGAAATTAGTACAGTTATTTCTATATATAGGTACCTACTGTTTGTTCATAGATGTAGATTTTTTTAAGATAATTAAATATACGGGTCCATACTTAAATATCTTATAACATTGTGTTTCTTTCTCTATCATCCGTGTGTAGAGTATCAAAGGGTTCATATATAATTTATTATATATAACAGCAAAATAAATGTTCCATTTTCCGTATTATGGTCATATACATTTGCATTTTACCTTACGATATTTTAATATACGTAAACCCATTGCAGCAAAATATAATTTATCAATGAACTTGCGTACGTTATGACGGTAAATATGTGAACTAAAATAACTATCTTGTTTTCAATACGTACGCGTATATTTCCTTATGTAAAAATTATCTGTAAATTTTGAAGCAGGATAAAATTATAATAACACCCAAATATTTACATTTAAACATAAAACATATCTGTGGTCCAGGATAAAATTGTTTAGAAGCAAGGCACCTGCAATTTAAAAATTGTTAGTCATAATTGACCTAATGACAGCAAATTATCCCGAATTTAAAAAAAAGACATAAAACTTGAATTACTCGAAAATCTAACAGGCAAACCTTTATGTTATTTCAATAACACAAAAAGATTTGTTTTATATACTTAACTACACGCTAGTCTTTGTTTTGAAATTCGGTCAGACGCGAGTACACTTCGCGCTCAAAGGGTTTCACCACAATGTATTTATATAACCTTTCAAATAATGCTAGAAGAATTGTTCAAGCCTAACAAAAAGAAACCTAACAAAGCATTTATGTTTTTATAGGATATAAATATATATATATAAAAATGTATGTAATAAAAATTTCTACCTGTTACTTATTACAGTTCAAAAGATACATTGAATTCTAATAATCAAATAAAACTATAAAAACAATGCCATTATAATCGTCGTGATTGTGTTTTGCACCAGAGGACAAGGGTTTTATCCCCATATGAAGGCGTATATAGGTATTAATCATAATTACCTATATTGATATTATCTAGATACAACAAAACTTTTTTATATTGCTAACAATTTAATTCTAAATTACGTGTAAATGTCTAATTGAATAATGTTAAACACCTCATTACATTTGAATCACTTAATGTAACCTTATTCGCATATAAGAAGACGTCAATAAAAACTTTTTTACAAAAAAATAAAAACCGACTTCAAACAAAAGCACTAAAAAGTAAAAAATAACTGATTGGTAGTTTTTATTTACTATACATACCTAATCAAATATTTTCGAAATCGGTGCCAGCCCATACAAAGCAAAGCACACCGACTTTTTTTTTAATTATTTTTTTGTTAAAAAGTTTTTATTTTTCCCTTTTTAGTGTAGACAGTAGTAGCAAAGTAAGGATTCTAACGTGTTAGGCTTGTCAAATCAAACAAAATAAGCCCAAACTCAAAGTATCTACTATTAGCCGTTGAAGAGTTCCACCTATCCACCTTCTGGCCATGCCATCAGATCAGGTCAACAACACCGAACCACTGTACTATCAACGGAAATAGAAATACTTGCAAAGTTTCAAGTCAATATGACAATTAGAATTAGGTTAAATTCATCATTAGTTGTTTTTCCACCCTTAGGGATGCTATTTTTTTTTTTTGAAATTTAAATGGGACCAATCTGGAAGTATACACTTTCAAACAACACAAAAATTGTCCAAATCGGTAAATAAATGACGGATTTCTGAGGTAACAAACATAAAAAAATACAGTCGAATTGAGAACCTCTTCCTTTTTGAAGTCGGTTGAAAAGACGTTAAAAACACCCCCAAAACCAAAAGTTAGGCGAGTTGAGAGCTTACACAGCACACAATAGTTGGTGCAGCTAATTACTTTTCCCAATGAAAGGGTTGCGAGGTTGATAGCTGGTTGTCCGGGTCAATATTTAGGATCCCCCCCAATGTGCGTTCACCTTGTCGTGGTGGGGGGGCTCAGTAGCAGTAGCGAAGCTAAGAAACGCACAGGGAGGTTGCCCACTTCGGTGGGCGGTGGGAGGTGGCCCTCTTCGGAGGGCGGTGTACCATGCGGGTTGCTCCTGGTACCTCTCTGATAGCAGAGTGGACTGTGGAGCAACCCCATGGTTGTGGTGGTCTGCTTCGGCGGACCTGCCGTCGGGGCGTCGTAGTTGAATGCGTAAGCGATCCTGCGACGCCCCATTAAGACGGGGGAAGGTTTTGTTGGGTTTTAGTGGGTAGTACTGGCTGTATTACGCCGGTGAGTCCCACACGTCGTGCGTAAATGCATTTCCCAACGTTAAAAAAAAAAAAAAAAAGGGTCAATATTTAGGATACTTTTTAGTGCGAGAAAATATCTCATCTCTGAGAAACGTATACTAAACGTTCCTTTTTTTCTTCTGTTTCTTTTGTAATGACTTATTTAGGTATAGAAATCTTCTAATTTTAAGTCTCAATAACTTTTGACGCCTTTGTTTCCTCAAAATATTTTTTTATATATTTGAACTTCTTATCACCTCACTTCTCAAGGGGCGCGTCCCATATTCTTGCCAAATGTACCTACGGACGAACCCGAGCAGAGCAAGGGTGAATCACTAGTCCTCTTATAACAGTCACCGTTATTGAATAATTGAGACGATTGAAATGATGATATCACCATGTAATGAATATGCACAAAAATTTATATTTAAAGAAAACTTTTTTCACATTCTATGTCAAGGCTAATGAACTCACAAATTACAGTACCTACATAGTATGACGATTTCATAAGATTCATTCTTTGACTAAAAGGGCTTCCCCAGTATGACGAGCTATGAGATTTTTATTAGTATTTAAAGCATTACGTGTAGAAAATTTAATAAGTTGCAATACTTCCACAAAAATATTGTTCGCCTAGACATACAACTAGATCAATAATCTTTTAACTATATAGTTAAAAAAATATATATTTAACATTATTTCTCATTAGATATATTAAAAAAAAGTCATTGAATGTATACCTACTACTGAAATTGTATTTAAGCAAAATATAAAGAGATTGTGTACCGGAAACTACTACTCAACACGACCAATGAGAGTTATGGCGCAGGACCGACAGCTCCATGCTATTACTAAGGCTTACTAAACAAAAAGACTCAATAACTAAACTTGACCCGACCCGGGACTCGAACCCAAGACCTCCAGAGTGCAGCAGGACGTGCTAGCCGCTAGACCACCGAGGCACAATATATTTTTATTTTTTAGAAATTCTTAGATACAATCTACGAATAAATAATAAGTCAATGGATATGGCTTATTATGAATAAATGTAATAAATATAATATAACTTAATGTTTTAGTCATAACTTAGTTTAAATATCAAAAATATAAACCGACTTTCATCTGTGTCCGTTTAAAGGTTATAGGTACATTGATTCTTTATTGGAGACTCAAAATATTTATCAAGAATAAATTTGTATTCAACCTAGAAATAAATAATTTTAACACAAAATAAAATAAACCCCCAATTTATTGAAAAGGCACAATACTGTTAAATACATACTTAGGTCACTGGGCTTGTGGTTAGACAAAATTTGACATAACTAGGTTGTAGAAGAATTGGCAAATATTCCATTAGCTCATTTTGTGGTTTTCAATAAACCTTTTCAAATGTATGTATGTATGTGTCAAATGCATGTGTACATGCATTCATTTTTTTGGAATTTCAGTCATCATATAAAATTCCATTCTGTTGAATCATACTTCTATTATACATGCGAAAGTTCGTACGTTTGTATGTTTGTTGCTCCGTCAAGCTACGACTACTACTAAACGACTAAACCGATATGGATGAAATTTAATACACAGATAGACTAGAAACTGGGCTAGCTACAACACATAATTACTATAGAGCATCCGAGTGTAGCTAGAGTAAGTGGCTAGTCGCCTATAAAAATATAGGTAAAATACTAGCAGAAGCCGCGGGGACTTCGCTCGCGCTAAAACTACAGAAAAACTCTAAAAAAGTAGGTTTCATATAAACTTTCAACCCCCTATTTTACCCTCTTATGGAATGAATTTCGAAAATGCTAAAACACGTGTTTATTGATTGTATTGAAGAGCATTAATAGCAAGTTTCAAATAATTCTGATCATAAATAATTTTTGGTTGTATTATAACATGTTGTCCTGTGGTAACGAGATTACCTCCCACTGTAAAAAGTACAGCCTATGTCATTGTCCAGCCGTCCAACTATCTCCATACAAAAAATCACGTCAATCCGTCACTCTGTTTCGACGTGAAAGAAAGACAAATAAACAAACAAACAAACACACTTTCACATTTATAATATTAAAGTATGGATTAGCGTTAATTATATTCCATAAATAGCGTACAATAATATTAACGATAGTGTTGATGATATCGAATTGGAAATAATTACTAGCATAGAACTATCTTTTCGGATTTTGTCTATATTTAGTGTTTAGTGTTGCCATTATTATAGATTACTAATTAATTAATATTTTTAAAATTGTAATAATTATAAAAATAATAGCAAAAATTAAATAAATAATATTCCATATTCAATTATAATTAAAATTATAAAAATGTTTAAAGTTAAAAAATATTGTAATGTAATTGGTGCAATTTTCATTTTGTTAATTGTGGGTAGACTGTCTGTAACAACTATACCTTCAAGACATGTAACACCTCAGTCTCTCCCGTGACCATGGATGCTGTAAAGCATTCGAAACGTCGGGAAACAAAAATGCAAATAAATCCGCGACAAAATCCGAAAAGATAGTTTTATTTAAAATGTCAAATATTCGCGTAAATCTAAGAAAGTATTACTAGCATAGAATTATGGCATACGTATACATTTTGATACATTGAGAGATTTGGAATAGTTAGAAGTAACATTGAATTGAACTGATTTTACCAAAGCAAAACTACTAAAAATCTTTTAGATCACGGTCGCTGGTTTTTTTTAAATTATCCTAAGCAAGAAGCGAATTTTTTTTATGGTGATGACAAATTCTGCATTAATTCTAACAAATATAATATGTTTTAAAGCAAGCAGCAAGTCAATTAATCAGAGAACCGTATTAATAAAATGTACGTACATGGGAATATTATGTGAGCACGTTTTGCCCTTGTCTCATATTATTAGATAATATTCACAGAAGCATTATTCTATTTTCCTGGATCAAACTATAATAGACATTTATATCTAAATATATGTAGGTATATAGTATCCTACAGTGTTTAGTAATGTAGTTTTAATAAACCGAATTACTATTATAAATGTGAATGTGTGTTTGTGTGTATTTGTTACTACTTCACGAAAACTTCACAGCTGGACAGATTCGGATAGTGTTTAACCGTGAAAAATCACCTTAAATGACTTTTTTTGTTAATGATATTGGGAATTAATAACGTTGGGAATCGTATTTACGCATACCACCTACATCGTATATACGTACAATCACGAAAGCAGATTATGTTGAAATTACCAGCTAGAAAAGCCAGTACTACCCACTAAAACTCAATAGAACAACCCTAGACTTAATGAGACGTCGCAGGATCGCTTAGGCACTCAACTATGATACCCCGACAGCTTCCCCTTCGACCTGAGCCACATGGCACATCGCCCACGGAAGTAAGCCGCCTTCCAGTGCTTTTCTTGGCTTTGCGACCAGTTGGGTTGCCGGACGCTAAAAAGCCCCACCATGACAAAGTGAACACATATAAGATAGACTGAAGCATCTAACCTGACGTAACACTTAAGCTACTGACAGGCACCTAGGTGCAGACTAAAGCGAAGCGATAGAAAACAACTATAAGCTGATACGAGTACTTTCAAGCTTTATCAAAATTTTACTACAAAATTTTCTTTAAAATAATGAAAAAAAAACTGAATATTATGATCAATTAAATATTTTATTGAATAGTCACCAGTGATGATGACATTGCGTAATGACGTTGCCAATAGTATATTATTTTTCTTAATTTTAAAATATATGACCAATTCACGAGTCTTATGACGAAACGATGAGTAAGGTTTAATAGGATAGAATATAATATTAAGAAATACGCAGTTTACCTACTGAAGTCGTGTCATTTTTGTAGTTCATCGCAAGTTTTATTGCGCCCTGACTAAGGTCAAATATAATTCATGCTGTATGACAAAGAGTGATGAGGTTTTAATTCAAAATGTGATTACATTTCCAGACGATTTGGGAAGGCTTTTTTGTATGTTTTCTTAGAAATACATTTTTAGCATTATTATTAACTAGCTTAACTCGGGTGTGTTCTTAGACACGTTTTAAATAGATATATATAGTTATTGCGTGTACTTTAGGAGAAAGATATGCTATTGTAGAGTTTTCTATAGACCTTTTTAAGACCTACAATTTTCTAGTACATTCTTTTGATGTATCTCTTAAAGTTTAGCTAGCGCTGGCCATGTAAATTTCTAAGGGTGACTCGACAAATTCAGTTATGATGTTTTCCTGAGGAAGTAAAATGTATACAGTCAAACAGACATATAGACAAAAAGACAAAAAATTTCATAACTATTGTTTTGAGGTCTATATTCTGTACACAATACGTTACGTTACGTTTGTATTTAAAAATATTTCACATATAGATACTATTTTATTACATTTACGTATATATAGATAAAATAATGATCGTTGTTACATATTTCTTCTATTATACGTTTTTTATGGATGATTTTTTTATTGATCTGTGGAAATTCATATATTGGATCCTGATTAAATAAAAAAACAACATATAATATCTTGTAATTATCAGAAAAAAGGGTACTTAAATAAAAAGCACTAGAATATTAAGCTTCAACGAGCTCTTAATGTTTTCACGTACATTGAACGTGAAGATCGGTATCACGTCGCGCTAAAATAAATTTAAATTATAATACCTAAATAGTACTTAATTGCCTATATTAAATTGTTTTTCTTGTTTTGATTGTCTAATGTTTTGAAATATAAAGGAAAACCTTTTTTGTAATTAATAAGGGCGCTACAATTTGTCAAGCACCTGATCAAAGTCCGAACTATGACAGTCACTCCACACGCACAACATATTTTTATAAGTGGAATTTAACAAATGAATAGTTGTTTTCTGAATCACTGAACATAACATACAATATGATGTTCTCTTGACGGATTCCGGCCACGGCGGCCAATCTCATTGAGACTAGCCAACTGCGCAGGAGATATTATAGTGCACAAGTGTACGCGCAGACACAACGTGCACTCTCTATTCCTGTCACTCTCATACTCCGACCAGTAAGAGTTAAGGCGCAGGACCGACGGCTTTACGTGCTCTTCGAGGCACGGGGGTGAAACACCGCCAACTTCCCAACTCCGGGCTGTTACTGGTGCTTACTATACAGAAAGACTCAATAACTAAACTTGGCCCGACCCGGGACTCGAACCCAGGACCTCCGGGTGTGCAGCCGTACATGCTAGCCACTACACCACCGAGGCAGTTAAAACAACAAAAGTTAACATACAATATACATAGAAATCTAAAAGTAAAAGAGCAGTTTGAAGCTATTTAATTTTTTGATATAATAGAACCTCCTTAATAATATAAGGAATAATATAAAGAGAGTGACATAAAGCTAAACATGAAGCCAAACAATAATGATTTAAAATAGTATAGAAATTACAATTTTTATTCTTCTTTAGTATTTTTTTAGTCTGAGGTTTTATATACCTATATATGTATCTAATCTAATATATAAAATTTCCATGTCACAATGTTAGTTACCGTACTCCTCCGAAACAGCTTTACCGATTTTTACCAAATTTTATATGCATATTCAGTAGGTCTGAGAATTGGCTACTACATATCTATTTTCCATACCCCTAAGTGATAAGGGTGGCCCACGTTAGGGACGATCCCGAGCGGAGCGAGGGTGAGTCGCTAGTACTTATATATAAAGACTGTCGTTGTGTTAATAGTAAGATTCGATACAGAGTTCGATACATTTAATAAGTGTTAGTGATTATTGCTATGGGATAGTTTTTATTTTTGGTTTTCAAAAATCACTGACGTTGTATATGTATTTAATAGCACTTATTATTATTTTATTAAGAACAAATTAAATTTTACAAAATCAAACCTGTTCCTTTAAAAAACATAGAGTTTCATTAGTCATAATGATATTTAAAAAAGAAGATGACGGAAAATAGGGTGTAATAATAAATCTAAGGCATATTGTGCTTGTACTAATATTTTCTTCTAACAATCTGGTATTTCCCCTTCAATGAAAGGGATCTTTTATGTAATAATAACAATATTAGGACTTGTTGTCCTCAAATTAATGTAAACATGAATGAGGATGATAATATGCCATATTTAACTAATGACTAAACAAATAAACTCACTTTGTTTATGTTTTCAGCTGCTAAGCTGGACTTCATAAAAACAAAAGTCTCACAATGGCTATATAATATTAATAGCATGAGATATGTAATAGCACGGTAATGTTTTACATTACCGTGGTAATTGTAAGATTGAAAGACAAAATAATGAAGCTTTATTGATAACTAGCAATTCACTCTTGCTTCGCTCTGGTTTGTTCCTAGTGAACATCAAAATCAAATCTATCCCACAGGAACCGTACATCTTTCAGGGATAAAAAAGACCTATATGCTATTCCAGACTATAACCTATCTATGTCCCAAATTTCATTCATATCCGTTCAGTCGTTCTGGAGTGATTAAGTTACAAACATCCATGCATCTTTCATCAACTTCCGCATTTATAAAATCAATGGGATTGTGTTAAGAAACCTAATCTAGTTTTCTTCACAGCCTGCCTCTTTTCTATGTTTAGTATAATCTTATCATAGATTTTATAGTATAATTTTAATATTTATTCATCTAGTACTATCTTAGCGAGGAGTGTACCTTTTGCATATGGTGGCAGTGACTAATAAGCCGAGGATGACGTCTTTAGAAACCGGTAAAATTTAAAACATTACCTAATAAAATATTTCTTTTTTTTAACAGGGTTATATATAGAATAAAGTCACTAAGTAAGCGGACATCCCGCATGAATTCCTTAAAACGATTACATTTTGCGAACAGAAATCGCTGTCAGATCGCGATAAACGCTGCAAGATTAAATAAATAAATATGTTGGGACATTAACACACAGCATCATCTAGTTCCATGGTAAGCTACGAGGCTTGTGTTATATATACCAGATAGTTGATACACATATATGTATAACATTAAATACACAGAAGTGGGTCGCCTCCTTCTGTCCGTCTGTGTATTTCTTGGCTTCATGACCAGCTGGATTGCCGGATTTTAATAGCTCACCCCCATCCCCCGTATACGTTCCATTTATTCACATTACATTCTACTTAAGTAATTATGTAATCAAATCTTGGAATTCGATGTCATGTTGATTTGAAGTTTTATTAGCATCATATCAATACGACAATTAAAAGTAGGGAGAACGGACAGTTTACCGTACAATAATTTAAAGCCATTGAGCGATTTGATAATGTAATAAAAACTCTTTAATGACTAGCAAAAGCCTTTTTTGTAAGCTTATTTTTGTTTTTATGAAGCCAATACTTTAGTAGATCAAAGTGTTTTATAAAATTATATATATATATATATATATATATATATATATATATATATATATATATATAGCACAGCAATTTAGTACTTTTTGAAGACACGCTACTAGCAAGATTTTGCGTGATTTTTTTTGTATGGATATAGTTAGAGGCCTGGAGAGTGACACCATTTTTACCGCGGGAGATTATCTCATTCGCATGGGAAAACACATTATAATAGACATATATAGTCTATCTATTCCGCACTGACCGTTAAAACGTAACTATGAGACGAATCCAAGCAAAACGTGGGTGAGCCGTTAGTAAACTATAAATCATTAAATGGAATCGGCTTAACCTACCCTATTATATAGATACTTGTACATCGGGTATATAATTAGAAGAATTCAAATACATTTCGGGTTTCTACATCACATTTGAATGTCACAAGAAATACCAAACGATCATGGTAATTTTTGCAAGCGGTAATACTAGTATTGCATGCAGTTTTGTAACGTTATACTTATAGGAATAAGCTTTTACATTTAGGAGGCAAATACGAGTACTCGTATGAATGTATGTATGTATGTACCACTCTGAGTAAATCAGATTGACGTTTTGTCATAAACGTAAATCCAATGAAGCCAAAAGAAAATAAAATTCGATCTAAGTCTGATTAAGCATTTTCATTAAATTTTGAAGAATGTTCAATAAATATCGAATCGATTTACACAATCCCATACCTAAATTGGTAAACAAGACTTATTTGGTATCGATCCAAAGATAATGTCAATCGTTAAAATTACTTATTTCAAATTTAAACATTGTCATAGAAACTAAATAATAGAATATTCCCATATATTTTTTATATCCTTCAATAAATAATAATAAATATATGTTGGGACATTTACACACAGCGTCATCTAGTTCCATGGTAAGCTACGAGGCTTGTGTTACGTATACCAGATAGTTGATACACTACACATATATAACTTTAAATACATACATATTATAAATATAAACACCCATGACTGGAGTAAAAACAATCGTGCTCATCACACAAATGAATGCCCCCAACGGGACTCTAACCCGCGACCGCTGGCACATCAAGTACTACCAACTGAGCCAAACGTGTCATCGAATTAAATTACTCACGAATTAAATAATTAGGCCTTTTTCCTAATCGCGTTACGGAAAGCATCATTTAAAAAGCACATGCATAAAAAAATACAATAAAATTAATACTTTCTTAGATTTACGCGAATATTTGACATTTTAAATAAAACTATCTTTTCGGATTTTGTCGCGGATTTATTTGCTTTTTTGTTTCCCGACGTTTCGAATGCTTTACAGCAATCATGGTCACGGGAGAGACTGAGGTGTTAGATGTCTCTAAGGTATTATATAGTTGTTACAAACAGCCTACCCACAATTAACAAAATGAATCCAAAAAATTGAAAAATGGCACTAAAGTACCTTACACTATTTTAACTTTTAACATAATTTTAATTAGCTTTATAATTGAATATAGAATATTATTTATTTAATTTGAGCTGTTATTATTATAATTATTATAATTATTACAATTTTAAAAATATTAATTATTAATCTACATTTTTAGTGTTGCCATTATTATATTTATAACCATAAAGAAAAAATCATAATATATTAATTATTTATGCCACAATTGATCTATGTGTAATTTGAAAAAGTTAAGATTAATTAAAAATAATAGTTTAATTTAAATTTGCTATTATTTAAAAACAAATTATTAAGCAACACATTACTACATACATTTACAAATGAAAAAAGTGAGGCAACACTAAAATGTAGATTAATCTATACTTATAATAAATCTGTAGAGGTCAATTCTGTACATGAAATATATTTCCAAAATAACTATCAGGGGGTGATTAGGGATCGATACTGATGCCAAAAATGCAATCAGTAAAATTTTTGTGACCATTGAAAGCATTCGAAACGTCGGGAAACAAAAAAGCAAATAAATCCGCGACAAAATCCGAAAAGATAGTTTTATTTAAAATACAATAAAATTAGTAAATGGGATTAAATAAATAGTAATAAAAAGTTATAAAAGTTAAGATTATTTTGAAAATTAATTCAATTAATCATATTAATACTTACCTACAGCCATGAATTAATGTTTTAAAATATATACTTGTCAGTGCCAAATTAAACCTATGATTTAAGACTAAGGGCACCTTAACGGTACTCCTAGAAACCTCTGAATAAATTAATTGAATTGAAGACCAAGGGTGTTAGTATTAACAGATACGGATATTACAGTAACTATTTTAAATCTGAAAAAAAATCTAATATAATGCACTAAGAATGTACATAGGTATTTGTATAGACTGATAAAATACAAAATTCGAAGATGTCTTAAAAAAATGGCAACAATATTAAGACAAAAATCAACGTTCAAATTGAAATTTGAAAGCAAAAGCGAAGCGAAATTTTGACCCGTACATAGATGGATATAGATAGATGATCTAATAAAAAAACTCAGTAGAACTATTTATTGTTGGTAATTACAAGTTTTGACTCACGTGGACTTATTGTATATTTGGATTTTCCCCAAAGACTTTACAAAAGTAGAATAAAATAAGAACCGGTATGGTGGAAGTACTTTTAATTATTGTTACCGATGAATAATCCCACTTCCTTCCGTGGTTTTACTGAACATTATTTAGTAAAACGCTATTCAGAATATTGTCATCGTGCTTACTTTATCTATACATACAATAAAATTGTAACTAAGCCGAATCTGTACATTAAATATTTTTTGGAAAATCTTATTGAAATAGACATTATTATCGATACAGAGGCCAAATCTATATTTTTTAGAGTTTTTGTCTGTCTGTCTTAATTGCTATCGCTTATAATTGTATTTGGCTCAAATATCGTTTTTCTTGAAACTTAATCGATGAGACGCGAGCGGAAACACCTCATTCTCCAAAAACAACTCATTCTATTTTATAAATATCTATGTAAACTATGTATATTTTAAAAAAGTTTTTATACACTATGGATTCCCTTGTGTGTACTATTCACGCAGCCCTCGATTACCTTATGAATATACGTTATATAGAACTTATCTATTTTAGTGATAAGCCCATCTTTACGCATCCTGAAATCAGAGTGCATCTTGCTTTTATGTATTCGTTACGTTATATTATTTCTGGCGTGTTACAGGTCCAGATAAATAAATAAATAGTCGCATGGCATCGTATTTATATTCTCTTTACAATGATATGATGATGTAAACAATGAATAAAAATAAAAAAGAACAACAAGTAGGTACATACATGTTCTATATTAAAGAGACAATTTTGTATGGTTGAACCGCAGACTAAGGAATAATAGGTATAGACAGTGTCATAAAACTAAACTTGAAGCCAAACAATGTTTTAAAATAGTATAAAATGTTACAAACTAATTTCGTATAATGTTACAAATGACAATTTGTATGTTACTCTCAAAAATTGTATACTAATTGAAGTAATATATATATAAAATTTTCCATATTCTTTAAAGAAAGAAAAACCTATCTGCATGGTAAAATCGAGAATAGTAGCATAAATTTCAAATCTCGCTATTGTTTCTGACTTTGACATTCATTTTGGCGGACTCCGTCTTATAATTATACAATTCTTTAGAAGGTCAAACATACTAACTTTTATTTTATATTATTATGTCGCACCTATATATAGGTTACCTTATATACAGATATCTATATAAAGGTTTTATATAAAAAAATGCTGGGAATTTTTTTTTCATACATCACAATAGGCTAGTATTTGTGGTTTTTACTATAATTCGATGTATCACTAGCAGACGATGTGACTGAACCTCCGACGTATTTTCCAAGAGAAGCAAGTCCATTGGCCTGAAATAAACAGTTTGTTCGGATTACTAATGAATGTTATTGTTTATGTAACAGTATATTGCTGGAATTTGTAAGTATTTTATTATTATCTATACATATAACAAAATTGTAACTGATCGCTGTCTGTACATTATTGGGGGTCTTAATTAACGGAATAGAACCCAGTACAATATTTTTTTCAAATTTTATCTGTTTGTCTGTGCGTTTGTGCGATCTAAACTCAGAAAAGGCTTAACCGATTTGGCTGCGGTTTTAACTACTGTATTGTGGTAAGCTTCATTTCAATGTTTGTACGATTTTTGACAACTTTACTTGAATATATGCTTGTACTAACGACGCACCCTCGCTCCGCTCGGGTTCACGTCCCTACTTACGTTTTAACGTTTAGTATAGATTTCTCAGAGATGAGATATTTTCCCGCAGTAAAAAGTATCCTATATGTTGACCCGGATAACCAGCTATCATCATAATCTATCCTCTTGTCTGTCTGTTACCGCATCACAGAAAAACTACTGAAGGTTATCCCGGGCTGGTTATCCGGGTCAACATATAGGATACTTTTTACCGCGGGAAAATGTCACATTTCTGAGAAAAAATAAAAAAAAACTGCAATGTAAGAGTATACTAATATGTAAACCCTAAGAATTTGGTTAATGGTCATCTGAACGCGAGCGGAGCCGCAGGCAATGCTAGTAGATTATATTTTTAACCGTTGTAATTAGCGAAGGGAATGGTAAAACAAGTAAAAGTGCTTCATAATAAAAGTTTTGTAAGTCTCAAGCTTAGGAAACAACTACAATATCATATAAACAAAACTAATATAACAATACTGAATGTTTATTTTAATTAAATACTTAGTAGCAAAGAACTAGTAACAAGTTTTGTTTTCCAACTATTAATTGTTGGAGAACTCGGCGGTTCTGTCAGTTTAATGGCTTAGATATTAGATTGTGTTTAATTAGAGAGGGATTTACTTTGAGAATTAATTTTAAATAGCGTAAAAAAGAACGGGGTTAAAGATTTTAAACGTTATTTATATATCCTGTTATTAGTGATAGGTATACAGCATACAATATACATAGGTAGAACACGCTTTTTGGTCTCTAAAAATGTCTAAATAAGGAGATGATGATGAGATCTACCTAATTATAATAAACTTGTAACGAGGTTACGATTAGAAGGACCAACAAACACATTTCAGAGTTAGCAAGGATTATGCCACTTGCATTAGTAAAAACTAAAAACCTTAAGATTACCTTAGCTCTTTTTAGCAATTCTTGTTGGGCTCTCGATATATTTTCATCTTTGCCATTCCATATCTTCCAAACAGATGCTTGAAGCGCTCTTCCATAGCTAAATGTAAGGGCCCAAGGTTTTTTCATAGCAACTTGATTTATAGCATTTAGATTCGTGGTCGCTTCTTCTTCTGATTGACCGCCGGATAAAAATGCAATACCTGTTAACATTTTTTTTTACTTTTGAACTTTAATTGTATTATTACAATAAAGAACATTACAAATATACTTAATTATATACAAAATATACAAAACAAATGTGCACTTAGTTACTTTACTGTACAAGTTATGTCCGCGTGTAATAGTGGCAAGAATGCTAGCCGCATTCCCCCTTTGAATGGCAATGCCGATTCTTTGGGCGAAAAATACGCCAGCCCTCCTGTCACCAGTAGAGACGATAATTAATTGACATAATTAATTAACAAGTATATTATATCTCCATGATTCTTTTTACATATTGGTTAACCACGGCTACGGTTATAAAAATAATTTACGTGTAACTCGACGTTTACTTACTCAAACCCGCAGGAAGAAAACCCTTAAAAGAAAACTACTTAAATACAGCATTCAGGCAGATAGAAATGAAGACATTTTAACATCTTATTGCCCCATTTTTTGATTTAAGGTTGATCTATCTCACGATGGTCCATAATGCTGCGCTTTACTAAATACGGTCAAAAATCTTCTTACATAAATCATATTAAGCCCATTGATTACTGATTCTTACTGATTAGCACTACAGTACAATACAACGATTTCATTTTACGAATACGAAGAGAATCAGTCCATAGCCCGCCACGCTGGCCAAGTGCGTGTTGGTGGAGTTCACATATCTTTGAAAAACTTGCTACGTTCTCTCAGATATGCAGGTTTTCTCACGATGCTTTCCTTCATTGTAAGATAAGTGGTAATGATGTTAGAACTTAGAAATGATTCGCAGTCAGTTTCCCAAAAAAGCATATTACAACTGGGCTACCACTGCCTATTATTATATTTAAATATTATACGAATAACAAACGAACCTGGAACGGCAGCGGGTACAGTCCTTAGTAAAGCGGTGACGGTCGCCGATGCTATTTCTTTTGAACTACTTCTCTTAGGACACTGCTGACCCGGTGTTACCTACAAGCGATGTAATCAGATACCTAGGTATTATATTTCATTTTCGTTTTTTCTTTTTATACAGGTTTATTAATTTTTCTATTTAAAGAATATGAGGAGAGAAGATTTTATAATAAAATTTGTATTTTGATACAATTTATTATGTCTCTTCTTAAAATCTTTAAATAGAAAAATCATAATATTTATGTACATATAAAACATGTTATGTCATCAAAAATTGAAAATATATTATTTAATTTTATTTATTTTATGTCTGTATTTAAAAAATATTTACCATATTAGGTTTCAGCAAAGTTCCTTCCAGAAATACGTGATGATCGTTCAGCGCCTTATAAATGGTAGCTAAAACTACTTCAGTCACTTTTTGAGCTCTGACAATGTCATGGTCTCCTAGTTAAAAAAATGATCTATACATTAATTAAAATATTTATTTTCTTATCATTTTTTGGTTTTATTATATAGGATTTTACTATATCATAACTAAAATATCAAAAATCCTCATCGGTCATCTATAGGTACTACAAAAATATTATTTAAGATATACTGCTAAAAATATTATTTAAGATCAAAGACTTTTGAAGTCAAAAATATGGATTTTTAACCCCCGACGCAAAAAGAGGGGTGTTATAAGTTTGATGTCCATGTCTGTCTGTGCGTGTGTGTCTGTCTGTGCGTGTGTGTCTGTTTGTGGCATCGTAGCTCTCAAACTGATGGACTGATTTTAATGCTGTTTTTTTTCATTTGAAAGCCAGTTTCCTTGCGGTGGTTCTTAGCTATGTTTAATTAATATCAGTCCAGCAGTGTAAGAGTATCAGCTCTTTTCCAAAATGATGTAAGGCATTTTGGCGTATGATTACTCGATTAAGTGCTTCACGCGTGCCAGTGTAATCGTTACATGACAATGATTTTCGTGCATAGCGCATTTTTTTAAATGGTATCGCGGTAGGCATAGTCCACAATTAATTGAGATTCACTTTTATTAAATATTCTTTCTATCAACTAAAAAATTCTATTATTGGAAATGATTAAAGTGGCACAAGTTATAATTGATTCCGGGAAAATTTAAGTCTGGGTTTTTACAGTTTTATAATTTACGTTTAACAAGTAAAATTTTAAATTCCACTATTTATTTACCAGAAGGGTATGAAAGTGGGATAGTTAAAAGATAGGTAAGTATTCTAGATATGTAAATAAATAGTAACATTTATTACATTTTTTTTCAGTATCAACGCTACCCAACCGATCAGGATTCGTCAAATGACCTTTCTCTCGAAGTTTAATCTACCTTGTTGGACTGTTTGTCCCCGGTATAGAATCACGGACAAAAACTGTACTTTTTCTTCTTACTAATCTAAAGTAAGTATAATAGGTTAAAAGCTTAAGTGCCAACATACAGTGTAAGAACAACTCAAATAATGGAGATGTCGATTTCTTTACTGCTACTCTAATCGGATCGTACTACATTAGTATATACAGAATACCTATTATCTCATAAAAACTTATTTATACAGGGTCATTTTTAATTTACTGAAAACCTTTTGGGAATACACTATTTACTACATAACAACATCTGTAAAAAAAAATATATCTTAAATTTAACAAAAATAAAAATATTTTTATTGCACCTTCTCAACGGTAATAGTCCAGCATTAGCAAAAGAAAGCGTGTGTCCGGTGGAGGGGAAGGGGTGGAGGGGTGTAGGAAGCTGCGCTTACTCATTTAAACTTGGCCAGATGCTAGAACTTTAAAGTTTAGAAGGTGCAAAAAAATATTTTTATTATTGTATGAAAATAAAAATTTAAGAAATATTATTTTTCTTGTTACAGATGTTGTTGTTATGATGTAAATAGTATATTCCCAAAAGGTTTTCAGTAAATTAAAAATGACCCTGTATATACTAGTGATTTACCCTCGCGTCGCTAGAGTGTGTCCCTAGATACGTGCACATAGCATTGCTACACTTTAATAGGTAGATCTTTTTAAGAGAAATAATTCTGTAATACATTATTTTCATATAACTTTGTTAGTTCACTCGGCGCACTCCAATAAAGCTCCCAGTCGGCATGATTTTTTCCTACATCTTCAACAAACGTCGTTATATTTCAGCTAATTCACAACAAAACTTTAATGAATTTTACATAAGTACATCTAAATTTTCCTCATGAATCATTCTATTGGTGAAAACCGCATGAAAATCCGTTCGATAGTTTTTGACTTTATCGTGCTCAGACAGACAGACGCGACGGGGTGACTTTATTATACAAAACTTTTTGAAGTTGTTGTAAAAACCTCTGATAATCAATATTTATCGGTGTGATAAAAACAAGATTGTAGAAATGAAAAAGACGGGAGAAATCAATAGCCTTTTAACAGCTACTTTTAGGGCATCATTTTATAAACTGTATATCTATACATACAATAAAATTGTAACTAAGCCGAATCTGTACATTAAATGTTTTTTGGAAAATCTTAATGAAATAGACATTATTATCGATATAGAGGCCGCATCTATAGTTTTTAGAATTTTTGACTGTCTGTCTGTTACCGCATCACAGAAAAACCACTAGAGGGATTTTGATGAAATTTGGTATGGTGATAGCTGGTTATCCGGGTCAACATATGATACTTTTTACCGCGGGAAAATGTGTCATTTCTGAGAAAAAATACAAAAACTGCAATGTAAGAATGAATATACTAATATGTAAAACCTAAGAATTTGGTTTTTGGTCATCTGAACGCGGGCGGAGCCGCGGGCAATGCTGGTCTATTATAAAGTAATAATAGGGAATACTAAAACAAGTAATGCCCTTGAGTCCTCAAGTCATTTTCAATCAATTTCGCTACTTTTTGTGGCATTATTAAAAACGTCGGTCATTATAATTTTTATTCCATCAAATTTTATATTCACCCTACATTGTGACCTAAGAGGGAGTTATTTGAGTTATGAATTTTTTATTAAATTTTTCATAAAAAAAATGAACTAGACAACTTTCGTCAAAGGCAAAGAATTCATGAAAAAGGAAAAGTTTCTGAAATTCAAATATTTTTCGATTTGTGTGGAAGTAAATTTTCAAGTTCAAGAGAAACATACACTCAAAAAGTATGATAATTACTGTTGGGAGAGAATAAGAGATGGAATATTTAACGAATGATTTATACTTATACTGTAATAATATCTCAATTATATACCGGTTTACGGTTTGAGCCGAAATCTAAGCATATTACTTAGATTTTGGCTCCAAAATAAAGATGAGACGAAAAATTAAATGCTTTTATTATGAACTAGCGACTCACCCTCGCTTCGCTCGGGTTCGTCCCTAGCTTGATTACCCAAAGAAACTTTTATAACCATTTTTACCCCCTTAAGGGATTATATCCGGGATAAAATGTATCTTATGTCCTTCCCAGGGTCTCAAACAATTTTTTTACCAAATTTCATCTAAATCCAGTCCAGTTTCATCCGACTCAAACGCGATAAACTCAAAAACTACCAAACTGATTTTCATACAGTTTTCACCAATAAATGGAGTAATTGATAAGAAAAATTTAAATGTATTATTCATAATGTTTTGTATAAATTGGCTGAAATATGACGATGATTGTTGAAAATGTCGGAAAAAGTCATCCTGGCTGGGAGCTTTATTGGCGTACGCCGTGTAAATAACAAAGTTATATGAAAACAATGTATTACAGAAATAAAAGGTCTTCCTATTAAACAGTAGGAACGTGTAAGTCACTATTTTTAATAATAAAAAAATTAAATTATATAGAGATCCGACATCTCTTATTTTTACATGAAAATTATAAGAGTATGTAAGTATTTGTGATTATATTATCTCAAACAAATTACAAATAATAATTTAATTTCTTTAGAACTTACTTGTATAATACTTATAAGAAAATCTTACCATCCAACAGTACATCAGGTTCAACAATCGGCACCAAGCCTTGACTTTGGCAAATCGATGCATACCGAGCCAAAACATTACCCGTGTCCTGAATAGCCTGAATTGAAGGCGTGTTTTGTCCAATTTTCAAAGGGCACCGCCATTTTGCGAATCTACAGCCTTGCTTTTTATATTCTGCGCATCTTTGAGCTAAATTGTCGAGACCTATAATTTTAAAAATTAGCATAAATTATAATAAGTCAATATATAGAGTATAATGTTAGACGTGAAATAATATTGGGAAATTTAATATCTAACCTTAATTATTTTTAAAATTACTTTATTTAATAAAATGAATAAAAAAATAAAATGAATTTTATTTTGGCAGTTCTTATTAAAGCTAAAGCTTTTTTTTTCTCAACTGGTGGTAGTCATGACATTCAATGAGAAATTCTATGAATTTAATGTAGAACATTTAAACAAAAATATCCACTGTTTATTTCTCGAGTTATTTTTTTAACAGATTTAAAGAAATTGTTAAATAATAATGAGTTTTAAATGAAATAAATTATTAAATTAGAATCTTTGATAAGAAAAAAAAGACAGTTATATCATTTTAAAGCTCTGGAATAAATTCATTCATTACATCTAAGAATCCATTCCTACTACAATATATAATATACACGCTGCCTCCCATTTCTGAACTTTTCGTATAAAAGCTCAAAGGCTAGAAACCTAGATATTTTCTGTAATAAATTCTATATGATATTAACATTTTTTAAGTAAACACTAAACATCTTCCTATATGTAAGTATTATTTACAGTGCAAAGGACAATTCTTCTCAAGAGGAAACTAAGTTTCATTTATGTTTTCATGATAACTTTAATATTTTTTATCATATGAACTCTAAAGATTAACGAGTTCAATCAATAAAATAAACTATGGAAAAGTACGAATTTACTGTAATATTTGAATGCCAAACCCTAGCTCTAATTATTTTTTTATGCGGAAAGTTCTTAACAGTCCGACCAATATCAGTCACGGTAGCCAATTACACTTGGATAAGCCAAGGAGATATCACAGTGCACAAGTGTACGCGCAAACATAAGTGCACTCTCTATTCCGTTTCCGTTTCAAAGTCCTGTGGGACGATACTTCAATAGGACCGGTAAAACTTAAGGAGCAAGACCTAAGTGGCAGCCTTCGCTTTACGTGTTCTCAACGGCACGGGGTGTAACACCGTCAACTTCCCAATCCCCGGCTGCTACTGAGAATTCTCTAAGAGAAAAACTCAAGCAACTCCTTGAGTGCGAGCCACTAGATCACCGAGGCAGTTCAATATCCATATTAAAATGAAACTGCGAACTTATCGTATTTTATTAGTCGCGGACTTGTTATGTGTCCTGTGTGTGTTCTACGGACCACCAACACATAGTTTCCCCATTTTTGTGTATAAAATTATTTCTATGAACTATTAAAAATTGTACCTTGTGTCGTGAACTCATTCTCAGATAAATATAACGGGACCACATCTCTGTCCACTTTAATGCCAGGTATGATGTTTTTCTTCTTCAATACATCGATAAAAGGAATTCCTTCGTCAGTTTTCTGATACACCGTCTCATCGAAAAGGATAACGGCTGAGATGTTATTAGATATATCCTGAAACAGATTGAATATTTTGAAATTAAATTATATGTATGTATAATATTTGGATTTTATGTTGCATCGACCAAAATTTAAAAGTCAAGAATGTACTAAAATATATTAAATAGTGTGTATTATGAATACTTTAATAAAGGTTTTTTTATTAATATTTTTTAGGCAGTGGTAGCTCAGTGGTAACGCACTCGCTTGGGAAACCGAGTGAAGCGGGTTCTAGTACCGGGTCTCGCACCTCTGATAATCTTTAAGTGTGAATAATTTCTAACACGATTACCACATGCTTTACGATGAAAGAAAATATCGTGATGGAACCTGTATGTCTGAGAGAACGTTGCAAATTTTCGAAAGACATGTGAAGTCCGCCAACCGGCACTTGGCCAGCGTGGTGGACTATTGTCTGATCCTCCTTGTATTGAAGGGAGGCCCGTGCCCAGCAGTGGGACGTTAAAAAGGGCTTAATACATGGATACATTAATACAATAATAATTATTATAATGATAAAACTAAAAGGTTACGCCGGCTTTCAAAATATATGTAACCCTTTTTTTTTTTTTTTTTAACGTTGGGAAATGCATTTACGCACGACGTGTGGGACTCACCGGCGTAATACAGCCAGTACTACCCACTAAAACCCAACAAAACCTTCCCCCGTCTTAATGGGGCGTCGCAGGATCGCTTACGCATTCAACTACGACACCCCGACGGCAGGTCTGCCAAAGCAGACCAACACAACCATGGGGTTGCTCCAAGGTCCACTCTGCTATCAGAGAAGTACCAGGAGCAACCCGCATGGTATACCGCCCCCCGAAGAAGGCCACCTCCCACCGCCCACCGAAGTGGGCAACCTCCCTGTGCGTTTCTTAGCTTCGCTACTACTACTGAGCCCCCCACCACGACAAGGTGAACGCACGTTGGGGGGAAAATATATGTAACCCTAAAACTACGGTGACCACGACAATAATCGCAGATTTGCAAAATACTATTTACATTATGGTCGAGATTATGTACTTCGAAAGCTTAATGTAATTAATTAGTCATCTATTCAATCAATCACCCTCAAGTATCGTCTATTCATAAAATAATAGAAAATTGACTTAAAAATGATAAAAAATCGTATAACGAACATATGTAGAAAAAAATATGGACTGAGTTTTGGTTCTTTAAAAACCAGTTAAAAATCAAAGCTATAGGTATTTAATAGAGTTGTAAAAGTAGAGATATAAACACAAACTATGTGTGAAATGAAAGCTCTTACATATAATTAGATAACATTTATTTGTGTGCTTTACTATCATAAGCTATATCGTGATGAAACCTGCATGTCTGAGAGAACCTAGCAACTTTTCGAAAGACGTGTGAAGTCCGCCAACCCGGTGCCAGCGTGGTGGACTATTGCCTGATCCTCCTCGTATTTAAGGAAAACCCGTGCCTGGCAGTGGGACGTAAAATAGGGCTGGATACATGGATACAGGAACAGGGTTTGGAATTTGGATGAATCTAAGCAAGAACAGATTATGTCCTGGACTAGCACATAGAATATTTTATATCCCAGTTAAGCGTTTCAATTCAATAAAGTTTTTAAAATTTGAACCTTTAGCTCCTAAGAACGATGAAAAACGAAAGAAAATATACACGAGCGAACCCGCGAGTAGAAACATAGACAGGCAAAAAATCTAAAAACTATAGATTTGGCCTCTGTATTGATAATAATGTTTATTTCAATAAGATTTTCCAAAAAATGTTCAATGTACAGATTCGGCTTAGTTACGATTTTATTATATGTATAGATTATTTTAATTAAAGAAATTTAAAAAATAGATACTTTTATTTGTTAATTGTGAATAAACGATGATCTTATATGATCAATTCTCATAGCATATTAAAGTTTAAAACAAATTGAAAATTATTAACATAATTCGTTGGCTCATTATTACAAGGTTCTATGTTACAATTTTAGTACATATTTATTTAGTTATTAATGCTACAAGGTTCTATGTGTCATTGCTACAGTTTTGCAAAAACAAACCACTAGATAGCGGCACGATAACTACAAAATATTCAATTTTACATAGTTCTATGTTGTGGTTTTTACGATAACAAAATAACGAAGTTCTATGTAAAAATTACTAAACTGCATTAAAATTAACATAGAACCTTGTAATAGTGAGCCAACGAATTATGACATGACGCACAGGACAACGTGTTATATTTAATATCAATTTACTAGTAATTAATTAACAATAAAGGGTTTTGAACAATGGAAGAATGTACGTATTACTAATTCTTTTAAACAATACACGTTAGTACCATATTATGGTCTCGTTATTTTTGCTTTCCTATTTCACGCCATTTACATGCTGAAGCTTTACCACGTTGCTTAAACGTTATCAAACGACTTCAAGATTTATAAAAAGAATTTGGGTATAACAGGTATTTATAGATTACCTATATATATTACTGGCGACTCACCCTCGATCCTCTCGGGTTCTTCCCTAGATACGTTTTAATGGTTAGTATAGACACATACCATATAATACTATGTGTACTAGGTATAGATTTCTCAGAGATGAGATATTTTTCCGCAGTAAAAAGTAGTGATGATAGCTGGTTATCCGGGTCAACATATAGGATACTTTTTACTGCGAGAAAATGTCTCATTTCTGAGAAAAAATACAAAAACTGCAATGTAAGAGTAGTATACTAATATGTAAACCCTAAGAATTTGGTTATTGGTCATTTGAACGCGGGCGGAGCCGCGGGTAATGCTAGTATTAAATATAAAATAAATGTGATATGTGTGTGTGTTGGGTCTATCTTCTTACATATACACAGCAAAGAAGTAAAGAATCGAAGTATTGTTTACATAGAGTTGCTTACTTTATATCAGTTTTAGGCTACTTTGTATCTATTAGAAAAGAAAGTTCCATAGATTAAGCTTAAAACTAAAATGACAAGTAGATCTCATAGAATATTAGTTAACAATAAGTGGGGTCACCACTCACTAGTATTTCATATATTATCGAAATTCTGCTCTATCACCGTGAGATTACCTCAGATGGACAAGACATCAATCAAAAACCCAAACAGCTGGGTCAGAATAGATAAATTGGTTTCTTATACAATGAAATGGCCTCCTGTTCAAATAAATCGTTTCAATTCAATTGGTAATTCTATTGATTTGCAAAGGCAACGTTAGTTAATTAATGTTATTCAATAAACTCAGGACGTGACTACAATCAAAGTATAGAACTAAACAGAAATTACACGAACATTGTTTTTATTTTTTTTATTGACAGGTAGGTAGGTATATTAGGGAATTACAAATTGTTACTTATTATTAATTGTTATTAGTGGTACCAGTGGTAACGCGCTCGCTTGGGAAACCGAGTGAAGCGAGTTCAAATCCCGGGTCTCGCACCTTTGATATTTTCATGTGCGAAATGATTTCCACTTGTCTTAACGGTGAAGGAAAACATCGTGAGGAAACCTGCATGACTGAGAGAACCTAGCAAGTTTTCAAAAGACATGTGAAGTCTGCCAACCCGCACTTGGCCAGCGTGGTGGACTATGGCCTGATCCACCTCGTATTGAAGGGAGACCCATGCCCAGCAGTGGGACGTTAAAAAGGGCTGAATACTACTAAACTGTCAGGTACTGGTTCTAAACCTTATTTTAAATTTGTATTTTTTGTTTTATTTATATTGGGTATTTATTGTTTTTAATTAATTTTATGGAAATTTTAAAGAACAACCTTAAGTTTAGTTTTGTGATCATTTTTTTTTTATTTTCTTTGAACGTTCTTTGAAAGTTCCTAGTTGTTATGCATTGTTAAGAAAATGGTTATGTTTTTAAAATAATCTGCAAGCCAAGTTTCATAATGTTATTTTTTTGTTTATAAGGCATTTTAGAGAACGGAATTGGGTGTATATCGATAGTATATTTAAAGTTTGTATTGGGAAACAAGCTAGGGACGAACTCGAGCGAAGCGAGGGTGAGCCGCTGGTCAGAAATATACGTACAGGTTAGCGAGGCCTCATATAAAAACAAATAAATGCTCAGTGCTATATATATATAAAATAAATAACATCTAGATTAAAAAATAGGTTTGATTCAAACTTACATCATTAGCAGTGAAAAGAAGCTGTCTATATCTGCGTCTATTGTCTTCAGTATTCTCCAAATCTACCGATGCGAGTAGCTTACCGATAGCCTCTGTAAACGCAATTATATAAAATTAAGGCATTCAAGGTTATTTATCGAACTATAAAAACAAATTTATCCCACAGGAACCGTACATTTTTTTTGTTATGTACTATTCTATACATATTATACTTATTATAATCTATCTCTGTGCCAAATTTCATCCAGATTCGTTCAGCCGTTTTGGCGTGATTGAGTAACAAATATCAAACATCCATCCACCCAAACTTTCGCATTTATATTGTAGTAAGATCTTCCGTAAAAAACATTTGTAGTGTGGTACATACTTACATACATAGAACAATAAAATCAAATTCAAAATTTAAAAAATTCAAAATTTACCCCCTTCAGGAATGATTTTCGGGATAACAACTATCCTATATCCTTCCCAAGGTCTCAAACTATCTTCACATTTTCATCTAAATCGGTTTAGCGGATTTTTAGTTTATCCATTACAAACTAACTCCCAAACTTGCAAACTTTATATAATATTTAATCTAATTTGACTCGCCATCTATCATACGTTGAAGTTAGCTAGGTACTTACTAAGTACCTATGTTAGAAATCTTAACGAGCGTAAAAATATAATACTTTCTTAGATTTACGCGAATGTTTGACATTATTAAATAAAACTATCTTTTCGGATTATTTCGCGGATTTATTTTCAATAGGGAATTTCAATAGGGAAGATGGCTGGGTACTACCATCGTCATGGGATCCTGTTATTAATATAATAAAATCAAATAATAAATATAAACATAACAGAAAATAATCCGAAAAGATAGTTTTATTTAAGAGCGTAAAAATAACTCACCAATTTCATAAGGAACTATAAAGGAAAGAAAACTAATAATTTTCAAATTATCTAATAAAATTAATGAACCAACGATATTTATAACAAATCGTATTATCGTAGGTCTATTTAAAGCTATATTAGATATATACGCGGAAATGTACAAAACAAGTTACTTTTAACTACAAACAGAAAAACAAACAGTCAATCATTAAGTATTTTATTGCTTCGCTCGTATGCGTTCCTGGGTGTTTATTTGTTATTCCAGATTTTAATTTCGTCCAAATCCGTCCAGCTGTTACAGCGTAAAGAATTAACAACACACACATACATTCAAACTTTCGTAATTAAATAAAATAAACTTAAAATAACCTACCTGCATTTATTTTAG
Source organism: Brenthis ino (assembly GCA_921882275.1). Lineage (NCBI taxonomy): Eukaryota > Metazoa > Arthropoda > Insecta > Lepidoptera > Nymphalidae > Brenthis > Brenthis ino. The sequence goes on along the minus strand of OV170221.1, from coordinate 17,039,874 downwards.
AAGCTAAAGTTTTTTTTTAATTTATATGGGGCCCTCTTTTAAGGTTTAACCCCATTTATTAAAAAACTAATTATGTATGTAAATCTATTCACAATTGGGCATTGAATTCTTAACTTCTTTTTAGATTCGGTGAATAAAGAAACTTGTATTCAAAAGTTATCCAGAGGTACATACATATTTTTTAATATTATAAATGTGTGTGTGTTTGGTTGTTCATTTGTCCTTTTTTCACGTCGAAACAAAGTGACAGATTAGCGTGGTTTTTGTGTTGAGATCATGAACGAATTAGCCTCGTTGAGATAGTTGAGGGGGCTGTAGAGTGACATAGGCTTTTTACCGTAGGATATTATCTCATTGCCACGGGAAAACACGTTATAATACAACCCACAACAACTTATCATACCTATGTATATGTATGTATAAACTATAATATAATATAATCTGTCTATTCCATGCCGTCAAAACGCACCTAGGGATGAACCCGAGCGAAGCGAGGCTGAGTGAAAGTCACTTGTTCATAATAAATATGTTAGTACTAGTTAATAGTGTGCAACAATAGATTAATAAATAGATTTACCGTTAGCTTCATCAACTGCTAAAATTCCTTTTCCAGGAGCAACAATCTCTTCAGCGGTCCTCTTTAATTCTCTTTGCAATTCCAATTCGGGATATGAGAAGAAGGTGGACATGGTTCTGTAAAGAATAACTTATGGTAAATATCTATAGTATAAAAACTATATTACAGCCGATTTTAAATGAAAACTATGACGAAAACAATGTATATTATTTAATCTATTACTTTTAATTTGAATTAAACAAGCGTCCTAAGTATTGATAGTCTTACAATTAATAAGAAATTATGTAATACTGAAATATAATATTATAAATAATTGTTTACACTTTACAATGAGGGCGATAAGTCGAGTAATGTTGTGATAAAGTCTATAAAGATTATTTAATTGTTGCTTTAGTGTGTCAGGCTATCTTACGCATATTATGATAAAAATAAGATGTGTATTTATTTTATAGTTGAGCTGTACGTTTTTATATTTATAAGAATATCATATACCTACAATTCAATTGAATTAGCTATTGATTTAAACAAAATGTACCTAATAATATAAATACACACATTCTACGGCTAAAAGAATGTGTACTAAAAATATTTTTAAGTATTCTTAATATATATTTTTTTACAATTATAAGGTAGATGCTATTGTGTTTTCTGATTTTCTCTGCTTATCCGTTTCACCAATACTTTAAGGCAATAGAAGAAACACTCGTGTGCTTAAAAAAAAATTACAGCGCCATCTAGTTACATATCACCAAACAATTTCACATCTGAAAAGTTTAAACAATTTACATATGTAGCAATATACTCTATGGTTTAAACCTATGTGGTTTTCAAATATGTTAATAGATGGCGGTGTACGTCGTCGGTAAAACGTACTGACTGCTTCATGATTATCAGACCTTCAAATGACCTTTCAATCGTGTCCTCTCTTCTCTTTAACAAATTTGACAGTTCTATTCAGTACCAGATTGGGAGTGCTATAGTTCTGATTAGAATCCTATAACAAAATGTAAGTGGATTTTCACTTATTTTTATAGATATTTTCTTAATTCAATTACATAAGTAATTACGAGAATATCTAAATGATATCATACCGAAGGACAATTGCTAACTTTTTTTGTAAGTTATGGAATACGTGATGTAATATTGTGATAATGTTTAATTTATCCAAGTAATTAAGACCGAAAATATTTAAATCTAATAGAGAAATAAAATTATCTAAGATATGTTACAAAATATTGAGAACTAAATATAAAATCTTTATTACTTATACAGTCTAACTTTTCTCATTAAATAATAAAAAATGCGTAAATTACTTCTTAAAATCTATTCTGGGACACCAAAATTATTCTTGTGATATTTTTATTGATTTTTTTGTTACTTTTAGTTTACACGTGTAATTATAATTAATTATATCTTCGCTAAAGTTTATTTTGGTAAATGTCCAAATTTTCAATAGAAAGCATTTCTTTTGTGTGCTGAAATAAAACTTATGTTTATTATGTTCATGACGCCTAACTGCATGTGACCTCTGAAGGTCGCGGTCACCTTTTAAAATACCTAGCACTAATAATATGTAATATATTTTATATTCTTTTTCATAAAATACTAATCCTTAAAATAAAATAGGTAAGTATTTTTTTAACTTTGTTTCGAGACACATCTCTTGTAATATACCTATTACAATAGTGTTGTACTATTTTTAAACAGTTATGTCAGAAGGTCAGAACCCAAATGAAATTAAAAATTCGTTTTTCAAAATCTCTTTGAATAAAACAAAATTTGTTAAATATTTTGACATATCATTGTGGCATTGTGTCAGTTTATTTTGGTAAGTTATTTGTATTTTAAAAATAAAATGTCGAGTATATTATAAAGTTTTTATTAATGTTATAAAAGAATATTTATAAAAAAATGCCACCTAAAGGTAAAAAAGGTAATAAAGGCCCACCTGAATCAGGATGGATGCCAGGATTTGGAACAAAAGGTATATTTACAAAGTTTTGCGTTTAATGATAGGAAAGAGTAATGTTTTTAGGCACAGTACTTAGGTACTTTATATTATAGAGATATATTATAGATTTAGATATATGTATACTACACTCTTTTCAATATAACTTGTTTTCTTACATTTTATAATCGGGTCTGGAGTAATCAACACATCCAATTTACACAGTTAATGAGTCTTTAAAATGATTAACAATTTAGTTATCTTATTAGAAAGTTGTTTTATCATGATTTTATTCAAGTTCCACCACAAACTTTTTGGGACCTATCTGCGTTTGTAAATAATATTGAAAATAATAATAGAAATCAGAAACATATTATGATAATGAATAATAATGAAAATAATGTTTTTTTTCGCTGACTTATTATTACTTGTATAGGCTCAGATAGGTATACCTATTCCTTTTAATTGAAAATTTTGTCAAACAAAACTTGATAATTTACAGCTGAAGTATTTTTAATTATTCATTTTTTACATTACATTACATTGTCTTGTATCATTTGGTTATTATTAAAAGAAATTAATTTTAAGAATAAAGAGAAGTTATTTTCTCTTTTTCCTACAACTTTGAATGAAGAAAATGTTACCATTTAAATTTACTTCTAAATTTTAAATTAAGACTTGCTGAAATTATATATTCAAATATTTTAGTACTATAATATTTATTATAAAAAATAAATCAATTTTTAAGTTAGCTAACTCAAATTAGCTAATATCATAATGTATGAATGAATTTTATAAGAATTTTAGTAATACAAACTAATTTGTGTTCCGGATAATTCATGCAAGAGACAGGTTACTTTTTATCCTAAGAAAAAAAAGGCTACTTTTATTTATTTATTACTACTAGAAAAAAAAGAAAAGCATAAGAGAATAGAAAATTAAGGGTATTTTATGTTATAGAGCTTATACACTAGATGTTAGTAAATTTGGATTGTGAAAATGAATGAAATAGGCTACTTTTCACTGGTTTTAAACACAAATGAGGCCACGGGGTAAAGCTTATTTGTTAAACATAATTCATTACTAATATTATATAGAGGTAAAGTTTGTGATGTTGTTGGGGGTAATATCTGGATCTACTGAACCGATTTAGATTAAATTTGGTTTGAAGATAGTTTGAGACCCTGGGAAGGACATAGAATAGGATTTCATCCCGAAAATCATCCCTTAAGGGGGTGAAAATGGGGATTAAAGTTTATATGGGGAACCAATAACCCGAGCGAAGCGAGGGTGAGTCGCTTGTTCATTATAAATATATAAATAAGAATATTTCGTATGTAACCTTAGCAATATTTACAAAGTAAGCTTTGTAAAACTGGAAATTACTTGTGAAACTTGTTTTAAAAATGGAGGTGTGTCTGATTGCATATTAATAAGTGCCTACTAGGTACACACACCTTCTGTGACGTTTACCATGACATTCATTTAATAGAATTGATTTGATAACATTATCTATTTAAAAATAAGTTTTTTTTTTATTATTATTTTAATTTTATAATTTAAAAAAATGTCCTTTCAAAATACCTAAGTTTGTGTTTATGTATTTATTTACCCAATAATTATTATTAAACAACAAAAGGAAAACAAATCGTACATTTTTCTGGGATAAAAAGGAACCTATGTGTTATTCTGATGTATGAGCTATATTATTGTAAAGTTTTCTTTTAGTTTATATTTAATTCATTGAGTAGTTTTTGCGTGAAAGAGTAACAAACATCCATACGTCTATATATCCAGACATCCATACATGTCCTCACAAACTTTCGCGTTTATAATATTAATAGGATATTTTAAAAAAGAATTTTAGTAATTAAAAGGCTATAAATGATATCTTGAGTAGCGTTACATTTAAAAAAACTAACGCAATATTTATGAAAATTTAAAGATTAACACAAATATGTATATTATTCAGCATATACTATTGTATCTGAAATCTAATAGAAGTGTTTTTGGTTAAATAAGTACTTAACGATTATTATAAATTAGACAAAACAAATCTATTCTACGGGAACCGTACATTTTACGGAATGATATATAGCCTATAACCTTCCTCAGTAAACGGGCTATCCAAAGCAAACAGAATTTTTCAAATCGGATTAGTAGTTCCTGAGATTAGTGCGTTCAAACAGACAAACTTTGACTCTTTATAATAGTAATTAGTGTAGATATATGTACTGCTACTCCATATAAATAAGCAGGATGTTAAAAAAAATGTCTTCTTTGCAGCCACAATGACCACATACTTCCAGTACCCTACTCCCGAGGTCCAGGAAGAGCTCAAGAAGATCGCGCAAGCGATCGTTGCTCCTGGCAAGGGTATTCTCGCTGCTGATGAGTCCACTGGTAAGATAACTTTTAATATATATGTAGGTATACAAAATAAAACAATAACAGACCGTTTGTAGAATACAAAATATATATTTTTAGTTTTAAGAGTTTAATAAAATATATTATATAATATCCAAAATATAATTCAAGACTAGATAAATTTACTGATATTAGACTATATGATAGAAACGTGTGAGCGAAGTCGCAGGCTTAAGTGAGTGTAGTGTTTACTATCTTATGTTTTTTTTTAAATGCGATAATACCTACTTTTACCCTTTAGCGGTACGCTTATCATCTATAAACATATTCTCATGACAGTGTTTTTTAAAGATAAAGATGTAATGGTTTTGAAATATTAGTATTATTTAATATACAGATAATTAAATTTGAATTGTTTATTTGTAACGTCAAAATAACAGCTTTTTACTAAATGCATATAAAATTATATACGGTACTTATAAGAAAAAACACATTCTGTCTGTCTGTTCAGACAGAAACATCGTTCATTTTTACATAAAATACATTATTATTTTGGAATAACAATTCTATAGGATAACATATCTTTAAAAAATAAGGTTTTTTTTTAATTTATAAAAGTATAAATATCCTTTGTAATAATAAATATAATTTGAATAATAAATGTGTTTACGACTAGCGACTCGCCCTCGCTCCGCTCGGGTTTTTCCCTAGTTACATCTTAAGTTTTAGTATAGATTTCTTAGAGATAAGATATTTTCCCGCAGTAAAAAGTACTTACTTCCCGGAGCCACCAGCTATCATCATACCAAATTTCATCAAAATCTGTCCAGTGGTTTTCTCACGATGCGTTCCAAGACAGTCAGACAGACAAATTCTAAAACTATAAATTCGGCTTCTGTATCGATACTAATAACTATTTCAATAAAATTTTCCAAAAAATATGTAATGTACAGATTCGGCTTAGAATTTTACTATACGAATAGATATTTTTGTATAAATCGATAATGTAAGTACGTTTTTAATAATAAATACCTACCTATATTTACGATTTTTTTCTGTTCAGGTACCATGGGCAAACGTCTTCAAGATATCGGCGTTGAAAACACTGAAGAAAATCGCCGCAAGTACCGTCAGCTGCTCTTCAGCTCTGACCCTGTAAGTGTGTCATTTAAAAAAATTGTACAGACTCAACTTAGTTACAATTTTATTATATGTATAGATAAAGATTCTTCATAAGTTACGAATTTATCCTAATTAGACTTGCACCGAATAGTACATACGGCCATACGCCGAATACCGAATATTTGGTGGGCTTTCTGGCCGAATAGCAGAATATTAGGCAAAAGTATTCGGTCAGCACGTTGCGGGAAAACTTGTATCTACGTGTTTGTTTCTTGTTTGGCGCCAGGAAGTAGTATTTATTCAGAGTGGCTTTTCTCTGAGTCGGAGATTGTCTAGGAGTAAACTACTGCCTGAAAATGCAGAAAAATTAGTCTTTCTGCATCATAGTCTTACACTTCTAAATTTTAATTATGATAATACAAGTGCATAGACATTTATTTGGGTTTGTGTTATGGGTTTTTTGTTAATTTTTGTAATAAAGAAGGTGATCATGTACCTATGGCTACTTTAATGATTAATAAGAAAAATATATTATAAAATAAATCAATATTTTCATTTTATCAATAGGGAATATGCATGATTTTTTTTTAGTTTTAATATAATAGCTTACATCGTTATATAATTGTAAAAGAAAAACAATATAGCTCCAAAAATTTAAAAAAAATATACTTATGCAAGTATATTTTTTTTAAATATCATACCGTTACGTATACTTTAAACGCTCGCCATTTTGCGGGTGACGTCAGAGTACGATATACAAAGAAATGACGACTCATTTGTAAGCGACAAAATCGCTAATCGCTCTGTTATTTCCCTATTATTATCTGTTTACATCAAAACATATTACTGAAGTATTCGGTATTCGGCCTAATAGTATCTAAATATTCGGTATTCGGCCGAATAGCATAAAAGTAGCCGAATACCGAATAGTAGTCGAATATTCGTTGCAAGGCCAATCCTAATTGATTCTTCTAACGCCTCAAAGAAAAATGTTGGATATTATCCATATTTATTTATAAATTAATTAATATAATTAATACTTCTAAACAACAAATTATTTTTTCAATCTATACCGGTGTAATGCGTGAAAGTTATGTTACTTAGTTTTCCTCCTTCACGCGTACAACGTCATACTTACAGCTTGTTCGTGACTAACATGGCGTACATATTTTGTTAGTAATCACTATCAGGATAAGGAAATCGAACTTTGTGTGTTGGTCTTTTATTTTAAGTTTTAAAACGTACGTACAAAATGGAATAATTTAAGTCAATGGCTTGAATCATTATTTTTTAATTTTTATTAAATTTCAAGAAATTTCATTATATTCACTTGTTTGTTATTTTTTCTTTTATATTTTTTTAATACTTACAATAAATAGTGTTTTGAACCGATACTCACATAAGTTGTTGATTAGTTGAACGCAGATGTGGATGTGAGTCAATCATTGATATTTTAAATTAAATTGAGTGAACTCGTCACAAACAAATTGATTCATTTTAAATTTTGTAGGATAAATTGAAGGTTATTTTAATTATTGTCCTTTTGTTGGCGATAGTGTCTTGTGCCGATAAAAATATGATTCGACAACTGCAGTGGTACTTTTTTTTAGTTAATAATTCGTTAATTTCATAATATTCCACTTAAAAGTGGAACAAAATTAAGGTGGTTTTGATAATGAATCTATCTTTTCGGTTTTTCGTGATTTTATTTTGAATTTTTATTCCCGATGTTTCGAATGCTTTACAGTTTACAGCTATCATGGTCACGGGAGAGACAGGGTTTTTGACATCTCAATAGTTACCATATATGTATTACATACGTTGTCTTGCCATAAAACCATATAATAATTTTGAAGGAAAAGAAAAAAATCGTGGATGTTGGATGATTTTGAAGTTATGTAATTTAAAATAATATTTTCTACATTAATAATTGTATTCTACAGGCTGTATCCGAAAACATCTCTGGTGTGATCTTATTCCACGAGACTTTGTACCAGAAGACCGACGATGGCACTCCCCTCGTGTCTCTATTGGAGAAGCGTGGTATCATCCCCGGCATCAAGGTCGACAAGGGTGTTGTCCCACTGTTCGGCTCTGAAGATGAGTGCACCACCCAGGGTAAGCTATCTTTATATAATACTAGCGACTCACCCTCCCTTCGCTCGGGTTCGTCCCTAGCTTGCTTCCCAATACAATTTTTTTCATTAAGGATGATTTCTGGGATAAAAGTACCCTATGTCCTTCCCAGGATCTCAAACTATTCAGTAGATCCAGAGATTACCCCCTATTACGTTACAAACTCACAAACTTTACCTCTTTGTAATATTTAGACAAAAAAAATTCGCTATATGAGTACCTACATGTGTTTGTAATACTTTTTCTAAATGATTTGACCGATTTTAATATATTTTTGTGTACTTATGGCGTAACAAAATACAATAGGTACAATAATATAATACCAAACTATAATGTAACCAAAAATAATATCAAATTAATACCTGGATAATTCTTACGACATAGCAGGATAATATTTGCATAGACAGTTGTTAGTTAATTTGTTTTGTAAATTATAATGAATTTTTTAAACTGTATTTTACGAATTATATTAATTACTTAGGTTCTTATAATATTCACTAATATTTCAACATAAGTTATTTTCATTGCTCAATATGAGTATTTTTGTTTGTTTGGTGTTTCGTCATTTTGCCTTACTCATACTATTTTTCATATACTGGATATGATATCATGTAAAAAACAAAAACAAATTCAAGAGAAATAACTACACAGTTTTGATTATGATTTTCAATAGTTTCGATCGATAAGATAATAAAAATATTTTGGTAGAGAGGGATTAGAAAATGCAATTATGTTACATATTTCTGGGAAAGTGTAAACTGAATAAAATCATTATTTGTGACTTTTAATATAGGTATGTATAAATAAACTAGTGACTCATCCTCGCTCTGCTCGGGTTGGTCCCTAGTTACGTTTTAACGTTTAGTATACATTTCTCAAAGATGAGATAAAAATATTTAAAATTCCTGTTTTAAATATTTGATCCGTTAATTCAGCTAGTTTGGTTCTATGACACTATTTTATTCCTAGCTATGAAAGTAGACGAACAAACAAAACAATTTCGCAATCATAATATTAGGTAAACTTGTGATAATGATTTACATTAAATTTTTATAAATTTCAATGTATAACAATCAAAACAAATAAAGGTTTGAACCCTGTTTCTATGTCGTATTATGCAATTTCATATTATCATGTTTATTCAATAGGGGCTCGTCACTTGGCCGGCGATAATGTGAGGCAAAGTCTCATGCCATTCGTAAACAAAGTTGTTGTAATAAGAATGAAATACTTGAATAATATTTGGAAAACAATGTGTAAAAATAAAATATTTTATCTATGTTATGTTAGCCTTTATACCTCTACTTTAGGTATACGTAACTACGTACAATATGTAATCTATATGTATATAATAAAATTGTAACCAAGCCGAATCTGTATATTAAATATTTTTTTTGAAAATCTTATTGAAATAAACATTATTATCGATACAGAGGCCGAATCTATAGTTTTTAGATTTTTTGTCTGTTTGTCTGTCTGTTACCGCATTACAGAAAAAACTCTGGAGGGGTTTTGATGAAATTTGGTATGGTGATAGCTGGTTATCCGGGTCAACATATAGGATACTTTTTACCACGGGAAAATGTCTCATTTCTGAGAAAAAATACAAAAACTGCAATGTAAGAGTATAATAATATGTAAAACCTAAGAATTTGGTCTTAGGCAACGCTAGTAAAATATAAGTGTCGCTAAAATCGATTCGTAACAATACACAACAATTGAGTGCATGTACCTACATTATTCTTATTTATGACCAACTTCAAAAAAGGAGGTACTGCATTCGCCAATTGTGTACAGGTTCTATCTCAAAGAATGAAATGAAATTGTAATTTTTTGGGTAAAAACTGAAAAGGTAATCTTAAATTTTTGTTGTATGAAAACACAACACAGTATGTAGGGTTTTTTTTTGTTTAATTCTTCAAAATATGATAATATAATTTATAATTTCATTTTTTTAATTGTTTATTCCGTAAACCGTAAAAATTTAAAACACGATTAGTAATGACTGTGCAATACATACATAAGTTATGCAAGTTCCAAGCTTGAAAATCGAAGGTTAATGACTCCTGCCCAAACGAGATACGTGACAGTGTACACGCTTGTATTTACATATAATTTAGTCAACGTAAATGGCCGTTCTATAATATATATATATATATATATATATATATATATATATATATATATATATTCCTTATTGCACAAATAAGTTATAAAAAAAAATACATAGAAAGTGACGTGGAGGTGGATTTATCTCTATAGGAGATCTCTTTAAGTCAACCCATGCATGTGGGAAACAGTATTAAATAGCGGGACAGAAAGAGAAAGTTTTTTTATAGTGAAGTATGACTCATAAATAAAATTTAGATATATGAATACATTAATATACATATATGAAAATATACAAAACATATACATATTTTAATAACATACATATTATAAAAGATAAATACATAAATACAAGTATAGATATATAATATAAACATGTAATCTAATACATACCAAAACTATATAAATATATACGTACATATAAATATATACATAAACATACATATGCAAATAAATGTTGAACAGAAAAATATATTGTTCAAGATTGAGCTAGAAATGCTTTTTATGTTCGCTTTAAACGCAGCTGTAGATTATTCACGAGTTTTTTTTTTTCATTTTTTTTTAATATTCTTATTGCTAGTAGTAGATATAAAATATTAATCGATAAAAATTAACAAATATTAATTTCTAGTTGTTTTATATTTATTATGTAGATTATTTTTTATAATATTGAAAGATGTTTTAATCTTAAGAGGTTTAAATTTTGTTTTAAAAATCACCCTCTTATATATACAGAAAGAATATCTTTATATATATAATTCTTCTGTGAGTGTGTATGTCACTGAACTTCTCTCAAACGACTAGACCGATTTTGATGAAATTTTTTGTGTGTGTTCAAGGGGATCTGGGAATGGTTTAGATTCACAATTTTGTCCGCTGGACAATGTTTTTTTAATTAATTTTTAATTTATTAGTAGTTGTTGATTTTGGAATGTTTTACATTGGATCCGACAGACGGCGCTACCATCGAAGTGTAGACAGGACAACGTTTGTCGGGTCCGCTAGTAATATTATATATTCGTCAGAAAAATAACAACGGTTACCATGGCAACATGGCGTTGTACTCTATCTCATTTTCTCGCCGGCTTAATGTATATATTTATGTTTTCCTCTTTTAGTGTCGCATTTTCGTTTCATCGAGTTTTATATCACAACGATTGTAAAGAAGTTTCACTTCAAAAATATGGATAGATTGACGCAATATATAATTTCTTATTTGTTTTAATAATAGGCTTGGACGATCTTGCCCAACGTTGCGCCCAATACAAGAAGGACGGCTGCCACTTTGCTAAATGGCGTTGTGTGCTCAAGATCGGCCGCAACACACCATCGTACCAGGCCATCATGGAGAACGCCAATGTCCTCGCCCGCTACGCTTCTATCTGCCAGAGCCAGCGTATCGTACCCATTGTTGAGCCTGAAGTGTTGCCTGATGGTGAGTGTATTTTAGTTTTATGGATTTTTTTTTTGAAAACAGATCAAGTCTGTCATATTCTCAAATTAAATTCGATAAACTTGACGATTTTTTCAGAATTTGCAATGTTTATTGGCATTTGCAAAATATGCTTAAGTTAAAAGAAGTCGTAGTAAAATTTATACGAGAAACAATTCTAAACAAGTCTCTATAATATTAGTATAGATTATTTAATATTTATATTATTATTGATATTATTGGTTGTACTCACATTCCAAACAAAACGTTATAAGTACTCCCTAGTCTATTAATATATAATATCTATTTAATATAGGTGAACACGACTTGGACCGCGCCCAAAAGGTGACAGAGACCGTATTGGCCGCTGTCTACAAGGCGTTGAACGATCATCACGTCTACCTTGAGGGCACACTCCTCAAGCCTAACATGGTGAGTAAATATATTTTTAATTAGTGTTATTTCTCATATCTCACACGAATAAAAATGAGATTTTTTTGCATATCGATATATAATATTGCATTTTATACATAATAATATTAAAATCAACCATAATTCCTTAAGTTTGATCGATATTGAGGTTCTTTTGTCAAAGTTATATAGATAGCCTATAAAATCCAATAATTTTGATATGGGCCCTTAAAGGTTCAGAGATTTGCATGTAGAGACAAATAAACTTTCTTAATATTATGTAATTATTTATATAATATTGATGAAGGTTATCTAACATCATGCTACATCATTTAGCATTGAAGTATTTATATATAAACTAGCATTGCCCGCGGCTCCGCCGGCGTTCAGATGACCAACACCAAATTCTTAGGTTTTACATATTAGTATACTCTTACATTGCAGTTTTGTATTTTTTCTCAGAAATGAGACATTTTCCCGCGGTATAAAGTATCCTATACGTTGACCCGGATAACCAAATTTCATCGAAATCCCTCCAGTAGTTTTTCTGTGATGCAGTAACAGACAGACAAAAATTCTAACAACTATAGATTCGGCCTCTGCATCGATAATAATTTCTATTTCAATAAGATTTTTCAAAAAATATTTAATGTACAGATTTGACTTAGTTACAATTTTATTATATGTATAGATAAAATTCGCGAACGTATTCACGGGTAAAAGCAAGTCCTACTCTATACATACTTTAACTATGCCAAAGCTCATACTCCATACAAGCAATATGCTTAAGTGGCCGTTCATAGTTTTCTCTTCACGTATTAATATATAGATCTAAGTAGATAAGGTATACTCGTGGAAATAGTTCCATTGTAATTTTTTCTTGTATAATTAAGATAAAAATATATGAAATAAATCTAAGTTCATACTTAAACCGAAAGACGTTCACTTTTAGACATACTTTAGTTTTTAATATAACGTTTCGGTAATTTCGAATGTTGTAGCTTTTATATAGGTAGGTATACCTATATAAAATAATAATCTAATTCATATATGTATTTTAAATAAATATTTTTGTTCACAAAAAATTCTCAAAAAAATCATAGAACTATTCTTTAAAAAAAAACAATATAATTTCTAAATTTGATATAAATGATAAATAAAAAAAATTCAATATGATAAATATATTAATATTGTATATATGATAATTACAGGTAACCGCCGGTCAGTCGTGCAAGAAGACCTACACGCCTATGGACATTGGCCGCGCTACCGTCACCGCTCTCCTAAGGACCGTGCCCGCCGCCGTTCCCGGTAATACACTTATTTTATAACTAATAATTAGTTAAGAAGTACTAGATATAACATCCATAGGCAGTGGTAGCCCAGTGGTAACGCGCTCGCTTGAGAAACAGAGTGAAGCGGGTTCAAATCACGGGTATCGCTGATATTTTAATGTTTGAATGTGTGAATCATTTCCAACGTGTTACCACTTGTTTAATGAAGGAAAATATTGTGAGGAAACCTGCATGTCTGAAAGATACTTAATATACCGCACTCCCAGCACTATCCAGCTCAATGAGTAGATCTATGCAAAAACTAAAAAAAATATAGAGAAAAAAGACCAACAAAATATACACATTACTATAATTTTCTTATTATAATAATTGTCATGAAATAACAATAAACAACCAAATTTCAGGAGTGACCTTCCTCTCTGGTGGTCAATCTGAGGAAGAGGCGTCAGTTAACCTGAACGCCATCAACACTGTGGACCTCAAGAGGCCGTGGTCCCTCACATTCAGCTACGGCCGTGCCCTCCAGGCCTCAGTCCTCCGCGCCTGGCAGGGAAAGAACGAGAACGTTCTAGCCGGACAACAGGAGCTTATGAAGCGTGCCAAGGTAATATTCTGTTTGGTTATGATGTCCTGGTACCTAAAAGTTATAACTTATAAGCAATGGTTGATTATAAGGCTTATTGGAAAAAAGTACGAGAATATTCCATTCAGACAACAGGAGTTGACTAAGAACTCTAAGGTAACATTCTATTTGGTTATGGTATCCTGGTATGTTAAAGTTATAAGAAATGATCGATTGAAGAGAATTGGGAAATCTTATTGTAAATACATATATATATATATATATATATTACTTACTAGTGACTCACCCTCGCTTCTATCGGGTTCATCCCTAGGTTGATTCCCCATACAAACTTTCATCCCCATTTTCACCCACTTAAGGGATGATTTTCGGGATAAAAAATATCCTACGTCCTTCCCAGGGTCTCAAGTTATATTCTTACCAAATTTCATCTGAATTGGTCCAGTAGTTTTTGAGTTTAATCGTTACAAAAATACAAAAATACAAATCATTCCTCTTTATATTAGTAGTATAGATTGGCAGAAGAAGAATAACATTTTTCTACAAATAAGACCTGTGTTGATTTAGAACTCTTAAAGTAACATTCTGTATGGTTATGATATCCTAGTATCTAAAAGTTAGAAGCAATGGTTGATCAAGGTGAAGGACATTGAAAGTCTGTACTTCAAGCGGTGTTTATTTATTCTTGCCAATAAGAGAAAAAACATGTTGTGATGATATAACAGGAATGATTTAAGCACTTATAAGGTAATATTCTATTTGTTTATGATATCCTGGTATCTTAAGGTTTGGTAGAAGTTTCTGTCACTGCATTATTCTTTTATATAATTTATTCAGATCGAATCAGTACATATCATATCTATTATATTATATATTAATTATCAGCAATGCCCGCGGCTCCACCCTCATTCAAGCGACTATAAACATTTCTGTTGATCCGATCGCTACCAAACTTAACAATATCACTCGCTGGGCTAATCTGAAGATTGCTCGAAAATTTCATCAAAATTGCTCCAGCCGTTTTACAGTCCATAGGGAACATACACATCGATTTTTTTTAATATTATTATTGAATAATATAGGTATATTACTAGTTTTACTTAACAAGATGGCGGTTAAATAATGAATATACTCAAAAGTCAAAGGTAAGTCGTATTTGTTATTTTATATACTTTAGTTTTAATTACTTAAGACCTATTTTACAACAGCAAAATAAAGGTGCGTAGAATACTAGCTTTGACATTTTGCATGCATATTTTAGTGTATTGATAAGTACTTTGTTTGCTTTGTGTGTGTGTGTGTGTTTTTATTAATTAGCACGTAGTATATTTAACTTTGCCATAAAAAAATTTTAATTCATGAACATAACATTAAAAAAAACTGAGTATTAAGTACTATTTGAAATGAACATTAGTCTATATTGTCTTATGGTAGCTATTAAATAAAAATATATTTTTGTCCAGCATTTGTGTTTGTCTGCTTTGTACGTAGAATAGAACTAATATAATTTTTTTTTATTTCTAACGCACGTCTCCTTCGCATCGACGCACCGCTCCATGCCGACACTCAAACCTCCACTCACTAATATAATAAATCATTAATTTCGTTTTCATTAAAACTAAAATGTATTTGTTGCTATAAAATATAGGCTAACGGTCTCGCCTGTCAAGGGAAGTATGTAGCGGGTTCGATTCCGTCTTTGGCCTCCCAAAAATCAAACTTTGTTAAGGCACACGCTTATTAAAGCCCTTTAACAAATACAGAAATCTATTTTGAAAAGACTTAATAATTTAAGATCAATGTTATTATTTTTTATATTTTATGACAACGTTTGTTACAAATATAATATTTTTTTTTACATTTTGTGACATGTTTAATAAATTATATATAGATATACGCTTTTTATAATATTTTCATTTTATGAATAAATGTAGATCATATCATATTTAGATTTTAGTTTTGTGTTTAACCGTCTTTGTACTAACAATTGTTGTTCTTAATAAAAAATAAAGCATTTATATCTTGTTGTTTTTCTCGTTTGTGTTATGCATGCTTCATATGTTCAAGGTAAGTTTCTTGTCAGTTTGTCATCGCAAAAGTGGCCTAACTTTAAAAATTTAATAAAAAATGTATAAAACAATTTCATGTATTATTCAATCAATGTATACAAAATAATAAATAAATTAATATGTTGGCACATAAACACACTACACCATCTAGTTCCATGGTAAGCTACAAGGCCTGTGTTATGGATACCAGATATTTGATACACTACACATTTATATAACTTTAAATACATACATACGTATTATAAATATAAACAGCCATGACTGGGGTACAAACATTCGTGCGCATCACACAAATGAATGCCCCCAGCGGGACTCGAACCCGCGACCGCTCACATAGCAAGTAGTGTCACTACCAACTGAGTCAAACGTGTCGTCTAACAGAAAATAATTAGAAATTAAGATGCGAAAATTATTTATTTCATTTTTTTCAAGTATAAATAAATAAAAAATGAAAATGTAGTTTAGGCCATTTTTGTGTTGGACTGATAAAAAATCAACTTTAACGAAAAGTAAAGCTATACAAAGGCAGGATCTTTTTTGTCATGAAATTTGTCTTATTTATATTTTGCTTTTAGTATTTGTAGCAGTACTTTGTAGTAGTTCCTTTTATTTTTTCGTAGTTTTGAATTTTAAATCGTATATTATGTTTCCAATATTTTACTTAATGAACAATATATGTGAGACGTCACCATTTAAGTATATTACGGGTTTGATTCCCACACAAGGCTAATAATAGTATATCATCAAACATTACCGACGGCTCCGCCGCCGCCGCGTTATTTATTTAAGTGCAATTGCTCCAATACATAATGTCCAAATGTCGTAAGGTAATACAACTTAGCCTATAACTTTCCTCAATAAATAGACTAAAAGTTATTTTTCTATCGGATTGGTAGTTCCAGAAAAGCTCCGTCTAAGAAACTTCATCTTGGTCTATACATATAATAAAATTGTAACGAAGCCGAATCTGTACATTAAATATTTTTTGGAAAATCTTATTGAAATAGACTTTATTATCGATACAGAGGCCGAATATATATTTTTTAGAATTTTTGTTTGTCTGTCTGTTACCGCATCACAGAAAAACCACTGGGGGGATTTTGATGAAATTTGGTATGGTTATAGCTGGTTATCCGGGTCAACATATAGGATACTTTTTACCGCGGGAAAATATCCCATTTCTGAGAAAAAATAAAAACTGCATTGTAAGAGTATACTAATATGTAAAACCTAAGAATTTGCTTTTTGCTCATCTGAACGCGGGCGAAGCCGCGAGCAATGCTAGTATATTATAAGTATCAAGCGTAGGTACAGAACTACCTAAAATACATCATTTTTATTAGAATGAAATTAACAAATTAATCTCATTGTATACACTCTAAGCTCCAAACTACTTTTATTTATGTGGTTATGATGATGGAAAATCAAATAACCCATAATATTCTTTTCATAATACCTTTGTCTTTTATGCTATTTGCTTTTAGAAGATATCTTATCTTACCAAGTTTGGAATGGGCACTCTTAAAAGAATTTAAATGATTTTTTTTAATACTATGAAAGTACCTACTACCTACCTATTATTTAGTAATAACTAGCGACTCACCCTCGCTCTGCACGGGTACGTCCCTACTTACGTTTTGTATAGATTTCTCAGAGATGAGATATTTTCCCGCAGTTAAAATAATCCTATATGTTGGCCCTGATAAGCAGCTATCTTCATACGAAATTTTATCAAAATCCCTCAATCCTTAAAACGTAAGTAAAGATGAACCCGAGCGAAGCGAGGTTGAGTCGATAGTGTCTTAATATATAATAAAGAATGTGCAAGGAGAAGAATTGCTATGTAACGCCATACGTCTGCGTGGCAGTCCATCACGTATAACTGACTGCCTTAATCAAAATGAAATAAAAAGGGCGCCCCCTTATGGGAACCATTTGTTTCGGCTGGTTCATAAAAAGCCAGCTTAACCTTTCTAATCGTAAGATAAGAGTAGTAAGGGTAGTGAGTAGGTAATGAGGGGAAAAAATGTAGTCTTCGTTGTAAGTTCCTGTTGGGTTTTAACATATTACATATAATATATAATACTATCGACTCACCCTCGCTCCGCTCGGGTTCGTCCCTGGTTAACGGTTTAACGTTTAGTACAGATTTATCAGAGATGAGATATTTTCCCGCAGTAAAAAGTATCCTATATGTTGACCCGGATAACCAACTTTCATCATACCAAATTTCATCAAAATCTGTCCATTGGTTTTCTCGTGATGCGGTAACAGACAGACAAAAATTCTTAAAACTATAAATTCGGCTTCTGCATCGATTAGATTTTCCAAAAAATATTTAATATACAGATTCGGCTTCGTTACAATTTTATTATATGTATAGATAATAAATGGAGAGCCGATTTTTATGTTCGGTTATACTGCGATAACTACTGAACTGATCGGAATAATACTCATACATAAGATGCAGAGTGTTTAGGAGAGATTTTGAAATAAGCAACAAACTCATAAATTTTCGCTTTTATAATAAACATGTTGTTTGGATTTCAAAGAGTACAAATTAAGTTAATTTTCTGTACTGTAAACATTACGATATTTTAGGTATATATGACGTTTGCGCACGTTGTAGGCGCCGAACAAGACACAAATGGGTTTGTTTAGACCTTTTGATCTTTGTACTAATTCTCGTTTTTTTTTCAGGCTAACGGCCAAGCTTCTCAAGGCAAATACGTCGCTGGATCCGTAACAGGTGTGGGCGCTGAAGCCGGTCTATTCGTAGCTAACCACGCATATTAAACATAGACATTTTATATAAAAACATGAAACTCGCTTTAGCAGTAACATCTCAAACAATTTCCCATATGCACAATACACGCAATGAAAAAAAATCGAAAAAAAAATTAAGTTCAGAAATATGTATCACTAATGTTGAGGTTACTGATATTTTAGAACCATTTAAAAAAATATATAATCTATGGTCATTTTGGGCGGGAAAACAAAATGTTCCATAATGGTTACGTCATTAGATAAAGACAGTTGCTACACGTTTATAAATAGTTAATATAATAATTTTATCTCAATTTGTTCATATATATAAATTGTTGAGATTTTAAATTTTGAACTTAGATTGAATAATATTTATTACGTAAGTGGTTATTAACGCTGTAGTGTTGTCATGTAAGTCGTATGAGATTAGATATCATTAGACGCTTCATGTATTTCGTGAACTTATGTACAAGAACCATGAATAATATTTTATAAATTATAATATAAATATACACTGTGTAATTTAATCCTGATCTATCGTAATAAAAGTGACAGTTTATACTTGGCTATTTATATGAATATTATTTAATGTTTTTACTTTAGATCATAATTGTATTTTGATATTTTAAGAGTAAAATATATTATAGTCGATCAGTATTGTAGTTTTATTTTTAATCTCGATAAGTAGTTAATAGTTATTTTTTAATAGTAAACCTCTATATGTATGTACTATGTAGTGTATATAATAAATAATAATAAAGAAAGAAATATGCTAGGACATTAACACACAGAACCAGAAAGTTCCATGGTAAGCTACGTGGCTTGTGTTATGGATACCAGATAGTACACTACATATATATAACTTTAAATACATACATATTATAAATATAAACACCCATGACTGGAATACGAACGTTCCTTCTCATTGCACAAATGAATATCCCCCAGCGGGACTCGAACACGCGACCGCTGGCACAGCAAGTACACTACAAACTGAGCTAAACGTGTCAAAATAAATCAATATTTTAATTAAAATTACCTATATGGAAACGTTAGTTATAAGGAAATTTACTTATGATTTGCATTAGGTATTTTTGTAAAAACCAAATAATAACATCACATTTAAGTATCACGTTTTGTAAAGGTAAGTACAAACACGGTAATGTTATATAACATTACCGTGGTACAGAGTACCTAGGTACATAATATCTATGTAGGTCTATTACATAAAATTGTACATAAATATTTTTTCATTGAAACGTACATATAAATATAAAAGAAATAATTTCCTTTTTCTTTTTTTTATCTGCTGAAAACATCGTTCAAATTATGTCGATTTTGTACGCGTGTTTATGACATAACCTACCAAAAATCTAGAGCAATCTTTCATAAACAAAGTGTTGTCTAGAAGCGATTGACAGGTAATGAATTACAATTTTTTGTTATTCGTATACCGAAAATGATGATGTTCTCCTAGCCGATTCCGGCTACGGCGGCCAATCTCATTGAGATTAGCCAACTGCGCAGGAGATATTATAGTGCTCAAGTGTACGCGCAGACACAGGTGCACTCTCTATTCCTATCCCTCTCATACTCCGGTGGGACGACCACTCGACACGACCGGTGAGAGTTGAGGCGCAGGACCGACGGCTTTACGTGCTCTCCGAGGCACGGGGGTGAAACACCGCCAACTTCCCAACTCCGGGCTGTTACTGAGACTTACTATACAGAAAGACTCAATAACTAAACTTGGCCCGACCCGGAACTCGAACCCAGGACCTCCGGGTGTGCAGCCGTACATGCTAGCCACTACACCACCGAGGCAGTGAACCGCACTGCACTGAAAATAAAAACTATTTAATTCATTTTATTAATTTAATTATTAAAAAAGAATTTATTCTACAATGCTAGCTAGTATTATGTGGAATGTCACCTACACGATTTTCTAAAACATTTTTATACTCTTCATAATGAATCATTTGTTTTGATTTGACCGTTTAATCAGTAGGTAATTAATTTTAGTACCTAGGTGACCGAGCTTCGCTCGGAGTTCAGTTTTTCAGTTGAATAAAATACAAAAAAAAAAACAATAGTAAAAGCTTTGTATCCGACCGGGATTGAACCCGGACACTTGTGATTGTCAATCTTGCGCCTTGGCCCCTTGACCACTATGCTTATGCCCGAGCGTGCGAAATTAGTGACCATATTTTGCGTGGAAAGTGCGAAAAAGAACTGCATAAAAACTCAAACACAACACTCCTAGACATAAGACTAATCTAGATCGATTTTTCGTCCCCGAAAACCCTCATGTACCAAACTTCAGCGAAATCGTAAGAGCCGTATCCAAGATCGCCGGTTGCTATAAACAAATAAATATACAAGAATTGCTCGGTTAAAGGTCTTCTTCTTCTTCTCCTTGCCCATTTCCCAATCACTTGGGGTCGGCGCAGTACATCTTCTGTACTGCTGATAGGATTTTCCAAAAGTTTTACGACCGGCCGCCTGCCTGACGTCAACCCTCCTTGGGAATGGTTAAATGTTAAATGGTAAAAGGTATTAGATAAAAATAGTACCTATATGTAAGTAGGTATTTATTGCGCTGCTATAACAACAAACAATAACCAAACCATAATAGTGAATTTCAAAATGGCTGCCGTGCAAATTAAAAAAAGACCAATTAGTACCTACATAGTGTTATAATATTTTGTACCGAACCCTTCGTGTATGATTCCGACTCGCAGTCGCACTTGACCGGTTTTTAGTTACATACCATTTTCAATACATATTTAACACATAAAGTGTCTACATGTGCCCAAAATAAAAAGCTGTTGTTTAACATAAGGAAATGACAAATGAACTCGTTCCGATAAAAAGTTGAAGACGATAGTATAAATTGGTAGAAATCTCTAAAAGTTTTGTATCGTACTTTTGTAATATTAAATTCCTACTATTTTTAAATAATTTTGTACGATAAATGCTCAAATAGGATAGGAATAATAGACGAATGTCACAAAACTAAACATGAAGCTAAATAATAATGTTAAAGTAGTATATATGACAATTTGTAATAAATGTTCATAAAGGTTAATAAATAAAATTACGAACGGATTTTATTATAATAAAGAAAATAAAAGCCATTATGCTATCTCTGTTTCAAAGGGAACTGCATGCTTAAAAAATACAAAAGAATATAGTACTGATCATTTTGTTATTCATATTTTATTCTACAAAAAAATTATATTAATTTAATTAATAAGTACATATACCTATAAAATTTCAAAAATCTAAAAGGTAAACTTTATGGCAAAATCGAGAATAGTACCTACTCGTAGCATAAACACCTAATCACGCTACTATTTTTGACTTTAAAATATATTTTGGGAGACTCCGTCTATATAATTCTTTAGTCTGAGGATAGACGTTATTGAATTGAAATTTAACTATATTAAATTAACTAAAGTACCTACCAGCCTTACCTAAATGACATTTCCACATTTACAAGTGTCTCATCATTGCCACATTTAGGTACATTTAATGAAACATTTTTGAGATCGCTTTTAATATCCGTTGACTGTCATTTAATTGAACAATATCAATAAAAATAAAATTGAGTACTTATTCTTCGAATAGATTATTATTATTATATCAATATAACTCTCATTTCTAACTAAATATTCATTATCGTTCACATCTAGAAGTACTAATTTTATCGAACCTAAAACATTATTAACAGTTCTTCAACCCTATAAAACTGTAGACCCTTTTATACGGTCAGTCGTTTGAAAATTTTCCAGACATGCGACTATCTATACCTAACTTACATATAGTATATACCTTGCATGTAAATGCAGTAGTGACCGATCGTGCTTGATGAACCGATATAATCGAAGTAAATTACATATTCAACAACCTAAGGATATTTTAATATTACGATTTGGCAATTTAATTTTTACCCGACTGCGGCGAAACACAAATGAATTTTGTTTACAAATATGTGTACAGATTACAAAAATATATACAACTTATATATAACGTAAATAAAACTAAAGACTTGTAATCTAATCTGACCAAAATAAAAAAATGACTGCGTAAAATATGAACTAAAAAGGTAACACCCATGACTGGAGTACAAACATTCGTGCTCATCACACAAATGAATGCCCCCAGCAGGACTCGAAGCCGCGACCGTTGGCACAGCAAGTATTACTACTGCATACTACACTACAGCCAAACGTGTCGTCACGAAATGATGACAGGAGATGTGATTTAATGTGCTTATGTTTAATTTTAATGACCTATTTTTTATAATTTTAAATATTTTATCTTATTGTGTAATTAAATTAGTAAGATTGTATCACGATTGCATTACCCAAAACTAGTAATATATATGTATAGTTAAATCATAAGTAACAAGTATGAACTAGAAGACCTTAAACTGTACACAGTATCATTTTTCCTCAAAACATATTTTAAAATTATATATTAATATTATTTGTACCTAATATTTAAAAATTAATGTAAACTATAGCTAGTAAAATTAAACTACCATCTAAAGTAGCTACAATCGTGTCGTACACGCCTCGCGT
This sequence comes from Brenthis ino, assembly GCA_921882275.1. NCBI lineage: Eukaryota > Metazoa > Arthropoda > Insecta > Lepidoptera > Nymphalidae > Brenthis > Brenthis ino. Next base: position 17,016,473 of record OV170221.1, on the reverse strand, counting down.
TGTGCAAAGCCTCTCAATGCACGCTCGATAAAAAAAATTCCAAGATAGCTTTATAAAAAGTTAACGTGTTCATATTTTTCGCTTACAGTCTAGTTACTAGACTGTAGACTGTAAGCGCCTAACGTTTATTATGTACTAGATTCTAGTACATAATAAACATTAGGCACTTTTTAGGTAGTAAAAGGGTATGCAAGTTTTTGGCGTCATTTTTTTTTCTTTCGCCAATAATGAAGCTTAGATCATAATAAGAAGACTATGTAACTGTACAGACTATGAAACGCTAAACAGTACCGAACCAGAAATATTTTGGTTGCTATTTCTTTTTATCAAGCGTTATTTTTAAATAAATAGATACTATACTTTATTCTACTCAACCTGCTTAAAGTGGTGTGACTCGTCATCCTCCTCGATCGTAAATAAGTGTGATTACTATATTTGGGTGGGAGATCTGAGTGGATCTATTTTTATGTTTTCTGTTATTTTTATGCGTTAATTTAAAATGTGAAAACAGTAAACACTTCATAACCAATACTAATCTTGTTTGTGTCGTATCTATCTGATTTATTAGATCAATTTTCATTGTCTTTTAGACATCTCTCCATTCATTAAGGTCGTGTAATTGAAAAGCAGAGGTTAAACACCTCTAATGTTCTAATTGCTCGTAACTTGGAGTGGAAACTTTAATTAAAATAAAGTAGACATCTTCCTTTGAAATTTATACATAGAAGACGTAATATTATGTTTTATGTTCTATTGCTCATGTAAAATTAGTAGGCACCGACTTCGCCAATATCTAATTAGGTATGCTATAGTAAATGAAAACTCCCGCTCAGTTATTTTTTACTTTTTAGTGTCTGGAAGTCGGTGTAATGACTTGATTATATATAGTTAGCAACTGACTGATACAGAGTTAGTTCGTATGTTAGTTTTGCCGTTTTCGCGCGTTTATGAAACTTATTGGCGTTCCCTTATATCCGCCTTTCTAGATCTCATTTATAAACATGAAAATGAAACTTCGCCTTGGGTCTAGGAAACTTTAAGATTTTTGGGATTTCAGGGTTGTACATTAATACATAAAATACATATTTAAAAAAATACTTTTTGGTTGTACTTATACATGCATAAGGCTAAGTCCTGAAAAGGCTTTTACATTTATATATATCTCCGTATTCTATAAAATTTAGTATAAATTTACAATTTTACAGTGGTATAACGCATTCATGCTTAATGAAGAATAATAAAAACATGAGTATACAAACACTGGCAGCCAAACAACTACACTCTAATGCCCGATTTCACCAACAACCCATAAGCTACCACCTACGTATAGGATCCCTAGCTTAAAAGTCCCCAAAAGTAGCCCCTAAATTAAATTTCGTTTTACGATCGTCTTTAAGCCCATATTTCGAGCACCTAAATTTAGGGGGCTTTTTAATATTTAGGTGACCCCTAACTGTCGTTGAAATAGAAACTGTCCCTAACAGCCCCCTAACCATGCTCAGGGGATCAGTTAAACTTAGGTGACGTTGGTGAAATCGGGCATTAATGTCCCATTTTAGGTACATACATAACAAATGACGTGTGGTGACATACCTACCATAAATAAAAATAATTGTAGATATTTCCTTATCATTGAAAATTTTATGAAGTGTTATAAAAACATTAATAGTTTCCCCGTGAATATTTAGTGTTCATGAAAAGTCAGTAGCCATCCAAAAGGGCAAAGACTTGTCGTTACACTCAATGCAAATGGACTCCCTAACATAGAAGTTATAGTGTTGTAGAGAGGGCAAATATTCTAGAAAAAAATAGTGGTTGAAAAATTTAATTGCAGCCATTTGCGTGATATGAAAGAATTAAATAGAAATATTCTTCTCTTCTACATATCTTTAGTTTTGTAGGTTCAATGGGTTGTTTATTACTTTCTTGTAATAAACAAAATCGTGAAAGTCAAAAAAGTTTTATTTCGATACGAAAGAAAACCTTTTATGTGTATGTAGCTGGGACGATACTATTATTTGGCATCTTGGCACTGATCTGATTATATAAGCTGAAGGTGGATGGTGGAACTCTTCAATGGCTACTACTATACCCCTCGAGTTGGGTCTCATGTGATTCGTTTTGACAAGTCCAATTGGACTTGGTCTTGAGGATGATGTTTGAGTCTCCTCTTTCCAAAATTTTATCATACCGTTAGCAAAATTTGGCAAAATATCCGTAAATTATAGGCAATATCTATACAGACAAATAAAATTGAAGTGTCTGCTTGTAATGTCAAAATAACAACTGTTTACTAAATGCATATGGAATTAATTATACGGTATTTATATGAAAAACATAATTTTTAAAAAAATTGTCTGTTTGTCTGTCTGTTTGTTTCGGCTAATCTTCGAAACGGCTGGGCCGATTTTGACGGAACTTTCACTGGCAGGTAGTTGATGTTATAAGGAGTAACTTAGGCTACTTTTATTTCAGTAAAAGAATTAGGGTTCCGCTTAAAAAAATGTATCTAGTTTCACTAGCAAGCAACATAGCAACATGTAGCTAGTATTTTATAAATACATAATCCATTTTTCTACTAGTAAAAACTGGACCAAGATTATTTGATTGATTGAGATTAGCCAAACACACAAACAGCGTAAGGGAGCAATTTAATTTATAAAGATATAAAGTGTAATATAATTATTCATAGTAAAATATATATTAGATTTGATGACATTTCCATTATATTCTGATGCAGTTTATTTTCTTGTCAATATTCTACGTGTTTCGACATAATGACTTTGTTCATTTTGCAGAATGTAAATATATGTTTTATCTCATGTACACGAACGTGCCATTGCATTGCTAAATGAATTAACGGATATTAAAATTTTCCTTTTAATACTATCTCAAAAGTTATTTCCCAAATGTACATATACATCCCTTTCCCTACCTTGTATTTCTTTTATATATTTTATATAATTTAATACAATCTCACTCAAATATTATTTCGTTTAAGAATTGTCTACAGATCGATTCCTGCTTGAGGCAAATTTTAAAATCCTTTAATTTTTTTTATATATGCAGTTCATTAAACTTTTAATCTGTCCTCGTGAAGGCGATATAGTTATTCTTAGTGTGCTATATTTTGTTTTCAAAAAACATCATTTCTCAGCTGTAACAAAAAGCATTACTTAGTTCCGTTCCCTATTGTAAATTTCCCAATTTCCGTTATATTTAAATTTAGACTAATTGAAGTGCCTATATTTTATCTTAAGAGTAAGTAGGTACTTACGAAGCTATTAGTAATTATCATAAAAGGTTCTAAGAAGGGATCCATTACCTCGATTTGTTTTAAAAATGTTTAACGGTCTACTGATAAAATTATATTTTAACTCATTTAGGGCTGCAGCTCTTGTTCCTGCTTAGTTCGGACACTTAAAATTTTGACCCCAATTGTTATCAACATATAGCAGTAAATTCACTGTTTCAGAGCCCCTGGCCCTGAAGTTAAAAACTAGAGTTCGTCTCTCATCTGTCCCATAAGACCAGATACTTTATATATATATACACTCGCTTCGTTCGGATTCGCCTCTAGAGAAACAAAAACAAATTTATCCCACAGGAACCGTATATTTTTCCGGTATGAAAAGCCTATGTGCTATTCTAGACTATAACCTATCTCTGTGCCAAATTTCATTCAGATCCGTTCAGCCGTTTTGGCGTGATTGAGTAACAAACATCCAAACATCTAAACTTTTACATTTATAATGTTAGATAAAATATGCATTATGTTCCAAATTATTTTTTAAAATCGTATAACTATATAATCAATAGCATCGTGATTCGTGTAGCATCAAACGATCATCTTGTTTTTTTCTTTTATCATTCATTCAACGTTCATTTTGCGTTACATAACCATGGAGAGAAATGAACCGTTACTAATCTATACTAATATTATAAAGAACCGATTTAGATGAAATTTGGTAAGAAAATAGTTTGAGACCCTGGGAAGGACAGGATATTTTTATCCCGGAAATCATTCCCTAAGGGGGTGAAAATGATTCCCATTTTATAAATATAGTTTGTATGAGGAATCAATGTAGGGAGGAACCCGAGCGAAGCCAGGGTGAGTCGCTAGTTAATTATAAGCACGAATTCTCTAGATCTATCTATGGGTATTTATCGTAAAATTAAACTTTCATTGCATTTATATTTTTATAGCTTTACATTATTAGTATGGTGTGAAGCAAAGAAAACCTATTCCTACTATGAGCCATTTTCCTATAGAATTGTGTCCAACTTCCCATAGAATTGTGCTGCGGTTTACCTTTAATGGTATAATAATTGTATATAATAGACCAATTGTAAAATTGTGTGATAAATACAAAGCATTCAATTAATCCCTCCACGACCGCGAACACGCCGGCGTGTCAGTTAACAATAGATTTCTTCGAATTTTAATTCATTTCTTAGAAATTTACCTATATGTGTTAATGGGGAACGAACTGGTTACCTCTAGAAAGTAGCTCACTGCCTAAGCACAATGTGACAACTACTGCCATTACGTTTGATGTTACTAGAGAAGTTAAACAAACACAGAAGCAGCCCTAGCAAAATGTTCAGATAAACAAAGTCATTTCAAACGATCCAGAAACCATTTTACGAAGTGACAGTTTAAGTGTTGTTCAACCTATGTGACCCCAAATTCGACACCTTTAAGTAACAATGTCAACGTCCTTCCCATACCTAAAACTTTGGAGTGAGAACAATTTGTATAATTTCTTTAGGGAATTAATAACTAATCTTGTTAGAATTTCCTTAAAATATATTAAATTTTACTCATTTTAGTTAGAAAGTTTCCATTTCGACGACCGAGAAATTGTACCTTTGAGCAGATAACTGGTACTTGCCAAATCAAAAACTTAAGCCATATGCTTATTGCCATATTTATCACTCTATAGTGAATAACGAAAATATATATATCGTTAAATAATATTATTTGAGCAGATATTATTATCTCTATTTTTATATAAAAACTAGCATTGCCGAAAAACCAAATTCTTAGGTTTTACATATTATACTTACATTGCAGTTTTTGTATTTTTCTCAGAAATGAGACATTTTCCCGCAGTAAAAAGTATCCTATATGTTGAACCGGTTAATCAGCTATCATCATACCAAATTTCATCAAAATCCCTCCAGTGGTTTTTCCGTGATGCGGTAACAGACAGACAGACTGACAGAATTAGGATTTGAAAAGAAGATAGTTTGAGACTCTGGGAAGGACATAGGATACTTTTTATCCCGGAAATCCCTTAAGGGGGTGAAAATGGGGATGAAAGTTTGTATTGCAACAAAATCTTTAGCTTTATATATTGGTATAGATATTATTATTAGTATAGTATACATTAATAATATAAATAAAATAAGTAATCATCAAAATAATTTTTCTTTTTCAGGCTAAAGCGCAAGTGGACACTCTGTGGAGAAGAGTTTTTTACGTTTAAAGACTTGTAGTACATATTTTGAAACTTACTCGCCAAGATACTTATGTAACATACAAGTTTATCCTAAAAATGGACCTATTTTATACACAATAGGTAGGGTATATATTAAAAAACATGGCAAATATATTATACTCGACAATATTAGTTGGTTTTATTTTATTAAAACGTACACGAATAAACTTTTAAGTGACAAGTTTTGATGTGTGTTAATGTGTTTATAAACAATTATGTCGTATCTGTGTATGGTTATCATATCTGATTTGCTAGGAAGCATGAAGATAACATCATTCATGAAGAAGTTAATGAGTGTCTTTATATATAACTAGGAGAATCAGAAAAAAACTCTTTGGCTTTATGTTTTACAGCTATGTATTTGTATAATATTGTTTATACAAAAATACTAAAGTTACTATTAAAAAATGGGTGGGTGAGGGTAGGAGGGTGAAAAATATTTTACGAACTATTCTCATACCTATCAAATATACAAAAAAAATAATTACAATCGGTAGAGTCGTTTCGAAGGAATGCGACCACAAACACCGTAACACGAGATAATTATATAAATATATATATATATATATATATATATATGTATATATATATATATATATATATATATATATATATATATATTTAATTATACCTCCTAGATTTATTTATTTATGAGTGTAAAAGTTTGTGAGCGGCTGCGTTTGTAACTTTTTCACCGGGTTTTAGTAAAAATCGAGATGAAAATAAATCATAGGCTACTTTTATGGACGTACCTACCTGTAATGTAGCCGCGGACATAAACTAGTCGACATTAATATTATTACATATACTCATAACCTTGAATTATGCATCACGCGACGTTGCTTTATCGGTTCTCCGATCCCCCTCAACGTGCGTTTACCTTGTCGTGGTGGGGGGCTCATTAGAGTCCAGCAATGCAGCCGGGCGGGAAGCCAAGAAACGCATTTGGAGGTGGCCCCACTTCGGTGGGTAACGTACCATGCGGGTTGCTCCTGGTACTTCTCTGATAGCAGAGTGGGCTGTTGGAGCAACCCCATGGTTGTTGTATTCTGCTTCGGCAAACCTGTCGTGGTTGAGTACGTAAACTATCCTGCGACGCCCCATTGAGACGGGGGAGGTTCCGTTGGCTTTTAGTGAATAGTACTGGCTTTGCCGGTGACCACATTACCACCTGTATGTATGCAGGTGATATGCCTAAATGCATTTCCCAAATTTAAAAAAAACCAGTTATCCGATACTTTATGATTGGTTAAATAATTTCAATGTACTTAGTATACCTACACAAACTATGTATATACAATCTAAATAAACCTTTTAGTGGTATAGAATGTTGCCAACACTAACATTTTTGCGGTTAAAATAACAACTGGTTTTATTTTTGAATTTACTACTAAACAACAGTATGTCATAAAACTTTCTATGAATATTCTTGTTTAGTGCTACATTGTATTCTGCGTGGTAGGTGTAACAATTTACATATATTGAAATTTTTTTAGTTGTGGGTTGTGTTATAACGTGTTTTCCCATGGGAATGAGATAATGTCCCGTGGTAAAATTAAGTCAACATATATCACTCTCCAAGCCTCCAACAATTTCTACACAAAAATCACGCCAATCCGTCTCTTTTTGTCGATATGAAAGAAAGATAAACAAACATACTTTCACATTTATAATATTAGTATGTATGGATGAAAACAAATATAAAATTACAGAAGAAGGTCAGGTAGACTAATTTAAAATCAATGCAATATGGTTCACAGTTTCTATTATCTTGTACAGAGTAGGAGTAACGTCTCAAACAACATTACGAAAATGAATGACGGATTTTATTAAATCATAAAATAAAACACCATGCTTTTCCCGCTCTTTTTCCATTCAAGATGACAATTTGAGAAAACTCAAATAAGTATTTTATATCAGAATGGCAACTTAAAGAATCAAATCATTATTTTACAATAAATTTTATATAATATATAAATCCTATTTTTACGTAATTTACCTATATTATTATTAAAGTGTAACGTGTTAATAGGCATTGCCCGTTACGCCGTAGCTTGCGGGTTCAAATATCTATTGTACATTATGAAGGATCGTATAAGTTCCGCAGCACTCTTATCAAATATGCATTACCGGAATCATGTGATTTAAAAAATGTCAATATTTTAAATAATATATTAATATTATTTAGAATACTGATAAACTAGCTGTACCCCGCGGCTTAACCCGCGATAAATTTGTTTGATTATTATAAATATCAGTTTCACAATAATGTATGGAAGTCTGCCTGATTTGTTTACATTTATGATTACTGCTCCGTTCCCTTGTGTAGTAGCATCATGATAATATATAAGCTATTGCCTTCCTCAATAAACGGTCTGTCTAATGCAAAAAGAATTTTTCAAACCAAATTAGTAGTTTCGGGAAATAGCGCGATCAAACAAACAAACAAACTCTGTCTCTTTAGTATAGATACGTGTATGAATGAATTTTTACTAAAATTAGAAGATTTAGAGAGAGAGAGAGAGAGTTTATTTAACTCAGAGAGCGACTAAGATAAATAATTACGTGAACAGAGTCACGGGTACATGCTAGTTATTTAACAATCTTTAGACCGATGCTAAAATTCGTCTAGCCGTTTTTAAAATTAAGGTTGACAGTGCGTTGAAGCTGACTTTTGATTTTCCTCTCAATTCAAAATCACGACAAAATCACTTACTTCCATTATACTTATTACCCCTTAGAGATAAATCGCGTGACTTTAAATCATTAAACTATAATTATAAAACAATGCTGATTGATCTACATAATTTCTTAAATCAAATGTAGTTAAATGCAATTATCTATTTTAACCTAAATAGAATTCTTAATAAATATAAAAAACCTTTCATTAGCATTCATTATGAGGCTATTTTCTTATCTATCTATTTAGTAGATAGAATGGTGTCCTCATCTAAGCGTTCCAAAAGAACATAATTGTTTTACGATGTAATAAATGTTATAAGTGTGTCATTCATCAATCTCAAGGGGAAATTGCTTTCATTAGGTGGTGGACCCTAACAATTCTAGTAGGGCAACCATATCCTCAGCTTTTTGTTATATAATTTCAAGATTTGATTATTATTTTCAGTTTGAGATAAGATAGAGATAGAGTTTTCTTAAAAAATATGACGCAATATAAAGTAACCCACTTTTATGAAATTGTCAATTTTATGACAATTTAATTTTTTTTTTAAATATTTCTCGATAAAGTCCTCGAGCTCTATTATTATGCCTAATTAAATTAAAACTCTAATAATATATAGGAACATATTAAGATTTTCCTTTATTTTTTTTACCAAAAAGGTTTGACATGTATATTTTATTTGTTGATCGCATAACAATATTGGATTTTTTTTTATTTCATCAAGACCAACAGCTTCAAGCTTTCGTAAATTCATTGGTCACAGGATTAGGTACAGAAATAATTGTAATGCTGCAGACTAAAATAAACTCGGTATACTTTATGCTGAAAAAGGAAGCCTTCGTATGACACGAGATAGAGCTATGGAGATACGCTTATTATATTAGAATATTTTCTTAGGAAAACTTTGCCTTAAAACCCTATACAAATGTTGCGAATCTCGGTGAAATTTGGAATTTAAGATTAGCTTACATTCTGAAGAAGAAAGCTATAGGATACTTTAATGTTGAAAGAAAAAACAGAATTACGTAGAATAAAAAAATATCTAAAACGATATTTCCGTCCGCATATACAATTTTTTTAGATATACAGTGTATCACAGTTAGCAATTTTTATATTAAAATTAAACTCCATAAATAAATTTACGAAATTTATAAAATTGGGTATTTTAATGTCTAAAATTCATAGAATACGTAGTCCAAGACTAGGAAGTGGGGAAGGTCAACCGCACTCCATTACACAAATTAGTGCTGATCCCAGCTTGTTACACTGACCTGTATAGCTGTAATACATTTTCATTATACCGACCCTATCACCTAGTTTAGGTGATTTACTATTTTCTAAACCGTAACCGTAATTTTGCGTGATTTAAAATGAAACTATCTTTTCGGATTTTGTTGCGGTTTTCTATACTTAATATTGTAAAAAGGAAAGATTTCTTATTTGTTTGTTTGTATCGAATGAGCTCCGAAACTACTGGACCGATTTAGATGTTGTAATTTGGTAAGAAGATAGTTTAAAACTCTGGGAAGGGCATAGGATAGCTTTTATCCCGGAAATCATCCCTTAATGGGTTGAAAATGGGATGGAAGTTTATATGGGGAATCAACCTAAGGACGAACCCGAGCGAAACGAGGGTAAGTCGCTAGTATTTTATATTTTATTTTCCAAAGTTTCGAATGCTTTACAAGTAAACATAGTCACGAAGCTATTGACTAAAATTCGTAGATGTGTAATACGGAATCTGTATTTTTCTTTTTGTTTATTTATAAAAGTAATAAAACTAATCAATGCCTATCTCAAAACATGTTACAAGGCCAAATATTTCATGAACATACTTAAACGACATTTTATCACTTTTTACATTCTTTGACATAAAAGTACATGCACAGTCTAACACCTGTTGGAATGCACACCTGCCGTCCCTCTACAGCCAGCAACATAAGCAATATTCCATATAACAATATAACCTTTATTCAGCTTAACATAAGAGCTATTGGAGTCTTCGTACAGGTTGAGAGCATAAATTGATAGATAGGCATGGGATATCGTTTATTGATTCGTTCGATAGAACTCTCTCTGGTCTATGTGAGCCTAGTACTTTCCGATACTGCTTCCATTATCGATGATTTCCGATAGCTTCCCAATAGGGATTGATCGGGATGGGGTTGGATTCATTCCCTTACATTCAAAATCTATTTGATATTTTTATACCAATAATGATGTTAATTAATTACATCTCTAAAAGAGTTCAATAATAAACGATTTTAACTTTTACATATAATAATTAACATAGTTTAAGATATATAATATATATATGTATATTAAAATAATTTTACTTCTTTTTTTCCAGTCTTAGTTCTTCTCTTACTATTTTATTGTCACATAAGAAGTTCTTAGAAAAAAAAAGTTAAATTCATATATGTATATAAAATAATTGTCTTGATCGATAACTTTTAGGAATTAATAATTATGATTTCAAATGAGTTTCAATTAAAAAAAAAACCTTCATCAATAGTGTCAATAGTATTAAATTATATTATGTACTTATTAGTTTTTCAAGTAGCATTGAAAATTCCATACCGACAAAAGCAATTTCAATGAACACAAATCAAGTTTGATAAGGCGTGAGAAACTTAAAGACGTGGGAACTTATACTCTATTTAACCCATGAACTCCTGGTACTATCGAAGAAGTTTCTTCCCGAATTTCTCACGCTCTTCCCTATTTTCTGTTAAAACCGAAAAATATCACACACAATAATGACTCTTATTCTAAACGTAGTAGAATTCAATTTAACATTTAGTTGGCAAACTTAGTAAATAATCAGCTGCTGTCTAAATCAGCTGTGCTCAAAAAAATGACGTCCGGTTATATCAAGTTATTTACATTTCAACTTTATTTTTACAATTATAGGGTTTATATTTGAACGTGACTTAGTAAGTATTTTTTTATTTATTTTTTATTTTTATTTTTTTTATTTTTATTTTTATTTATTTGGTAATCAAACAGCGTTACAGTATTACTTAAGATTGCACATTGTACACAAAGGAGAGTTACAATAAGGCCAAAATTAGATTACACTAAAAATACTATAATAATGAACAACAGGCATCAAAATGGTAAAATAAAATGTAGATATTCAAAAGATGTTTTAGATCTAAAGATAATATCTATTATGTTGGTGCAAAGGTAAAAATATAAAGGTGTATGTGTGCGTGTGTGCTTGTGTGTGTGTGTGCTTGTGTGTGTGTGTGTGTGTGTATTGTGTGAAGTTGTGTGTGTATGCTCAAATAATAAATTCTATTATTATTACTTAAAATAAACAAATCAATGACTGCTCACGTATTTTGACTTAATGGCTATACTTCTTTTTTTTTATCTCTTTTTTAAAGACTACTTCAGATAACTTAAATATATCCAAATCAGAGTATTGTTCATTATAAATTTTAACTGATCGCGTTAAGATGGAATTTTTGGCATATTGGGTTTTAGTAGGAGGTACATATAGCAAGGGTGTATGGCGCGTTCGCTGCTTTGGAACCTGAAAGGATATGTTTGATAGAAGTTCAGGGCAATCAGTCTTATTGTTTAATATTGCGTGCAGCAGTTTCATATCGCTTTGTGCTCGTCTACTTTCTAGTGTTTCTATATGATAATATTCATATGCATCACGATCTGTATCAAAAATTTTGTAATTTTTAAATTGTAAGTATTTTACAAATACATTTTGAATTTTTTCGATTCTCTGTATATCTGATTTATGATAAGGTGACCAAATACTACTGGCATATTCTAGTAGACTTCGTATGTATGCAAAATAAAGCATTTTGATACATTCTATATTTTTAAAACTAGAGGTTGCACGCTTAATAAACCCGAGTTGTTTATAAGCCTTGTTGATTATAATTTCATAATGTTCGCTAAATGTTAATTTTTGGTCTAATGTAATACCTAAATCCTTCACTGATGAGACCTTGCTAATTGTTGCTCCGTTAATACTGTAAGTGTGGTCAATAGGTTTAAGTTTTCGGGTAAACGTAATATGATGACATTTATTAATATTTATCGTTATTCTATTTGTCTCATAGTAGGTAGCTAGCCTATCTAAGTCTGCTTGTACTTTTTTGCAATCTTCAATAGTACGAACTCTGAGGAATATTTTCTTGTCATCAGCA